>CM053509.1:31580503-31791328 GCA_028627145.1 Eidolon dupreanum | reverse complement strand
TGACACCTAAATTAAATTATCGCACATATTTAATTCCTTATCTCCCAGAGCCTCAGGACTATGCCCTCAGACAGAATTTAAAGAGTTAAAACTGGCCAAGCTTGTTGTTTTTCATGCTAACATCGTGGCATTGGGACTATTTTGTTAACTAGGTATATACAATTCACAGAATTTCACGGTAAATTCCCCAGACCAAATATTTGGCTGAACAAATAAACAACATTATCCATTCCTGAAAATAAGCCAGTAGAAAGAGAGGGAGGGTGGGGGAAGGGTGGTTGCTAGAAAGTGACCTGAGCTGGGCAGTTGCCGGGCTGAGGACTCTCCCTCCCTCGGATGATTTGTCCAAGTGCTAGAGATCCGTGGGTTCCTTTTCAATGACACGGACATTTCAGAAAGTTGCTGGAAATCGGACAAAACAAAACGAGGCCGCCTGAGGGGCATCCATAATGGGCTTCCCCTAAATGATTTATTCGACCTCCATACCATTAATCAAAGGGGCAGCGACCTGGGGGGCTAGAGGTCGGGGGTGGGGGGGGAGTATCCCTCTTTGCAGGGAATTTTGAAAAACTGTGGAGTCTTGCTGCCTTTGCCTGGGGCTCTGATCTCCTCTCTCCACCTGTGCTCTCTGGGGAGCTGGGGCTTTGGCAACCAATCCGCTTCTATTTTTATTGGTTTCCACTAAGCTGCAACTTTTGGAGCATTGCTGAACTTCAGTAATTAAAAACAAAAATGAATCCTGTTTCACCCACCCCACACCCAAGAGCACATAGAAGAGTGTGTGTACATGAATGCAGGGGTACACACATCACCACCACCACTCATGTCTACTACACCTTCACAATTGGGGAAATGCAGTTCTATCAGCCCGCCCCACACAGACCATACAAAGACATCACTTTTCCCCCAAACCCATCCAAGCCTATGGGGGAGGGGGGCAGGGAAGGGGGTGGTGATTCACACATAAGAAATGAGCAGGCTAAAATTCCAGGGCTTAATTTGTTTGCTGGTGGCAAGTAAGAAAAAGCAAAGGTCTTGCTTCTGATCCTCTTAGCTGCTATATCCATGCCATTCCAGAATGCCATTTCTCTACCTTCCTGGTAACTCTTAATGAAGAGAAACTGCTCAAGCATATTAGCATTTTTCTTTTTTATTTTGGCCCAAAATTGAGCTTTCCCCTTGAGGTAACCCTGGCTCAGACCATCACATCCACCAAGTGTATCACTTCTGGCCAGGTCCAGAGAATTGGGGCTGGCAGAACAGAGAGGCAAGGACAGTTGGCATTTGACTTATGAGATTCTATATAATGGAACACGCTCACAGGGCCTACTTAGAAATTCTAACCCTTCAATATCTGACCCCATTGCCACCCCCACCCTGTCCAATCTGTTCGAATTTTGAACTCCATTGAAGCCTTCATGTGGGAAAGAGGAGACAGGAAAATAAGTCAAAAAACACTGGACAAATTTCTACCATCTGGTATATTAAATAGTGGTCACCAAACTTTTTGAAGGTAAGACACATTATTTTATTAACTAAAACCCACTTCTCAAAAAAAAAAAAAAAAACCTGTTTAAAAAACACACACATACACATTAATATGTGTGTAAATTAAGTTTTGGATTGGAAATATAACATTGGTACCTGTAGTAACTGGAGACACCCTGGGGTATTATAAAAGCAGAAGTAGGAATCATTTCCCAAGAGTTGAGACTCTTATTCATTACCCTCAGCTGGGACGCACCTCTAACAGGTGAACAAAAACAGAAGACATACAAGGAGCCCCAAACTGAATATTTAATCTGGCATACTCCTTTTATCCTACTCTTTCCCCAAGGCATGTGTCATCCAGATGGGAGAGGATGCTGTGTCCTTGTTAACATTAAGTAGAAATGGAAAACAATTCAGCCTGGCAATTACTATCTCTCTACCATCAGTTTACTTCCTGTCTCTCAAACCTAACCACCTCTACTTACCACCCTTTTATTTTGATTCTGCCCCCACCCCTCCTCAACAGAAAAAAAAAATCTCATTCAAAAGAGATGGGGCAGAAGGAAAAGAGAAAGGATTAAAGAGAAAAAGAACATAGTTTACCTTTAAAATAATGACTCATTTTATTTTTTCTTTTAATACGTAGTTATAAATATATTTTGTCAAAATATATGATCAATATGGTCAAAACATTTGCACGTAAAGTCATAAATAAGGTCAAGGTGAATGTTTAGGGTTTTTTTTTTTTTTTCCTTTTCTTTTTTTTAAAGATAAAAGTCCAGCTATAAGGAAGCAGTCTGGGTAGTGTGTGGGTGAGTGGATGGGAATGTGTGTGTGTGTGTGTGTGTGTGTGTGTGTATGTGTGTGTCACCAAGGACTGCTGATCTCAGCGGCACCCACATCCCTCTACTACCATCTCCTGATAATTTTTCAGTACCACCTTGTCATACTCATCCAGGTACAGCATGGAGATGGCACTTAGTTCGGTGGGAACACAACAGGCTTTGGGGATACTGGAATTGACAGAATTGACCAGGGTCTGCACAATGGCATGATTGGTTGAGTTGAGGTGGTCAGCCAGTGGAAAAGGGCAGTCCCCGTGGCAGTAGAAGGCCTGGTAGCCTGGTGGGGCCACAATCCAGTCGTTCCAGCCCACATCGCTGAAGTCCACATAGAGCGAGTGGCGCCGACAGTTCTTATTCTTCTTCCGGGCTCGCTGTGGGTGATGCTTGGGGCTACGCTTGGCCCTTCGCCTTCGGGTCAAGGCATGTCCCCGGCCATCATGGCCAAAGGTGACCAGGAGGGGCCGGAGCTGGGCCCAATCCCCACTCCCTTGAGGTAACGATCGGCTAATCCTGACATGCTTGCCCTGGTGGGTCCGTGTCTGATGGAGGTGAGTCACCTCAACGGCCAGTCCGTAGTTCGGCTGTTTCTCCTGGGTCCAGCGAAGGACCGCAGGGCTCACATCAAAAGTTTCCCACCGTGTCACATTGTGGTGGACCAGTCTTGTGTCCAGTAGTCGTGTGATGAGGTGCCCGGGCACCAGTTCTGCTGGGGGCTTCATAACCTCATAAATGTTTATTCGGTGGAAACCCTGCTCCCAATCAGGGCCCTGGTTCACCTGCTCCCGGAAGAGTCGAAGCTCTGCAGAAGAGATCACCTCGTTCTCTGGGATGCTGCTGAGGTTAAAGAGGAAACGAAAAGCAGAGTTTTCGCTGGTCCCTGGGATGTTCTCCAGATGTTCTAGGCACAATGGGGGAGGAAAAGAAAAAGCAGGCGGAAAAAGCACATGAACTTTTTTGAGAGACTGAAAAGTCAAGAGATAGCTGAGCTGGATGATGAGTGGTAAATTCTGCTTACATATTGGAAGCCTATTTTTGGGAAATAAGCATATCTTTTAATTTGAAGGAGCAGATAAATGGGGCAGCTAGCAAACTCAGCGAGACTTAGCTAGCATTCAGTAAGCACCAGAAAGTATCTCCCAATCTCCTTTATATGTCTAATAATTTCCATGTGTCAACTCCTTACTCCACCACCATCAGACTTCCTTTTGAAGCCCTTTTGGCTTTGTGTACACGGTTTTCTTTACAAGTGGTTGTAAAGAAAAAGAGGGGCCAACAGAGCAGAGGCAGGAGGAAACATGCACACAACCACCCTCTCCCTCTTCTTCCACTTTCGAGTATGTTACTAAACATTTCCCCAGCGACCTTGGAAACACAGAGCATGCCTTGTTGATCATGTTACAGAGGGGAAAATAAATTCCAACACAGTAATGATGCTGGTGGATTAATAACTCAGATTTACTTTGGAAAAGAAACATCCGCTAGGAAACATTCAGATCGGATTACAAGGCCCCTATTGAATAAACCTGACAAACACACAGCTGTAACATTAAATTCAGTAGGTGCTTTGGAAAAAAAAAAAAAAAAAACGGGCAGAAAACCTGGCAGAAAAGGCTTTGATATAGCAAAAACACACTGCTGGGGCTAGCCCCTGTCTGACTGCTGTCATTCCCCCTCCTCCAGCCCCTCCCCTCTGTCTCCGAAAAATAAATTTAGCCACAGCTCTGGAAATTCTTGGAGGTAGGCAGCTCTATTCCCCAGCCTCCAGGATTTTGGGCTTTGATGTAACCTGAACTCTTCTCCCTCGGGGCTTCCACTGCCCCAACAGCCAGCCCTACTGGCCTTCTCCTGCCCAGATTCACTGGCAGAGACTGACCTTCGTGGTGGAAGCTCCTCACGGTATTGGCCCGACTGGCGGGGCGCTCAGGATACTCCAGAGCGATGCTGTGGATCTGCTCTTCCTCCTCCTCCTCACCAGACTGGAGCCGGTAAAGATCCCGCATGTAATCCGGGATGACGGCGCTCTTGCTAGGCTGCGGGCGGCGGCGCAGCCCGAACATCTGCAGAAGTGTAGCCTCGAAGTCCCGCAGGAGCTCATGGCTCTGCCCTGAGCGGCGTCCTCCCGCGTGGCCCTGAATCTCGGCGACTTTTTTCTTCCCCGTCTCAGGTATCAAACTAGCATGGCTCGCGCCTCCTAGCAGGACTTGGCATAATAAAACGACCATCAGCATTCGGTTACCAGGAATCATGGTGTCTCTGGGGAGGGGGAGGAGGTGGAAGGTTAAAGAATAAATAAACACCAATAACTAGAGAGAAATGGAGACGTCTCTGCATATGCATATAGGGCGAGAGATAGATGGTCAAGATGTAAAACAGGTCAGAAAGATCAAGTTTGTGTCTTCTCCCTCACACCCCCTTCCACCACCACCACCAGCTGCAGCCCTGTAAGGCCTGAACGTAGGAATTGCCCTATAATTACTTGGTCTAACTTGTTTACAGGCAAATAACCCCAAATCAGATAGCTTCCATCCTGTTAATCTTTTTTTGTCCCAACTGCTATCTGAGCCATGATCTCAGCTAGGCTTCTTTAAGGATAAACAGTTAACATTAGGGGGTAAAACAGGGTGGGGGAGGGAGAATTAAAATGCTATCGCTCTCCACTTTAGACTTTCAGCCTCTCCCCCTCTTCCTCCGCCCCCTTCTTCTTCCTCCCCACACCCCCCCGCACCCTCCGGGCCCAACTTCCACAACTTCCAGCTGGTTCGGAGCAGGAGGAAGGGAAAGCAGAGAAGCAGGGGCAGGGCGAAGGCACAGGACTGCAGGGTCCAGAGGCCAAAGCCTAGAACGTGGTCTGGGAGCTCACCGAGTGGCTTCACGGTTTATTTTACTGTGGCTGATAAGTTTGAAATGCCCAGCAAAAAGCATCTGATCGTGCCCGCTCGCTCACTCCCAGGAAGGGGAGGAGGATGATTCCGGGAGCGACCTCAGTGAGTTTTGACAAGCAGCTGAGAACGCGACAAGGGGGCACTGGACACTCTCAAGTGGGAAGGTGGCGGGGGGAGGGCGGTTGACTAGTCCATAAGGTACAACCCTGGACTACGGAGCTTTCATCTCTTCAGCCTCCTCTCGTTCCCCTTGCAACGCACCCGATCTGAGAGTGCGAGTAGGAGCAAACAGCACTTTAAAACAGAACCGGTACGCCTAGAGCGCCGCGGCTGCCCGGCCTAGGAGAAAGCGACAGCGCTGCCAGAAATCAGAGTGTTGGCTCTGGATGAAGGTCCGACGGGAGGGACAAGAGGCGAGCAGGGGTGGGGAGGGCAGAATGAATTCCCGGGAGGGGGAAGGAAGAGGTGTCTACTCACTGACAGAAAACAAGGCATATAATAACAGTCCATGATTCTTGACAGCCAATCTGGAACAAACTTGCTGGAAAGGCTCAGAGGAGCTGCAGCAGCGCGTTGCTCTGGATGGCACTACGGAATGGCTCCTAAAATGAATATTTGAATATAATGAGACTCTGGCGCAGACTGGCTCTGTTTTTCTTCCAGCCCCTCTGAGTCACGTGAACGCAGAGGCCCCGCCCCGCGCACGGAGGAGCCCTCCCCGCGGCGGGCGGTGAAAGGGCTTGCACGCCCCCCCGTAGCCCCGCCCCCTGGAAGGGCCAACCTCCGAGCCTGCGGCCCCAACCTCCAGCGGTTCGAGAGCTCCCGGCGGCGATCCGCTGGACCCTCGGCCGGTCCCCTGGCGCAGCGTGAGGAGGACGCGGTCCTCGCCTCTACCTGCGGTGCTCGGTGCGTGGGGCTGGGCCTTCGTGCCAGCGGCCTGAAGCCGAAGGATCTGGGGCGCACTGTAGGGGCTGCACCTTTCAGCCGGAACCCGGCCCAAGTGGGGCCCGGAGCAGGGGTGGCGGAGTCTCAGCCGCTCAGTTTCACCACCAAAGGGCACTTCAAAAGGAAAGCGCCGAGAGACACACACGCGCGCGCGCGCGCGCGCATACCCTGCCACCTCCTCCCCAGGGTCTCCGTCGGGCCAAATATTGCTCCCAGCGACAACCAGTCATTCCTGACGAACGCCTGCGAGTGCTCAGACGAACCGAGCAGCCTCTTTAGATCCTAGCCCAAAGCTGCCGGCCCTGTCACGCACGGGGCTGGCGGGGCGGTGGCTGGAGGCGATTTGTGTGAGAAGGTGGTGAGGGAGCGGCCGCTAGGCTATTTTCTCTGGTTCCCTCACCGAGACAATCTCTACACCGTGTCGGCCTCGGCATCCCCCCGAGCGAAGCATAAATTTCCAAAGAAAGCGGTCGGCGGGGCCATTAGGGCGGAGGGCGGACTCAAAAAGAGGTCGCCGCGGAGAGGGCGCATCACAAGCTTTAGGTCTTAATGTCGCCGAGGTTTTACAATTCCCGACCCGGAGCAGACAGGAAATCCCACCACGTTCCCAGGAGTCGGGAAAACCGTGAACAGCTTTCGGCCTGCACGCGACCTCTCCGTCTGCGTCTCTTTCCTCTCTCCAGATTGTCTTATTTTTTAAACCACTACTCTTCCCACCCCCCGCGACTTCCTCCCCCCTCCTCCTTTCTCCTATGCACCAGCTGCAGAGTCGCAGCAAATATCTCTTTAGGAATTTTACCAACCCACAGCTCAAGGAATTATTGGGATGTCCTAACTCTAACTGAAGATGCTGCACGCGTGGGTCACTCGGTACTGGTTTCCTTTCCGAAAACCTGACCCGCGCAGCTCTGCGTCAGCGCGGGTTCGCCCCAGGGGCCACAGCTCCACGACTCCCGCTGCAAACCGCACGGCACCTGGCCTCCCTTTCCTGAGGCTGTACTCGGTTCCTGCCCTGGGTCGCTGATGAGATCGAGGGCTCAGGTTGCCCGCCTCACACTCCCCCACCAACTTGGGGTTCTTCTTGGGAGGACTTGCGGTAAGCCTTTGAGCAAGAGGAATAAAGAATCAAGCGCTCAGCCCTCCCTCCCGGCCGCCGCTGCCCGGCGCCGCCTGACACCGTGGGCCGGGTGCGGAGGCCGCGGGCGCCCCTGCGCGACTGTCCCCGCCTGGAGACAGCCGCACCGCTTTTTGAGCGGCTTTAGGTTTTCCCGCTCCCGCCCTCCACTGGGGCTGACTGCGAAAGGGTTGGGAAGAGCAAAGAGAGTTTTCTTTTCTTTTTTTTTCTTTCTTTCTTTTCTTTTCTTCTTCTTTTTTCTTTTTTTTTTTCTTTTTTTTTGAGACCTCGGAACCCTAACAAAGTCCCGTGGGAGGAGCTCCAGAAATGGGAAAAGCTGATGGAGAAGGGCCAGTCCCCGCGGGGCAAAGGGACAGTGGAAGGGGCGGGCGCCCGGAATCCCGGGACAATCCTCAGCCCCAGGAGTCCTCCAGGGCGGCGGCTGGAGCGCACGCTGCGCTAAAACCCACAGGCTGGGGGAAGAGCGGCTTGTGTTTCAATTTCGGATTCAGTAAGTGGGAGTCATCGCTAATCACGTTTGTCTCCCCAAATTTTTAATTAAAAAATGACAAAAGCCGAATAAAACTTTAATCTTCTGAACTTTTTCGCGGGGGGTGGGGGGGTAGATGCAACTCGTGGCGATTGTCCTTCACTTTTCTGCCAGTCTTCTTCCAACGCCTAAGTTTGTGCAGAGGTCACCTCAGTTTACAAAGTCTCTGTCTTTAGGGGTTTTCACTCACAAGCCTTCAGCCCACAAACGGCGATTCTCACAAACCATCCGCCCCCCTTCAAGAGGTTCCCGGGAGGGGTCTGAGGACATGGGCCCAACTCCGGCCCGGAGAGGTCTGTAGGGACCCGGGAATCCGGGACCTGTTCCGTCGGCTCCGGGCACGGAGAACCAGTAAGAGCCCCGCGTCCGCCGTGCGGCTCGCCAGAGACTTCCATTAGTACACGGCACCGCAGGAAGACTTGCCCAGGTAGAGCCTGGCATGCCGGCCATCGTCCCTAACGACCCTATCCCATGAAATGATAGAGGAGAGACTCTTGAGATCCTGTAAATCCACGAAAATAGCTCGTGGAGGAAGCTCGTCGAGCCGCGGGAGTCCGCAAACTCTTGCTAGCTTCCGCGGGCTGGGGGCCGGGTCGGGTGACACTCTCCACCCAGCCCCTTGCGCGGCGCGCACGCCTTAGAGGCAGCAGAACTGCACTCCGCACCGCAGAGCTAGTCCTGCTGAGGTGTTCTCTCGCCACCTCGCCCGCCGCTCATTTTTCCCCGACCTCAGAGCCGACACTCCTTTCTCTCCTGGCCCTTCCCGTCCGGGGATCGCAAATGCCAGTCTACCTGCAACGTGTTCCGCTCAAGATCCCGCAGTCTTTCCCAACAACCCCCAACTAAAGGCTTCTTTTCTTCCCTTCTCTCCTGCTATGAACCTCCTAGAGGTGGAAATCGCCTGGGGCCGCCAGACAGAGAAAGTGGCCTCGGTAGAGGCAGTCGCAGATATGGAAGTGTCTTTCAACGCCAGCATCCCTTCCTACCTCTAGCACCACCGTTGGGGGCGGGGGGCGGGAAAAGGCCACCTTTTGCCGCGGCCACAGCTTGAGCCCACCACTTCTCCCCCCAGGGATGCGCCTCGGCCCCCTCTGCTCGGCGCTTCTCGCCATGTAGCCTTGCTCACCATAGGTCCCTGCAGTAACGGGCTCGCCAGCAGCAGCTCCGGGGGACCTCTGAACGGCTGCAGTGAACCTGGGCGAGGGCCGAGGACTGGGGCGCTGCAGGCTCGAGACGGCGCGGACGGGAATCCCATCAGGGAGAGACGCGAGATACTCAGCCTGGAGCACCAGCGACGTCTCGGGCTATCGTCCCTCAGCTCGGATGCCAAACTCACCTAGCTTCCGGGCCGGGCTCCGCTCTCTTCCCCTCCCTCCCTCTTCCTCTGCCCTCTAGCATCTTCTCCTTCCTCCTCTTTCCCTCTCTCTTTCTTTCTTTCCTTCCTCCTCCTTTTCTCCGGCAGCCCCTCCCTTCAGCCCTCCTCCCTCGCTCGCCTCCCTTTTTTGGGTTGAGAGCCCCGCCCACATCCTCCCCTCCAGCCGCCGGGCCTCGCGTCGTACGCCCGGGTCCCGGAAGCGCAGGGCAGCGCAAGAGTCCGCAGCTGCCGCCGCGGCTGGGACGCCGCTGCCTCCAGCTCCGGGAAGCGGCCGGGGCTCACCTGGGGACCATGGGCAAAGGTACTAGAAAGCATGCACGGACTAGTCTCAGTACCTTCCAAAAATACCCATGGGAGTCTGGGCTTCCCTGAGTTTAGAGTAACTGCTGCCCAAACTGATGATTAAAACACTGAGTAATCACCATTTACCCCGAGTAATTAGAGATAATGAAACACCTCTAAAATCAGGTTATGGAGAAAGGAGCTGTTGGATTGCTTTAAAGGGTGGCCTTCCATAGACTGTTAAAGGATTTCCAAAGGTTGAGAAACAGGCTGTGTGTAGAGCTGTGTACCCAAAAGTGTACCTCTTTGGTTATTAAAAGGTGACTTTCCTTCCGAAACACTTTTTAAATGCTTCTTGTGGAAAGCCTTTTCTATGACCCTCAGAAAAACATCCCCAATAAAAAGTCTAGTTTCCCTCCTCCCACACCAGGCCAAACCCTTTTGAGGACAGAGGTGGCTTGGAGACAGGCTGGGACTACCTTTTTTACAATTAGAAAAGTCTGTTTATAACTCAAAAAACCTCTTAAGAACCAGCACAACCGTTATTTTTGTTGTTATTTTGTTGATTTTTGTTTGGTTGGTTGGTTGTTTGTGGTACACCTAGGAATCCTTAACTTCAGCAAACTGACCTTCTGAGGAGGTAACCGCAGAAGCAACAACTTTTTGGGCCACAGGGAGACAAAAGATACCCTTTGGTTTGTTTTTAAAGGAAGAAGGAGGATGAGGAATTGGCCCTTTCCTACAAGAAAGTGCTAGTAATCATATTAGCAGAGAGGTGGAATGTGTGGCTTTAAAACCCTCCCAAACAAACAGGAGCTAATTTCACACAGTGCCTCCTATGCAGCAGTGAGGGAGATATCAGCATCATCTCTCTGTCTTACAAACAGGGAAGAAGGACAACCAGGTTAAAGAGACTTGCCCAGAGCCCTAAAGGAAATCAAAGCCTCTGCTCTGCAGTCCTGAGCTAATGCTGCAGGGGCGGGGCTGAGGGTCACAGCCCAGAATTCCAGGTAGCCAGGGGAGTGCTAGAGGATTGAGCGCTTCCTGTCCTGGATTTCTTTTTCCTGGGGTAGACATTACACACTTCACTATCTCAGGAAAGCATTTAAGTCTTTACTTAAACAAATACTGGTCCAGGGTAGTGCAACTATAAAAATTTTACAGTTACACACCTTCAATATTTAGAAAACAGAAATTATTTCCTGTGTGGGACACAGCTTATGAAGGGTGGAAAGTGTATGAGATCAGAGAAACAACCGTGAGAGCAGGGCCACAGCATCCTGCCATCTTTTCCAAGTTAGGTCTATGAGGTCTTTTAGTCTAATAATGCATCAAACTATAGAAACAAGCTGTATTGCTTTGGGCAAGTCCTTTAATTCCTGTGGGCCTTAGTTTTCTCATCTGCAGAATGAAAGGATTAGCTCAGATAATTTCCATGCCCCCTTTCAATTTGAAAGTGATTTTTTTAAATTAAAGTTTTATTAAACATCTACCTTTTTTCATTTTAAATCACTCCTGAGCCCACCTCCTCTAAGAACCTCTGATTAAACAGGGTAGGGTAATACCACCACCCTGAAAGGATGACTGACAATATACCTGCAGCTTCCAACATAATCAAAATTATATTGATTATTAATAACAACACAAAATTAAAAAGCCATTAAATAGTTACCTAATGTCCATCCTTGGGCATTAGGCTGTGTACTTCTTTAGCACGCTGCCTGGAGTAAGGATAGATTAAATGTTCACCAAGCCCTCTAAATCAATCACTATTGTTTTAATCATTAACAAAATGTTTTCCCTAATATTTAAACTCAAAAACAAAAGTGATATGCTGTGCTTAAAAACAGAGCTTTATCTTATTTTAAGGCATCAGGTAATTGTTTTTTTTTTCTTTGTTTTAAACCCAAATGTTTTTGGATGACAGTTATTATCTCATTTTGCCGAAGGCCAGATAATACAGTGGCCATTGGCCCACCCAAGAGTCCATGAAACTCACAATCCAGGAGTTTCTAATTAAGCCACCTGACATACTTTGTTTAAACCCTGCTATGAATCTTGAGATGTGTGGTGGGGGAACTCAGTTCCAGGTCTCTTGGGACAGTTTTACTTCTAGCCCGCATCTGAGATGGGTACAAAACATCTTTTATCAACTCTTTTTACTCCTATTTTTCTTTTTTCTTCCTCTTTCTCATGCCAAAGAATAAAGTATTTGTTGGATAGAGAGCTAAATCAATCACACCCTAGTGATCAGAGTTGGTAGGGGGACTGTTCGGTTTTTTTCCCATCTCAAACTTATTTGTGAATCTTGGTGTTTTTGTAGAACATAATATAGATGAACCAAATGAAACTGTACCCTTAAAGCATAGATTAGGAGTAGAAATCTATCATAATTCAAGAACAACTATTGCTCCTCTGCCGCTACTGCTTAATGAAGAGCATTCATTTGTCGGGTTTTTCCTGGAGAGCATCAGGAAATAGTAGCTGGACAGCAAGCCCTTAGGACAGCCTTTCTCAATATATGTTTTGAGGACCATAAGCTACAGAACAAGGCTGGAGGTTCTGATAAAAATACAGATTTCTTGGTGCTGCCTGCCCAAGATCTGGACACCAAAATCTACATATTTCACAAAGTTCCCTGATGATTCTGAGCACACTAAAATAAAGCTTGAGAACTACTAATTTAAAAGTTATTTCATTTATGTTTTCAGGGCTGATAGATACAATTAAAAGGCCGATACCTAGACATTATTAAACAAGCAAGGAATATGCTTGGTTTGTGCTTTATAAACTGTTATGGTAATTATAGAATCACTATGCCCAGGACACACCAAATAGGTCTTTACAAATGCAAAGATTTCTAATCCTACAATGTAGTAGCCCTTGCTTGTAGGTCCTCGATTAAGAAGGACATCAGAAGGACATCGGGTCTTCAAACCTTCTTTGCTAGTTAAGTATCTGTTGAAACTATGTAAGGGTACTTTGAAGGAACTCCCAGCATCACTACTGACTTTTGAGAAGCAGCAAGATACATAACTTAAAATTGGAATTACAAGGAAACTGGCCAGGACCACTCATTTGTCTCTTATTATTTACCATTAGTTACAAATTTGCTGTCTAGCCCTCATAACAACCCTTCTAAAATCACTGTTCTACAGATGAGAATCTGAAATTTAGAGAGATCATGTGAGTTGTTTAATGTCACAGAGCTAATAGGTGATGGACCCAAAATTCGAAACAGGTCATTTTGTCTTCACGTCCACATGCCAAGAGCCAAGCCTGCAGAGGGATGGATGCCCATGGCCACAGCTTCTGACTAAACAAGGCTTGTCCTGGAGGCTTTTCCCAAAGCCAAGTCATCAGCTCCTGCTCCATCTTTGCAACATGCTGTTACAGAGAATTTCAGGATATCTTCCCAGTTCTTAGAAGACAGAACAAAATTGAGACCCAGAAGCTCATCTCCTCTGGATCTTATTACGTAGCCCACCTTAGGGCAAGACTTTATGTAACCTTCCCCAGGGTAAAGGTTATGATCTTGAGAAAGAAGCTGCCTACCTATACTGGGTCTCAGTTTTCTCATTATAAAATGTGAGGATTGACCAGGTTCCTCACAAGTCTTTCTCAGGCCCAAAGATAGAGAAACAATCTACTGGTTAAAGTCATTGTTAAATGGCTTAACCTCCAGAGCTTTGGTTTCCTCATTCATAACAATTTCTATTTCATAATGATCATATAAGCATTAAATGAGTTAATGTAATAAAATGTCAGATACATAAGTCCTCAATAAATATTAGCTAGTATTTTTATTCTTTGCAAAGGTAATGATTACATGAGCAAAGTAGGTGAAGAGCCACTCTGGTATTGAATTTTATTTACAGTTAGTGATAAACTTTTTAAAGGAAATGGTTATGTCTCACATTTATTTTGTAATCATTGGGGCTGCACACATCTCAGGTTTTGATTGAATAAAGGCTGTTTACGTGAATCAGTATTCCCTGAGTTAACATTCATTATGATTTGTCTTGATAGATCTGATCCATAAACATATCTCTGCCAAGATAACTAACAACTGACAAAGTGGACACTCATAACTACCAAGAGCAAGGAAATATTAGAATAGATGACATATTCAAGGCATTTTCCATCTCCGATTTTTATGATTCCTAATATTTCTGACTTCAAACAATTTTTTTCTATACTTCTTGCTAAAATGTAAACATACTTCCTTTTCCCTGGTCTGAAGAAAAAATTTACACCTGATTGCAAAGTTTTCCTTCTTCAAACATTTGAGACCATTGTCAGTCCTTAATATACCTCATTTAAAGATAATAATACTAGATTCTAATATTTTCTCTTTGAATAAAATAAAATGCAATACTATTTCAGTTCCCTATGCCTTCAGTTGTTGTCTTGCTACTTTCTGAAATGTTTTAATTCTTCAAAACAGATCATCAAAAATGGACAAAGAACTCTAATTAAGACCCCAGAGAGATCAGACAGATGAAAAGACTGCTTTTATGTCTTAACATGTTTAACATGTGGATGGCAGACAGGGTATGGCTATTGAAATTCCTCTTTTTCCAAGAAAGGATTGGTTATCACAAAGAGGATAGGATTGGCACACAATGAAGGATATTTGGCTTCTCCCTATTTTATACTTCCTCTGCCAAAAAAAAAAAAAAAAATGGTCAACTGCACCCACCTGATTCTACAGACAGGATATTATTTAAAAATAATTCTAAAATGAATCAAAAAGGTTAAAATTATGGAAAGTCTTCATTCTCAGCTCACGTTTTCTTCTCAATTTATTATTATTTTTCCTTTCCCTATTATGCATGAACAGTGTGACCTGGATAAAATTGCAGTGTCACTATGAGAAGAGTTTTGGAAGCAGGAGCAGAGTCTTACATGGACATCAGACTGTACCAAATGAGTTGTGGTTTCCCAGCCAGATATCAATTGGACAATGCAATCTAACATTCTCCCTTCAATTCATGTCAACAGCTTTCTAGTCTTTTGCAAGGAAAGCTTTGTCAAAAAGGGGTATGGGATTCAATAAATTTTTATTGTATAAATAAAACTTGAATGTTTACAAATAGTCTAAATATTTAATGTCCTTGAGTAGAAGAAAGAGTTCTTTTCACCAATGTCCCCTTCAAGAAGAAATGAATATTTTTTAAAAAAAGAATAAATGTATTTATTTGTAAACCCCTTAGAGACTATGTATAGATGTAATAACGACCTAAAAATGCTCGTGGATGTTCACTTTATGAAAATTCATCAAGTGATATACATGAGATTTGTGCACTTTTCGTGTTATATTTCAATAAAAGTTTACTAAAAATATGCTTTTGAAATAATTTTTAAAAGTTATATTTTTGATCATCATTTGAAACCCACCAGCAAGAGACAATATTTCTAGTCACCTCAGGTAACCAAGGGGTTGCACAGGGCAAAGCTAGAAGAACAATCTGTGGTCCTGTGGTGGCCTCAGCAAAGGTGAAACAGACTTAAGGCTTCAGGGAATCCTTTCTGGGACCTCACAAAGTAGAGCAGTTACACCAACTAAGGCCTGGCCACTGGGGACCAGCGCGGCCCAAGGAGGAGGGCAAGATGCCTGAAGCGCACCTGCACTTCTTTCAGGCCCGGCGGGGGCGGAGGAACAGCTGAGCCAGAGAGAAATGCTTGGAGACATCTGAGCTAGGTCTTCTGTTCTTTTCCTTGGCATCTCTGAGAGGTTCGAACGAGGCACTGCAAAGTGTCAGTCTCTGGGGGAAAAGGCAGGGAGAGACACCAGACACGTAATTCTTAAGACAGAAATGCACTAAGCCCAACAGAGGTAACAGCTTCAGAAAGAGAAATGGGCTCTATCCCCAGATTGTTGATAACCCTGGGCTTGGGGGAAAGGCTGAGGACAGGATAATAAAGTGAAAATGGGGCTCCAAATGAGGGTCTTTCTTGACGCCTAGCCGAAGCCGAGTCCCAGCTCCGGACGCAAAGAGACGGGTCTTCACTGCCGGTGGCCGCGGTTGTCGCCCTTTTCAAGGCCTTGCGTCCGAGAGACAGACTCAGAGATAGCGCAAACTCAAATTCAGGGTCAGAGAAACCTAAGAGGGGTGTTGACAGGATGAGCGGAGGGGGAAAAAAGTGTGAGGTGAGAGTTTGCGGGACCCCAGCGGACCTGGGTTGGTGGAGCAGCGAGACGCATGGTGCTCTCACCTCCTGCAGGCAGATGGGGACACGAGCCTCGCTAGTCCCAGTGCCTCCCCACTCCTCGCCCGCCAATAGGAGGACATCTTATGCCAGCTCCTTATCCCTGCACTCTCAGACGCAGCGTTGGGTTTCCCCTAGGTCCCTAAAGAAACGTCGGTGCGTGTTCCTGATGCCCCAGGGCCACCGTAGGAGGTTGCAGAGGCTGCTGCGCCCTCTCCTTGGGCACTCCTTGTGCGCGTCCCAGTGGCGACGCTCTAGTAAGTGGCCAAGAGTGTCCGCGCAGGGTGGCTGTAGTTTACTCCGCCCTCCCCGCGCACCCGGCGCGGCGCGTTTACCCAGGCCGCGCTGCCTGCGCCGCCTCTGTAGTCCGCTGGCCGCGGGCCCTGGTTATTTTTAGCTCGGCGCTGCACCTTCCTACCTGCAAGAGCTCGCCCCGCTCTCAGACTAGTTTTGCAAGATTTGTGCCCCAGGTGGCTAATCTGACCCACACTTGAATAAACAACGAGCGCCTGGGCAACCGGGGCGAGTCACCCGCACAGAATTTCCATTCAGCTGCATCGAGAGGCTCCTGAGACGCCAAGAATTCCCACACCTTTTTTCGTCTACCTCAACTTGGAAACTCTGGACCATTCCTGGAGAGAGAGGAAGGAAGGGAAGGGGACAGAAGGGGAGATGGTGGTGGTGGTGGTGTGAGTGTGTGTGTGTGTGTATGCGGGGCGTGGGGGTGCAGGGGAGAGGAGTCCTAACGTGGTTCCTGAAACAATTTTGCTCTTAGTCCCTGCAGTTCTCTCCGCGCCACCCCCCAACCCCGTAGCGCCTCCCCACCTCCTTAGAAGTGTTGAGCCCAGCGTGCAAAAGTCCTGAGCATACTCGCAGAAAATTAAATTTGGATAGTATTTGTTAAGCTTGCCTCCCTAGCTAACCAGCCTCTTATGGCAGGTTGTCCAGGTGTCAAGAGTGTGGTTTTTCTCATCAGGTAAGGAAAAGAGTCTGCTTCCCCAGGTGTCTGGGCTCCTGGGATCTGCTGCTTCTACTTGCCAAGCCCAGAAGTGGTACCTGCATGTTTATGCAACATTAGGGAGGTGAGATTTATAAGGCCAGGAAGAGGAAGGGGGACCTGGCATGGAGAAGGCCAGCAGTCTGTGTGAGGTTGCTGGAGGGGCTCTGGTAAGGCAGTGGATCATTGCCAAACAACCTGGGGACCCTAGCCTTTGCTCCAGTGGGTTAAAAAGGAGACATAACAAAGAGACTCCCTTATTCAGTACAAAAGGATGGCAGGCTGGATCTTGAAGACTTTGTCCAGAATTCCGATTTTTTCATTCTGAAAATCTTTTTGTTCCTTCTTCACTTCCTAAACATTACAGTGTCAACTATGAGTAATAGGTAAATATGTTTACACTAAAATGTTCTGTGTTACTCCTTCATTTGACTAGTTTTTTTAACTAGAATCTGAGGAATTTGGATAGTCTGGATTTACTTCCCCAGCTTTAGATAGAATCCAGAAAAAAAAAAAATGGGGCTAGAAACTGGAGGACTGAAAAACTAAAGGTCTTAGGGGGAATATAAAAGTAAGTGCTGGCTTTCTTTGTTGTATTTAAATTAAATGCTAATCTCCTTAAATTAGAGGTTTTTAAACCTGCTATGTGGCCTCATTAAGCCTCTACATGGATTTCAGGGGATTTGTGAAAACCAAGACATTTATGCATACAACTTGGGGGTAAGTGTAAAAGTGCATGGAGGGCATAATTTTATCAAATTTTCAAAGGGATTTGAGACCCAGGAAAAGTTAAAAATCTCTAGAATATATTGGAAATGTCTCCAAGTTGCACACATGCAAATCCTGATTCAGTGATACACAGCCCTCACACTCCAGAGCAAAATGTTCTTAACTCTTCACTGAGACAACAGAAGTGTCTCTGTGTTTAGAGCCAACACACACAGGAGAAAGGACTCAGAAGAAGAGCAGAAGAGTGACCTGGAACCCAGGTCCCCATTAACCCCACCTACCTACCTAAGACTCTTGAGATTCTTAATTTGTAGATTAAGTCTTGGAGTGTATGTGAAACTAATTTACAGATTACAAAACATATGGCTAGTGGCATTTATGAAAATAAATGTTGATGGATTTCCACTGCTAGTTATAATTAGATAAACAATTATAATTATGTGAATATTTGCATATTTTCTTCAACTGTATACTTATAAGGAAAATCAATATACTTTGGATTCCTAACCATTGTTAGGCACATTCATGTTTCATTACCTTATTTAATCCTTGAAACAACTTATGGTTTATATACTATAGTTATCCTTCCTCCCCTACCCCCTAATCTCCACTCCCACGCACTTTTAACATTTGAAGAGAGGGGTGAAGAAGTAAATTGCCCAAGACTACCCAGCTAACAAACACTAGATTTCAACTCCAGATGAAGTCCCTGCTTTAGGAAGTGGATATTAGAAAAAGGACAAATTTTTTTCAAATTTAGGTAAATTTAATTCCTGTGATACTTGAGCATTCTGTGTAAAAGTATGAGAGTTTGAAATAGAGCAGCCACACTTGGGATGTTAGGTCATTTCATATATTCTTTGCTGGAAAATTCTCTTTAACTCACTTCCTTTTCATTTCTTCCACAGTTCAAGTACACTAGCATCTTAATAGAAGTTTATACACATAGTTCCTTTTTGGTAGCATCTATGCTTTAACTAATTAGGCAGTCTTAGAAGGGAAAGAACACCTTTGCTTTCCACTCCTGTGGTCCTTCCAGTAACCCTTTGTAGTAAGAACTATCATCTTCAGTAGCTAACAGATAGCAAAACTGAAGATTCCCCAGCAATGGTTAAATATCTCACCCAAGGTGAATTAGCAAGAATGTAGCTTGCTCTCGCTCGCTCGCTTGCGCGCGCGCGGGCGCGCGCGCGCGCTTTGGGTTTTCTTTCTTTCTGTCTGTCTGTCTGTCTGTCTGTCTGTCTGTCTATACCATCAAGTTATGGAGCTGAAGAAAACAAAACAGATTCAATTTCACTGTTCCCTGGTTACGGGTACATTAAGATAACTACCATAAGCTCTGGTCCACTTTCTTTTAAATACTTTGTTATGCCTTCAGCATTGGTATGTGGGTATGTTCAACAGATAGTTGTTCTATTCTGCTTCTCTTTGGCATAAAATCCGTAATATCAAACTCTACCCTCCATGGTTTATGGGAGCTCGAGAGAGCAGGCAGACATCTATTCTTGATCTTTAATTATGTTTTAATTATGGCTTAAGAACCAGTATCACAGAAAATGAGTTGCCGAAGGGCAAGGCCCAAAAGCAAAAACAAACAGACCACCAACAAAATAAATCCAAACAATCCATCATATGGCAATAGATACTAAGAATAAAAATGAAGTGAGAAAGAGAGAGAGCGATGGCATTCAATTTTTGTAGGATGATCACAAAATGCTTCACAGAAAAAGTGACATTTGAGCAGAGACCTGAAGAAGATGGAGGGAGCTAGCCACATAAATATCTAGAGAAACCATGTTTTGTCAAAAGGAAGAACAGTGTAAATTTTGAGATGGAAGTGAGCGTGACACATTCAGGAAACAGCAAGGAGGCAAGTGTGCTTGAGTGGAGTGAGCCAAGCCTGGGAGAATATTTGGAGACGAGATCAGAGAGGTAGGGCAGGTAAGAGGTTAGGTGATGTATGGTCTTGTACGCCATAGTAAGAGCCAGTGTCAGTACTAGGCTGTGAGGTCAGGGAGGCATCTAGGGTACATGATTTAAGGAGGCACTCACTCTCAATGTTGTTCAAGTACAAGGCTGGTCCCCAAAAGTGAATGTCTTCTTAAATCGTGTGCTCTAGGTGCCTCCCTCACCTCACCCTACTTCCTGAAAATGTTCAACAGAGGAGTGGCACAGTCAGCCTTGTTTTCTCAGGAATACTCTGGCTGCCATGTTTAGGGCAAAGACAGAAAAAAGAAGACTAGTTAGAAGACTATTGAAATAACTTCCAGAGTAAAATAGTGAAAAGATTCTTATCGAGTAAGCTGCCAAGAGTTAGGCCACCCCAAGCAGCTATCAAGCATATAACCAGTGGACTTTGGGTTATCTTTTCTTTTTATTCTTACTCAACATTCTTTGGAGGTCACCTAAATACTAGATTGTACGTTAGGTGCTGGGATTCCAACAATGAACAAGAAATGGTCACTGCCTCAAAGAAGCAATAGTTTTTTCCTTCTTTCCTTCCTTCATTCTTTCTTTTCTTCCTTCCTTCCTTCCTTCCTTCCTTCCTTCCTTCCTTCCTTCCTTCCTTCCTTCCTTCCTTCCTTCCTTCCTTCAATATTTTGAAATTTAAAACAAAAACGAAAGTTCTGCCTCAGAGCTTATCTTCTGGGGAATTCACCACACATTCTTTATTGAGGTTTTCCGGTCTAGGCACTCCATTCCCATTCCATTTAGAATAGTATATAAATGGTAGTGAACATCAAGGAAGGACTTAGGAAATCAGCATGATTTATTATGACTTCTCATGGGAATACTATATCTTTCCTTCAATTGCAGGACCAGGAACTTTTAAGTCCAAAAGGTTTGAGATCCTCACACTCAACCATCTCATTTACGGATGAGGAGACTGAGACCCAGAAAAATCGACCTACAGTTATATACCTACTTAATGGTAGAGTGTGGCAGACCATATTTTTCTAAGCTGACTGCAACAATGTCTTCCATCCCAGGTGCTCTTGATTTCCACTTTGACAGTCTTCCCATTGAGAGACAGGGGTCTGTGTTTCCTTCCCTTGAATTTGGGCGTATTCGTTTTCTACTGCTGCTGTAACAAATGATCATAAACTTAATGGCTTAAAACAACACAAATCTATTGTCTTACGATTCAGGAGATCAGAATTTCAAAATGGGTCTTTCTAGGATAAAGTCAAGGTGTTGATGGGGTTATGTTCCTTCCTTAGGCTCTAGGGAGAATCTCTTTCCTTGCTTTTTCCAGCTTTTGGAGGCTGCCTGCATTCCTTGGCTCCAGGCCAGCATCACTCTGTCCTGTGCTTCTGCATCACATTTCCTTCTCTGACTCTGACCCTTCTGCTTCCTTGTTATAAGAACACTTGTGATTTCACTGGGCCCACTTAGATAATCCAGTATAATCTCCACATCTCCAGGTCCTTAACTTAATCACATCTGCAAAGTCCCTTGGCCAAGTAAGGTAACATAGTCACAGGTTTAGGGATTAGGACATGGACATCTCCTAAGGGGGTTATTATTCTGCCTACCACACTGGGTAAGCTCATGACTACCGCAGAACTGAGCTATATAACTTCCAAGAGGGGGCCATGAAGGTGATACTGCTTCTGACTGGTTGCCTTGGATCACTTACTTTTAGAACCCAGTTGCCATTACCATGCTATGAGGAGGCCCAAACTAAGCCAAGCAGACAGGCTACATGGAGAGGCCTCGTGTAAGTGTTCTGGCTGGCAGCCAGCTGTGGTCTCAGCTGACAGCAGGCATTAGCTACCACCGGTGTGAATGAATATGCTTCCAGATGATTCTAGTTCCCAATTGTTGCATTAACAAGTCTTCCCACCTGAGGCTCCAGACATAATAAATAAATAAATAAATAAATAAATAAATAAATAAATAAATAAATAAATAAGTGTCCCCCACTATGCCCTGTTCAAATTCTTGATCCATAGAAAATGTGAGAAATAATAAAATGATGGTTGCTGTTTTAAGCTACTAAGTTTGAGATGATTTGTTATGCAGCCATAGGTAACTGATACAAAAGGCCATAACCCAGGTTTTTAATCTCTCAGCCCCAGTGCTTTTCCACCTCAATCTCACCTCTCAGTCAAGCAAGTAAACTTGCAAGCAAGAATCGTTTGTCGAGCGCATTTTAGGAGCAATGCCCTTTGGGAGTTAGTATCCATGACTCCACAGCCAATCCTTCAGTGATCCAACCTGCCAGAACTGCTCTAGAAATTGACTTGATCTACAAATAAGTTATTTCTACTCCTTATCTTGTTCTTGGTGTGGGTAGAAGAGCTGTACTGTGACTATTGGAAATTAGAAAAGCTGCTACTGAAACAAATACACATGAAATATATTCAATTGGTTGAGAAGAAATTGAAAACTTTAATTTTTGTGTTCTCAGATGGGATATAGATTAAAAAATAGGTATATCAAAGCTCCAATTTAGTTTTATTAAATAACATTTTTCCTGATTACAAAGTGAATACAATTTTATTTTAAATATTTGGAAAGTGTGTGAAAGGCACAAAGAGAAAGAAAGTTTTCCTTTTGAACTTTTCACCCAGAAATAACTATCATCAGTGGTATTATAACAATGCTCTTGGACTTTTTTTTTTTTTTTTTGGTAAATATACACTTAAAAATTTTTTAAAAAATGGGATTATGCTGCACTTACTGATTTGCAAACTGATTTTTGTAAACTAGCCTTTTTGCTTAATATAGCATGACTATTTTTACATGCCAAATTTTATTCTTGAAGCCAATGTGAGAAGTTTTCTATAGTTTGAATATATTTATTACATAAACGTTTTCTAACATATTAACTTTATCTATAAACATTCATCAAATATTTATTGTATACTTACTGTAGGTCAAATACTTTTGCCAGCATTGGGGATACAAAGGAGAATGAAATGGCCAATCATTGCATCTTTGAGCTCATATTCAAAAAAGGAAGACAAGAGACAAACATGTAATATAATGTTAGGTGTTATTAGAATAGTATTTCTTCTACTGTTCAAGAAAATGAAAAGACTTATAAAAATTTTGCATATAGACTTCAGTTGGTCTTGATTTGAGTATTTACCACAAACTCTAATTTAATAAAAAGAAACAGCTTAAAAATCCTCATCTGTGGTTTGGATTTGAGTGTGTTGTAACTGCACCAGCAGCTTTAGGGGAATCATGAGTGTTTCAGTTACCTAATGCTTCATAATAAATAACCTCAAAACAATTAATTTATTGTCATCTCTTATGATTCTGTAGGTTGACCGGGCTCAGCGGGGCACTTCTTGCTTGTGGTCTTATGAAGTTTCCATCATATGGTAGCTGGGCTACAAACATATAAGGCTCAATTGGCTGGATGTCCAAGATGGCTTCTTCTCTATGTGTTTGGCATCTCACCTAGATGGCAGGAATTGCTGGGGAGTGGTCAGGTGTCTCTTTTTCTTCATGTAGTCTCTCAACGTGGGTAGCCTGGGCTTTATCAAAGTGTGATGGTTTCATAGTAGTTGAACTTCTTATACAGCAGTTCGTTACCCCCAGAGTGAGCTTTCAAAATATGCAAGGCAGAGGCTACTAGGCTTTTTTTGACCTAGCCTCAGAAATCATACAATGTCACTTCTACCATATCCTACTGGTTACATAAAGCCTACCTAGATTCAATGAGGAAGGGAGTCTACAAAAGGGTGTGAATACCAAGAGGCGTGGCTTATTGTGGGACCATCTTTGGAGACTAGCTGCCAAGATGAGGAAAGTAGCTTAAACAAAATTGCATTATACTATGGAAATATCAAATGTTTCTCCATAGAGCCTAGCGCACATCAAATGAAGGTCCTTCTCCAAAACAATTCCAAAGCCACAAGCTTGTTAAGTCTGGTGGTGGACAGAAATGCAGACAGAGACATTCTGTTCAAAATTTGTGAGTCTCTGATATATGGGGTTAATAACCTTAGGGGTCCCTTTTATCAGGGAAACAGGATTCCTACCATTGGGAACCAGAAAGTAGTAGTCATGTGCCACTTAATGATGGGGAGATGTTCTGAGAAATGTGTTGTTAGATAATTTCATTGTTATGCAAAAATCATAGAGTATACTAACAGAAACCTAGATGGCATAGCCTACTCTACACCTAGGCTATATGATATAGCCTACTCTAAGGCTACAAACCTGCACAGCATATTACTGTACTAAACACTGTAAGCAACTGTAACACATGGCGAATACGTACTATACAAAATTGTATGTGCTATACTTTTATGTGACAGGAAGCTCAGTAGGTTTGTTTACACTAGCATCACCATAAACACATGAATAATGCATTGCACTATGACATTAAGATAGCTACAATGTCACCAGGCAATAAGAATTTTCTGGCTCCATTATAATCTTATAGGACCACTATCGATACGTGGTCTCTTCTTGCCTGAAACATCATCTGACTCACTACTGTATTCTTTTTCTTTTTTTTCTCCAGAAGGACCAAAGCACATCTGAATGCTCAAGTTCCCTTAGCTTAGTACACAGGTGTGTTGTCTCAGCTACTCTATCATATAGGCTAGTCGCAGTCCTGGCTAAGAGCTACCAAATATTTGGTTTGGACCAGGTGGTAGGCCAGTCTCAATAAGTGTACTTACTCATTTTATTTTCATAAGAACCTACGAAGCAACTGTTACTCTTGTTTTACAGATGAGGAAACTGAGGCACAGAAACTTTCAACAGTCTGCCCAGGTCATGTGGGGACTCACACCCAGGAAGTCCAAATCCAGATCCCACCCTCTTCTCCAACACACTGCACTATCTTGAGCAAGTCACTTGATTTCTCTGCATTGCAGTTTTTTCCTGTGTCAACCAGAACTAACACCCCTTCCCTCACAAGCCTGCACTAAGAAATAAGTGTCAGCCCAGCTTTGCCACTTATAAGCTAGGTGACCCTGAGAAAATTACTTAAAATTTCTGAGCTCTGGTGGAACATAAAAACCTACTTAGCACTCAGACCATCCTCTCCACTGTGAAGCCTTCCCAGATATCTCAGATAAATGAGCATGCTCTTATGAGGAGTCCATGGGATAATGCCCATAAAGTACAGTGTCTGGCATAAAAAGTTTAACAAATGTTATTAATTGGTATTAGTATTATTATTGCTTATATTATAGCACAACTTCTAGGTTCTTAACTTTAATATCTTTGCAAGTCTCTTGCTTAAATTGCTGTTATTTTGTCTGATTTTTACTGTTTCCTCACTTTCCCACCCAGGAAACAGCTGCATATTTGGGCAGAAGGACATAAAAAGCATTGGTAGATAGTCACGTTGCCACTCCAGATGTCCCTGCTTTGGCTGAGGACAGAGGACAGCAGCCAATAGTCACAGAGGGCTGCAGATGTTCTCCTTTAACTTGGATCAGAGGGGCCATTATAGACACAATGTGGAGTTTGCAGACTTTTCTGTTCACAATGGAATATTGCAGAATGTGCTTGCATTCATCTAATACTTAAATACTTACTCCGTGCTGAGTCGCTTTGGAAATACAAAGATAAATGGGGCATGCTCTCTGTCTTCTTGGACTTCAAAATATAGATGGGGAGATGAAACACATATAATTAACCATAGTATAGTATGAGGTATTAGGTATAGTAGAAATACAAACTGGTTGAATGCAGGAGAAATTTTATCAGGGAGGTTTTGAGGGAGACCAGGAAAACTTCTAGGAGGAAATGGCATTTTATCAGGACTCAAAAGGAAAGGCCTTCAATAAGCAGAGAGGGGGCAGGGCAAAGATCATTCAAGGTGGGAGAAATGATGTGAAGACAGATGTGGAGTAAGACAGATGTAGAACCGCCTAATTAGAGTGGGTGTGTGTGTGGCAGGTATTGCTGATTGGTTGCCCGCCTCTATCCATGAGCCCTCCTCCCCCAGTGAATGGTCCACCATGGAGGCCCTTCTAATCATTGAGTCTAGAGTCATAAGCAGAAGATTGCTGGCTTAGGATTTAGGGAAAGTATTCACTTTATGCATAAAAACACAACAGGCTGAATGTCTTTGAGTTGGGACATTTGTTTTTTCCTGCCTTTGGACTTGAACTGAAACATTGGCTCTTCCTGGGTCTTAAGCCTGCTGACATACACCATGGGCTCTCCTGAGTCTCCAGCTTGTTGACTACAGATCTTGAGACTTGCAGCTACCATAATCACGTGAACTGCAATTTCTTATATAATTTTTTTTTTAATATTTGGTTTATTTTCTCTGGAGAACCCTGACTAATACAGCACCCTATCTCTACTTGCTCCATATCTGACCCCCTCTTTGTCCAGCTGGGTCACTCTGTCTCCAACTTTGGCTTCTCTGTCTACTGATTCTTTGCCCCATGGCTTGTGACACCCCACTTGCATAGTCTACTGAAACTGCCTCTCAGTTAATCTGTCCCTTCCAGGCTGGACTCCTGGTATTGCAGCTTGGTTTGGGGGATGAAAATACCAGTAAGGCACTCTTGAGAATCTCAGAATTCATCCATTTTACAAACATTTATTGTCTACTACTTCCCCGGCTTTGTGTAAATGAATACAAACAATATGGTTAAGTCCCAGCCCTCATGAAGTTAGATAAAAGAGAAAGATAAACAACAATGGCAAAGCAATAGGTGACAGAGTCCTGCTGGGGAAGCTGGAGGCATTTCTGGGAAGACTTCACAGTGAAGAGGACAGTCTGAGTGCTAAGTAGGAACGAGCATCCTGGACAGGGGAGATAGCTGTGACAGAGGTGTCACCACACCTAGTGCATTCTGCCATCATGCTGCTGTAGTTGCAGTCAAAGAGGACTGTGTATATAATTAAGTGGATAAATGAAGCTCGAAATGTAATCTACAATTTACTTGCACAATTTACTTAACCTCTCTGAGCCTCCCTTGGCTTCTCTGTAAAATGGAGATTATCCCATGGGATTGTTAGGAGGATTAAATGAGATAATTAATGTAAAGTGCTTAACACAATGCCAGGCACAGTTAAGTGCTTAATAGCTCTTGTTATCTAGTAGGTCACAGGCCAGAACTGGCGTTTTACAGAGACTGTGTTGGTGTGCACAGCAGATAGTACAAGACAGGAAGTCCAGGTGGGAACCAATTGCAATTGCCTAGATCAGAGATAGTAAAGCCCAGAGTGGGCAGTGGTGGTGGGTTGGAGAAAGATGGAGGCATAAATCTTCAATCAGTCTAAATAGCATTTCTTAGGGAAAAAAAAAAAAAAAAAAAAAAGCAAAACTCATTTTAAGCTGGCATAGTAAATTATAAACTAAATGCTATAAAAAAAACAACAGCAACAAACAGTCTGGGAAAATGCTTAAATAGTTTATGGAATTAGCCCTGAAGGAGTTGAGATCTCCCTTTATTCTGGAGGGTGAGGAAGCTTCACTGAACGTACTTTCCACTGGATTCTACCATGCTGTGGCCATTTTCAAGGAGTCTGGGCATTTAATCATGCATAACCAGTATTTATTGAGTATTTACTATGTGTAAAGCATTATTAAAAGTGTCATAATCTTTAGTACAAGATTTAAGTTTGTTCAAAAAGATTGTTCTTGTTTTAAAGAACCCTGGGAAAAAAAAACACAAAATGGCATATAATTTTTTTATTTGAAAATATAAAAGCAACTGAACTTACAACCAACTCTGTAAAAATGATATAGTACCCAAAACAAAAGAACAACTAAATTTTTTTCTTATAGAATTTGTACAGGTTCCCAAACCAACCAATGTGGTTCTGTGGTGCTCAGCTGAGATGTGTTGGCAGAAGAAACAAAGACACACTCCAGAGCTGTTTACTTCAGGAAGGTTTGTTCTCATAAACAGGTATCAACTCAAATGTTCACCAAGGCCTTCCAAAATTCACTTATTCTGATATTGAATGCTACATTAAACAAAATCACCACATAAGCCATGATTACCTTCTATTCAAAACCTACCATGTGTCATATAACTTATCATTAATCTTTAAAATTACCCTAAGTTATTAAATTATTATCCCCATCTAACAGAAGAAAATACCGTGTCAGAGATTAAGGTTGAGTAGCCAAACCTGGGATTAAAACTCAGATTTGTTGACTTCTGAACTGAAGTTCTTTCATTTCATTGGTAGCTTGTTACACTACCTGTTGCCTGCTCTGACTCTTCAAATAGACATACAGTTTGATTTGCCTTTTGTTTTTTTTTTCTTAACCTTTTCTCTTCTGGATCATAAAAATAATAAACACTCATTGCAGAAAATTTGGAGGAAATAGGAACGTGTAAGGAAGTGTTGTTATACCTATAATTTGGATAATCATTTCTGGGTTCGGCTGCCAAGCTGAAACTTCATTGCTCTCATTAAAAAACAAGGTCTTTTCTTTTGAGTTGATTTAAAAGGGAAGGTGAGGATGTGTTCTTTGCCAATTTGTAGTTATATAGAATGATAAGTAAACACTGTGGTGAGGAGAGGGTTTCCCTTTTTCTAAATGAGGGTGGGAAGTGGAGGATAGAGAACGTCTCTCTTACAAGGAGGATGCCCTTCTACAGTCTCTGTACTCTGATATTCCATTCATGTTTCCACAAATAGGTCTCAATCCACTGCCACAGCTTTCTTGCTATGGTTAGGGAGAGTTTGTGTCTTAGTTATAAGCCAAGGATGCAACAATTTTCACCTTGTTTCAGTGTAAAGAAGGGAGAAGAAGCCAGGCAAGATATGAAAAACAAAAAAGGAACAGTTGCCAAGAAGAATGCCCAGTGCCCCAGTACACTCCTGTGATGATTACATGCACTGACGTTATCTAATTCTGAAATCAACCATCAGCAGCGTTAGTCACCCTTCCCTCTCTCACCAAGGATCTCAAAACATTTACCTTCACTTTAAGGTTCTGAGGCAACCCTGCCCTGTTCTCACATTTTACATAAAATGTCACAAACTTCTGGTATATTTTGCCTGGCTTAAAAATAGTATTCTTAAACGTTTGCATCAACATTTTATAACTGTGAAATTTCACATGAAAATCTTTTTTTTTCCCCCCTCTACTTCTCTTATCAAATCAGAAGGTCTGGCAATACTGGGATGAATTCTTGCATGGCAACAACCAGCTGGGGCAGACGCCCCCTTGAGACATGGTAGCCATAGATCTTCTGCCCCCTGTGTTGCTGAGGCCACAGGTAAGTCTCTATTTCTTCTTGCTTTAGCACTGCTGGGTTTCCTAGAGTAGAGAAACAGGATGTTTTTAGAAAAATCCAGTTTGTTTCGTACATTAGATGTCTGCATGTTTCCTTGTATATTTCTATGTTTGTTGCTTTCAACAGCCTCTATTCCTTCCATGGGTTCAAGCTACAAGATTCATCCTGGGTTCTAATTTCTGCTCTGCCCCAAACTGGTGGTGTGACCTTGAGCAAGTCCTTTCACTGTAGATCTTAGATGCCTCCTCTCTAAAGTGAAGCCATTGGTCTCAACGCTTCAGCTCTGAAATCTTGGGACCTCTAAAAAGCTTCGGTGGTCCCTGTAAGACCAGTCTCCTTCCTCTAACTTCCTTTTCATAGGAGCCTCCTAAAATTAGTCAGGCAGTTCAGTTCCAAGCAGGTGATGCTGACTGAAGAAAGAGAAAGAGCAGAATGATGTGAAATGAGCAGAGAGAAAAAGTAACAAAGAAATTCAACTAAGGAGCAGAGGGATAGAAAGGGGAAAAAGGGTCAAAATTTTTTTATTTAAAACACCCAAGAATGAAATCACATGATTAGAATCTTTTCATCCTCTAAACAAAATTACATTAAATTTTAAAAGTAATAAATATTAATTATAGAAAATTCAAAAATTCTGAGAACTAAAAAAGTAAAGAAAAAAATAAACTATAATTATACTACTTAAGGTCAAGGACTGCCAACTCTAGGTATACGGTCTTCTTATTTATTTTTTTGCATTCTTCTTATAGTTGATATTATATCGGAAACCTCATTTAATTTGAACACAAAAAGTTGTAAAGTAAAATATTCAGAACTGTCTTATTAAAGGTTAACACTAGATATACTGGCACACTTTTGTTTGATTTATTCATGTTTTTTCCCCCATAGGCAGCACTTCCAGCAAAATGCAAAACAAAGCAAAAGTTGAATAAAACCTTTGATTTTCCATTACCTTTTCAATTTACCAGTGTAGTTTAAGAGTTTTGACATCATTATTCTGACATATGGGCTTTATTATAAAAGGGTTTAAAATAAAACTAATTGCAGAGTCTTAATAAAGAAATAACTTCACATTCTGACTTTTGGTCTTAAGAGCATTTTCCTATGATCTTTTTCCTTTTTTTTTTTTTTTTTTAAGTGAGCTTTCCTTTGGCAAGGGTTGGGGTGTTATTTCAGAGGTCAAGCATTCCTTATGTCTATTATTTCATTTCAATGAAGAGCTATAAATTGTTGGTGATAAAATCCTCTTAAAATTGATGATTCTACCAGTTTTTGAGACATACGCTAGAGGTGGTTACAATTCAGTTTTAGATAACCTCTTTTTGATGCACAAAGGAAAGGTAAGAAGATGTGATTTAAAATTTTTGTAAAAGTGAAAGAATAACCTTATTGCCCAGAGAAGCTGGGAAAGGGCCTATCTCTAACTCTTCTTGCCATTAAGTGAACTCAGAGAATGAATGCCCCAGATACAAAGCCCAGGAGAGGAGAGGCTGCCTCTGCCAAAGCCAGGGCACTTGTTTGCAGGTCAGCTTACCTAAGTTGCAGATCTCCAATCTTATCAGAATTGAACTACCTGGCTTATTCTATTTCTCCTTTGTTGATACCCAAGCTGGCCTTTTTTCCCCCTTTTCTTTTTCTTTTTTTTTTTTTTCCTTCTTTTTTTTCTGACTGAGAATGCCTAAAGCCTGGGGCAAGCTTCTGGGTGTTCTCAAGACTTAAATGCCACTGCTTAAAGAGTTAAAGATCTCCGTGGCTGCAGTAAAAGGATGATAAGGTAATCACTCACCCCTTGGAGATGCTCCCCTTGTCCTTTACCAAAACAAGGTCTGAGAAACATGGAATGCATTCAACAGTTTAGGGAAATTCTACCGTCCAAAGCCAAAGATTAGTATTAGGTTTTTAAGCTTGGAGAAAGTTCTCATTGTAATAATTTATCTTAGAGAACAAGAGTTTATTTTTCATTTATCAAGAGCTTAACATTTCCCTCTTAGGAAAAATGTTTGAAGGATACACTATACCCAGGAAAACACTCACTAACAACATATTTTTCTTTATCAGTTCAAGCTAAAAACTCCTCTTTGTGATTAAAAAACGTTTCTAGCGTGAGATTCCAATCTCATTGAACTGGCTGTCCCCAGAGTGGAGGATTTAGCCTTGTTTTTGGATCTCCAGTAATTGCTTCTTTCACAAGGAGAAAGTTGCCCCTGAGACGCATTTTAAAATAAAAGTAAAAGGATCTGCACAATATCCACTCTGCTGCCACTTGTGGCTTAGTATGTGGGAACTCAGCACTGGAGAAAGGTGATTCAATTGAGTTGCACTGAGAATCATTTTTAAATACTATTTTAGTCATACTTACTAGAAAAAGAAGAGCAGAGAGGTAGAAGAAGGAATACCCTTTTTAGTAAAAGTGGTCAGAAAGTAGGATACACTTAAAATATTTGCATCTTAATGAAATAAAATTTAGCTCTTAAAGTCCTAAATTCCATTCCCCTACCAAAGTCTCAAATCAGAAGCAGGTTGACTCAAGGTTTAACTAATGGAGTTTTGGTAAAACTTGTTCTCCAAATAAAAGATGGTTACTGTGCCCAGAATTCTCTTTCCGAATTAGGCATGCTGAATCTTTTTTGATTTTGTGGTGTTCACTCAAATTTGAAATGAACAACTTTTTTCTAGTGGAACTCGCTGTATGGGTGATTGAAATGTTGGTGCAAGGCAAAGAGGTCTGTGCAAAAACATTTGAAACACTCTCAGTGCATAATCCCTTCCTCTGCAGTGCAAGATTTCAAATAAGTGAAAAAAAGAAAAATGCACATGAGACTTTGCCGAAGAGACTGTATGTGCCTAGGAATCTCCTGGCTGTGAAGTGCTGCCATTTAACACCATTTTGAACCCTGCATGCAGCTGGTGTTGGGCTCTGAATTTTCTCCCATCTTGTTCTGAGCCTCTCACTCATCCCTCTGGCCAAGTGCCTCAGTGCCTTAAGGGCCTCTCCTAAGGCAGAGATTGCACGCAGGGCAGAGCCTGAGTTGGCATCCTTGTTAGGGTTCGATCAGTGTTTGATTGCAGCCATCAGAAGGCAGTTCATCAGTGACTTGCAAAGAGGACACTTGCTGAGTAGGTGGAAATTTTCTGTTGGTGTGTAACCAGCTTCTGTGAGTTCGTAAATAGACATAATTAAGTAAATCCCGGCCCCAGTGCTTGGGGAGAGTTCCTCGCGTGAGGGAACAGCACTGAAGAAGTTGTTGTGGCTTCTGTGGTGCGGTAGCTATGGAAGCATCAGGGTGTGGTGAGAGATTAGGCTGCAGCAAAGCCATTGTACCTTGCCAGATAGAATTATCCTTTGATGTACACTGGGGTCTAAATTGTTTTCTTTCCTTTGATACATTTAAAATTAAGATTCTGTGTTAATCTCCAATTAATTCCAAGATTAAGCCTCTATTTTAGCTCCTTGAATGGGTGATGTTGGAATGCTTTCAGGGAAGTGAAGCCAGAATAAAATATTTTCCAATTAAATACCTTGTGGGCTGGTTATTAGGCATTGCTGTATTGTGTGTGATTTTAAATCAAAATGTCATAATTTTAAATTAGAAATAATTTTAGGATAATAGTGCAGCACATTTAATTGGTTGTACAGAAAAAGTAGGAAGGCTAGAAACTGCTATTGAAAACGGGAAGTTCAACTTAATAAGAAAATAGAGAATCACGAATTGTGAAATTTAACAGAGTTAAATATTGAGTATGAAAACTCAGTATGGAGTAGGTAAGATGCCCACTAGCTAGGAAATGTGAAGATGGGAGGGAAAGGAAAGAAACCTGTAGTTGACCAGAACTTTTTCCCAACTGCCATCTGCAAAGAAAATCAACCTCCCTTCATGAGGGGCTCCTCACAGGCCCTGATAGAGGGACAGGGACAGCTGACCTGTACTGGATCCAGGTCAAACTGTAAGGTTAGTTGGGACTTAATGAGTCACCTTGTTAGACCTCCTAGCAATCTCATCCCACTGTTTGCATCTGAGCCCAGAGGAGGGTAATTCTTTATGATAAGAAAACAAACTTCTTCTGGTGACTTTTCAACTACCCATGTGACAGATTTTGTGGTAAAGCATTATAGTGAACTCCAAATGATACCTGAGATTTGGCAAGTGTTTGTCACAAATTTCTAATACAGTCATGATTTAAAATGCTCTTACCTTTTAACTTCATAAATACAGAACACTTGTCAGAACATGAGTCTGAGCTATTGTTTAGGGGGGAAGAGTTGTCATTATTCCTATGGAAACCAGCCTTATGATTCAGCCCTTCTCCTCTACCTCAAGGAAAGAGTGAATTTGCATTTTTTTAGTCATTTTCTGTATACTGTCATTTGTCCTAGAAGTTGAATGAAAGCAGGTGATTTACTGCTTCTCTCTCCCACCTCTAATTAGGGGCCTAAGTCCCATGCGATAACATCTTGAAGGGTGCTTGTCTACATCAGTTCTGAGGGGGCCTGCACCTGTTTCACTGGTTGCTAAATATTTTTAATACCACTTAATACAAAGACTTCACTGTGAGACTCCTGGTCACCCCGTGAAGATACCTGTGATTCAGTGAAACAAACTGGGTTTGACATCATCAACAGATTTGGGATCCAATGATGACTCTGCTAAGATAAAATGAGACACTTGGTGTGAACACTTAGAGCAAGAGAGTTTATACCTGTTTATTTCAGGTATAACTGTATATGATGATCCATCCTTAAATATAGCCCTTCTTTTGATGTTAACATGAAAAGAGACACTCACTGGAGCAGCCGGGCTACAACTGGACTTTTACGTTTGAGTCTCATACACACTGAGACACGAAGCCCATTGGTCTCACTGGTCTCATTGCTTCAATGCTAAAAAATAGGGTAGACCTATCAGCCCTTAAAAAGTATCCACAAGTCTTCAGAAACTCATTACTCAAAGTGTGATTCATTATGGGTGGCCTCTTATTGATCTGCTTTCTAACTGCAGATTCTTAGACTCTGCCCCAGACTCGCCGAGTCAGAATTTCTAAAGGTACAGAGTCCAGTCCACAGGAGATTTTGAGAGACCAATGTAAAGGCAAGAACCACTAGTTTAGGGGCCAAACACTGAAAACCACTCAGCACTGGTGATGTCATATACTAAACAAAAGCCAGTTTCTGGATACCCGCACAAATAATGATTGCTGCTCAAGTGCTCAATCAGTGCAGTTTCTAAAATAATTACTAGAAAAGTGTGTGTGTGCATGTGTGTGTGTTTTGAGAGAGTTGTGTATATCTGAATCTTTTGGAGAGATTGTGTATGTGTTTAAGAGTATATGTGTGTATATTTGAGTGTTTGTGTGTACAAGTACACATGTGTGTTTACACTGTAGGACAAACACTACTCTAGGGCTAGTCCCTCTGGATTCATGGCAATATCACTAATTGCATCTGGTTTCCATGACTTTGCTCAGGCTTTCACAAAACAAAGCTAGACATACTCTTGTCAAATTCAACCCTTATCAGTTTAATTCCTGACGGAGAAATCACAGTAGAGTCTGTTGAAAGTTTCCTTTAGGTCACGCTAATTTGCCCATGTAACACTGTATTAGCTTCTCAGGGATCTCCAAGTTTGATACAGACTAAAATTGGAGGCCAGAATTCCTACAAGTTAGGAGACCACCCAGTCCATGTTTTGTAAAGGATTGTTGCCCCTTCCTGGCCTCAGTAGGCTCACATTTGCTTTTATTACCTTTCAACCACAACAACATGCTCGCCTGTGCTGTTGAATGCCTTTCATTCAATAAACATGAGGGAAATAGTCCTGTTTCTGCATGACACATGGTAGTAAACTCTGTTTTCTTTTAGCTCTCAGTCTCTTTTCTCCTAAGTGGGCCTAGTCTTTACATTTCAGTTCAGTTGAGTTCTATTTAACAAACATTTATCAATACCAGCTAAGCCCTAGGCACCATCCTAGGTGCTATTTATGTTTGTGGAGTAGAGGAGGGTCCAGGGAGGCAGATGGGCAAAATCCATTTCCTGCCCTCAGACAGTTCCAACCATGGACTGTCCGTGTGAAGCTACACAACTAACTATACTCTACTCAAAATGTAATAAATGCTAAATCAGTATGCTAAACTGCAGTTTAGAAAGAAGGAAGGATTATTCTCTTAGGAAGTTCATGAAAGTGCACTTGATCGGGATGGTAAACTTTTGAGCCTCTTTTCTTAGGGTCTTCAACTATCCCATACATGCTTTTAATTCTGAGGTAGTGCTAGGCTTAAAATCATAATAACTTAAAATGTATTGAACACTGATTACTACATATATATATTCATTTAGTCCTCACAATAGTCTGTGTAATAATAAACAGTTATTATACTCATTTCTGAGATGAGGAAATTGAGGCAAAGAGAGAGAAAGTAACATGCCCCTGAGGTCACACAGCCAGTAAGCAGCAGAACCAGGCAGTCTAACTAGAGAGCTGGAGAGCTTAAACACTGTGATATCCTGTACATACACGCTGTATTTTATGCTACCAACGACCTGCCTTATGTTTTACTTATTCTGCTTACATAAATATTTTTTTATCCAGGTTTGCATCCTTTTTATAATCCTTCAATATTCTATTGCTTGATGAGAAGAATGACTATAAACTTTTAAATGTGTCATTTTGCTTTTAATCTCAATATTTTATGGATAATCACTGAAGCCTCAACTTGAAGAACATGTCTAAAGTGAGTTTTACTTCCCTGCTGCTGGTATATTGTCCCAGGAGCCCACTGACGAAAAGTCAAATGAGAAGGCCTACTGTAGATGACATAGTTATGAATTTTTAAGCCTAGACCTACATTAATGAAGATATTATAAATCTGCATCCAAATGGTTCTGCTTAAATATGGCTGCTGCCCACACTCCTATTAAACCCTCCTTGGACACTCTTAATGATCTAGATTCCTGCCCAAGGAAAGCAAAAGCTTCTCAATCCGATCCTCCAAGACCTTTGTGTTTTTAGACACTTGGTCAAAGTTAATGGCTGGGGAGTGAGCACCCACAGTGGAAAGCACATCACAGGCATTGAGAGTCTTAGGAATCAGACAGAATTGGAGTCAAATCCTGGCTTTGCCACTTGTCAGACATGTGCCTGTTTAATCTCTCTGTACCTTAGTTTATGCCTCTGTGAAATAGAGATAAGCATATCTCCCCAACAGGGTTTTTTAGTATGTGTGAAGATTAAATTAAGTAATTAAAATGCTTAGTATAATGCCTGCCACGTAGTCATAATTTGATTATAATGGAGAAAGCACAGTATTTTGAGGGAAGAAAAGAGCTCAGAATTAATTGATCTACAACAAACTGTGCTATATTCTTTGACTTTGTTTCAATACCTGGTCCAGGGAAGATACCGCATTTATTAAAGCAGAACACATAGGGGAAGAAGAGCTGAGAACAATTCCACAGGAATCCCAAATGTTCTGCATGCACCGTTTTCCCACCCTAGTGCCCAACCCACACCTACAACTCCACCGTGCTTGAATCTCATTCTCACATCTGTCCTGCTCTGAGGGGCCTGAGGGCCTGGCTCCTGCTGCCATTTCACTGGTGGGCTGTGCCAACTTCCTTTACACCACACCCAGTCCCAGCTTGACAGAGATGTGCTTTCAATTTCTCTTGAGACTTCCTCTTTGACCCATAGGTTATTTAGAAGTGTGTTGTTTAATTTCCAAATATTTGGAGATTTTCCAGATATCTTTCTACCGCAGATTTCTAATTTAATTCCATTATGGTCTGAGAACATATTTTGTGTGATTTCTCTTCTTTTAACCTTGTTAAGGTTTGCTTTATTGGTCAAAATATGGTTTATGTTGGTGAATGTTCCACGTGCCCTTGAGAAAAATATGTATTCCACTGCTGTTGGATGCAGTGGTCTATAAAAGTCAACAAGTTGCTGGACAGTGCTGTTTAAACCATCTAAATCTTTATTTTTCTATCTATTTGCTTTGTCATTTACTGAGAGAAGGGTGTCAAAGTCTCCAATTATCATTATGTACTTGTCTATTTATTTACTTCTGTCAGTTTTTGTCGCATGCATTTGAAGCCCTATTATTAGATGCATATGTATTTACAATTATCACTTCTTGAAAAATTGACTCCTTTATTATTATTTAATGCTCCTTTTTATCCCTGATAATCTTTGTTATTCTGAAGTCTATTTTGTATAACATGACAAAGTTTTGTAGTTATTCAAGCTTTCCTTTAGTTAGTATTTTCATGTTATATCTTTCTCCATCCTTTTACATTTAATCTAAGTCTTAAATTTAAAGTGAGTTTATTCAAAGTGTAAGGAAACTATTAAGGGACAGAAGATCAGATTTAAGTTGTTGAGGTAAAAAATAATCGCCACTATTTTCTGCTTCCTTTCTTCCTCATCCTCTCACATTAATAGATGCACAATTAAGCCCCTGCAAACAAAGACAGTCTATGTAGGAGGCATTGTTCATACTGCCTGGTTTCTGTGAGTTATGTAACCCATTGTAGGAGATGTACTTGCAACTCTACTACTTCTGTAATCCTCACTTCTTTACAGGTTTTTTTATATCACTTTCTTTTCGAACCACCATTCCTCACCAGAAAAAATAAAATAAAGTGGGCTTGTAATAGACTACACGTATTGAATTTAACAATCTCTATCTCTTAACTGGTATGTTTAAAGCATTCACATTTTACATGATTGTTCGTTATCACTGGATTGAAATCTAACATTTTACTAGCTGTTTTCTTGTCAATGTACTTGGTCTTGTTTCTATGTCCTCCTTTTCTGCCTTTTCTGGGTTTAATTGAGCATTTTAATGATTCTATTTTATCTCTTGTATAGTCTTATTGTTTACATTTCTTTTTTAAAAGAATTTTTAAGTGATCGACTAAAATTTTAATGTACTTTTTAGTGATAAAAGATTTGATCATTTTGTATTTCCTAAGGATGGGGGGAGAGGGCTATGGTTTTGTTCCCTTCTGAGATGAACTTTAAGATATTTTTGTTAAAATAGTAGAATTTAAATAGACATTGAGGTATGGGATAACATTTCCATTTGAATAAAATTTTTTAAAATGCATTTCATTTGTAATGAATGAAGTAACTCATAGACTTTTTTTTTTACATAGGAAGATTAAATCTGGATAACCAGAAATACCGTTTTGTATTTTCATGCAATAAAAAATGTGCAAAAAAATGTAATAAAGTTTTAATGTTCAGCTTAATTCTTCTGAAAAAAAAAAAAATCTTGCCAGAAGTCCTAGAGATTTCTTTTCCTTCTAGAGAAGCAGTTCTTATTTTTATTTTGGTACCACAACCCCTTTGAGAATCCGATGAACCACACCAAATTTTGCATATAATTTCAGGAATTCACTGACTCCTGAAGAGGCTCTAGATCTCTGTTTAGGAACATCTGCCTTAGAATAAGTAGTGAATGCTGTCAACAAGTATTTTGGTGTAACCGTATATCTTGGTATGTAGGCCAAATAGCAGAAGGATCAGGTTTGACTTGAGCTCCTTGAGCAGGGCAATGGAAACTCTTGCCCTTTGCTTATTATTTAAGCAGTGCTAGGTCCAGGTCACACCTGGATCTAGCTCTTAGATTTGTCATCTACCCAGTCCTGTACCTTAGTCTGACAGCATTGCAACCTCTATAATGACAAAGTTAGCTCAAAGGGTGAGAACCAGGTGGCTACTCTAAATGGCCGGCATATCTAGAATGTGTTTATCTCCTTTTATGCTATAAGGTAGAATTCTCCCAGGCACAACAACTACTTAAATTGTAGCTACAAGCACCAAGACAATTTTGTTTATGAGCAAATTTTTCTACTAATATTAAAACTATCTTCAGTAGAGAGACAAAGTTTCAAGCAACACTTGCTTATATATATATATTTTAAAATAGTCTCCCATTTATACTTTAAAAAGTCAGACTCATGGAGCATTTAATGGCAATAAGTCCAAAATGATTGACGAACTACACCTCCTTTACTCTTTTGTCAGGTTCTGAAATCTCCTTCCAATTGTGATACCCTCCTAGATCAATCAAAACAGTGACTTGACTCATCTCAGTAAAATTTCTATAAGAAAATAACACATTGACTTTATTCATCCCTCCATTATTCATTCCTTCCCATTATCTTGTATTTCATTTTTTTCCTTTCATGTATTCTTCTCTTTTAATAATTCAGTAAAATCCATATCTTCAAGACATGTATGTTATTTGCAAAGGAATCCCACTTTCCTCCTAACTGACATAATGCCATAAAGAAGTATTTTTAAAAGTTTTCAAATAAGGGATAATGGACCATATTTTTTAGTATTTATGAATATGTTGACTCTCCAAATGGTAAAAATAACAGGGTGTTTACATTAATCAGATTGAATGGGTCCCTGTGGAAACAACCATTAAAGGTCTCGTTGGCCTACAGCATGGAAGCTCACTCTGGTGGCTGAGAAAGTGCCTTGTATTTAGAAGGGCTGTTCCCATTTTCTACCTGAGACTCATCATACGGCTTTTCATGCTTGTGTCTCTTCCTCTAGCAAACTGGAATTCTATTATTTCTAAAGCTTCCACATCCTTAGACAAAATGTACCACATAAATATTACCTTTTGTCTTGCATACAGATGCATGGAAACAAACAATATTTATGATAAAAAAAAAATCTTTACCACATTTCCTAAATAAAAGGGTTTTGAGAAAACTTCATTTCCCAGAATATATTAAAGGAAGACCAAAGGAACCAAAAAGCATTCCCTTTTGTACGTTTGGTCTTTTCAGTACTCTTTGAAAAACTCAGAATGTCGGGACTTCAGCATTTCTAAGGGAACATTCTCTAACCAGAGAGTTTTAATTCCTCTTTATTCTTTGTAATAGTTTACACTCTATAAAAGATAAGCTATTCTTTCACTGTCAATTTTTTCTGCTTGATAAACAATGATACTTTTTAATGTGTTCCCAAAGAAACTAAAATAAACTTAGATCAATTTCAGTGACTTCTTTATTTATATGTCTTCTTCATTAACGATATATCCTCAAAATACCACCCAATAAAGCTTATCTATTCACCTTTGTCTCCCCCTCTCTTGAGCATCTTCTCTCAAAACAGTAGCCCTTTTTCAATTGCTTGGCAACATTAGTGAGGCTCAAATTTTCTTTTAGTGATAAGGGAAAAAAATACATTCCTGGTTTGATTCTGTTGTTCTCAATAAAGTCAGAATTAGAAAGCAAATAAATATTTAAAAATTGATACATGGTTTTCTCTTTCCTGCACATGCTTCAGTTCTCACCTTAAAATGAGATGTTGCATGAAATTTCTGATGTTCCAAATTTTCCAAGATTGCATACTATAGTGTTATAGTAGACTCTTTCTCATTTGGATACCTAATACACTGACTTTAGGATAAAGCAAGCCACTCAAGAAATATTAGTCACCCATGTTTTAGCCAATGATATTAACCACTGACAATCATGCAGTGTTTGCCACTCTGACCTATCCAAGCCATAAGTGGCTGGTGTGCCTATTGAGAGTCACATGTCCAATAGTTCTGCCAACTGCAGCAAGTTCAAAGAAAGCTATCTTTTTTTTTTTATAGTAGTACCACAAATCCCCTCTCTTCTTGTTATTTAAGAATCAGAGTCTAAAGGAAAAGAGAGAGAGGGGGAGAAAGAAGGAAGACATACATACCTAGAGAGAGAATTTGAAGAGGGAACAAGATTAAGATCTTCAATTGAGGTGAAAGAATTCTTAGTAGATGAGTGAGGAACAAATGTCAGAAGGGGGAAATTTGGCTGTTTTCCACCCTCTTAAAATTTGGGGGGGTGCGGGAGGATTGTTCGTCATTTTCTTGACTTATACATGTTCTTCCTAAATTAAAAAAGTCTTTGTCTTAGAGAAGTTTCAATTTTTTTTTATGTTGCGAAATGTATCCATTTTTTCTTACTTTTATGGCTTCTGGGCTTTTGTCCTGTTTGGAAAGGCTGGCCTCTTTTAGCTCATTCCATAATTATAAATAAGTTCAACTATATTTTATTGTTTATTTAATATTTTAATGTTCAATTCATTTTTAATTTAGTTTGTGAAAGTTGGAAGACTTATCTTTCTTAATATAATTTTGTTTCAGTGCAGATTGCACACAGTTCATACTTGGATCGATCAATCATTGACTATTTGGTAATGACCTACTATAAGCCAAGCCATTGTGGAAACCAAAAGAAATAGAAGACAAGGTGGTCAATTTCAAAGAAGTTACACTATAGTTGGGGGAACTAACACCCTGAGACAGTTCTAAACCAGACAGCACATAATTAAGTACTAAACACTGAGATACGGCCTAGAATTGCTGAGCTCAGAGGAAAGAGAGATCTATCTGACCTGCGTTGCTAGAAAAGACTTCATAGACAAGTTGGGGCTTGAGTTGGATATGTATTTCTGCCCCCCAAAAAGCTACAGGTTATGTGTAGGGGGGGAGGGTGGGGGAGCTATGTGTGTGTTTGTGTCTTGTGTGTGTGTATGTGTGTGTGTGGTTCGGGTAGACACCCAGTTTTCACAAAACAACCCATCTGTTAGGAAAACATGCCTAACACCAAGTCAATAGAATTTAGATGCTAACTTGCAGATTTGAGACAGGGTTTCAAAGGTTGAAGTAAGTGGCAGAGTGGCAAAGGTCGTAGTGAGAAATATATGCCTTAGGAAGGGATGTTTGCCTGGGAGTCTTACCTTCTGCTCACTGTCCAAGCATCTGCTAAACCCTCTTGCCTACCCTGCAGAGTATCCTTGGAAATTTGCTTACCCTGATTAAGCCAAAATTTGCCAAGTATAAGTGGGCATCCCTTGAGGGTCTCTTTCCATGAGCAACTGGCTGCTGCCTCCCTTTTCTCACTACTTGAAAAAACCATCATCCCTCTTAACTAGGTCCAACACATTTTCAGGTAGGTGAAGAGCAGTGAACACCATCTTAGTAAATCACTTCTACAAGTCTATATGGCTGGTGGGAATAAAAGTTGGTTCAGACTTTGTGGGGGGCGGGGGAGACAGGGATGGGTGGTTATTTATGTTCCAGGAGTCTTATGTTTTTACATACTCTTTGATCCAAATATTTCAATTCCAAGAATTTCCTATTTGTTTATTTAATCAAAACATATATTGCTTATGTGGGTACTGTTCTAAGTGCTTAAAAAAACTCATTTAATTTTCATAACAATCTCATGAGCTAGGCACTATTATTTTACAGCTGAGGAAAAGGAGAGGCAGAGAGGTTTAAGTAGTTGCCCATGGCCACTAGCTAGTATGTGGCATAGTTAGCATTTAAATTCAAGACATCCGACTTAAGAGTTCTTAGAGTTAACTGTACACTGTATTGCCTGTGATGGTTAATTTTATGAGTCAAGTTGACCGGTCATGAGGTACCCAGATTAAACATTGTTTCTGGGTGTGTCCATGAAGGTATTTCTGAATAAGTTTAACATTTGAATTGGTGGTCTCAGTAAAGTAGATGGTCCTTCCCAGTGGGAATGGGCATCATCCAATATGCTGAGGGTCGGAAGGGAACAAAGGCAGAGGAAAGTGAAATTTGTCACACCACACGCTTTTTTCTGCCTCACTGATAGAGCTATGACATCACTTCTCATTTTCTCCTGCTCTTGGACTGAGACTTATGCCATCAGCTAACCTGTTTCTCAGGCCTTCAGATTCTACTTGAACTGCATCACTGGTTTTTCTGGGTCTCTTTTCCAGCTTGCAACACAAATATATTAATGCCTCCTGTGTACCAAGCACAGTCCCTGCTCCCACGGAAATGCGGACTTAGTGTTTTTCAAATTGAGGGTAAACTCATCTGTGAGGCATGAAATAAATTTAGTGGACTGTGACCAGAATTTCTTTAAAAATAATACAGAAAACAACAGAAAATAGAAATAACCAGAAAGTGAATTTTGTTTCATGACATCTTTTCCACTTATATGTGTGTGCAGACAAATCTTGAGTCACAGAGTAACATGTATTTCTTATTGTGAGCTGCAGTCAGAAGGGTTTAAAAGTCAACAGTCTAGCAGGAAAGACAAATATTATATTAGTAATTATACTTGTGTCAAGTAGTTTTTTAAAAATAATTGCAAAAATTGGTCAGGAAATTTTTATTATTAAATAATGGTACAGAGATATAATGAAATTCTAACTAGAAACTAAAATTATATTGTAAAAGTGTTTTTAGTGACATAGAAACGTGTAAGATATATGGATAATGGGAAAGTTTGATTATAAAACAACAGGTATAATATACATTTTTGTAAAAACTACATATACAAATATGTATTTTCATAGAGAAAAGACTAAAAAGAATAGTTGTCAAGATGTTTCCACCTGTGGGAGTTATGCAAAAAATTTTCTTTGCTTTCTCTGCATTTTCTGCAATAAGTATACTACTTTTATAAAATATATTCTTATATTTATTTTTATATAATAACAATATCAAACATAAAAAATTCTTGCAAACAATAAAAATAAAGAATTCTTGCAAATATAACAATAATTAAAAGGCTAAACTAACCAATAAAAGAGTGGGGAAAGGATGGAAACAGATCATTAATGGAAGAGAAACCTTTCTTCCCAAAGAAATACATCAAGTGATGGTCAACCACACCAGTGATAAGAGAGATGGAAATTAAAACAACAATAAATAAAAATACCTCTTTCATTAGTTTTGCAAACTGCTAATTTTACCGTCCGAAAAACACTTTAAGAAAAACCAGTATCCAACAACATGGAGTTTCAGAGTAGAAATAAACTAGTATTCAGCTTACAAAGGAGAAGTCTCACTCTAAATATCAAACTTGCCCAGGGTTCTTAATGTATGCTTTTATTTCTGCCACAAATTCCAAGGGCCAAGGGTCAGAGAGACTGAAACACTGGCATTGATTAGTAGCTCTACGATATCATGAAATAAATCACTAAATAAGGTACAAAGGCTTCTTCAGAAAAACACAAAAACTATTAATACAGATAAAAAAATAGTGTTTATAAACATAATCAATAACTGACACTTTTTCAGTGCTCACTCTACACACACACACACTAACACACATACCATGTTAAACTCTTAACTAACATTATCTCATTTAATTCTCACAATGACTTTATGAGTTTTGGTTACTACTTTAGCCTCATTTTTACTATAAGACGACTGAGGTTACAAGAAGTTAAGTAGCCTGCTCCACAAATAAGTAAGTAGAGAAAATGAGATTTGAGCCCAGATCCCAACACCTTTTCAATTTGCAATCTCAGTTACTTGGGTAGTTTCACACATTGAAACCTGATAGTTGGTTGTGCATGATGCTAACCAATGTCACCACAATAAATTAAAAAAAAAAAAGGAATTTAGTTTTTGAGATCATAGGATTTCAAAGAAAGGTCTGGGAATTTTTGGTGCTGGATATAGGGTCTCTTAAGTTTCTACGTGCTTCTTAGAGTACACATTTATAATATGGTCATGACTGGATTTTTTTTCCTGATGAAAATTTAAGTGTCATCAAACTCAGTGTGTCTTGCTTTGAACAGATTTTTTTTTCACTGTGCATGATAACAAAGAAGACTCTATCATGGTCTTTTTCTATGCTGATGTGATTAACACGAAAGGACACTGAAGTCATTGTTCTAGGCTCTTTTTGTAGTTTCATAAAATATGGTTATCATAATATATTTGGCCAACAGACATAGTTGTAACTATGTTATAATATAGTCATCAAAATTATAACAATAAGAATAAGGAAAATAATCATCGTATTAGCAATGCTCTAGCAGAAGTGATCAATGATAAGCAAGTGTAAAGGCTGTCTATTGGAGATATATATTTCTGAATGGGATATGAATTTCAAGTTTTTTCTTTAATCATTTCTGAGAAATAAGGCCCACAATTGCAGGACCTGGTAACTAGAAAATATGAACCACTTTGAATGTGACAGTAATGCTACTCAATATTTGTGTTCTTTAAATATTCCGTTTTTGCAATACCTATTAGTTACAGTGGTAGTGGTGATGGATGATTGTGCTTTACAGTTGACCAATACTTTTCACAAACACTGCTTTCTCTGACATCGTCTTGTTTCTCTTATCTTCATTTCCCTTTGCCCTGATTTGATTTATCCATTATTTTATTATATCTATTTTATGGAACCACCTTAAATAACTTTTGGAATAAAACTGAAATAAATACATGCATGAAGAGTCAAACTATCTAGTCTCGTAAAGCAGCCAATTTTTTTCTCCCCATAGAGTTCCAGGTTAAACGGCTGAGCTAATGGCTTATAAGTGGCCTCAAAGTGGGAGTCAGGGATTAAGATCTCAGGTGCTGACATAATGACAATAGGCTACATCTTCATATCTCAAAGAATTGAGCTTAATTTCCTTATGGTCATTATTTCCTACTTCATTCTCTCCCTAGGAAAAGTTGCAGTCATTTTTAATCAAGCCCAATAGAATGTAGTCATTGGAGAAAAGCTAGGAGGGTGGGAAGAGAGGGACAGAGCAGAGGATGAATTTAGTTTGTGCTCTGCCCATATTTTTTGGCCCATATTTTTTTATATAGGCTCTGGAAGTAATAATGATGCTTTATACCTGTCAGGTTATAATACAGGACATATTTTCTTCTAGATTTTAAACACACAGATGCATGAGCATATGCACAGAAACATAAGAGAATATGCCATTAAACTTCACTTAAATATTCTACCAATAATTAGTTCATAACAGGTGGTTAAGCAGTTGTTATATATTCTTTATTGAATCTACAAAGGCAAATTAAATATTTTAATCAACAATAACATCATAGCAGCTAAGTATGTAAATAAAATAAAACAAAGTAAAACGAAATAAAATAATTATTAAGACAGATTTCTTTTTTCACAGTTTCATCTAACCGGCTACTCACTGGGTGCTGCATGGTTGAGATGGAACTGTGGTTTACGGCAATTGTTGGTGTCCCCGGGGATGGATCAGTGGATAGAAACACAAAACAGAACCCCAGCTAGAATGTGGTTCTGATTCACCATCCTCACTGTGCTGGGACAGAAGCGAACTGTACGAATTACCCTAAGAAAAGGGATGATTTTATATTCTGGGCTGGCGACTGGCTGCACAGGGGAAGAGTGGCAAGAGCTATGATGCTCCCTCCCTTCATCACTACTGCTGCTGCTTCAGCTCATTTTTTATCTTTTTATCCCTCCCTCAGAGACCTAAGAGTTGGAGCTCAAATTCAGTTTTGAGCTAATAGAGAGAGGGAAGGCAAGAGGTTAAACCAAACTGTTAACTGTGTCTCTTCAAAACTGACATTTAATACAGGGTGTAAATCACTAGGGGAGCCTGTTATTCCTTCAGGAATGCAATTACATAGGGTCAAATAAAACATGAAAGAAACCAACAAGTTTTAAAATGTAGTATGTTCTCAAAAGTAGGCAAGAAGGAATGTGAAGCAGTCCAAATATGCTAACACTCCCTGCTGTCCTATAGGAGAGGATTACAAGGAGAGGTTTCTGCTCTTTAATGATTATATGGTTAAGCACGGGTATGAAAGCACATCGCCCAATCCGGCTGCTCCCCACGGGACTCTGGGTTTCCCGGAGCTCCCTTCATTCACTCAAAGCAGGTGCAGGCTCGCTGTTCAGCCCATTACTGTTACGGTCCCATTACCAGCCCTGCCCTCCACTTAACACTTTTCAAAAGTGTTTATATGGCCGTATAGAATACACCGTGGGTTCTTTTTTTTTTTTCCTATCTGTGTCTGTCATTCATTCTAAACACCAAACCACCAGCAGAATCCTTATTTTGTGACTTCAAAGATAGATAAAAGTTAATGTTGGACTTCTGCTAAAAGCTTTCCAATATTTATGGCAACTTATAAATAGTATAGGTGTTAATTTACTCCATGGGGCAGGGTAGAAGGTGGGCTTATATTTATATTTTGAGAAGTGTCTGTTAACAGTTTGGTCCATTTCAAACAATTTGCTGCCTTAAAAACTTGAGTTGGACCTCCTTCAGTTTAACATTCTCATGAACTAGGTTGACCAGCTTGTCCCAGTTTACCTGACACTCTCTGAGATTTAGCAATGAAAGTCCTGTATCCCAGGAAACCTCACATTCCCCAGAAAACCGAGATGATTGACCAGCCTACCACAAACAGAAGATGATTCTACACACATAGTCCATATTCTTTCTTTGCCCCTGGGCTTCTAGCCTGTATGTACCCAATATGTGTGTACTGGGTGTGTGCACAGGTAGGCACACACATGACAGGCACACAAATTCTGAATCAAATCAAGAGCAACTGTCTGTGGTGAATCATTTCTTTAAAGTCCTGCTTTTAGCACATGCGACAACGTAGTAGAAACTGAGTCGAGATCGTGTGAGGAGAGGGGATGGCTGGGAAGGGACACTAGGATCATAACTTTAAAACTAATTATAAAAGAATTCAAAGAAAATAGATAGATAGGTCAGCTGGATTCAGATTCTTTATAATCACTGACTTTTAGAAACTAGTTCTCACTTCTCCAAGAAAAATACAGTTTCAAATAAGTTGTGACTCAAATTTGATTTTTCTTATCTCAGATACAAACTGTATCACACTACAAAGCTGACTTCTCAGGGTTTAATTCCAAAGGGTGTAGATTCTATCTGGTTGGCTGAATCTTGGAAGCTTCTGCTCTACCAAACCTCCCCACCTCACCCACAACCAGGCAATAGTGGCCCCAGGCTGGTCCTGGTCCAGGGGCAGCTGCTGAGGTCAAGCTGGTTCACCTCCAGCTCATAGGCTAGGCAGGTCCTGTGGGGTGTGTCTTTGAGGGGCGCGGTTTCCTGAGCTCCTTTCCACATCAGCAGTTCTACTTGCTCCCAGGTCTTTCCAGCAAGCCTGTGGCAACTCCATAGATCTCATGGCTGCCCGAGCCCATAAGATACACCATTTTGACTGCAAGCTGAGTTATGAAAGTCTCAGGGCTCAGTTGAGCTCTTGATGGCAGCCTAACTCTGAGTGGATCCAAAACTAGAGTAAAATTTAGTTCATCTCAGACTTCTGAGTCCTTTGACTCTTTCCTTGACTCTTCTGACAGCGCAGTTGGGAACATACCTGTTTTAGGAGAATTCATATTCTTTCTCTCTCTTTCTCTCTCTCTCCCTCTGTTCAAAAGATGACGAACTGATACACTCACTAGAAATAACACAAAGTAATGCAAAAAGTAATAACAATTAAAGTTTTCCCTCCTAACTTATCACACATGCTTCTTGCCTTAGAGACTCCCTTTTCTGTGCTTAGAACGTCTGTCCAGATCAGACATGCAATAAGCATCAATTTCTAAATGTAGTTAAATGCAAAGATATTGGTGTTAGAAAGGCTCAAAGACTAGAGGAAAAGATTTAGAAGGCCAGAAAGGTGCCTCCCTGTTCCAAATGAGCATGAGGTGTGAATTGGGGTTAAGAACATGGGCTTGGGAGGGAAACAGTTCTGGGTTTGAATTCCAGCCCAGGCACTTACTAACTGTGTGATCTGGGACAAGATACGTCACCTCTGCCAATTTCAGTTGCTCATCTGTGCCATGGGGATAATTCTAAATGAGGATAGGAAATAACATATGTAAAGCACCCAATGCATAGTAGATATTTAGTAAGCATTAGCTTTTACTGCCATGGCAATAGATTTCACAGGAAAAAGTGACCCCCTCCAACAGTCCAGTATGCTGTGTGCCACACACAGCATCCTCTAATTTTGATTGCTGAGTTTCTTTCCTAATGGATATCTCTAGGAACGTTTAGCTCTCAATCTCAGCCCTCCACCCACACTCATTAACTGGCCTGAGGCAAATCACTTATCTGCTTCAATTGCTTCACCTGTAAAGAGTAGGATAATAATATTTACCTCCCTCAGAGGAGTGTTGGGAAAATTAATGAATGCTTGCAAAGTACCCTGAGATCGACAGATGAAAGGCAGTGTTGAATTGCAAAGTATTATTATAAATATTAGTGTTATTTTGATACATTTGCATTCATGCATGTGTGAGCAAATTTGCACCTAGAGCATTGGATGAAAGTATGTGACTTTTGAGCATCATCCTATGAGTACCTCTGGCAGCCCATAGATATTAAAGTCTGTGTAATTTATACATAATAAAACAATTGGTCCCCCAAATAAGAATTTTCCCAGAAAGGGAAACAGTGTTTTGAGTAGCTGGTATAAAATTAACCACAGCCTATGCCTTCTAGAAGCCTCTTTGGCCAGTGCCATGATCCTTCCAGCTGCTTTTAGGGGCTATGACCTTACTATGTGATCACCTCCCTAAAAAGCAGTAAAGTATAACTCTCAGACTTCTCTATCTGCCAAATTGATGACCCTGAGTCTAGAAGGGTTTGTTCCCAAGCTAACTGTATTTACTTCCAAAACACTGTCATAAAAACAGATGGCAAAGAAACACCTCTTTGACCCACCTCACAGTCATGTTCTCCCCCTTCCACACCAGTAGTGCCAGTTCCAGCTCTTGCTACACCCCTTCCTTTTTCCAATAAGGCCCCTGTGTCCTTTCACTTGTCCCTGCTCCTGTAAAAGCTGTACACAGGCCTCCCTGTTCCTAACATCTCCCCCCACCAACTCGATCCCCTCCCCGTACATAGTGTGAGGTAACATTACAACACTATCCACCATGACAGCACATCACATAACTCCCAGGAGACCACTTCTGTAGCCTTTTATTCCTTTTGCTTTTAGGAACAAGAGTAAGAGCAAATGGAAGTTACATGAGGAAGTTAAAATTCCCTCATGCCTCGAGACTGAACCCTCAGCAGCCATTCCTGCCTGAGTGGGGATGTGGCCTCCTCCTCTCATTCCGGAAACAGAGTAGCATATGGGCGTGAGCAAGACATATGTCTGGTCTCCACTGTAAACTTCGCAGCCTGGCAAGAAACAGCAAGGCTTATTCCAGACCCAAATTCTCGTTCCTGTTACAGCCATCATAAACGCCTGCTGTAATCCTCATAAAAGAACATTCTTGAATCCTGGAAACCAAAGAGAGATATGAATGCTGGTTTTTAATCTGCCATCCCCTTTGTTCCTGGGCTAGAGTGAACCTTAAAGAAGCAGGTGATGGCCTTCAAGGTTTGGGTTAAAGGCTGTATACAGGCCTCCCTGTGCCTAACATCTCCCCCCACAGGCTGGGCAGATGGCCTGAAGTTCCCACAACTTGTGGTTAAGACATTGTCTCCAGAAGGCTCTGAGTAGAATGGAAATATGTGACATGAAAATCAACACTTTAAATCATTTCGGCGTTGTGCTGGAACCAGCTCACAGTGTCTCAAGAGAGCCAACTATGTGCATCTCTTCTCAACTCTATGTTGACATCCCATTGATAGCTTGAAATCAGCTACTGGTGCCTTAAAGTCACCAAACACTGCAAATCAGGGCTTTTTCCACCTTCTGAAAGCTGTTGTTAAACCTTTACTGCACTCCATTAAATAGTACTTTTATCTATCAGCATCCAGTAACAGATGGGTTCATGTTATTATCGAGGAACGAGGTCCAGGTTAGTCTTAGTATAGAAAGCAGAAAAGAAGGTTAAGGAGGCACAGAAAGTTAATTGGGACAGAAAGTGAAATGGAGGGAAGAGTGCATCATTGCAAGCTGTCTGGGAGCAGCCAGAGGGTGCTGGATGCCGTGGGGAGGAATGACCAGAATGCCCACCTCAAGGTTTTGCTAAAGGTTGGCCTGCCTTATAGATTTTAGCAGCAAGTAAAGGATGCAGCAAGTTTCTCATTCCCTAGGATGTTAGCCAAAAGAAATCTGGATATTAGGCCCTTTGTTGTCTTGATGAACTGTATGATCTCTGAGCCTCACTTTCCTTAGTATAAAATGGAGCTAACAGTACTCCTCTGATGTGATTTGTGAAGGGTACAGTGAGATAATGTTTGTAAAGTACTTGCTCTTGACAGTGGTTCTAATATTGATAAATGGATGGACACTTCACTGCCTTCTTCTTATTCTGTTTCCCAACAGTATTTATTATGTCCAATCAGTCTGGTCCTGAAATCTTCAACCCCTCTGGCTTCTGAAATTTCAAGCTCTCTTGGTTTTCTTTCTGATTCTCTGATCCTGCCTTTACTGGATCTTTTTTTTTCTACCCCTCTTCAAAACTTAATCCAAGAGTTCCTTCCTCATTAGTCAATCTCATCAAGTCACATGGATTTAAATATTATCTTCATGTGGATGATTTCCAGACTCCTAGAATCATCCTCTGTCTAGATCAGTGGTTCTTAAAGTGGTAACCCTGGACTAGCAGCATCAATGTCACCTGGGAACTGTTTAGAAACACAAATTCTCAGGCCCCACCCACATTTTCTTAATCAGAAACTCTGGAGGTGGGCCCAGCAATCTGGCTTATCAAGTCCTTTAGGTGCTTCTGACGCTCGTTAAAGTTTGAGATCCACTGGTTCAGAATAACATTTTTAATGGTTTTATTTATATCTCTACTTGTCTCTCAGAAATACCAAATTTAACACATCCAACATAAAATTCCCCAATTCTTCCTCAATTTTGCCTACCTGTCATGTCCTCAAAATTGCTCACCTGATTGGCACTATTTCCCAATCATTTGCTAAACCTAGAAATCAAAGTCTTTATCTCCTTCCTTTCTCCCACATCTAAGGCATTACCAAATACTACTAATTCTATCTCGAAACTACACCACAAATTTGCTAGTTTCTCCACATTTCTATCACCACCACTATAACTGGGTTCACCATCAAATCTTGCTTGTTCAAGCAAGATTAATGCAACATCTTCTACCTGCTTCCACCGCTGTCCCTCTCCAGCCCATTCTCCATGCTGCATCAAGAAAGCAAGATCTTGAAACAGAATTATGCTCAGGTTAACTCTCTACCCTAAGACATTTTTCAGTAGTTTCCCTTTAGACCTAGAATAAAATGCAAACTCTATGCTGTGGTTTCCAAGGTCCTGTAGGACTTGACCCACATCCACCTCTCTCTTATCTCGAGACCTAGTGGCATTCTCTCCCTCCCCTACTGTGTCCCAGACTCATTGGTTTTCTCTTAGCTCCCTAAACAGGCCAACTATATTCTGCCTCAGGGATGATGTTCTTCTATCTGGAATTTTTCTCCCCACCCAGTGAGTGAATATCTCCTCATCCTCACAGTCTCAGGTCAAATGTCACCTCTTCTTTGTGTCCTTTCCTTATCATCTATTTAGAGTTCACTCTTTATCCCATTATTTTCTCTTGTCACCTTTTTGTTTCCTTCCGGGCACATCTGCAGTTTGCTAGTTTTTTATTAGGTTATTTACTCACTTGATGTTGGTTCTATTTTGTTTTTCTCTGTAAGCTCACAAGGGAAGGGAAGGGGGCTCATCTGTGTTCATCTTTGTCAGTGTCTGACACAATGACTGGCTCTACGGGGTCTACTGATTCAAATGTTAATCTCACCCAGAAAAACCTTCACAGACACACCAAGAGTAATGTTTGACCAAATGTCTGAGCACCCGTGGCTCTGTCAAATTGACACATAAAATTAACCATCACACCACATTACTGATAAAAACTCAGGAAGATTAAAAAACTTGTCCTATAGTGAAACTAAGATTCAAACCCATGTTTATCTCTATCCAAAATTCTATACTTCAGGTGTTGCTGTTCAGTTAGTTTCTCAGCTTTGGATATGTTTACCCATAATGTGGACTTAAAAGGGCAGATACAAGGCCTCTATGAGGGGCTGACACATTGGGATTTGGAATCCATCATTTGAAGGTGATTAAAGGCGGGCTTTTGGGAAGAAAATTTCTTGAGGTCTGCTTTTGTCTGTGGCTCCCACTGCTTAGCTCTCTCCTCCCAGCAATGGAGGGGTAGAGGAGTAGCTGCCCCTTATTCTAATTCTAGTGAGAACGGCTCCAAAGTTGTGAGACAGAAGAAGCAAGTGGCTGACAAACAGCTAGTGGAGCAGAGAAATAACTGCTGGTCCTTCTGAGAACAAGTCAGTGCTGTGACAACCCCCAAACTGTGAGAAACCTAGAGAAGAATGTGGTCCTGGATCATTAAAAAGGGGACCCTGCCTTATATTAATAGGCTTCTGCTAGAGGTCAGAAGAAGGTGGAAAGATACAGAAGCCAAGTGATCAGCAAGGCTACAGAGTGACTAGCCAAAAAAGGGACACTGCCTACATCAAGGGATGCTTAACTTAAAGAGGCTCTGTAGGGGTGCCTCTGAGGAACCCACAGAAGAACTTACAAAGTCCCAAGAGGGCAAAGTCAGCTTATGACAGCAGCAGTCAAGTAAAAATTCTGCTAGCCCCCTCTGTTCCTTCCCACTGCTTTGGCCTTGCTCAGTAAGTGGGGAGAGGAAGAAAAAGGCTAAGCAGATAAAAGGAAAAGAACAGTGATCCCTTTTCCACTCTAAAGGTCAGTGGAAACAGGACTGAACTGAGGGAGGAGAGATGATTTAACATTACACAAGTTCAAAGTCTGATTATTACACAGAACTGCACAATTAATTACTGAATCGAGGCTGTGTCTATGACACAAGTGACCATATGATTTTTTTATTTCCGAGTGATCAGTGAAGGAATAGGACCAGCCAGATTTTCACCCAGAGTATGGGAGTGGGGCTAGCTCTGATGAATGAATGTTAACACTCCAAGCAAGAGTCCAACTTGATTAGCATAGTATTTACAGAATAAAAGAACGACAGATATACGAATAAATAAACCAAAGCACAACAATCCTCAAAGCTAATCTGTCTAAGACAGAGAGATTATTCTGAATGCTGCAAATCCTTTGAGACCCCTATTGTTTGTCCCCGCCTGGTAAAGGAGCTCAGAGGTAAAAACCCAAGAGAAAATCCAAGAGAAACAGGAAGTTATTTTATTGCATATTTAGCCAAAACCTATGACAGCTGAAAAGCTTTTGAATTAAAAAATCCAGGTAACTATAAAAACAACCCTCTTCTCTAATATTCTAACCCAACATCCCTCCCAAAAGATGATACAAAGTTAGCAATTTGGTCTATAACCTTCTAGTTTTTTCTCTGTATACTGGCATAAACATATTAACATATAGTCACATATATTTTGGGAGTTGTATGCTTCTTTAATGGGCTCACAATACATATGTTAGTCAATAATATTTATTTTGACTGAATAATGTGTTTGTTTTTAATGGGTGCTCATAATAGTGATATCTCATACCTTTCTACACATGGACATTTAAAATTGTATTCCTTTTGCCTACAGCACCCGGTATTCCTAGGTGGTCTCCCATTCAAGTACTAACCAGGCCCAACTCTGTTTAGCTTCTGAGATCAACAAGATTGGGCACGTTCAGGGTGGCATGGCCATAGACTGTACTTCATTTTTTAACCAAAATGATACAGAGGAATTTTTATAATGTCTGTTTAAAGGTGCAAATATTTCTTCAGCATAGAATCCTAGAAATAAAATCAAAAGGTCAAATATCCATTTAAAAAATAGACAAATATTTCCAGAAAGACATTATCAATTTACATTTCTACAAAGACTGTCTAATGGCACTCAACTTTCCCACACACTAAGACTTGATATTATCAAGTTATAAATTTTTTCCAATCTGCTGAGTAAAAAATGACATTCGGTGTTGTGTTTTATGTGTATTTCCCTCACAAGGAGCATGGCTGACTATCTTTTTATGTTTGGAACCATTTGTGCTCTTCTGCTGTTAACAGCCTATTCATATTCTTTCCCCATTTTTCAATTGGGTTGTTGATCTTTTTTTAATATATTTATGGGTAGGATATTTTTATTTGTGGATACTAATTGTTAATTACATGTTTGACAAATATTTTTATCTCAGTCTATCATTTGTGTTTTATTTTTAACTTTTTAAATGGTGTCTTTGAAGAGAATTTTATATTTTTATAGAAAAAGAGTGATATTTTTTTTTCTATTTAGATTCTAGGTCTTGTGTGTTGCTTAGGAAAATTATACTCCAATGAAATATTTCTCCATCTTTCCTTCTAATACTGTTGTAATTTCATTTTTTTAAGTTAAAGTTTTTAATTCATTTGGAACTATTATGGTGTGAAGTAGATATTTATATTTATTTTTCCAAATTGTTCCAACACTATTTAGAACTAACTCTTTCTTCTTTGGTTAGAAACACTATTTTATTATAAATCAAATTCCAATTCATTTATTAGTCTGTTTGGAGATTTTCTATCTTGTTCAGTTGTACTCTTTATATAGATGCAAATGGTATATTACTTTAATTATTATACTTTGAGATTGAATAGGTCGTTCCACTTTATTTTTTTCTACATTCATTTTTTAAATCTGATGTATTTGAAAATCACTTTTAAAATTTTATAAAATCCAAATTTTGTTGATTTAGTAATTCGGGATTGATGTGACAGCTTTACAGTGTAGAACCTTCCTATTCTGAAACACGATTTCCACTTTCATTTATTAAAGTCTTTTTTATGTCCTTGAATAGAATTTTAAAGTATTCTTTACAAAGCTTTTACACATTTCATGATAGATTTATTCCTGCTATTTTATAGTTTTTGTTGCTTTTGCTAATACATTTTCTAATTGCTAGTGTAGAGATTCTATAAATACCTTGCATCCAGCCATTTTATTAAACATTCCTTTAGTTGATTCTATTTGCTCCTCTCTGGAGACTCTCATTAAAATGACTCTGATATTTTGACCTCAGAGCCTTCAAGTATCTATAATGTTTTCCATCCAACCAGAAGGAGAGAATATGTAAAGAATACCGAGTTCAATCAGGCAGTAAAGCGAGTAAAAGAGCAGTTAGCAATCTCAGACCTCACATGGAAGAATTGGGTAACTTGTAACTCCAACCCAAGAGAAGTGAATCCCATTTGAAGAGTTTATACTTGGAGTACCCATTGCCATAGCAACAATGAAAACACTCATGGTGTCTATTGGAGATGAGGGTAGGATCACGCTCAACATACAGGCTCCAGGTTCCACTCTCTTAACCTATCCTCACTTAAGATAATAAAACCCAGTTTGTGAGCAATGGTAAAACTGTCCCCCTGCAAGCAGTGTATTTCCAATCTCATGAAAGTTTAGAATTTAATATATTCTAAAGGAAATCAAACTCAGATTATTAATACTTTCGTGTTATATTTAGGATAATTGGGGAAATTTGGATTTTGAATTGGCACTAGGTTATTGACAGATTAGCCTTGTGAATTTCAATTTGAAATTTGTAGCTGAATAGCTGACTTTAAAAATAGGACTTTATTTGAAATATGTAAGAGAATTTGGCCAAATCTGTCAACAGTATTGGAATGTTAAATAATACGAGCCATGCTCTACTTACAGGTTTAATTTATTAGATTTGTAAGAGTTGTGTAAGTACTTGGAAAGGTTTTACTTATTAATAGGATAGGCATTTTTAAAGCTTCAAAGAAAATAAGATTTATCAAGGTTATAAGTGCATTTTATATCCTTTAAGGGAATGTAAGTTGTAAAACAACAGGTTTTTAAAGAATTTAGTCTATAAAAGTTGTTACTCAAATATTAATTTTTTAAAAGTAAAGGTGATTGTTCTTATTTAACTATACTTATAAAGACAAAAATAAGATTGTAAGTTGAATTTAAAGGCTTAGAGAGAACTAAATTTTAAAGTTTCTTACCTTAATAAATTGAATATTCATTTTTAAATATACTAATTGGTTTTTCTGTGCACAAAAGTTGCCCATGATTATCATTAAACTCATGCTGATAATTTACTTAGATTTTCAAGGTAGAAGATCATTTCATCAGAAATGTTAGTTTTCTCACTTCTGCATCTATTGATATGCTCATATGATTTTTTTCTTTTAGTCTGTTGATGTGATAGATTACATTAATTGATTTTTGATTGTCGAACCAGCCTTGCACACCTGGGATAAATCCCACTTGATTACAGAATATAATTCTTTTTTATATATTGTTAGATTTAGTATGCTAATATTTTGTTGAGGATTTTTGCATCTATGTTCATGAGAGATATTGGTCTGTAGTTTTCCTATAATATCTTTGTCTGATCTGTTTCTAAGGTGATCCTGGCCTTACAGGGTAAGTTAAGAAGTGTTACTTCTGGAAGAAATTGTAGATAATTATTATAATTTTTCTTTAAATGCTTGGTGTAAATCACCAGTGAACTTATCTAGGCCAGGTGTTTTCTCCTTTGGAAGGTTATTAACTATCGATTCAATTTCTTTAACAGATATAGGCCTATTCAGATTGTCTTTATCTTCTCGAGTGAGTTTGGCAGATCGTGTCTTTCAAGGAATTGATTCATTTTTATCTAGGTTATTAAGTTTATGGGCATAGAATTGTTCATAATATTCCTTTATTTTTCTTCTCATGTCCCTGGGATCTATAGTAATATTTCCTCTTTCATTTCTAATATAGAATTTGTGTATTCCTCCTTTTTTTCTTAGCCTGAGTAGAGGCTTATTGACTTTATTGAACTTTCCAAAGAACCAGCTTTTGGTTTTGTTGATTTTCTCTATTGATTACTTATTTCTAATTCCATTGATTTCTGCTCTGATTTCTATTTCCTTTTCCTTCTGCTTATTTTGGATTTAATTTTCTATTCTTTTTCTAGTTGCCTAAGGTGGAAGCTTAGATTATTAATTTTAGGTAGTAGAAGCTTAGATGATTAATTTTAGATATTTCTTCTTTCTAATATAGCATTCAATGCTATAAATTCCCCTGTAAGCACTGTTTTTGCTGCATCTCACAATTTTTAATAAGTTGTATTTTCATCATTTTAATTTAGTTAAAAATATTTTTTAATTTTCCGTGAGATTTCTTCTTTGACTCATGTGTTATTTATAAATGTGTTGTTTAATCTCAAGTATTTTAGAATTTTCCAGCCGTCTTTCTAATCTTGGTTTCTTGTTTAATTCCCCGTGGTCCAAAAGCAGACATTGTTTGATATCTAGTCTTTATACTTCTTATGGTGTGCTTTTGGCCCCAAATGTGGTATATCTGGATGAATGTTCCATGTGAGCTTGAGAAGAATGCATAATTTGTTGTTGGATGAAATAGTTTATAGATGTCAATCATATTCAATTGATTAATGGTGTTGTTGAGTTCAGCTATGTGCTTACTGATTTTCTTCTGGCTAGATCTATCCATATTTGATAGAAGGGTGTTAAGATCTCCAACTATAATAGTGAATTCATCTATTTCTCTTTGCATCTCTATCAGTTTTTGCCTCGTGTATTTTGATGCTGTTAGGCACATACGCATTTAGGATTATTATGTCTTGTTGGAGTATTGACCTCTTTATAATTAAACAATGCTCCTCCTTATCCCTAATAACTTTCCTTGCTCTGAAGTCTGCTCTGTCTGAAATGAATATAGTTACTCCCATTTTCTTTTGATTAGTGTTAACATGATATATCATTCTCCATCCCTTTACATGTTATCTATATGTGTCTTTATATTTAAAGTAAGTTTCTTGTAGACAACATACACTTCAGTCTGTTTTATTAATCTGCTCTGACAATCTGCCCTTTAATTAATGTATTTAGACTGTTGACATTTAAAGTGAATATTAGGTTAACATCAACCATATTTGTTATTGTTTCAATTTACTAACGTTTTTTATTCCTTTGTCTTCCACACTTTCTCTAACTTTTGTGATTTTTAGAGCAAACCATTTTGTTCTTTTATTAACCTATTTCAGATTTTCTACCTTTTTTGGCTGATTTTGTAATTTCTGGAAAATATATATTTTGTCAATATTTTCAAGTTTATTTATGTACCTTTATAGATAGAATAAATAGAATTCTCAAATAATTTTTTCCTTTCTGTAATTTTGTTCCCTTTCTCACTCCAAATAGATTTAGTGTTCTCTCTTTCTGTTAAATTGTCAGTGGAATAGCAAAAGTTTTTGTCGTTTCATAAGTCTTTCCAATTTATATCCTTTTGATTTTATCACTAAAACCTTTTCGTGATTTTTTACAGTTTAAAAGTATTTGTTTCCATCTTTATCATGCTTTTCTTCAATTTTATTTATTTATTTATTTATTTATTTATTTATTTATTTATTAGTTTTAGAAGTTAAACACTTTAAGCAAGACAATTTCATATAAGACTGCCGATACATTCCAATGATGATACATTTCTGTCCCACCCACAATAAAAGTCCAATATCATTATTCTGCCACCAGGTGGCTAGCTGGAGATACTGAGGTATGATGACATAGCAGGGCTCAGTTTTGATTTCTGCTGTTGGCTCACTGAGCACTCTACAGTGACAGGGCCAGATTCCATACATAACTTCCCTCCTTACCTCCATGCTTTCCATGACCTCATTGAGAAATCACTAGAGTTGTCAAGGAAAGTGACTGCTGACTGACACTTATGGAACAAGCCATCTAGTCCATTCTTTGCCCATCTGATTATTGAGAAAGTGCTGAGCTGAGGCTGAGGAAGCATGACGGAGTGAGAGACATCCCCAGATCTCTCCCCTTGAAACAACAATAAGCTGAACATCTAAAATTCAACAAAAAACACCCAAACTGCACACCAGTATGTCTGAGTGTGGGATCTGCGCATAAGAGCTACCACTGTTCAGAACTCAGGGTGTCGGGCGGTGGACTCAGAGAAATAAAGAAGCTGTCTCTCACAGCCACTAGAGCTCCTTGCAGAAGGAGGGGGAGGGGTGAAAGTGCAACAACTTTTCTGATCAGCCTACCTGGAAGTGCCAGAAATTCTAACAGCTGTCAGCATGGCCCAGTCATCAGAGCAAAAAGCAGAGAAGCGGGATGGGACCACAGAGAAACAACAATTGATTTTAACCAGCCCCGGCTGCAAAACCGAGGCTGAACCACAGATCCCAACTCCCAACCTAGAGGGTCCCTCCCCCCATGCCCTCTGAGATGGATCACCTTGGAGCCCCAGGGGAATCTGAGCAAATTCTACTGAAACTGTTGCTATCACTGACAGGAACTGAAACTGAGAGTAGCAAGGGTGATTAAATATCTACAAGAAAATAAAAAAGACATTTAGGCTTTATGTAAAGCAGGGATCCAAGAGAATTAGATGCCACCTACTGGAAACCAAAGGAAAAGCGTCTTCTTTGCAGCAGGCTAATGAGACCTTTATATAATAAATCTTTCTGGAAAAACAACAGAATACACTTCTATTAATGCCCAGGCATAGAAATAGTCCATTAAATACCACGAAAAACCAAGGTAACAAGGCATCTCAGAAAGAAAGAGAAAAATCTCCAGAAAATAAGTTTACAGACATAGAAATATGCGACTTAAATGACAGAGAATTCAGGATGGTACTTCTGAAAAATCTCAATGAGATCCAAAACAACTCAAATCAACAATTTCAGGAATTGAAAAAACAACTAGATGAGCAGAGAAATGAGATTGAAACCCTCAAAAGGCACCAAATATTCTGGAGATGAAGAACACACTGCAAGAGTTGAAAAATGAAATAGCAAGTTTGGGAAATAGAGTCGACCAAATAGAGGAAAGGATTGGTGATATTGAAGACAAAAATCTAGAAATACATCAGAAGGAAGAAGAGAGAAACCGAAGAATGAAAAATAATGAAAGAGAGAAACGAGAACTAGTTGATATCATCAGGAGAAGAAACATAACAATAACAGGCATTACCAAAGGCAAGGGAAAGGAGCAGGGACTAGAAAGCATTTTCAGACAAATAGTGGACGAGAAATTCCCAAATCTAAGGAATGAGTTGGAGCTTAGAATTCAAGAAGTCAACAGAACACCCAATTATCTCAACCCAAAAAGGCCTTCACTGAGAAAGTCCTTGGTTGTGATGGCCCTTGGTGGGCATTCATAGAATCACAAATAATGTCACACTCTGGGTCAAAAGCAGGGCAATGGGAGTGGCTTGCTAGAGGCAGGTGATAAGGGGGTGTGTCACTTACAGAGAATTTAAAAATAATAAGAAAACCAACTATAAACTGGTCCTTTTATTAGCACCATGTGTTGGCAATTCTAAACAATGTCAGTGATACAGTCCTCCTTCTCAAAAAATCTTTTGTTGATTTACATTCTAAAAATTGCTTGCACCTGGGGTGGACCACCCCTACCACACCGCTTTGGTATGTCAAAAGTTTCCACTCACTTACATTGTCCTGAGATCTTATTGTCAATCCTTCAGTATTATTCTCTTTCAGTTTCTGCCCATCTATCCAACCACTAGCCATTGATATGAATCTATTTAGACTCATAACACAGGATATCTTTTCTTTCCAGGCTCCCCTAGTGATTTACACCCTGTATTATAACTCTGCCCACAGAGAGAATTTCAATTCATCATTATCCTATTATCACACACAATTGAGGTTAATAAGCACAGCAGTCTGCATATAGTGCAGAATCATCTATAAATCAGGTTTAATGTTTTGTTTCCTTATTCAGTTGGTCATAGGGGAGTCCTCCCACCCATGAGGCTACATCAGTGGATTGAAAGAGATGTGGCCACGCATCAAGGATGGGAACTTTAGCAATGTGTATACCTGCTCACATAACTTACTGGTTCCTTAAGGCCTTCTTGAGCTCAGGCTCCTGCATCTCACTTACCCTTCTTAAAGAGTGCTGCTGGACACACTCAACTTTATGGCTTGGTAGATAAGATAACACCCAATTCATAATAGGGAGTCCTGTAGCAAAATAGAGTGAGCCCACATCTAGGTTAGCAACTGACTCAGACTTACTACCTAATTAATTTTTCAGGAATTCACTGACATTCTTCAAAATGATTTGTCTTCAGGGATCAGTGAGGATTATAGGAGTCACCACTCCTGTATCTTTTAAGTTCGTGATCATGTCAAAAACCTTTGCAATATTTCTAGGAATAAGGTGTTGTTTTTGATTTACTATTTATCCATGTTCTTGAAGTTATTTGCATAACATTGTTCATAACATTCTTAGAGGCATTAAAATTGCCTTTAGGATATGTAGTAATAACTTCTCTTTCATTCTTGACAACAATGATTTGTTTTCCTTTTTTTCTCATTGTCTTATCATATTTATATAAATTTCATTCATCTTTTTGAAGAACCGATTTTTGACGTTGTTAATTTTTTCTATTGTCTGTCCATTTTCTGTATTATTGATTTCCATTTTTATCTTTATTGGTTTAATTTTTGATTTAATTTTGGTTCAATTTTCTCTTTTTTTTCTGTGATCTTAAGGTGGAAATTTGGATTATTGATTTTAAGTTTTCCTCCTTTTCTAATATAAATGTTTAAAAGTATAAACCTCTCACTTTGCACTGCTTTATCTGTTTCCTTCTAATTTGAAGTATCTTCATTATCATTTGGTCTAAAATATTTTCTAATTTTCATTGTAATTTCTTCTTTGATACATAAGTTATTTATAAGTATATTGTTTAATTTCCAAATATTTGAGGATTTTTCTGGACAGTTTTTTTGCCATTGGTTTCTAACTTAATTCTATTGTTTTTAGAGATTATGTTCTGAATAATTATCTATAATTTATGAAACTTGTTTAATGGCCCACGGGCACAAACCAAATCTTATTCTTTGTATACTAAGATATAGTACAAAGTAAATGCTCCATAAATATATGATGAACAAATAAATAAATGAGGAGTTGCCACACCCACACAGACTAAAATGATGCACAAATTATAGAGGTCAAAAGAGAGAGCAGTAAAATCATGATAGTGGTAGGAACATACAACTTTTCTATAGTTGAGAGTACAAAGTCTTTGTTCTGTAAAAACTGAATCTTGAAATACAGTGAAGATGTGAGAAATCTTGCAGCCAAAAGATGAGAACCAAGGATAAAGCCAAAAACAGACAGCAAATGCTAGAGATGAAAACAAACAAAAAAGGAACAGAATCCAAAGTGAGACTTCGCCTCTTCAGATAGCCAAGATTTGACTAGTTTATTTGTTGTCATTTATAAACTACTGATGACCTAAGAAGGCTTCATCTGCATTACGTATTTGTCATAATAATTGACATGTGGGCAAAGATAACTTTAAGTAAACTTATATGTAGTTTCTTTCTGTTTCTAAACCAATGACTATTGTTTTCAATGCCTTGAATCAAGTATCCCATAATATACAGTCACCAGCAAGGTGCCCTGGCAGATGCTAAAGATAATTTAGTCTACCAGGTCCCTATCCATACAGAATAAACAGGCCCAGCTGGGGAAATCCCTGATTTAATGACTTAGGTTGGTCAGTCTTACCAATATTAGAAAAACAATCTTGTATACAAAAACCTCAGCTGGTCCCATTATAGCATAAAATTTCTTTACCCAGAAGGAGTTTAAACAAGAAAGAAAAAATGTGTTTCATGATTAACTCCTTCCCCAGTAAAATTGTTCTCTGAAAGCTCATATTTTGGAGTTTCTTACCTATGTCATCTCATTCAATTGAAAATTAGAACAAAATCAATAAATTTTCATAGGACACTTCTTTTAAATGAATGTCTAAATTTTTTTTTCCTGTGTGGATGCAATATAATTTAGCAAATCCCATACTGAAAGCTGTTCAGGTTGTTGCCAATATGTTGCTATTATGATAAATGCTACGGTGAACACCTTTCTATATCTATTATTGTGCTCTTGTGCTATTTATCCTTTAATATAAATTTTAAGTATAATTTAATTTTTATAGCCCTAGTATGTAGCAAAAGCCAGAGTAGAGTAATTATTATGATTAATTGACACTATTCAAGAAAAAAACTTTTTGGCTTTACAAACTTTCTAAGTTCTTATTTAAGTTTCCTTAAGAATAAAAATGCAACTTAACTTCCTTTTTTAAAAACCTTCTAGACCTAAGTTTGCAGCAGTTAGAAGCTTCCGGGGCAAATCTATTGTCCCCTTGTGTCTGAGACTCCCCTCTCTGTGGTTTGGGTGACAAGGACTTGGGACACACAAGGCTGCAAGTCCCCACAAGTCTGGCTTTCTTTTTCACCTGAAAAAATGAAAATACAGAACTAGGTAATGGACATCTGTTTCCTCTATCTGGCTTTCTACGGGATTAAGATACTTACTGTATAATCTAATTGTTTCTCTCCCATTCAAGAGTTGCCGTCCCTTGTGAGGTACAGCAGAGAGGGGTCCTTTTTAAGTCTGCTTCAGAGGTTTGATGCCTCAGTGTTCTTGCTTTTGCCCTGAGATTTTCATGTGTTTGACATGATTAATTTCATCAATCCAACCAAAAATATTCTGAGGAGATTTACAGACTGTTCTGGAATTCTGCAAATGTTTTATTATACATATACAACCTTTTAAAGTTAAGTGCATATTAAACAAAATATCTTATGAGAATACATGTTGATCATATTCCTTTAACATTAAATTATAAAATATTAAATATGGGGATAAAATGCTTTGGGAATAATTATTGCTGCTTTTCAAAGTGTGGTTGGGAAGGGAAGTAGAAAAATAAGAAGAAAATATAGTTTAGCTTTATTAAGCAGTCAAAGAAATAGTATTTTTATTTTTAGATATTTAAATTACTATTAATACATAAAAGTTATATTTTAATATACTTTCTTACTTGCCCACAACCTTCAAATTTTTATGAAAATTCAGATTTATAAGAAAAAGTTAATTTCAGATGACTTGGAAGGATTCATAACAGCTCCCTGTTCAAGGTTGCATACAGTCCATTAATCTCCAAGTCTTTGGTTCCTCATCAATAAATATTGAACTAAGTAGTTTCTAAATAACCCTCTCACCCCAAATTCCATGATTTTAGGTATTTGGAATCAAATGATTTATTGCTCTACAGGCCATATATCTCTGAGGAATGCAAGGAGTTAACAAAAAAAGAAAATCTCAAAATATAAATATGGACTTTTTTTGAACTGCCAATAATCTATTATTTACTTGCAAATACCCCTCAAATACTTTATTGGTGTATTTCTTTCTACAAGAGCATCAATCTCAGAAGCAATCACTATTCTATCTGTATGCATTTAGTATGGCAAGGTTGGGAGGAAACTTTCATAGATTTTCCCCAACATTAAAAAGAGTGAGGACAACAAGTTTAGAAGACTGGAGAAATCTGGATTTTGAATCACAGATGGAAAAACTTCAGTTTAGTCAAGTATGAGGTTATGTCTAATCTACTTATTTTCTTCCGCTGTAGCTGTTTTAAATGCTGACTTTTAATGAAACTGCTCATTTATTGATTTTCTTCCTCTCCATAATGCTAATGAATTTTGAATATAATATCTAGTTGTTTCATGACCCGGTCTGACTGCTTTAGACCCAGAATAAAGGTAGCAGAGTGAAAGAGCATCAGATAAAGCCAGGGAGATCTGTATAACAGTCTTGGCTCTGAGACCTTGGATGAATGGATTAATCTTCTGCATCTCAATTCCCTCTTTTGTAAAATGAGAATATTGAATTGCTTAGGTCTCTTTCTCCTTTAAAATTCTATGGTTCTATAAGTAATTTCACCAACATTTCTTTTCATTGACTATAAAGATTCTGATTCACTTCTGCTTCTAATTTTAATAGGATTGATTTACAATTGGAATTTCTTGCTTTCACCTTAATAATAATAACAAGAACAAAGCATCATCTCCTACTACTTCTGGCTTTTGAGTGTTGCATTCTCAAATACATGAACCAAATCCAGAAACATAAAGTCTCACAAATGAAGAAAAGATAAAGAATTAGGAAAAAAGCTCAAGGACAAGTTTTCACATGTAGGGACAAGGAAGGGTGATAGGCATATTAATGAGGTTTCTTTATTGTGGGTGGCATTAACCTAACTCAAACTAGGCAAATTAAAGGGATTTACTAACTCTCATAAGTAGAAAGTTCAGGATATTTCACCTGGCTCCAGGTGCACCTGGATCAAAGATCATAAATGACAATATTAGGGTTCTGTCTGACTCCCTAGTTCTTTGACAGTTCTCTACAGATCATTTACAAGATGACAGCTGGAAGCTGAAGACTCAAATTCTCTATAAGCGTATTAAGGTTAAGAGAGAGAAACATGTTTTGTTTTGTTTTGTTTTGTTTTGTCTTGCTCCCCCCCCCCACCCCAATTAACTCCAAGAGAAAGTCCAAAGAAAGAATAGTTTATCTAATTCTATCATGTACTGATCCTTGTACTAATCAGTGTGGCCTCTGGATTGGGTTCTCTGGTTTTTGGGGCAGCATAGGTGATGCTTCCAACTCTGTAGCTAGAGGAAGGAGTGTAGTCAGGCCTATAAAACCAGTGGCGAAAGGGCTACCCATGGGAAAGAAGGGTTTTATACTCCAAAAAAAGTAGGGGAAGGGTGCAAACAGAAAGACACTACAGTAGATTTCATCTGACATGCCAACTCAAGAATAGATGGTAGTTACTTGGAATGATGAGTTCTGATAAAAAAAAAAAAAATGAGTCTGAGCTATGTAAAGATTCACTAAAAAGAGTGTGAAGATTGATTAGCAATGTCTGCAATGGACAATGGAGTGGACAAGAGTGGTATGCAAACCATATAGTTGCTATCTTTGCCTAATGTGAAGACATAGTTCAGTTCTTACTAAGTACTGTTAATTCAACCACTGACTCTTTAAAATGCCATGGTTATTGGCTCTTCTTTTGAAAACTTCTATTTATTCATGCTTATAAATCTTCCCAGATTCTTAGAGATAGGAACTCCCCTCTATGATGAAAATTTTTACATTTTATTTGAGGTCCTGTTTACATTTAGGACCCAGAAAGTGATACTAGCTAGCAGTGGTTTTAAACAAGGAATGCACATCTGAATCACCTAGGCAATTATTTAAAAATATATATGCCTAGCCTTTCTCCCCAAACTTTCTGATTCAATAGATACTAGTAAAGGCCTAGAAAAGTGAATCATGATTATTACATATGGAAGTTATACATCTTCATGGTAAAAGCAAATAAATAAACAAAGAAAACAAGAAAGAGGGGTACAACATTTAAAAATCCCTTCCCAAGGAGGTTTTTGGGTGAGAACTAGGGAAAAAAGAAAATTTCTTTTGTCATATAAATGTCCATATTTTAAAAAAACATTTTTTTTTTTACAAAGAGCCTAATTGGTTTTGTGTTTTACAATCAGCCTGATAATCTAAAATACGTATTTTAGTCAGTCACTACAAAGTCTGTAACAGCCAAATTGTCTTCACTGAGACTATTTTGGTGGCAGGTAACAAAAACAGCATAAAATATTTTTAAAAACTCTTTTTGAGACAAGAGGCTGTTTTTACTTCCCTGAGGTAACTGTTGACAGTTTACATATTTTTTCAGAAGCTTTATATGCACATAAGCATATACCTATATCACAGAGGATGCACAAGCCCATAGTATGTGCATATCTCTCCTTTAATTATTATTTTAAACATAGATAGAAATACATTATTATACTATTCTATTCTGCAGCTGGCTGTATTCACTTAATTATTTTGGCCTCCTTCCCATAGGACCTACCTATATTTACAAAAAATCTACTTGCTTTTAATGGCTTCATAATATTCTAAGTTCTTTCTCATTTACCAATAATGTATCAGCAAACATTTTTTAAAATATATATTTGAGCACCAGTGTGCGTACAGTTATAGAATATATTCCCACTTATGTCAGATTACTATATATGTACATTGAAATTTTTGATGGACACTACTGAATATAATATAATCCAAATAGATTATACAAATTAACATGCCACCCACACCATATGAGAATATCTGTCCTCCCTACTCCCAGATGGCAAGTGTATTTCGAAGAAAGCTTCCCAGGTCACCTTGAAACATAGTCCTGATCAAGAACCACTGTAATCAAAAGCTGTTTCTTATTTTTTGAAAAATTGTAATTGGTTTGATTTGTTTTTGAAATTGTTTTAAAGTCTAAAGATACTTCTTGGAATAAGAAGTCATATGTAGAATGATCAAAGTTCTAGAGATCATATCCATTTGATCCTATCCATTTGAACCTATTCCTGATGTTAAAAGCTGGGGGCCTGTGAAACATTGGATGAAGATTCCAAGACCTTGCTTATGTTGCCTGCATCAGAATCTTGGGCCATGGAAGCCACAGAGAGATGCAATTCAGTGACCACAGGATGAATGCTCCCTCCATTTGGACTTTTCTCTGGCCTGGGAGTCACAGTGTGATTCTGACTGCTCAATGATAGCACAGGTACAGCTGAGCACATTCATACAAACAAAGCATTTAGAGCTTTCTAGAAAAGAGATGTCTATAATAATGAAGTACAACTCTAGATATTTTAGACACACACACACACACACACACACACACACACACACTCCCCAGATCTAAACATTTTGTGATAAGATACAATGTTGTGCATTAACTTTGCTAAGATTTGGCAATTGATGTGGGAAAGTGGGAACATTCTCAAGTTTGTGTTAGGGTACCTGAATTAAATTTATGGCATTGGATAGGTTGACTTTTAATCTATGGGAGTAAAGGAGAGAGTATGATAAACGTAGTCCCCAGATAATCTAAAACAATTATTTCAGTCAGTAACTACAATGTCCATTCTGATCAAACAGTCTTTACTGAGACTGTTTCAGTTGCTAGTGAGAAAACCCAACAAGCTTAGCTTAACAAAGAAAGCAAGCAAGATATAAGTAAATTATTATATGGATACAGGGTTTCCTCACAAACACTTAAGGCAGGAATTTCAAAAGGGACTAGAACCAAATGTGTGAGAAGCCACACATTTCCCAGGCATCACTTGCCTCCACCTTTCACCTCTTGCCTCTGCTTAGTTTTTCTTATCTCCTTTATTCTCCTCTTGGCAGGGCAGCGTTCCATCCCTTTTCCAAGCCTTGTGGTGAGATGGATGCTTCACTGCTCTTGAACTTCCATCAGCTCAGTTCCAATGACACTCTGTGTCTACTGGGCTATCTCAGAATCTAATTTTCAAATTCTTGAGAGAATCCAACTGGCCCAGGATGGGTCAGGTATCTACACAACCTTGGCCAGAGAAGGTGGTTTTATGTAACAATACAATAGCAACTAAAATTTATTGGGTGCTAACTATCCTTTATAATAAGTGTTATCTTTACATAGCCTTTGGGGCCCCTTCTTTATCAGGGCTCTGAAACAGTTTTCAGAGAAAGAGGATGGTTGTGAGTTGTTCTGATGTCCTAAAAGATGTCTATGACTCAAATCTTTCCCTCAGAGCATGAGAAAATTATATGCAGAGAGATAAGTATGCACATAAAAAGTTAATTTAAGCTTTGTAACTCAATTCAATAATGCCACAATGGAAATAAGTGCAGGCCTTAGAGTCCAAAATATTCAAGTTCTAATTCTAACTCCAACAAGTGACTTGGACAAGTTCCTTCACCTCTCTGGTCAATTTCCTTTTCCTTCTGTGAAATTGTGATAAAACATATTGCATGACAGAGTATACACAGAGTGATTGAGTACTGCTACCTCTGAAGCACTTAAACATTATCAAGTATTTATGAGTGCTTCCTCTGTAACAGGGGAATGTCCAAAGGAATGCACACCAGCAGGAAGGGAAAGGGAGCAGCAAAGAGTCTGCTTTCCCTGGTGGGCATTACCATGGCATAATACCATTATTAGTAACGAGAGATAATAGTCATCAATTATTGTATTTATAGTGGGGAAATTTTCTCAGTGCTTTGCATATATTTACATATATTAGCTGAGTACTATTATTGTCCCATTTGGAGGCACAGAGAGCGTATGTTACTTATCCTAAGTCACATAGCTGGTACGCTGTAGAAGTAGGACTTGAGCTTAGACAGTCTGGTTCCACAGTTCACATCTTAAACATTACTTTGTACTGCCCTCAGGCCAGCTATATCATAGCATATCCTGCCACATGTGTTTCTGAATCAGAGAGGTGTCTGTGGATATAACACCACAGAGAGAAGACAGTGTGGCTTCAAGTTTTCAAACTTGCTAGAACCCCCCTTGTTTATTCCACATGCCCCCTTTAATGAGGTTACCTCATCAGAATTAATGGATTGTTATTCTTCTTGATCAGTGGTGTAAACTGTAAACTCTGAGATACTTTGCCTACCACACTTAGTTTAAGATTTGGAAGGTTTACTTGTAAAAGCTCTTAGAGGCACCCACGAATAAACAAGAGTGAAAAGTTAAACCAAGGATAGACATTTTTTTGCACTTTTTTCAAATCTATCCAAACAACTGGATTCAAAAGCTTTCCCTGACACCACAGGCAAATGTGTCTTCCTCAGGCACAGAACAGCTTGTCAGAGACAACATAAGCACATTGCTGTGGTAATTGGGGAAACTTATAAATGACGCACAACTTCATATTTTGCCAGGTTTTACTTTAAAAGAGTTCCAAAGAGCAAGACATGCTAAGGTGGCAAATGTCGACGACTTTTAAAAGAATCAGATAACATATATGTAGCAGATGCCATTGGTTGGCTAACCCAACTCTCATTTGCAGATCCACCTTCTTTGGCATCCTCCATTATACAAGCTAGAAAAGCCAAATATTTGCTTTCCTCTTCTTCTACAGCTAGAGTTGGCCATGTGAGACAGTTTGGGCCCCAATGAGGCATAAGTGGAAGTCTCCAGGTGCTTCTGGAAAATCTTGCTTTTCTAATATAAAGGACAGATGTCACTGGCACCACCCCTTCTGCCACTCCCTTCTTCCTGCCTTGGATGTAGACTAGTGTCTAGAGCTTTGGCAACCATCTTGCAACCACAAGAGAGGGGCCGGCAGAATTGGAGAAACATTGGCTCTGATATTTTTCAAGCTATTACAATAGCAATAGCCATTTACCTCCAGAATTCTTGTCATAGGAGTAAAGTAGTTTAAGTCACTTTTAGTCAGGTTTTCTATTGATCCCCAAAACATTCCTATTGATACAGTGCTATTGTAGATATTTAAGCTCAGATATTAGTTGTCTTTTAATTCTACACCTCTCTGTCTATCCCTCAGAAATCCCCCAGAAGTTGGGTTAAAGAAGTACTTTTAATAAAGTCAATGAAATGACTTATAGGGCACAGTATAATTAAAATCTGTCCTCTTTGTAGGTTATCCCCTAATCATAATCACTATTTTAATGTAACTCCAGTATCACATTGTTAATAGTATAAAAAGGGGTATAGTGCATTAACCATTATTAGCTAATCTTACTGTTAGCCAATCCAGTATATACACGGAGTCCAAAAGAATGTATAAAACCATGTTTTACTTTAGCTTGAGTTATATATTTCAACTTTATAGAGTTCATGGTTGAGAGGAGTGATTGTAATCATTTATTCTACCTCCTCTTTGTCCAGGTCTCAAATAGGGTCTCCCAAATATGCCCTAAAGGTCACTCATGTGGAAACCCTTCAGGAGCACCAAGAAATCAAACCCCTCCTCTTTGGACACCTTCCTCTCTTCCCTCACACCTAGAAATGGGCAGAGGTATTTATGGGAGCTAAATGACTCCCATTAATTAATATCATTGAATGAATAAGAGGTACTCAAATTTTAATTAAATAAACAAATTTAAAAAGAGTATCTACTATGTAATATAGGGCTGTCAAGAGAGGCTTTTTGAAGAATATGGTCTGTCTTCATCAGTTTGGGCAGCTATAACAAAATACCACAAACTAGGGGAGGGGGAGTTATAAGCAACAGAAATGTATTTCTCCCAGTACTGGAGACTGGGAAGATCAAGATCATGGCACTGGCTGATTCATTGTCTCCTAAGAGCCCACTTCCTCATTGACTGGCTGTCTTTTCACTGTAACCTCACATGATGGAAGGGACAAGGGATCTCCTTGGGTCCTCTTTTATAAGGGCACCAATCCCATTCCAGAGTGCTCTGCCCACATGACCTAATAGCCTCCCAAAGGTATCTTCACCTTGGGGGTTATGTCTTCAACATAAGAATTTTGAGGGGATACAAGCATTCAATCCAAGTATGGTTTAAACAGTCTTAAACATTGTTTGTGGTTTAGCCAAGTGGAGAAGTCATAAAGTGGAGAAGTGAGAGGGAGAACAAGCCAGAAAGAATCAACAGCATAAAACAAGGTTTTTTACTCAAATACAAGAGTGGTGCACTAGGGAGAAGTAGAAACAATTTTGTGCGGAGTGTGAAGCAGAAGTGTAGAGTGTGAAGCGGAGTGTGAAGAGAAGTCGGCAGAGATTGAATCAGCATGGCTCTTGGCAATGAGAAAATGTTGATAGGTTTTAAGAAGGAAATTGACATTGCTTTGCATTTCAGAAAAGTCACTTTGGGGAAGGAGGAGTGTGGATTCAAGACAAGAGACTGAATTCAAGGAAGAAAGGCTCATTATGAGTTCCTGGAAAAATAAGAGGCCATGAGGTTTAAACTAGTTAATCCATTCCCAAATGTACCAAGGACAAATTTCAACATTTCAAAGTACTCTGTTGAATTCAAGTCGACCATGCTGAGTTGTGTATCAGCCAGGCAGTATAAAGAAAGGCTGAACCAAGGCCTCTATCCACTCAGTGAAAAGGAGGTAGAAACAGACTAGGGAGAAGACTGCCAGCAAGGTAAAGAAAAATTGAACCTAGTCTAGGCCACAGGCCTGGCGCTGTGAGGGGAGGACACTCGTCACTTTCCCAACTGGTCATTCCTTATAGTTCTGACAACAATTCTGAAACCCAGAACCAACATCGCGTAGTGACCAGACAGGAATAGTCCCTGTGGCTCCTGGACCCTATTCTATGCCCTAAATTCCAGATGGTAAAACCTGCTGCATAAAAATAGTTTAATTAAAATCTAAAATAAAATGGTCACTTGCTCTCAAAAGGAAAACAAGCTCAGTATTTTAGCAAAATGTCATGAACCTGGATGAAACTGTAATTTTGGAAGTTGTAAAAATATGGCTGCACAGTCCCACTGGCTGATGCTTGCCACATGACCGTGAAACTGGGGCTCCGCCCTGGGGCTCCACCTTGCCTGGTTTGTGTGAGGCTGCATGTGGGTGAAACTAGAGTGGGAGGTCAGCTACACAAGATGGTCCATTTAACAGCTGATCTGCTGGGACCAATGCCTAAGAAGTTAATGTCTAGCTTTGAGATGGTTTCTGGTAATTGTAGGTAATTTAAAATATAATTGCAATTTAGTTGGAAAAAAAAAAAAAACAAGTCTGTTTGCAGTGTTTATGCTCATCACTCTAATTTAAGGTCTAGAATGTTGGATGAACTGCACTTCAATACACGCCCATTTTGCATCTTCCTGATTTTACCACCAGTGATTATAAAAACAGCCTCAGCAAACCTCAGTCTGCATTGCAAGACAGATGCCGCAAAGCTCAGATATAAAGTTTCACGTTGCTGGAAGGTTAACTGTTGTGCATGTTAATGATTATCAAGTAGATGAAGAAAACCTCAAGGCTCCAAAATGCAAACGCCCCTCAAAAAAATCCAGCTTGCCCATGTTTATAATAAGGCCACTTTATTTTATTTTATTTTTTCAAAAAAGGATCACTATGGCTGAGCTCAGTGTGGTCTGTACGCAGGCAGGCTTAACGGAGGAATAATTACACAAGACTGCTTGTGAGTGAGCCAGCAGAGCTTCCCTCCGGGTTGTGTGTTGCAAAGCGCTCCTCACTAAGCTGGAGCATCTACAGCTTTGCAGACTCCCGAGACTTCTTACCACAGTGAGAGTGAGTGTTTAAAATGTGATGGTTTATTATATGTGAAGAAGAAATTTTAGGATATATTGTGTGTGAACTTATAGTTTTTAATTGTCCAAAATGTGAATAGGTGAGCTACTTAATGGCAGGCACCTGGCCATTATTTAGATTCCAAAGCATTATCATGAGCCAAATTGCCATCGTTGCTCATCTGGGACACATGCAGCAAATGACAGAAAATAGCTGAAATGAGCACTTGATCTAATAGTCTCTAATCTCCCATCTACCAGCTTCCAGAACTTTCTAGAATGAAGCTTAGGGCGAAAGCAACACTGCATTGCCATGACGATTACACTGTGTTAACATTGGTATTAGAAATCACACTCTGAGTCTGAGAACTGAGAGTCAGAGCTCAGAATTTGCAGTACTTATATCCAAAGCCTGCCTTCGAAGATAGACGCAAACTAATGTCAATCACCAAGCAATACCACTTAGTAAAAACTACCTAGAAAGCTTGCAAATAGAGATTAGAAATTTAATGATTGGGGAGAGAAAATGTGTTCCACAGTAGCAGAGCCAAATCAAACTGCCTTTGCTGATAATGACTCAGCAAGAAAACAAGCTTTTATTAATTGATAATTTATTACATGTGCCTAATTTTTTAAAATTCAGATATTACAAAAGTAAAAATTAACTTTCTCTCCAACATCAAACCTCTAAACCTTCAGTCTCCTCTTGAGGTAGGCCCCGCTATCAGTTTTTGTGTATGTTATAATCCATGCATATCTCAGTGTGTGTATATATGCCACATACACACAGCAGTGGCTCAGAATTTTTACATAGGAGGGGCTTAGAGACCAGAATTCAATTGGATGTAGGTAAGCTGTATAAAGGTACATTGGTTGGTATTTTACATAACTAAGAATATATAAATTTGAGCACCAAAAAAATAAAAATAAATAAGCACAGCAGTGAATTATATACCATGGGGGAAAAAAAATGGGAATTCATGAGTACATACCAATAATAAATAGGTAAGAAATAACAAATAAATAGAGGTGGGGGAGTCCTCAAGTATGGTAAAATGTGATGCCTGACTGATGAGTGAAGGAGTCCTGGAGCCAGAGGACCATTATTTTGCAACCATGATGATGAAAACTAGATCAGACAAGACTCATCAATGGATGCTACATTTGGGAGTATATTTGATGAAGACCAGGATCTGTGCATAGTCTTAATGTGTCCCTCCACAGACTGCATATTAGTTGCAAAAGTGGGAAGAAAAGCAATAATTGTATAATGGAGAATTAGGACAACACCTTGACCAAATCAAAATTAACAGTATCAATGAGAACAAACCAGATACCTTGCAAAAGACACAATATCACGCATGCAGTGCTCTGGCCTAGAACGTGTGACTACAGTCTAATCTTCAGACAAACCTAAATCAAGGAACATCCTACTTTTAAAATGGGAGAGGGTGGAAGGGAAGAGAGGAATGATGATGATGATGACTATATTCTTCAGAAATGCCGATGTCATAAAAGACAAAGAAAGACCATGGAAATGTTTCAGATTAAAAGGATATTGAAGAGCCAGAAGTCAGTTCATTCTAACAGAGGTGTTCTAACAAGAGACCATCCTTTTTTGTTTCATAGGATTCCTCTATCATGATTTCTCTCCTTTCCAAGCCAGGTGCCCAAGCTTTCTCTTTTATTCTGAGAACTATCATATAGCCTTTCAATAAACTCTGCTTGAGTTGTCTGAAACTCATTTTCTGCTCCTTGTGAACAAAGAACCACGACAGACACATATTTCCCAGCTCACCCTATAGAGTACACCGGTTATGATGCCCAAATATGGACTTGGTAATAAGAAGGTTAGAGGAAGTTTATGGGCTTGTTCTACTGTTGTTTCCATGTGTCTGATTGATCTCCCCAAATATACTCAAAGGCAGGAACTTCAGGAGTTACAACAAAAATTTTCAGTTCTTTGCATTCCCCTGCAAGAATCCTTTATTATTATGTCTAAAAGTATCTATTGCTCAATAGATGTTAGTCAAAGTTATATGTATTTATGTTAAGAAACCACTTATTTCTAAATTAATTTCAAAGCATGTGTTTTCAAATTATCAAATTCCAAAGCCTTACCTCAGCTACACAAATTCCCCCTAATTTTCATGTCTAAGCAGGAATAGATTGAAGAAGGAAGAAGGTACCACCTTTGCTGCTAAATCTTTCAAGTTTGCCTAGTTATCTAAAGAACAAATTTATCTGAAACATCTTTTATTGTTTCCTTCCCCTCCCCTATCCTGTTTCCCTCATTACAGTATAGATTCTTCCTGAAGAGCAGCCAAATCCCTATCATAGACTCTGCTTCTAGTAAACCCAATTTAAGATAATAATATGCTGCTATCTTAATAAAAGTATTATATAACAATACCTATGAACTCTCTTGCCAAAGAAATTTGAATTCTTACCAAATATATGCAAGACTGTAAAGGATGTATCATCTTGGTATAGAATCAACATGGATCAGTGACAACCATAATTTATTGAGGGCTATTGTGTAAATGCTATCTCCTGGAATACTTTTCACAGTATTCTTAGGTAGCCATTACCATTTGTACTTCCAAAATTAAAAAAAGAAAATTAAGAATCAACAACATTAAAGAACCTATCCAAAGTCAGATAACCAGTACATGACAATTTGAGTATTTCCTGAAAGTTCTCACAGGTCGATTGTAAATGTTCTAAAATACTCTGAAAGAAAGTGGTGATGTCCCTCTAACTTCCCATTCTTCAATAGTTGTGGGATAAAGCCCAAGTGGTCACTTCAGAAATGATTGAAGTGTTTTAAGTCTTACTCATGAGATCTAAAGCAGTGTTTTCTAAAAAAAAGAAAAAAAAAAAAAAAAAATTTAGTCTCATCATATTAACTCTTTTGTTAATTACAACAACAACAACAACAACAAACCAACCAACCAACTTCCCCATAGCCAAAAAGAGGGGGCAATAGTTGTTAAAATAGCATATTTTAGTTTTAGAAAAAGTTGAAAATGAGAGCAGGTAAAGAGCATGTGACCCACTCTCAACCAGAAATACCAAAATGCCTTTGTTAGGGCACTGGATGAAGCAATTATAGCAGCTTCACAGGCTGTCAACCTCAGATATCCGTCTTCTCTTGAAAAGTCCATGTGCTCCGTCATCAGCGAGGTTATCTCAACCTTTTCTGAGCCTATTTTTATTTTCAGTCTGGCTTACCTCTCAGGATAATCATCTCTTAAGTTCAATTCCCATCAAGAAAAGCAGCACTACACGAATGCAACCCTAAAAAAACCAAGACACATATGGTTCAGTCCCCAAATTGGTCACAGTCTAAGAGGTGAAAAACAATTATAAAAAAAAATTCATATGCTAAGTGAAATAAACTAGATACAAAGGACAAATATTGTATGATTCCACTTGTATGAGGTACCTGGAATAATCACATTTATAGACACAGCAAGTGAATAGTAGACTGGCAGGGGAAGAAGGGGGATGGGTAGTGATTATTTAATGGGTCAAGTTTTAGTTGAGACGATGAAAAAGTTATGAAGATGGATGGTGGTGATGATCAGTGGTGATGGTTGTACAACAATGTAAATAGACTTAATGCCACTGAACAATATACTTTAAAATTCTTATGATATGTGTGTCATATCATAAAGTACAGCATAAGAAATAAAGTTAATAATATTGTAATAACTATGTGTAGTGCCAGGTGGGTAGTAGACTTATTGGGGTGATCTTTTTGTAAGTTATATAAATGTCTAACCACTCTGCTATATACCTGAAACTAATGTAATATTGAATATCGTGTAATTGAAAAAAATCTTTTTAATTAATGCTCTTCTCATATCTCTTAAAGAATGCTAATGACTCTAATCCATAAAATTCCCACCCTTACTATATTTTTAATCCTCTCCTTATTTTATAAATACCCACACTCATGAACATCACTCTCTTTCAAATTCACCCCCAAACTTCTTAAAATTCCACCCTAGCCATTACCTTCTGTCTCTCTCTTCTACTCCTTTTCCTCATGAGTCCATATCATTTAAGTACACAAGAGATAGAATCCTCGTCTTGGGGCAGGGCAGGGGAAAAACACACGCAAGCAAGGTCCTCTGCAGGAGAAGGAAATAGGCTGGCAGCAGTCATCTGTAGTAATTTTAATTTCATTGGTCTCATTTTATTCTATGCTTCATCTTTTTCTAGATTCAAGTGCTTCTAATCATCTAAGATGTGGTGAACAAATCTGTATTTACCTTATCTACTGGCTTTCATGGTTTCACAGTTTTCATTCCTATCACGGCTCAGCCCCTTGTTCATTATGTGTTTACACACTGGTTAGAGGTTTTAGAGCAAGGAGTTGTCAACTTTTGCTGTCCACTAGAATCACCTGAGGAACTAAAAGTCCTGATGCCCAGGCCACAGCCCACATCAACTAAATCGGTGGGTCCCAGGATAAGAACCTGGGCAACTGTATTTTGTTTAAACTTCCTAAGTGAAGCTAAGTGTGACACTCAGTGTTTTAAGATGTATTTCTCAAATTTTAACGTACATACTAATTATGCAGAGATCGTATTTAAAAATCTGATACTGATTCAGAAGGTCTGGAGGATGCTGCATGTCTAATGCTGAATTTGCTGTTCTTGGACTTGGCCTTGAACAGTGAGTCTTTAGGGAATAAGAGCCTTTCAGGTTTCTTTTCTTGGTAGAGCATTTATTATGTACACAGCTAGTAAAGGTGAAGTCATAGCTGGCCCTCACGGCAGAATGGGGATAGAAGATAGCTTGGGACACAATTATGGTGGCGCAGACACTGTAGCTGCACCTCAGCTGCAGGTTTTTATCGCTCTGCCCTTGTGTAGCTTCAACTGCTCTGCCTCTGCTTCTAGATTGGTCTAGGTGACAGCCCAATCCAGCCCTTCTAACTTCAGGATCTTTAACAAGTCACTCAACTCCCTAAGCCTCAGTGTCCTTATGAGTAAAATGGAGATAAGAATGTAAACTATTTCACATAACCCTATTTTGAGGATTAAATGAGATACTCATGTAGGGCACTGGTATGCCTGCCATTACACATGCCTGTCTTTATTTCTGCCCCTGTTGCCACTGAAGAACCAACTTGTCAATTCTCTCTCTCCCTCAAGTGTCTGCTTCTGGATTCAGCTAACTCGTGGCTTCTTTCTGTGTACTTTTTGAACTCTGCTCCCACTACCAACTTCTGACTCTCTCTACAGGTTCTAGTTAGTATTCCCCAAGAGTGGATTTGATTGGTTCAATCAGTCACCATCCACAAGAGGTGCTCCCCATAGGACTCTGCATTTGCACATAATGTCCTCTGAGATAGATCAGGGCAAATTTATGGATTGGCTTCCATTGTCTAGATTTGATTTAGATTAGGTTACAATATAAGACAAATTATGTATAAGAAACCTTCAGAAAAAGATGGGGATATGGCAGGCAGTGTAACTGGCAAGCACCTTGTTTGCCTTGCCCAATACACTCTGCAAATATTTGTTGAACATCTAATATGTACAAAGCATTCAGTGTAGGTCCTGGGACCATCTGTGTATCTTGGTTCCGGATAGAGGGGCAAAGTACACAGTGACACATATTCTCAAGCAGATGGTATAAGCAAAATACTGAAAAGATTTTTGCTCTTTGAATACTGTTTTGGTTTTGATTAACTTTGAGCTCAGAAATGCTACCCCAAAAAGGACAAATAACTTCTCCCAAGCTCAGAACTTGGGTAAGGGGATATGGACTAACACTGAATGCTTACTACATACTAAGTACTGTTGAGTACTTTATGTGACATAACTCATTTAATTCTCATAACAACATTATGACCTAAGTATTATTATTCCCATTTGGCAAACAGGGAAGTTAATGTTTCAAGAGGTTAAAAAATGGCCAAATCACACAGCTAGTAAGTGGCAAAGGCAGGGCCCACACTCTCTCTATATTGTGCTGTGTCTCTTGTCTTCTTCAGAGTCTGTCCAGACTGTGGTGACACAAACTCTACATCAACAAATACCTACCATATTTTTTGAGGTGCCTGGCAAATGGTACTTTTAGATGCAACATTCTTATGTATATGCCATGGAGAGGTATACAGTATATACGGTATTCTAGCAGAAACCTAAAAAGATATTAAAAGATAAATTTGCAACCCCTCCAGTTTATGCCAAAATGCAAATTATTTGCAAACTTCATTGTTGTTATTGTTATTTGCAACTTATCATATTTTAAAACTGCCACTTTCTTATATATACATGTCATAGTGACTTTTCTGGTTGCCTAGCATCTGAAGCTCCTTCCTCTCTTTGGAAAGGACCCACAGTGTAACACTTTCCAAATTCTCAGATTCTTGCTTTCTCTCTCTTGTCATCCTGGGTGTGGACATGTGGCCCAAACTTTACTCAGTCAGACAGTCTTGCCTGGAACTAGAATATAAATAAATAAGGAGAGCAGAGGATTCCTCCTTGGGCCAGAAAAGAGGGCAGCATGGCCAGTGGCACCAGCTTCAGTAACCCACAGCAGCTGTGGGTCACATCTGTGGGCCGTTGCTGTGTATGATTTTGCCTGAGGTTCCCACTGCAATGTTTCCCTATTGTGCTAGTTTCCTGGGACTGTTATAATGAAGTACCATTAACTGGGTAGCTTAAAAACAACAGAAATTTATTCTCTCATAGTTCTAAGGGCTAGAAGTCTAAAATCAAGCTATTTCATGCTCTCTCTGAAAGCTCTGGGGAAGAACTGTTCCTGGAAGCTTCTAGTTTCTGGTGGTTACTGGCTATTCTTGGTGCTTTTTGGCTCGTAGCAGCATCACTCCAATCTCTGCCTCCATCTTCGCATGATCTTCTTGCCTTTGTCTTCTGTGTGTGTGTAAATCTCCCATTCCTCTATCTTATAAAGATGCCAGTCACTGGATTAAGGACCACCCTAATCCAACCTGACCACATTTTAACTTAATTACATCTACAAAGATCGTATTTCCAAATAAAGTCACTTTCACAGGTACTGGGGATTAGGAATATTGTTTAAGGACACCCAGTTCAACTCACAGCATTTTGTTCCTGCTGATTTTCTGGGCCTGGATTTCTAACCACCCCAGTGATCTTGCGAGCCACCTGATATTTTCTTATAAACTCTTTTCCTACTTAAGTCAGCAGAATTAGTTGTGCTGCCTACAATTTTAAACCCTGACCCGTCTTTTTTCTTTTTTCTTGACCTCCCATTCCGAGAGTCTCCATCCAGAGCTCACTAGGGATGAACAGTGACTTTATGATGGCAGAGGCCAATTTGCTTTAAGAACAAGGCTAAGATTCCTACTCCACTCCCCTGGATGAAGCAAACGGAGGAAAGGATGGCCCTGGTTATGTTAAAGGAAGGACTCAGACTGAGCAGTCCCAACACTTATGACTGAAATACCTGCAGAACCTATTGATTTCCTAAGCTATGAGTTTGTTTTCAAGCTGCATCTCGCTTTGGAGCAAAATCTGACTAATCTTGCCTTGGGCCAATGGATGGTGTGAGGCCTGTTTCAGTGGTGAGGACCACACTGCTTGCATCAGATCCCACAGACATTGCCCCAATCTGTATAATTTTCATCAAATCATGACAACAGCACCAAAGTGGCTAACTAGCATTTCAATTGTGCTTGGTCTAAAGTTACCAGAACCTCATCAATGCTATTAGGAACAATAACATTATGCCAACAAGAGATGCAGAAGAAAACAAAACATTATGGGGTTCCAAGAAACATGGTAATCAGAGACAGCTGAATCTAAAAAGACAGATCTGTCAATGACTTCAAGGAAATAAAAATATAGTTGAAATTTCTCAATAAATCAACTTCACAAATGGCAATTAAGAGAAGAGTAGCGATGTTACTTTTTGATTTGTCTACTTTGCTTCCTTTTTAAGAAATGCCCCTTGCTAACCTCATGGAATTGTGGTAGGGCTAGGGACCACATAAGCTTGGAACTGCCTGAAGCTATCTTTGCCATCATTTGTAGAGAGTCTATTTGAGAATGAAGCCAACCCAGGAAAGAAGAATCCAAAAGTTATATACAAAGTTATTATTTCATTTGAGTCCTACAGTCTCGCTGTACCTAAAAATATCTATCAAACTTCTAAATTATTTGAACCAATAAAATCCTTTTCAGTTTGTTTGTTCAAGCTAGTTTGAATTAGAGATATAGCTTTACAAACGGCAATGTGCTATCAAGTGTACATATCTGCTTTGACCTAATATCCTTAGATTGCTGTTGGCAAGAGAATATTGTATTGAATAAACCATGAATTTTAACTGGGATAGTTGTTTCTGAATTTCTGTCATCTGGCATGCTATTGGGAACATGTGTACACACAAACACATACATATGCTAACATAAGCACCTTCATAAAAGCAATCTTTTGGCAAGTGCATATTATTGAATTATGATTGTATTTAAGGGCATGGTCAAATAAATCAACTAACTAGAGTAGAGAAATCTATTCTACCTGAATCAATCCCTGCCCATCACTGACTCAACACATCAAACCACAAAAATGAGAATTTGCATCCCTGAGTTTCAACATTGTCTTTTTTCATAGTTAAGCTGTGCTAGTTAGTTCACACTTGACTTGGCATATTCACAGATGACATATGGGTAACATGGCTCCCAGTGAAGCCAACCCCTAAATCTCCCGTCCTACTTTTTCCAAACTTAGTTTCTCTAAAACCCATGGAACTAACCCAAACATCCCCATTCCTTCACATATTTACTCAACAAATCAGTATTGGGCACTTACTATGTGCCAAGCCCGGGCATAGGCACTGGGAACTTAACAATCAAGGGAGAGAACAAGCCCATGCCCTTGTGAGGCTTCTACTCTAGTGAAGAAAGACAGACAGTAGATGCATTTTAAAGTAGATATATGTCAAATGGTGATAAATGTTATGGAAAAGATTAAATAGGGTGAAAAGAATAGGAGTACAGGGTGAGTGTCTATTTCATATGTGGTGAAGTAGTGAGCCATGTGGTTATCTGTGGAGAAAACAGGCCAACTCAAGGGAACAGAACGTGCAAAGGCATGAAGCAGGAACAGGTAGGAGGTGATTGTGGCTGAAGTGGAGAAAATGAGGGGTAGCGCAGTAGCAGATGAGGTGAGAGAAATATTAGTGGGGAAAGGTGTGATGGAGAAAATTTAGAGACATTGTAGCCATTATAAGAACTTTGGATTTTATTATGATCCAGATTTAAAAAAAAAACCCTGGGTGGTTACGAACAAGGGAGTCACATAATTGGACTTAAAGTTTTAAAGATTGTCTGCTGTGTTGAGAATATAATTAGTGATAAGAACAGGAGCAAGGAGACTAATCAAAAGAGACAATGATAACAGGAGTGGAGGTGGTGGGAACTGGTTGACTTCTGAGTATCTTTTCAGGGTAGAGCTACCAACAGAATGGGATATAACCAAAAATTTTCATAAATGTCTCCACGGGTTTTGGTCTGAGCAATCAGATAGTCAGAGATGACTCTTACTTTGATGCAGTGGCTATCTGAGAGACACAGATTTAGAAATCAAGGAAGAATCAGGAGTATGGTTTTAGACATGTTAGATTTGAGATGCATATCAGGTACTCATGTAGAATAGATAGTTAGCTAAATGAGTCTGAAGGTAAGGGGAAATTTCTGGGCTGGAGACAATTATTTGGGAGTCATCAGAGTACAGATGAATTTAAAGTCATGAGGCTCGATGAAATCACCTGGAAAGTGGGTCATTCAAAAGAGAAGAGATCTAAGAACTGTACCCTTGAGCCATCCATACTCAGAGCTGCGGAGATAAGGAAAAACAAACCAGCAAAGTAGAATTAGATGAACAGCTAGTAAGATAGGATGAGAACTGAAAGGTGTCCTGAAATCTAAGTGAAAAAAATTTAAAAAAAGAGCCTGGTTAGTTGGATCAACTGCTGAACCAAGTCAAGGAAGGCCAGGATAACAATTGACTATTTAATATAGCTACACAGAAGTCATTGGAGTGGGTTCAGAAAAGAACAGAAGGGAAGCCAATTGGTAACAGTGAGTAGAGGCAACATCTTCAAAGATTTTGCTGTATACAGCAATAGAGAAGTGGAATAATAGTTGGGAGAAATGTGGAAATGAGAAAATTTTCATTCCAGCTGGACAGTAGTTCAGCATGTTTATATGCTATGGGAATGGTCCGCTACAGAGGGAAAATTTGATGACACAAGTGAGGGAAGGGGACAGTTATGGAGCAATATTCTTGAGTAGGCAAGAGGAGATGGGGTCTAGTGCACAAGCATGAGAGTTAGCCTTAGATTAACATATAGATCATTCACACACCCTATCAAGTGGAGAGGCAGAGTGTAAAGATGCAGATAGGTGGGTAGATGAGGCGAAGGGATCTTGTATAATTCCTCTTCTGACTGCTTCTATTTTCTCAGGAAAATTGGATGCAGATTCATCAGCTGAGAATCGGGATGAGGAAAAAGGTTTGGATGATTTGAAGGAAGATGAAAAAATCTGAAACAGTTGCTTATGAAAGCAGGAGAAAGACTGGAATCAGGCAAGGCAATAGAACCCCTGGGCAGCACAGATCACCCACAGGAGGTCAGAAATCATCTTCCTGCTATAATTTTGAGCAATGTGCAAAGAAGTTGATGTGCATAGATGTTCAGAGTAAAGAGAAGAAAGAAGAGAGAAACGGGCAGTAGTTTTAAAGTGAGTTACATCATTAAGATATAAGAGAGAGGGGATGATCACTTTGTTATATAAATGTCTAATCACTGTGCTGTACACCTGAAACTAATATAATATTGTATGTAAACTGTAATTAAGAAATAAAAAAATTAATGAAAATAAAGGTTTAAGATATAGAAACAAATGCAGATTCACAGTTTAAATATGAAAAGTACTTGGAATCTTAAAGATAATTAGATATGATTTAAACATATTCTTAGAAATAAAATAAGAATTTTAGAGCTTAAAATGAAAATGACCCTAGTGATTTTCTTGCCTGAATCTTTCATTTTACAACATTTGAAAACCAAGGCACTGGAAAATTAAATGACTCACCCAAGACCACACAGCTAGTTAGTGGCAGAGACAAGTCTAGATATCTGTTCTCCTCTGTCTTCATCCTCTAGTCTTTCCATCTTCACTTACAAACAGGGTACAGTGAAATTTCAGGCTGGTCCTTTTTCTCATTGCTTGTCTAGAACTTCCTTTGTCTTAACATTTCTGAGCCCTGTTCTATCACTTGCATCTTTTATCATGGAGTCCCCATGCTATCTCTGAGTCACCCAGTTCCTCTCAGCACCTGAGCCAAGTGTATATGTACTTCATTGAAGCTTTCAGACCTGACACACTAGTCTGGGTCAAGAACTGTCATAGGAAACTATAAACTGGGCTTCATCTGGGAAGAAAGAAGGGTTGTTAATAGGATGGACCTCTCTGAAATCTTGCAGCTTATTTCCTTGGACTCATCAGACAGCATGATAAGGGTATGACATTCTTTTAGCCTTGCTTTTCTTCTGTCCAGGGAGGAGCTTAAGTGGCCTTTCAAGCTACAAACTGCATGTGCTCACTGGAGCAACAAATGTTAAGCTTTCGCATTAAGAAGAAAACGAATCTGAACCAACGAGCTTGGGGATAGCCTGCAGCCTGTGTTCCATCTGAATACCATTTGAACACAACTGGTTAAAGTTCTTCCATTGATGGCTTTTGTTATCTATAAAATTAAGACTAAACCAGAGATCAAGGAATTTCAACTGGAAGCTATATCCTGTCTCCAGTCTCCCATCTTGGTGTAATTTAAGTGAGTTACAGGCCCCTTTAAATTCACTTATTTAAAACAGATACTCATCCAAAGAGGCACTCTATAAACATTTGGCACATCTTGATGAGCACTTCAATTGTCCTTCAAAGGCAGTGGAAACAACCTCCAAACCAATTACTTATGCTCTCCTCCAAGAAGTTCATTAATTGGAACAAGGACTCTGCCTCTGGCTGAGTCTCCACTCTTTAATGTCTCACAATTGTCCCTTCTGGGGAACAGTAGTATAGTTCCAGGCAATTCTTTTTAAATTTAGAAATTATTTAAATATAGAAGTAAAGGTTATATCAATGGGGACCTGGAGTTAACATATGTTACAGTGATAGGGTCTTAAATTTGTGCTTCCTTCTCTAGTTAAAACCATTAAAAAATGGGGAGAAGTCCATACACGTTGGTATTCCCACGTGCTGGATGAAATATTAGGAATAAAATCTCTTAAATAAACCAAACCTTATAAAATGGGATCTACATAACCTGAAAAAAAATTAGAAAGGATAAATCTGTGGCCAAATCATTTTTATAAATGCATTGCATGCCAGTACTAGAAGACTGAGTATCAAGACAAGGCACATTTTAAAGAATCAATTATCTAATATACTTGGAGGATAATTTTGATTTTATGTAGATATCTATAGCTTTTGATTAACAAGTCTACAGTTTTAATTAAGGAAAATAACCACACATAGGCAAAGATCTAGCTACAAGGATAATGATTTCAGCATTATTTATAATATTGAAAAATTAGAAACCACACAATAACATGTTGGTATACCCATATTATGAATTATGCAGCAACTAAGAGTGGTATTATAGAAGAGTGAGATATAATATTCATAACAAATTAAGTTTAAAAAGTAAGGCATAAAAATAATTTGCATGGTAGATAAAACTTCCGAAGTATATATATCCATAAAAAAGAGACTAGAGGAAAATGCACTAAGATACTAATAAATGGGTGATAGAATTAGAGAAGACTTTTGTCTTCTTTTGTTTATCGGTGTTTTCTTATCTTTCCTATGATCATCATTATTATAGATTGGGTTCCTTTGAGAAAGTTTCTGAGGTCGAGATTTTTGTGTTCTTGATAACAACCCTTTGGGAATGCTCTCAGAAACACCTGTAAGGAGTGAAGGAACCAGAGAGGTAGGGCCAGGCAGAGGGGGAGGTTGAGCCACAGTTGCAGTAGAGATGCCAACAGATTCTATAGGGCATTCTGAAACTACAACGGCCCTTGAGAGAGATCCTGAATTAATGTTAGAAAGCCGTGCTGTTGTACCCCTATATTGACAAGCCATTGAATGTGTGCTACCCCAGGGATGGGTGTGATCTAGCAGAAGCAGCTCCCTTCAGCTGAGAGCACTGCCTCATGAACTCAACAGTGAGCTATCTACAGGTAGCATTGGAGCAGCTGGGGAAATGAGTGCCTGCATCTTTAAGATGGTGTGAGAAATTAAGTGGCATCTTACAGAATCTCCAACGGTATACCTTAGGCCACTCAGATCCACTCACTTTCTCTATTAAACTTACCCTATCTGGGACAACTCTTTTCTATTCCTGGGGAAATTTACAGAATGGAGGTCAACATGACTAACAGCAGCCCTAGCCACTACAGCTGGTCATGGGGCACAACTGATATTCACAACCTTCCTCAACTATTTCCCAACTTACTTTCCTCACAGTCTCAGCTAAGCTTCTCTGTTGATATAGCTTCCCTGGCAGAAAACAGGAGGGCCTATTCTCGACCCTAGTCAACCCTGGAGGCCCTAATCACCATGCCCATCCAGACCATGACAGCTGAGTTTAACCATCTACTAACAAAATCAGGCAGGGGTGTACCAATGGACAACTCAGAGATCCAAAGGTATTCTCCCATGCACCCCCTCCACTTAATGATCTCAGTCAATTAACCCTGTTATTGAGATGCATGAACATGTAATATAAATATCTTCACACTTAGTGCTTACTTGCATAGGTCCATCCATATTACTCTTCCCCTTATCTGTGTATCCCCAGTATTGTAATTGTTTTCCTTCAGACCCCTGACCATTAAGACAAGCCATACGCAACTGCCAGCAAGTTGGTATATGTTCTTCTTTTGGCCAATTCTGCTACCACACAAAGTGGATGATGTAATGCACTGTCCAAAGCTGTGTTCACTGGGAAAATTTCTCCTCGTACATTCACATACCAAACCAACACATTCACAACCAATCTTGGCCTTTTGTCTCCTTTGTCAGGTGGTCATAAGAGACTATGCACATAGCTGTGGGTGTAATATGAAGTAGAGGAAACTGTGCAACAGCAAGGGATGTCATGAGCCACTTGTTCATGCAGTCTAGTTGTGTTCATTGATCCTGTGTGTACACTCCAGATGTACTGCTTTTATCTTATGATACACTGCTGTTGGGATATCCCAACTTGTGACTTGGTGGATCTGATAGAATCCAGGTAATGGTGGAAAGTTCTGGACACATGACCACTCAAAGTTCCATGATTAGGTGCTGTCTCTACCAGAACCCAGAAGCATACTAGGACCTGATTTTCAATTAACATACAGTTCTGCACTGTAGATGGTGTGGCATTGTTTCAGAACCCTAGATGTCTACATTATGATTCTCCTACTGAGACTTGCCGTAAGCTCCACACAATATCATTCTTCACTGAAGATAATACCATAGGGTCTGCCAGATCATGTGGCCCAAGGGGTGGGGCTACTTACACCATCCCTTGGATGTGCTACATATCCTTTTCCCGCATGCCCCATTGAAAGCTGGAAACCTTTCATGTCATCTGGTTCCCAGTCGTAGAATATGACACCTCCAGACTCCAAAGAGCCTACAAGGCATCCTGCTTCCTTATTAGTGGTAGAAAATAAAAAATGAAATAATTTGTCGAGATCACTGGATTCCTGAAAATGTTACTGATATGCCAGATCCCTGAATATTTATGAAGTTTAACTCACACTCTTTGCAGTATATGTACCATATTAAGTTCTTCAACATATTTGCCACTTCATAATCATCCAGTCTGATTAACATGATGTCAGCAATATCATGGACCAATGTAATATCCTGTGGAATAGCTAGAGAGTCCAAGTCTCTTTGGACTATATTATGACAGGCGGCTGATAGAAGAATTAACACAGTCATGGACAAGACTGTAAGTGTATATGTTGTTAATCCCATGTGAATGCAAACTGCTTCTGGTCCTCCTTCCTGATGAAGATGAAACAAATACATTTGCCAGATCAGTGGCTGCATGCCAGGTACTTGAGGCCATGTTAATCTCTTCTAGTGAAGATACCATATCAAGCACAGCAGCTATAATTGGAAATACTACTTGGTTGAGTTTGTGATAGTGTACACTTATCCTCCAGGATCAGTCTGGCTTTGCAGACACTGGACTGGTAAACTCCTAAAAGGCGATATGTGGAGACCATGCTCCCTGCATCCTTTAGATCTTTAAGATTGGCACTAATCTCTACTATTCCTTCTGGTATGCAATATTGTTTTTACTTACTTCCTTAGCTGAGAGGTTTCAGAGACTCCCACTTGGTCTTCTCCTACTGCAATAGTTCTCACTCCAGAGATCAAAGAACTTGGTTCATGGTATTTGGTTCGGGCCAAATACCATGTATGTCTACTCTAATTATGCATTCAAGGGTTGGAGAAATGGCCACTGGATGAGTCCATGGTCCCAGTGAATCCTCTCTCAATAAAATATGGGCAGGGCTCCATTGATCATCTGGTGCCTATATGCCACCACTTTCACAGAGGGGGTGTGATAACCCTCAGGTCATAGTTATCAATATCAATTTGAATCTTGTGTTCAACAGCTCTCCAAAGTCCATGAGCTATCCTTTCCTCATTGTATGGTTAATTACTCAATGAAACAGTTCTTGGAGAAGGATTGTAGGAACCAGTACCATATACTTTTGTGAGGATATGGGCTACAGGGTTCTTTGTCTTGGAGGCCTGGCCTTTCCTCTGGCTGTGAATTCCAGGTCTACACACTGGCTCATACCTGGAAACTGAGATTGGGAGCATGGCTTTATAAATTTTACATTTTTTATGTAGTATTTTTAATATACTTTAGTTGATATAAAATTTATACAATAAAGTTCATCCATTTTCAGTGTACAATTCAATGAACTCTAACAAGTATATATAGTTATGTATTTTCATTGCAGTGATGGTATTTTGTTATCACAGCTCTAGCAAATTAATACAGCAAATTAAAATCGAATTTAAAATTAAATTAAATTTGCTACGGCTATGATAACAAAATACCATCACTGTAATGAAAATGTAGAACATTTTTATCATCTCAAAAATTCTCTTAATTGAGTCCTTTGCACTCAGTTTCCTCTTCTTCTTCCTCACCTTCTGGCACTCACTTATCTGGTTTTTGCCACTGTAGCTTTGCTTTATCTAGAATGTTATATAAGTGGAATTATACAGTATGTAATCTTTTGTCTTTTTGTCTTTTTCTTAGCACAATGATTCCATGTTTTGGCATGTATCATTACTTTATTCTTTTTTATCACAAAGTAGTGTTTTGTTATATAGATATACCACAACATATTTACCAATTCACCAGTTGGTGGGCATTTTAGTTGTTTTCAGTTTAGGATTATTATGATTATACTTTTTATGATCGTTTGCATACAGGTCTTTCTGTAGACAGATGTCTTTATTTCTGTTTGGTAAATTCCTAACAGTGGAATCACTGAGTTTATAGTAAGTATATGTCTAATTGTGTAAGGAACTTCCAACTGTTTTCCAAAGTGGTTGTACCATTTTACTTTTCCCACCAGCAGTGCATGAGAGTTTCAGCTGTCCCACATCCTTTGTGACACTTGATATCGTCAACCTTTTCTACACTTTAGGTATTTTAACTATGTGTAGTGACTATTTATTATACTTTTAATCTTGTTCCCCAATGGCTAATTATGTTGGGCACATTTTCATGAGCTCATTTGCCATTTGAAAATGTTCTTTGTTGACATGTCTGTTCAAATCTCTTGTCCATTTTTTACATTGCAATTTTTTTGTCTTCTTATTGAGTTGCAGGAGTGCTTTCTATATTCTAAATACAAGTCCTTTAACAGATATGTTTTGCAAATATTTTCACCTAGTCTGGCTTTCTTTATGCTTTCTCAATAATATTTTTTTTAAGAACAAGTGCTTTATCTTGATAAAATAAATTTATCAATGTTTTTATATTATGGTTCATACTTTTTGCTTTCTACTTGAAAAGTCTGTGCCTAATCCAAGGTCACAAATATTTTCTTCTATTTTTATTTGTTTATTTATTTTTTTGTTTAGAAGTTTTACAATTTTTGCTTTCATGTTTGTCTATGATCCATTTCAAGTTAATTTTTGTATAAGGTATGAGATAAGGGTTGTTTCATTTTTTTTTATATGACTATTCAATTGTTCCAGCACCATTTCCTCAAAAAAAATTGTGACTTTTTTTATTAAGGCAGCTACCTTCAACTTTCTGATCCTCAGCCTCTCACCATTTTTCTCCAATTCATTGATAGCTGTCAGCAAGAGACATTCTATTTCCTCCAAACCCCTTAAATGCTTACATATCACACCAACATTTTCATCAGTGTTTTCATCGACTTTCCTTTTCATTAGTATTTCATCCCAGTTTATACAAGTGAAAATCTGAATAATCATATTGCAACAGTATGCCAGGGGCTGTCCATACCCTACCTACTGCCAATAAAGGGATCCTCTTTGCTAGCCAAATTCCATTTTAGAGTTTGCTTCCTAGAACCATCCCTGATATTAAATGTCATAGGTTAGGTTCCCGAGGAAGTGGACTCTGAGACAGAGATTTTTGTGCAGGAAGTTTACTGCAGAAAACTCTCAGTGACAACATCTTTAAGAGAGTGAGGAATGGGCAGAGGGAAAAGTTGAACCTTAAGGGCCTTAGCAAATACTTCAGGAGTACTCTGAGTTGGGATGGCCCTTCAGAGATGTCCCAAATTGAGACTAGGATTCTGTGAATTATTTCCCCTCATTACCAGTTGTTGAAGGTAGGCTGCTCCTACCAGAGGTATAACTTTCAGTGAAGCAGCTCTATATTAATTTGCTAAGGCTGTGATAACAAAATACCACAGACTGAGTGGCTTAAACAACACAAATTTATTTTCTCATATTCTGGAAGCTGGAAGTCCAAGATCAAGGTGCCAGCAGGGTTGGTTTCTCTTTGCCTTACAGATGACTGGCTATCCTCTTCCTGCCTCTTCATAGCACCTTCAGGATCCCATCCCAGCCAACTCTCCTGTCCCTCTATATGTGCATGCCTGTGGTGTCTCTCTGGATGTCTTTATCTTCTCTTTTAATAAACACAGTCAAATTGAATTAGGGCCTACTCTAATGGTGTCATTTTAACTTTACTACCTTTTTAATAGCCCTGTCTCCAAACAGAGAACATGAGAGTTAAAGTTTCAACATTTGAATTTGGAGGGAGGGGGGATCAATTCAGTCCATAACAAGCTCCTTTCAGCAAAGGGCAATTTCCAGAGAAAGATGCAGCTCTGAGCCATCATCAGTCAACATTCCTAGCACCTAGGGGAATTAATGTCTCCATCCTTAAGGGAAAGTCTGGGTGGAGAACCAGAGACAGCATTCACAACAGTGATGATATAAATATCTCTAATAAGAATACAAACATTATTAGCTAACATTCTTTGGGCATTATATTGTGCCAGGCCCAGGACTATTTCTATCTTATTTAATCCTAATCAGAGAAATGCTCTCTCTTCCTTGAAATCAATGTAGTAACAAAGGACAACCTCAAAATCCCCCAAACGTAGTTCTCTTTATATAGCAACCCTCACTTTTAATATTTTAGTGAATATCATTTATACTTTCTTAAATAATAGTTATTCAAGAAATAGCTGTTGAATTTAACTCACCCTTTTACTAGAGAGGGGATACCTTTACATTAGGCTTTGCATTCCTCTACAATATATCGATATAACTGGTAACTCTGCTTTAGTAATTTTCGTAGCCAGAGAATTATTTAGTTGAGTGAATTCTCAAGGTATAGAGTTGAAAAGTCATGACAGATAATGCTGGGGAAAGGTGCTTTGCATAGTTCTGGGGTTATCAAGCCATGATAGGAGAAAAATCTTTCAGTTGATTAACATGTCAGGGTCATATCAGGCCCATCTGGACTCTAACACATATGACAGGGTTCCTAAGAACTCCCTGAGGCAGCCTTTGGTCCAGCTCTGTGTTCATTAGTGGTATCTACTCATTCTTCAGATTTTCATTGAACACTTTCTATATGCCAGACACTGTGGTTGTTGGCATTGGATATATAGTAGTGACAAAATAAGTACAATCTCTGTTCTCATGCAATTTGCAGTCATTTTATTTATATTTATTTATTTATTCATTCATTCATTCATTTATTCATTTATTTATTATTTTATATTAGTATACAGTACAATGGCTAGACATTTATATAATTTATAAAGTGATCCCCCCCGATTACTCTAGCACCCATCTGGCACTATACACAGCCATTATAGTAACATTGATTATATTTCCCCATGACTGTTTTGTAACTACTAATTTGTACTTCTTCATCTCTTCACTTTTTCACCCAGCCCCCCTAGACCTCCTTTCCTCTGGCAATCACTCTGTATATGTGAGTCTGTTTTCGTTTAGTTTGTTTGTTTCTTTTGTTCCTTAGATTCTACATACAAGAGAAATTATATGGTAAACTTCTTTATCCAATCATCTATTGATGGACATTTAAGTTGCTCCCATATCTTGGTTCTTGTGAATAGCACTGCCATGAACATAGGGGTGTACAGAACTTTATGAATGCAATTTGCTGTCATTTTACCATCAACTAGGATCCATAGGAGTATTATGTTGGTCTCATAGTTTCAACTAAACTCAAAATAGAACTGATGAAGGCAAACCTAAAACATTAGCCAATTAGAACTTCAGCATGATTCTCGTGGTTTTATCTGTTCTAATGTATAATATACTAAGTTCTGAGAACATCATAGGTGTTACTGGTAAATCTCTTCCACCATCTACTTCAGAATATGGCTAGGCATATATACCATACAGGTTGACCATTTTCTTGAGGGTGAAAAGGCTTGGGGATGGTGGCTAAGTTAATTACTGACTTAGAGATGGTTTAAACTCAACCAACATACTAGTGGAAGTGATCATGTCTGGCACTCGAGATGTTGCAAACATCAAATCGAAACAGAAGTTGGTGGTGGAAACAGAAGTATTCTGAGGCATCTTCAGAAAGCATAGTTTACAATCAATAACAATGAGCGTGATAATAACAATAAAATAGGCATAATCATTAATTGACACATGTGCTAAACACACAAAAAATGTTTCATTATTTTATCTAATCCTCACAATAACCTTATTATGTGAAGTAGGTGTCATTTTCTCATTTTATTAATAAGGAAAGATAAGGCAAGAAATATTAAATAATTTGCCCAATTTATAAAGTAAAAGTGATAGGCATTTAAACACAAATTCATCTGACTTTAAAAGCTGAGTTTTTCCTCATGGCTTTAAAACTACTTCCCAAATTATGATATTCTCCTCTTGAAATAATTCTTCAATATTGTTCTTGTTTCTGGTTGTCTCCCAGAGAAAGAAAGTAAACTTGGAAAGTTAGGGTAAGTTATATGGAATGTTTAACATTTGTTTTATAGTATTTCCAGATCAGAATCTATTTTAGAAAGCCAAAGCTTTTTTCTAGCCAATGTTGTTTTGTGCCATTCTAATTCCTAGCATGTCAAAATAATAAAAAATAACAAGGTAGATGTCTTAGATAATGTGATGGATGTCTTACAAACCAGTGTTACAATTTTACCATAAAATGCCCTTTATTGTGCATATATTGTATAGTGACAGCTGGAGTGCTAGGATAAACTAAGTGCTATGAAAAAATCTCCAAATCTTGGTGGCTTAATATAGTAAAATTTATTTCTTACTCAAGCAAATTTTTATGAGGATGTTCCTTGATGGGCATGTCTTCTGAGCAGCTATCCTCAAAGTGATGACTCAAATATCCTGTCTGCTTTAATCTTGTGAAGGAGTCATCTTAATGCAGTCTCTCTAAGGCTGGCTGGCATGAAAGGCAAAGAAAATGTAGGCAAGGCACATAAAATACTTAACCACCTTAGCTTAGAAGTGATATGCATCATTTCCATTCACAGCCTATTGGCCAGAACTTGTCACATGGGCACATTAAAATTCAAAGGAGTTGGGTAACAAAGTTCCCAGTTGGGCAGCTGCAACTTAGCCACAACTCTACACTGTAGAAGGAGGTTCCATGCCTGTGGTTAGTTCTTTCTACCACAGCTGGTGTCAGCTGGTTTGGGCTTGTGAAAAGCTTATAAAAGGCAATATTTCTCAAATAGTTTTTTTTACTGTATAATATCCAGTTATAATACAAATCAATAAGTTGTTCCATGCATTTAAATAGATGGATTAATCAGCCTGGAGTGGCTTGAATGGTACCCCACCGCTCTTCAAAATGTATGTCTATCTGGAACCTGTGAATGTGACCTTATTTGAAAAAAGTGTCTTTACAGTTGTAACTGAGTTAAGGATCTTGAGATGACATCATCCTGAATTAACTGGGTGGACCCTAAATCCAATGACACCTGTCACTGAGACAGAGACAAATGCGGAAGCAAGAAGAGAAGAAGGCCCTGTGGAGATAGAGGCAGAAACTGGAGTTATGCCGTAAGGCAAGCAGTGCCTGGAGTCACTATAAGCTAGAAGAATCATGAAAGGATTCTCTCCTAGAGAGTTCAGAGGGATCATGGCTCTGTTGACACCTTGATTTTGGATTTCTGACTTCTATATCTATGAGAGAATACATTTCTGTTGTTTTAAGTTACCAAGTTTGTAGTCACTTGTCATGGCAACATATAGCCTACAGAGGTGCATATGGACTAAATTGTATCCCCCCATATGAATCTGTTAAAGCACTTCTTGAATATGAATCTGTTTTTATATGAAGAGGAACCAGGGATGTGGGTGCTCAATGAAAATGCCATATAAAGAAACATTAAGAAGACAGCCAAGGAGAAAGGCCTCAGGAGAAACCAAACCTGCCAACACCTTGATCTTTGGCTTTTTTTTAGTCTCCAGAACTGTGAAAAATAAATTTCTGTCATTTCAGCTCCCCAGTATATAGTATTTTATTATGGTAGCTCTAGTAGATTAATACAAGGTGTGACAGAGAGACTTCCTAAAGTTAAAACTTGCAGTGAAAAAGCCAGAAGGCCCAGGGTCTTAATATTACATAGTACTACTTTAATAAGCAACAAATATAGTCATAAATCGAGAGCATGTGTGGTATAGGTTTCTTATCTATGATAAATGCTTATCGTAGTGCCTAGTGCAGAATTTCCTCAATTGTAAGATAAGCTTTTAATATTTTCATTTCCGATAAAGGGTATATACAACCAATAAGCATATTTGTTATTAAAATTTACTTTTAAATGGTAGTTTTTCTTACAGTTGATGGCATCTTAAAAGCAAGAAAATGAAGTATATATGATGAGCACAATCTTGACTAGTTCACATGCGGTATCTCATTTAATATTCTCAACAACCCTAGGGTTTGAGTACAGTCATTAAGTGTGGGCGATGGCTTGTACCAGCTCATGAGAACTGACTGTGCTAATCTCTCCCAATTCTAGCTGGCAATCTGAAATCAACTAGAGTGGAAATATTTACACCATGGAAATTGGTTATTACCAACATACCACTGGACTGGACACTATAATTATTCCTATCATATCAATGAGGAAGCAGAGAGGCTCACTAACTTGCCTTAGTTAAAACTCAGTAGCAGATCTCAGATTTCAACCTGGGTTTATCCAATTCCCACAGTACAGGTTCTGTCCCATGGTACCACCCACCTGAATAGTATTTAATGTAAAACCATAACTGCAGTAATAATTCTGGAACTTCTTAAGTCACATAATAGGAGAGAGTCTCTTCTGTCCAATTACTTCAGTTTTGCACATCATATTGGTCTTCTACCATCTGGCACACATAACAAAAAATGAAGCCATTACTACGTAAAATGGAAATGAATTTGCCCAATTATTAATCCACTTGATTGTCATATCATTAAAACCAATTCATGTCAGAAGATTAGTTATTGAGATATTTCATAATAGTATCATAGGTTTACCACTATTCAAACTTATTATTTTAACTCAAGCATGTAAATCCCTTAAATCTTTAAGTAAGAACCTTGGTTAAGGTTATACAATACAGAATCAACAGCAAAGCATCCTTTAAATGAGATACTTTTCATCATGTTTCTACTAAGTTTAGATTATGGTTGTTATTCAGGAATGTGTAAACTCAGGACTTGGGAGGGAGTTATCTCTCCTTTTTCTGATGGTGGGGGAGACAGGATGTAATCTAACTTTATTTCTGCTTCCAAAGATCAGCAAGTTTACAGCTGTAAGCAAGGAAGGAATTTAGCCCCACTTAAGATGCTTGCAACCACTGATTTTGACTAAAAGCTCTGTGTGGGGGTTGGGAGGATGGAGAGCTGATTTGAGGGGATTAAAAAAAAAAACCCATAAGACCAGAAGATGGACTGCATTTATTTTTCATGCAGTTCACAAATATTCATAGTTACAAGACTATTTGACAACAAACAGAAAAGAATACTAGATTCCTTTTCCTTAGCCCCTAAAGTCAATAGACTAAAAGTTCCCAGCCCTAATTCACTTTCATGAACATAAGAAAAAGCAGTTGCCTCTTTAAAAACAAAAGAGAAAGAAAGAAAAGGCAAAGTCCGAGATCTCATGAGTATCCTTTCATGAAACCCTCATAGATTCTAGCTTGTTTTCAAAACTGGTTGTGGGGTCAAAGTAAAGCTCTAGATTTCTTTAAAAAAATTTTTTTAGAGAGACTAATAAGTGGGATAAATGGGGAGAAATACAGCTTGCCGACATACAATGAACCAAAAGTAACAGAACAGAGAGTTTAGGGTCATCAGCACTCCTTGCTAATTACCCTACTCTTTCCCCACTCTGCATTCTTAAAGGTTTCTTGAAATGAAAACAAAGGAATCCAACCAAAACCAACATTTTGATGAGTAAAGTGCAAATGAATGAGAAACAGATGGGTTTGGTTTTCTCAGGGGTCTGTAAATGAAGGGCAAGGTGCTTGGGGGCAAAATGAATTTTGAGGCTTCACTGGCAAATCTTTTGCACTTGTTAAAAAACCCAAAATGCAGCCAAAGTTCTCATACCTGCATCTCCATATGTTGGCAGGACTCGGTATGAAAGGCTCTTCGTTCTAAAGGATCAGGCTTTGGAGACCCCCAGAACATTGTTCCACACGTCACAAATCATAATTTATAGGTGCCAAAGGCAATTGCAAATCTTACATGTGCAGCCAGAAGTTTTCATTCAAGAACCCAGCAATTTTGGCTTTGATCAGAAACCACAGATTGGTGTAAATATTTCTCTTGCTACATTTTATGATATTTACATTTTGCCTGTATCCTCCTGGTCTGATGATAGCAAGTGTTCTGCAGGCAACCACTGCTGCGTCATCCGCACCTCAGCCTCAGGTGCCGAAACAGCTTAAGGGCAAGGACAGGCACATAGCAACAGTCAGTCCTAAATCTGAGGAGGGAGTTTTTATGCATCCAGGCCAAGCCTCTCTCTCTCTCTTTGGGATTAGAGCGTCTCCTCGCTGTCTTCAAATCATGTATATATCAAGTTACAGCTCAGAAAGAATGCGTTTTCAGTTTTTCATGGGGGCGAGGAGGTGGAGAGAGTACAGGCTTCAAACCGCAGATTATTTGAAAACCCTCCAAGCTGACTTTGAGATTTTTGAAAATAATTTATTTGGCACTTCCAAGAGCCAGATTGGCCATTTGGCCAAGGTAACATGCCCTTCAGTGCAAAGACTACAATTAATGGGCCACATCGTTCTCTGCTCGCAAGCAACAGAAGCGGCCAGCTGCTGGAGAACGCTGTGCGGTCTTCCAGTGTAAACGCCACTGATATCATCACCATCAGAAGGTCATAAAACTGATTGATTATAAACACAGCTCTCATTTGTTTACAGCTTACATTTTTGGGTTCGTGGTAATTAGCACATTAGCCGTCTCTCAGGGTGAGGGCTCACAGGTGCTGGGAGAGAGCCTTCCAAACCAGGAGGGGATCACGGAACCTCTTGCAAAGTAATCACTGGCCTTTACAAGAAATAGACTGGGGAATGCAGATTCTGCTGCGGGAGAGGTAGTTGATAACACCCATGTGGGGTCACACGTGTAGGAGGACATTCATTCCCGTGGCAATTTCTTCCGACACAAGGTAAGGTTGGAAAAATCCGAGACATGTCAGCAATGTGCGGGAGATGTCCTCTGTGAGAAGCCTGCAGCTGCTGGAGCCTTTTAAGATTCCTTCCCTTTCTCTCAGTCCAAGAGAGAGAGATAAAGATCACCCTTGCTAGTGGTGACTGGTACTTAGTTTCTTTTAGTTATAGTTAAAATAAACTCTTTTAGTCTTATAAAGATGTAGCTTCTCAGACACTCTCTTAGAGAAAGCAGCCAGCTTGGCTGCCTTTCCTGGATGTAATTCTCAGCCCGGATCCTGCCCCTTCCAGTCTTGCTCTGAGCCTTCCACCATCAAGGCAGGTTTTATCTGAACAACTGGAGCCATCAGATTGGTGCAGATTGTCTAATCACTCACTCAAGCCACTGGGTAAGTGAGTTTTCCACATCACTTCAGTGAGAACTCCAGAGAGCCTATAAAGCTTCCTAAGTATTTAAAAGGGTACCTTTTTAAAGGATATGTGCAGATATTCACAATTTGGGTTGTGCAATTGATGAAGAAACTAGCCTTAAAAAAAAAAAAAAAAAAACAGTGTTTTACCCAATTCCTAAATCTTTCACCCAGCAAGAGATCCTTTTCCATATCTTAGGTGAGGAACTGTTAACAGTTCAAGGGCCCTGGAGGTGAATATGGAACATTATCTATTATTCATCACAGGCCATGTTCATGGTCAGCAATTTGAATTCCATTTTCCATTGATAATATTAATTTAAGAATTAACACTCATTGCTTTTTACAGTTTTCAAAATTTTTTTCACTTATCTGCTCACTTTTGATCTTCATAGCAATGCCATGAGGTTAGGTAGCGTAATGATATTTGCATTTAAGAGATTAGGAACCAGGCTCAAAAAGATTAACTGACCTATGCCAGATCACAAAGCTAAATGGTAAATCTTCTTACTGAAATTCATTTTCATGGACTCATATTTCATATTTGTATTAGTTTTAATATGAGGATATTCCTTTAAAGTCATTTGTTTTATCTGTTTTTCAAACTTCAGCCAATAATAACATTAAATTTGAATGGTATAACAACCCAAGCAAAGGGCAGAAATTGTCATACTGCATAAAAAACAAGATTCAACTATATGTTCTCTATAGGAGACACACTTTATATTCTAAGATACAAATAAATTGGAAGTAAAAGATGAAAAATCTTGCAAACAGCAACCACAAGAAAGCTGGGGTGGCTATACTAATAGATAAAATAGATCTTAAAACAAAAAACACTAGTAGTGATAAAGAGGCACATTTTATAATAAGATAAATCCATCAGGAAGATATCAATAAAATCATTATAATTATGAATAAACTCATTTTAATTATAAATATATATGAATAAAATCAGAGTACCAAAATACATAAAACAAAGAAAATGAAGGGAGAAATAGATAATTTGGCAATTGTACAGAGACTTCAGTACTCTGATAATGGAGAGAACAAAAACAGAAGTCAATAGGAAAATGAAAGATTTGAGCAACACTGTGAACCAACTACTGCCATGTACCACATGACGACATTTTGGTCAGCAGTGGGCCACATATATGACAGTGGTCTCATAAGATTATAGTGGAGCTGAATTTCCTGTAAGAAATGGAAAAATATGTGGTTCAGGAGGCATTTCTTTTCCTCTAACTGGAGCAATACCTATGTGGCTTGTCAACAGATTTCTTCTCACTCACAGCATTTCAATTTTTAGTACGCAGATGACATCCCAATCTGTCATAGATCTGTTTCCTCACAAAGGAGTTGGTCCCCACAGCCCTACATATTCAGATGATGCTACAGTTCTCAAATCTAGCTTGATACTCTTCAGAGTACATTGCTATAAATTTTTGTTGAGGACCTAAGATCCTGTATAAGGACATAGGTCCACAGAAGCTACTCTAACAAGTATTAAATGTCACTGCCACTTTAGTAAAAGCTTTCTGTGGTAGTATGGAGCCAGCCTGCCCCTGTACTTTGGAAATATTTTCAGGTTGTCATGGTGCAAAATGTGTACATATATATATATATATATATATATATATATATATATACACACACACATACATATATATATATATATATATATATATATATATTCTTCTATTAATTCAATGTCAGAGAGAGCCTTTTGTGCCACATAAGATCAATGGAACCAAATATAAATTTCCAAAGTCAAAATACTGAGTCTTCAGTTCTACACTCTCTCCATGTTAAACATGCTCTTTTTCTTTATGAATACCACAGAATTCCTTAGTCTGACCACTGCTCCAACATGCAATGGCCCAAACCACATTGCCATGACAATCCCCTATGTTCTTTTATCTCTCTGTCTTGATTTCTTACTCCTATTGATCCTCAGGCCACCTTTTACTCCCTCCTGACAGTCACTATTATGGTGATCTATGGCCTTACCCAGCCAGTTTCTCCTCATATACCTGTTCACGGAGCAGCATTGACAGCTTCAGTGTTCTATTTCTGACTCTGTCAAAAGTAGGCAAGGGGAGGGCTTGTGGCACAGTGTTTATAAAGTCTTCAGCAGTGTACAGTAGTGTCCTAGTCCTTCACATTCACTCCCCACTCACTGACCCACTCACCTAGAGTGACTTCCAGTCCTACAAGTTCCATTCATGGTAACCGCCCTATTTAACTTACAGGTATATCATGTTTTATCTTCCATACCATATTTTTACTGTACCTTGTCTATGTTTAGATATACGACCACTTAAAATTATGTTACAATTACCTATAACATTCAGTACAGCAACATGCTATACAGGTTTGTAGCTTAAGAGCGACACAGCAAACCAAATGCAGCACTATATAGTCTAGGTGTGTAGTAAGCTATTCCATCTATGTTTGTGTAAGTGCACTTTATGGTGTTAGCACAATGATGAAATTGCCTAATGACATAGTTCTCAGAATACATCCCCATTTTTAAGCGATGCAAGATGGAATATCCAACTCCACCCAACAACAACAGAATATATATTCTTCTCAGATGCACAAGGAACTTTCTCCAGGATAGACCATATGTTAGGCCATAAAATGAACCTTGATAAATTTAAAACAATAAAAATAGTGCTAATATATTTTCTAATGGAATAAATAATGGAATGAAATTAGAAATTTTTTAAAAAATTGAGAATTCGCAAATATGTGAAAACTAAACAACACACTCCAAATCACTGATGGTTCGAAGTGGCAATCAAAATGGCAATTAGAAAACACTTTGAGATGAGTGAAAATGGAAACACAACATACCAAAACCTGTGGGATGCAGATAGATCAGTGCTTAAAGAAAAATTTATAGCTGTAAAAACCAAAATTAAAATATCTAAATTAAAAAGTAAGAAAGATCTCAAATCAATAACCTAAGCTTCCAATTTGAGACAGATGAAAAAGAAGAGCAAACTGTACCCACAGCAAGCAGAAGGAAGGAAATAATGAAGATTAGGGTAAAAATTAATGGAATAGGGAATAAAAAAATAATAAAGAAAATCAATGAAACTAAAAGCTGGTTCTTTGAAAAGACTAAAATTGACAAATCTTTAGCTAGACTGAGAAGAGAAGAGAGAAGACTCAAATTATTAGAATCAGAAAGGGCATTACTACTGAACATACAGAAATAGAAAAGATTATAAAGGAATACTATGAATAGTTGTATGCCAATAGATCAGACAACTTAGATAAAAAGGATAAATTCCTAGAAAGACACAAACTACTAAAACTGACTCAAGAAAAAATAGACAACCTGAATATACCTATAGCAAGTAAAGAGATTGAATTAGTAATCAAAAAACTATGCACTCGGAAAAGCCAAGGCCCAGAAAGCTTCACTGGTGAATTCTACAAAACACTTAAAGAAGTATTAGTATCAATTCTTCAAAAACTATTCCAAAAAAATACAAAGAGAAGGAACACTTTCCAGTTCACTCTATGAAGCCATTATTACCCTGAAACCAAAACCAGACAAAAATATCACAGAAAAGTACATGCCAATATCTCTTATGAATATGGACACAAAAATCTTCAACAAAATACTAGCAAACTAAATCTAGCGCCATATAAAAAGAATTATAATCCATGACCAATTGGGATTTATCCCAGGATGCAAGGTCACTTTATTATCTGAAAATCAATTAATGTAACACACCATATCAATAGGATAAAAAACAAAAACCACATGATCTTCTCAATGGATGAAGTGAAAGCATTTGACAAAATCCAAAACCTTTTCATGATAAAAACACTAAACAAATTAGGAATAGAAGGGAACTTTCTCAGCTCAGTGAAGGGCATCTACAAAAACCCATAGCAAACGTTATGCTCATTGCTTTCTCCCTAAGTTCAGGACCAAGACAAGAATGTACATTCTGGCCACTTCTATTCAAGATTATACTGGAAGTCTGAACCAGGGTAAAGGGGGAAGAAAAAGAAATAAAAGGCATCTAACTAGAAAAGAAAAAGTTAAACTACATTTGCAGATGAACTTTTATATAGAAAATCCTAAGGTATCCACTAAAAACTAATGGAATAATAAATGGCTTTAGCAAAGTTATAAGTTATGAGATCAACATAAAAAAATCAATTGTATTTCTACACACTTATAATGAATAAACCAAAAATGAAATTAAGAAAACAATTCCATTTACAATAGCTTCAAAAAGAATATTTACAAATAAATTTAACAAAAGTACAAAAGTTATACTCCAAAAATTATAAATCATTTTTAAAGAGTTAAATAAATGGAGATATCCTATGTTCATGGATCAAATGAGTTAATATTGCTAAGATGTAAATACTCCCCAAATTAATCTTTACATTTGACACAATCTCTATTAAAATCTTATCTGGCTTTTTTTGTAAAATTGGAAAGCTGTTCCTAAAATTCATATAGAATTGCAAGGAAAAATCAAAATAATCTTGAAAAAGTAGAACATAGTTGGAAGACACACAAATGTTAATAGCAGCATTATTCATAATAGCTGAAAGATGGAAACAACCCAAATATCCATTAAATAATGAGTGGAAAAACAAGTGTGGCATATACATACAATGGAATGTTATTTTGTCATAAAAGGAATGAGTTACTTATGTATGTGACAACATAGCTGAACCTCGAAAACATTAAGTGAAAGAAGTCAGTCAGAAAAGACCATATATCATTCGATTCTACTTATATAGAACATTAAGAATAGACAAATCTAAAAAACACAGAAAGTAAACTAGTGGTTGTTTATGTCTGGGGGCAGTAGGTGATAGGGAGTTGATAGCTAAAGAGTACAGGGCTGTTTTGAGATGATAATAACATTCAAAAATTGCCACAGTGATGGTTGTGCATATTTGTGAATGTACTATAAACCATTAAGTTGCATGATTGAGTTAACTGTATGATTTGTGAATTATATCTCAGTAAAGCTGTTATAAAAAATAATTAATATGTATGTTATGCTCCTCTTCCCTAATGAAGTATTAATGCTGGGAAGTGTCCGTGAGGACAGGGATTATATTTTCCAGTTCCCATGCATGGGGATAAGGGAGGGCACTTGTCCTCAGGAAGAGAATGTGAGTAGAAGTGATATATGTCACTCTTGAAATGGTTAATAGGGGCTGCACCTTCCCCAACCATCGCTTTCCTCATTGCTGGCTAACAGAAGAGGACTCTGCAGACTAGAAAAGAATGGGCCACAAGACAGAAGGGGCCATTTTCCTCAAAACCATATAGAAAGGCATCATATCAAGAGCATCTACATAGACTGATATGTCTGAAAAGTAGGATTTCATTACATTAAGTTCAGAACTTACCTATTACAACCTCTAGGATTACCTTAACCAAGATGGCACTCAATAAATGCTTACTGAATGAATGAATGCCTGAATAGTAAAATGCCATTAGAGCAGTGCTACTACAGTTGATGAACTATTATTTGCAAGTTTGTGAGAACTTAAACAGCTTGTGCCAGAATGAAAATCAAGAAACTTTTGGGGAGAGGAAAAGCAGTGAACTAGGCCTTGTGCTTATTATCACTGCTTCTGGGAACAAATAGTTTATGGGCCAGCATGGGCCTATTGTCCACATTTGAAAGTACTACATTAGAGGACATTTTCCAAGTATTGAAAGAATCTAAAATTATGTCGAAAATCACATAAATACTATTGGCAAAATCTTTTCAACCCAATCTAGTTTGAATTCACTTTTAAGTTATTTATTATCTGATAAAGTACAATTGTTTATTAAACTACATCTATTTAAAAATAGAAATATACATATATGATACATTTATGCACCGATCCATCCATCTAACCACTTATCCATCTACTATCTATGTATGTATGTCTATATGTCTCTATGTATGTATGTATGTATGTATGTATGTATGTATGTATGTATCTATCTATCTATCTATCTATCTGTCTATCTATTTATCTATCTATCTGTCTTTACAAACTTAAAGTGGTCTGAAGAGGAGCACTGCTCAAAGGATTAAATACAGGCCAGACAGTAATTAACTGCTTTATCTGAATAACATAAACAAATCTACAACATGCAAATATGCATACAGTACTTTGAAGGTACAAAGTACTTTTTAAATATGCTTTTCACATGTTATTTAATCCTCACTATAATCCCACAGAATGGTTAAAATTTCTATTACTTTCATGTTATAAATAAAAAAACTGAGGTTTCCTAGGCAAAGTGAAATTAAGAGATAATACAGAAAATTATTGACAAGTTCAGATCTTAATACCTGCTATTGAAGAAAAGGAAAAAGTCGGAGGCCTGAATTATCCAGTTAATTCACCTTCCCAGTCACTCTTTGAATGATTTCTTCACTTTATTAATGCTAACACAGTGATGGTACTACAGCAAATAAGAGAAACAAAGGGCAAGATTTACATTGCTGTTACCTATAATTGTTATGTGTAAAATGTGATGGCTCACACTTACCCAGAATCTCTGCTTGCAAAAATAATTTGAGTAAAGAGAAGTTAGTTTTTAAGGGCATACTATTCCTATGTATTAAATCATCTTGTGATACAAATAGGCTGACCAGGACTGGGAATTTGTTGGACCATTTCAAACTTTTGAAGAATTTTTTTTTTCCTTTAAGTGTCTTTTACATGTAAACTCAGGTTTCCAGGGTAAGCATGCCAAAGGTGAACCCACTCAACAGCACCTAGGCTACCTGTACCACATATTTGCCAGGTCTGAGCCTCAATTTTTCAGAAAGTTATGCAATTTCTGGTTAAATTTTTTAAAATACATGTTTTATGACTACAGGTCCACACCCCTGCCCCTCTCCATCCCTGAAATTCCAAAGACACGGGAGGATCCATTCATTCAGATAAGCCTCTAAACACATCAATGGTCCTTGGAAGCTGACCTAAACTCAGATGTGCCAAAGTTTCCTCATCACTAACCTACATCCTTTGAGTGCCCTCAAATTAGATGTACTAGAGAATTCTCCAGGGCCTATTCTTCACACCACACTTTTTCAGTGTAAGGATTAGAAAGGGAAGCAAGTAGTATTTAACTATATTCTTTCATTTACTCATTCATCATCCAACATGTACAAGGCACATTGAAGAATAAGGGCGTAGCTTATGCCTTCTAGAAATCACTACCAGATGAGACAGCTAAACTAGGTACCCAAATAACTATAATACAAGACAATCCTTTATGGACACTGAAAGTAGCACTAATCAAATATCTGAAGACAGGGAGGGAAAGAGAGCTTTTGACTAAAGTGACCAGAAAAGGCTTTATGAAAGAAAGAGGGACCTTCTGAGTTTGGTTTTAGAGAAAAAGCAAGATTTTATCAAGGACAGATGAGGGAAAGTGATGGTTCATGTGGAAGGAATGATATGAGCTGGAGGTAAGAAAGGGGAAGAAGAGGTTAAGAAATGAGGGGGTATGTAGGTGTCATTTCACTGGAACATGGGAAGCAGTGAAAGACAGGAAGAATAACTTGGAACCAAACTGTACAAGGCCTTGAACACCAGGATGAATTTCCATGATTTTATTCAGCAGTTAATGGGAGAGCCATCGCAAAAATTTATATAGAGAAGTGATTTGAGCAAAGCAATAATCCAAGAAGCTTGCTCTGGTGGTGGTGTATAGAATGGCCTTTAATTTTGAAAGGGTAAAGGTCTGGGGATAAATCAGGAACCTTTTACAATAGACCAAAACAAAGCAATCTGGCTTAAAGAGAGGTAGTGGCCAAGAAAATAGAAAAGAAAAGAAGGAATAACAAACAGAATTTGGTAGGGAAAAGAGGAAAAATGAAAAGATAACTACCAGGTCTTGAGTCAGTGCCCAGAAAAATTTATATTGTGGATAGAAATGTTTGGACTCAAATATATACAAAGATCTAGAGATTAAAAAAAAAATCATTTCAATACTGTCTGTGATGTTATCCTTATTAAAAAAGAAAAAACATAATTTCCCAGGATCACCCTGGACAGCTGGTTGCTCTCATCACATTCCTTCATAAGGCTTCTTTTTCCATGGTATTAGCTTGTTTTGGAATATGGACTCGAGTGTTGGAAAGGAGAGTGAAGAGTTCTTATTACATTCAATTGAATGCCAGCCTTGTTACCTTTCCGACTTGTGCAGTCTCTAAAGACGCATATGAACCATCCCAATCCACTCTTTGGTCTAGACCAGCAAGCATATCATCTGATGGTGACAGCAGAGAAAAACACTTCTTTGAGAATATTAGAGACCCATGGATCTGTTCTGTTGGCACCTGGGGACATGCTTCAATCTGTTCCTAACCACAGTGACCGAGGGGCCTCCAGGCACAGCAGGTCCTTCAGCTCAGGGAGCAGATGGACTATATTCCATTTCCTCAATGTCAGGGCATTGATGGCAACATCATAAGTGAAGGAGTAGGTCTATGGGAAAGTCACCAGGACAGGACTATTACCTGGGGTGGGCAGGGGCCAAGAGAAACAAAACTGGTATCACTTTCAGGATAGGGAAATCTAACCTGACCACATAAATAATTAACCTGAAAGGCCACTTCATGGTCCCCCCATGGACCCAGATGTTGCACTTTACTTTAGGTAAACGTTATTTTTAGAGACATAAGAATTCAGTATCCAAAATTTATCACCCATCTGAGTGGGAGACACAGAACACAGAATAGATTTATATGTTTAGGGGGTAGGAAAGGGGTTTAAGCTCAATAAAATCTTAACTGTGCTTTACTTTTTAATTTAACTTTCAAACATTTCTTTCCTGTTTTGTGACTGAGAATCTCATACATGTCACCCTTTCAGTGAAGTATCACAGGAAAGACATTTTTGTGGTGTTTAATGGAAATAATTTTTCTTGTGGTATTGCTCCGATACCCTGGGAAACTGGCTTTCAGAGATAAATTAGGCTAAATGCCGTCTCGTGCTAATTTATTAAGCAGTCAATGGTTTAAAACAACTTTCCCTGTTTCAGCTCACTGGAGATCTGTTACTTGCTCTTGAGAAGACAGTAAAGAGCCGAAGACTGATAAATTTCATAGACTATCTTGAAATAGACAAAGTGAAGTGTTGGTATAGGGGCGTTTCATAGTGTGGTAGTACACACTAAGGGTAAGTCTATACATGTGTACCTTAAGCATTCATACTGTAGCATTCTGCACTGTAATGGTGGTTGAACACTCTAAAGAAACTTTAAAATTCTCTCCCAGGAACAAATGTTCATAAGAAGCATTTCCTCAGCTTTCTCCTCCTCTTAGAGTAGATTGCAGATAGGAAAAGTTCTATCTGTAAAGAGAAACATTGATGATCTCCCTCCGTGTTCTAAAAACTCTAATCCACTTTCTACAGATGCCCCAGAACAGTGGTTATGGGCCTAAGGTGCACCCTGTAGTCACGGGGCGAGCTTTACACAATACAGATGCCTGGGTCCTACCCTTGGAGGTTCTGTGGCCTAGGCTTTGGGAGCGTTAAACCTTTCCAGGTGATTCTAATATGCAGTCAAGGTCAAGAACGACTGTCCTATAGGAGGTGTTGTCAGAGACTCAGACCTACTCCATACCTGGTAAGTATTAGGTGACTCAGCTGCTAGTATGTGTCTATTTCTTGCCTGAAAATGAATATCATGGTCACTGATCAGCAATGCAGAGGCATTGGGAATAAAGCATGACCAATAATAATTATACGATTGTTTTGGGAGCTACCCAGCTCCAGTTGCTATTCTGTATAAAGAAGTCTGGGTGATTGAGTCCATGGAGAAAAACAGCTAGGAGAAAACACTGAGAAGAGGAAAAATGACTTGCTCTTTGGTTGAAACTCAAATTTTTTCAAAGGCAATATGCCACTGACCCTCTCTTGAAAGCTGAAGAAGCGCTGGGGCAGAAGGCACTATCAGCTTTTATGACATAAATAACTAACTACTAATTTCTATTTTGAAGAGATCCTTACTTTTGAAAATGCATAGGAATTACCTACAGTGCTTATTAAATATGCAGCTTTCCAGCTCTCACCTGAGAGATCTTGACTCAGTAGGGCTGGAGTGGGGCCCAGGAATCTGAAATTTTAAAAGCTCCCCAGAGGATTCTGATTGAGGTGAGCTGTGTCCCACCTTTCACCTAACCTTATGAATGGCTCTTTGCCATAAACTGAATTGTCCTTCTTCAGTGAAATAGATTATCAGGTCAAGGAAAAAGGGGCAATGCCTCTTTAGTAAAACAGCCTACATGGTATCTTCGAAAAACATTTGATTGAACTTTTTATTAAAAAATCCTCAGTCCTTTTTGAACATTCAAATTTCCTCTCATTTTCTCAGTGTATCTACAAAGAAGAATGAAGATGAACCATTGCAAACAGATACAACAATATCCACAAACTATGGGCCATTATAGTAGTTCTTAGAAATGATGGAGGTCTTTCAAAATCAAAATTCTCTCATGTTTTGGAGGATCACAAACACTGATGAGGGAAAAATAACTATTACTCAAGCAAATAAACCATACTCAGGAAATTTGGGGATGAGAATGAATATGTTCTTTTGTGTCTAGAAATCACTCCCATTTCATGGTTAATGTGGAAAAGCAGTCCATATTTATGTTTATCTTTAAAACTGATAAATTTTTATTATTGCAGCTTTACCCACCTAGAGTCAAAGACAATGGAAAGAAATAAAATATTATTTCCAGTTTGGGATTTGAAGGTAATAATTTGCACTTGCTTGATCACTCCTTTCAATTCAGTGTGTGTGTGTGTGTGTGTGTGTGTGTGTCCAGGGTAGAACGGTACATGTGGAAAATGCAGCTGTAATTATTTGTCACCAAATTTTGGAACCCATAGTTTTACAAACTTAAAATTCACTCAGAATTCACAATTCAACCTGTAAATAGGTAAACTTGGTTGGAGGTAGGGGGTGATGTTCTTCACTGCACTGTTTTGTTTTTCACTCAGAATTTCCCTGGTCCTCTAAGGCTCTCCAGCCCTGGACATTGTTCCTGTGCTGTGCCCACATTCCATTGGCACAGGCATGGAATGGTATGCTTGGAATGTCTCCACCCTCCAAAATATTTTTGGATCAAGCTTATTCCTTTTCCCTGAAAAACCTCTGTTGTACAGCATTTGCTTTACTGACTTTTATATTTTTGTATATTTTTGAATGTAGACCAAATCATGAAAACTCCAGGGCTCCAGTCTACTGTTAAAAAGCTCTATTAACCCTTTGGCATCAAAAGAATTCCCATACAAGTAGAACAAACCTGAGTCTTCTGATTGGGGTACAGACAATCTCTCTGTTCTATTTACCTGTAGGCTCCATCTCCAAATGATCTTGAGTTTAGAAATCAGCTCAGAGTGGTCTAATCTAAATGTCATCAGATTTATCAAAAAATAATAATGACCTTTCTTTTAAAATTGCCTCTTGATGGGCTCTTTTTTCTAGTGCTAACTGACAGTCTTAATAGAAGACTGAAACTTAAGGGAGACTTGCAGGGGAAACATTTCCTTTTTTCCTAAGGAAATATAGCACAAAAGCATTTAGTGGAGTTTTTTGCTTGTATCAATAATTAGCACCATTTGTAATAATAACACTTTCATTATGCCATTGTTATATGCCAGGTACTAGGCTAAGATTATCACATACCTTATCTCACTTAATTTTCATAACAATCCTAGGAGCTTGGCACCAGCATCCCTATTTTAGTGGTAAGAAAATTTAGGTCATAAAGGTGGCATGTGGTATAGTTCTGATTATTTTAATTGCCATAGTGGATTTATAAAATAAAAATGACAGTGAAAAGATTTTAAGTATCTTCAAGAAAACTGTGACTAAAATGAAAATTAAATGGGTTTTCTAATACGACTATAATAGTAACATATTTTGGGGTCAGTCAAGTGGGTAGAGAGACTTTGGGAAAAAGCTCCTGCTACTATCTTGTTGGCATTTAAGTGACATTTTGGCGAAACAACATGGAAACATCTGGTCACATCCTCTCAACCCTAATTTCTTCCCTAAATGTTGTTTTTAATGTGTCACAGTTGTTAAATTTGTAACAAGTAATGCTCTTGAGACTAAACAACAGTGCCTGGTATGTGAAAAATGAACAATACATTTACGGCAGTAAAAACCAAAAGGAAATTTTAAATAAACATTTAATTGAGTACAAATAGTCTGAGAGTTATTTTGATGGAACTTGCCCAATCTGTGTGCTGACATTAGCAGCAGGATGTTCTAAATAAATTCCATTAGAGAAAATGAAGTCTTCTTCAGTTGTGACATAACTGATCAGATTCAGTTCTTCTGAAGGATTATGGCTGGGGAAGAAACACTTGTGAGTTGGAAGAGAATTCTCCATTGACAGTCTCAGAACAAATGCATAACCACCAAAACCAGGAAGAATGGATCTGGGGATTTAGATGTTGTACAATGGCTTCAAAGTAGACAACCAAAAAGTAGAAAAACAACCACCAACCACTAATGTCTGTGCATTGGTCAGTTAGCCAAGGTCCATGGGACTGATTCACTTCCTCTCTAACTCTAAAAGGATTTTTCCTTCTAGATAAAACCCTGCATATTTGAATCTAATCCAGCAAACGTACTTGTCTTGGGCTATATTTTGCTCTTGCTGTATTTTAGTTGTGTGCAATGGAAAGTCTTGCAAAGACTCTACAGCGAGAGGGGAAAAAAATCAGCTCATGGATCATATTCAGGCAATTAGTAATGCCCCTGAGAAAGAGGGGCTGTGTATGTCATCTAGTCAATTATTTGAAAACAATTATTTTTCAGTTTCATGTATTGACTCTACATATGGATAGACAGATGCTATTCAGCAGAAATGTTTTTCCACTGATACGGAATCCCCAAAGAAACTGTATTGGCTTTGATGTGATTCAGAGATTGTGTCATTCATCAACATGGTTTTAAAGAATGTTAGCAACCTTAGGGTTGGTTCAACCTGAAAATAAACACAGATGGTTCTTAAGAGAACAAACTATTTTCCATAGCAGATTTAACCATACATGTAATGGAATATATATCCTTTGTACTTAGTGCTGCATTTGATTACATAAAGCAGTTGAAATGAATGAGTCAAACTTTTTTCCTAACATAATAAATATATAACCTAGCCCCTCCCATTTTATATTTTTCTTATTTTAGATTTTTTAAACATATAGAAAAATAGCAAATATATTACAAAGAACTTTTTATTTTTGAACAATTTAAGAGTTAAGTTGTGGCATCATTTTCCATTACTCCTGAGTAATTTAGTAAGTATTTCTTACAAATAATGACATGAAAAGCAGGAAATTAACATTGATATATTATCACTATCTACTATACAGTTTTAACAATTGCCCAACAATGTGATTTATAGCATTTTCTTTATGATTAGATTCAGGTTATGATCTTTGGCAGGAATATAAAAATATTCATCTTATTGCATCCTCTTAGGTAGTACATAATTTAAATTGTCTCATTACTGGTGTTATTAACTTTGATTATTTGATTAAAGTGGTCCTTGTCAGGGATCTCTACTGTAAAGTTTTTTTTTTCTTTTTATAATTAAAAATTATTCTGTGAGGAGAGACTTTGACACTAAATAGATACCCTGTCTCTCATAAATTTTTATCCACTAGTCCTAGCACCCACCGGTGTTCCTCTCCTGAATTGATTATTACTATGACAGTTGCCAAATTTTTCTAATTCTGCCATTCTTTCTACATTCATTAGCTGCCATTCTACTGTAAGATTTTCCCTTCTCTCTATGTATATATTCAATATTCATCAGTATAGAATACCTGTTTTATTTAATGGGTTATAATCCATTATTATTTATTTTGATACTCACGTTATCCTCAGAGTTGGTCAATATAAGTCATCCTAAGCTGGTTTCTGTATGGCCCAACATTTCTCGAACATTCTTTGTTTTCTGATGTCAAAAAACATTCCAGTCTCCTCTTTTACTTCCTCTGCCCAGACCAAGAATCAACCTTTCACTCAAAGAGACTTGGTTGCTTTTAATGGAGAAGGTTATTTAAAGCCAAGATCGAGATCCAAGATGTACCCCTTACAATTGGAGGTTGCTGCTCCCTGGTCCTCTCAGCAGACAGAGTTAGGAATTACATCTAAATTTAGTTCTCTATATTATTGAAATGTGCGTGTGTTCATCTAAATTTGCATGCATATGTCTATATTTAGTTCTATATTGATAATGATAAATTCGTGCCTATACCTATGATTCCAATCCAGCATCATGGGATTTAATCTAGCTTTCCTCTTCTGTATATTTGTACTTCTTTTTCTAATTCTCAATATTGTTACTTACTTGATTAACCCCCTATATATAACCAATCTCCAATTCTACCAGGTCAATAAGTTATTAATTTTTAGTGGATACTTAAACTTTCAGGAAATTTTTTCATATAACCAAAAAAAAAAAAAAACAAAAAAAAAAAAAAAACAAAACAAAAACAAAACAAAAAAATAAGCTAGCATTTTTTGGTGCCTTCTTGATCATCTTGCCACAATATATGCCAGCTGCAATTTTGTCTTAGGTAACTCAAAAAACTAACTTAGCTGCAATAAAAAAAAGTTAAGAGCTTTAAAGTGTGAGCTGTCTGGAGCTAATTCTACTCATCCTCAGCAGATTTCCCAGGTTCTCCATTCTCTTTAGGATCAAATCATGGAGTTAGATGTGATGTCCCAAACCTAACGTAGTTTAGAGTTTAAAAGCTTACTCCTCTCTATAACCCCCCACTCCCCAATAGGAATAGCTGCTACCAAGGAGACCCTCCAGAGTTTCTGGGAGGGACCTTCCAGTTAAACATGAAAGACTAATAAACATATGCATTTGCCTTCTGTTCCACCTCATACCTCATCCATATGGGGATGAGGGTGGAGAGGGGAAGCATAAGTACAGATAAAGAAAATGGGAGGGGAGATACTCAACAAAATTTTAGAAGAAATGAGAGATACTGATACCTCTGAAACTAGAAGTGGAGGGTACCCTTGAAAAGAGAATTCACTGAAGTTTCTATAATATGTAAGACCCACAGATTCCCTTTTCCCATTCTTTGCTGCAGGCAGCAAGCGGTCTCTTCCCAATCTGATCAGAAAATTAAAATAAAAAGCTTTCTCCACATTGTAGAAGTGAACCAGAGAGGTACAGATTCAGAAATGCCAGATAAAGATGAGAGAAGGTTAAAGATTAAAAACAGGGGGACTAAGTGAATGTATAACTACCAAAAGGCAAAAATCTCAAACATACACCATTTTTCCATGTGATTCTCAGAACCTTAAAAGCCAGGCTTAATACCTTAATAAAAACATATAAGATTCATATCTGGAAAAACAGACTGTCTGCTATATTCTGAATATTTGTGCCCCTCCATCCAAAACCCAATGAGATGATATTTGGAATTTGGGAAGTGATTAGGTCATGAGGGCTCTGCCTTTATAAAAGACCCCAGAGAGCTTTCTCAGCATGTGAGAACACAGAATACAGCCATTTATAAACCATAAAATGGGCTCTCACTAGACCCAGAATCTGCCAGCATCCTTGATCTTGGACTTCCTAGCCTCTAGAACTGCGAGAAATAAATTTCTGTTGTTTATAAGACACCCGGTCTAAGCTATTTTTTGTTGAAATAGCCCAAATGAACTAAGACAGAAATTGATACTGAGAAGTAGAGTGCTACTACAATAAATACCTGCAAGTATTTATTGGGAACAGCTTTGGAACTGGGCGGTGCATAGAGGCTGGAAGAGTTTTGAGGTATGTGCTAAAGCCCTCATCTCCATGAATGTACTAAGACATCATCCAAAGGGAAAAGATCCTAAAATTCTGACAGTTAGGAGTTCTCTAAAGAAATGACTAAGCCAGATCATCCTACACCAAAAGGTACCATTGGACAGCCCACACTGCCTTTCCTCCTACTTCTATCTTAAAACAGAAGGAAACTTCAAAACTCACGAGAGAAGCTATGGCAAATAGGTGTTTGTTTGGGAGCTCCCTTTGATTGGGCCTGAACATCCCAAGGACTCTTTTGCCTCCCAACAGATGAGATTCCTCAGAAATGACTACAGAGTGGCTTTTCAATCATTTGAGATTGAAGGAATTTATTAAGTCAAGGATATGAAGACCTCACTTTTATACATGCCTTGTTCTCAACTTCTTGACTACTCCCTATTTTATATTAGGCAACTTGAAAGTTATATTAACTCTTTCATAGAAAATGTAATTATTTCCTTTGTAAGTACAATTACTCCCATAATTGTTTAACTAAGCAGGAATTCTAAAACTCTACTGCACAGATTGGGGTCATTCTAACCTCTATAAATTAGAGTCACTTAGCCCATACTAATGCCAATTCACTACAAGTTCAGGGACTACAACAAATCGGAGAAACTCATCTCTATTGCTATTAGAAGAACAGTTTCTCCCCCAGGAGCCCCAGCTCTACTTCCTACAAATGGCTCCTGAATTCTAATATCCTCTCTCAGTTCAGGTCCTTCTGATGCCTGTCAGAAGCAAACGGCAAGCCAAATTAGATATGCAGGAGATTTATGGGGAGAATTGCTTATGAAAGATACAGAGGAGAGTAAGAAGAGGCAAGCAGGGAAAATCTTCAGATGATGAGCACAGAGACACCTATAAAAGGAAGGAGGAGTAAAGGAGGATTTGGTAGGAAAACCCTCAGACCACAACTCAGCTCTGTGATATCTCAGCAGGCTGATTAGAAGCCCCAGAGCAAAGATCGCCCATTAGAAGAGCCTCACGTTGGGCAGGAAGAGTCCAGCTCTAATCCCCCCAGCATGCTTGACCATTGTCTGGGAGCAGCATGGTGATGCCATGGACTCGACAAGAGTGAGTGCAACAGTGGATCCCAAACATTTGGCAGCTGGAAGTAGTGGCAGCTGGTTCTCTCTTAAAGGGAAATCTGAGTGAGGCTTCTCCATGGCTGGCAATGACTGCTCTCTCACAGCTACAGTTAAAGGGAGAGCCCACTCCAGAACTCAGGCCTCCTCACTCGAAGGCCAGTGGGCTGTTTCTGCTTCTGTTTGTTTCTGTTGAGGGCCAGATGGACGAAGAAATAGTTTGTCCTGTTTTATCAGTAACTGCCACAGGCGTCATTTCTTTATTTTGGCAGCAGATGTTAGCACAGATGATATATGTAATATTTAACATCTATCAGTCACCTATGATTCATCTGACCACAAACTCAAATATACTATACCTCGTGCGTGGGTATAAAAAGCATATAAACATTTCATCTCGGCAAGGAAATAAGAATGGATGTTCATGGAAAAATAAAAGAAGTAAGAGGGTTGCAAGTGAATACTGGCCACACCTGTTTGTTCTAAAAATGCTAGTCACTACCTTCTGTCTCCACTCACTTCTCTAAGAATCCTGTTCCACTTTCAGCCCTAATGAGGAGATGACCACATAAAGCTACATTTGTACCTAGTTGTTCTTATATTCTTTCCAAGCTGGGTCAATTGATTCTCTCTTAAGATTCACTGAGAAGCTGAGTCAGGAACCCATGGATAGCTGGGGGTAATGTCCTGTACAGTCAGATTGTGAGTACAGGAAATGTGAAGTTCATGCCATGTTCTCATTAAGCTTTTAGGAAAATAGCTCTTCCTTCATCACCAATTGATCTAATCAGGATAAGCTTTAGATCCAAAAGGTCTGAGTACAAATCCTAGCTTAGCCACTTACTAGCTTGCCTGTCTAAACTCAGTTTCTTCATCACTAAAACACACAGATGAAGACTTACTTTTCAGGGCTACTGCAAGAAGAAAGGTGATAATGTGTGTAAAACGCCCAACAACATACGTTTTCTACTCTTTAGACCCTAAGTAATTTCCTTCTCCATCAGTGGCTACTTCTTGAATTCTCCCCAGTCTGGTCTGAGAGGTACTTTGGTTCTTATCAGTTACTATAGTCTAAATCTACTCTATTATATATAACTCATAGCTAGCTGGGATGGGAGCAGGTATCTAGTCATATGGCACTGGTACTGGACCATACACCCTGGGCTTATATATACATTTTCTGAGTTAATCTACAAATATTTGTGGAGTCTACTATGTGCTTATAAATTGGGCTAGGTGCTGAGAATTGTGGGGTGAACTGGACAGACAAGAGCCTTCTACTCACAGAGCGTACCTTCTAGTGTGATCTCTGGGACCATTTCAGTTTTACTACTTTGCCTTATGGTCCTCTTAGAACACTCTTACTTGCCACTACAGGCAAACCTAATTGTAGCTTAGACCATATGGTCTCCTAAGCCCAAGGTGACAGGAGGCTCTGAAAGCTCTCCTGATCCCTGGACACTCCCTACAGCCTAAGTAGGCCCACAGGTGCACTGCAAAGCCAGAACATGACTTGAGGGCATTAGGTACATCTTGGAGAAAGAGGGGTGCACCAAAAGGGGCTAACTAGGCTTTTCCTACTTTCCAAATTTATAAACGTGTGCCTTTGGAGCTGCTTCCATATATATCTTCTGGTTGCCTTTGACCGTCCATTCACCTGGATTTCTCAGGGGCAAAGGGAAACTTTCCCAAGTGACCCCAGGCATTTCCCAGAAGCAAAACAATGCAGAACAAAACAGTGCTTCCTTGCTGACTCATACTTGTAGGAAGAGACCCCAAGGGTGATGTGGAGTAGGTCTAGGCCTAGAATGCTGAAGTTCAGTAGACACATCTAGAGTTGTAGAGAGGACAAATAGAGTAAGTGCTCATTGGCTCCAAAGCCTTCATCCTGACTGTGATTTCTGTTTGGAGAAGTCCCAGTGAAGCTGGACTTTCTGTCCCATTCCTACAATCCAAACAATCCTGTGATCATAGGACTCTAGGCTGCAAGTGTCAGAAACTTGGTTCAGAAAGCATCAGAATTGCAATGATCACTGCAGAGTTTTCCCTCAAACACAATGAAAGTGGCTTTCCATGTGATTAAACTGAACACTGGACACTCGGCCTGAAATACTTGCTTTGAAAGTCCATTTTAGGAGATATAAGATAAGACTCTAGAAGCTGCCCTTTGCCACCATCAAGAAACCCCAACTTTTAGACCAGGCTGTGACCAGGCTAAAGAGTGTTCACAAGGGCTTTTATCTTGTAGATGAGCAGTTGACTTTTGAGAATTATTATATGTTCTAGAATTTCAGGGTGACTTGATTATAATCTCCTTGGTACTATAACTAAGACAAATGCAAGCAAGATCCAGATGGAAAGACTTAGGCAGGCCTACAAAACAAAGGTTGGAAATGCAGGCAAAATAGATTGGGAGTTAAGAACTTTATACTGACATTAAACAAGAGTTGATTGAAGTTAACACTAAGATTATTTTGATTACTTGTCATTATGCATTTTGGGGGGATGAAATACTTACCAATTCCCCTAACATTACTCCTAAAGATTCCAAGCCTCTTCTATTCTCTTCTTCTTCCAGGGTCTTCCTAATTAGAGCCTGGCCTGAAGACAAAGAGGAGGCACTTCTTTGGTTCATCCAGCTTCGATGTAACTATATATCATGAACTCATCATCAGACTGCCTGTGATCTTTCCTCACTGACACCAGAGATATGAAAAGGACATAGCTGGTAACTAGCTTATCCAGAAGACCTCTTTCTTCCCCATTCACAATCTCTGTTTCCTAACGCAGCTTTTTCTAGACTTTGTGCAAACAGGAAACCAGAGCAAAGCCATTGTTAGAGAGCAGGTCAGTAGATGTCTCTTAGGACAAACAATACTGTGCTGTTCCTATGAAAAATGAAAAAGGGCAATAAAGCAAGTCATGGAGTGGTGATTTAGAAACATTCTCCTTCCTACTCCCCTGGGAAAAAACTTCCTATGTTAAAATACTTTAGTGAAAATATTTTAATTGAGTGAAATATTTTAATGGAGTTTGTGGCTTGAATTACCACAGTAAATGCCCCCTCTAATTGTAGTTAGCATGGGCACACATCTACCTGCATGAGAATAATTCAAACTATTACCTTTAACTCATGTGTTTCCATTTCCTCGTATCTCAGATATAATGATTTATGCTAGAACAATGGTTCTCAAAATGTGGTCTCACGCAAGCAGCATCATATCACCTGGAAATTCATCAGAATTGCTAACTCTGGGACCACCCTCGCCTCCCTCACCCCCACCTCCATCCTACTGACTGAGAAACTCAGGTGTGTGGCCAGGAATCTGTTGTTTATTTGGCCTTCAGAGAAGCCACTGACAGATTGGACCTAGCATCATAATAATGTTTTTTCTTTCAAAGTTGACTAACATTTGTGCTGGGCCTGCCTAATAGTTTTGTTCTTTAGCTACGTTTTGTTTCCTCTTAACAAAGGAAGCATTTGAGTGAGCAGTTTGCACTACTGGAAGACATCGACCTTTTCAGGATTGTTAGTCCCTTCTGGTGTTCCCCCTTGTTTCACCCTTTCTATTCCAGTGGCTAACAGGCACTTCTATTATTATCTAAGAAACTAACTTGATTTTTAATTTATTTTTCATTCTAACTCATTTGCAGTGGATTTCCTGAAACATTATCTCCCTCTCTCTTGGACACAAGTCTGCTGGTCTGCTCACACTTGACCATCAAGTTCTTCCTGGGAGAGTTATCTTTGTTTGAAATCTGGATTATTCACCTTTTCTCCATCCATTTAGAGGGTCCAAGGCCTTTGGAAGAGTTCTGGCTTGGGCCCAGTTGTAGGGTTCATGCTGGTAAGTAATGCTGTTTCTTGCCACCACTTTCTTGTAAAGCGCATACTTCTAACAACATAGCAAGTGCTTCAAGTTGGTTTGTGTCACTCGGGACACAAAACCAGTGACTGTTCTTAAAGGAATACTCCTTGGAAAAATCACTCTGACGACTCAATTTAAAAATAAGAAATTTTTAAAGCTGCTTTATTTTGAAGAACTTTGATTTTTAAATATTAAACATAATAAAGTTCTTTAAGAACAATGTTGTCGAAAACATTTTCTCTCATTAAACATGCAAAATCGTCTGGAGGAAATGATACTCTGAGCTTTGTAGCACAAATCAATGCCAAATGAAAGCCATAAACCATGTTTTGTTATGCATTTGGCACTGTCTCCAAATAGCTTGAACAAACAACGTCACTGTGCTTCAGACCCTCAGATCCTTACTTTTCTGGAAATTTATGATTGTCCATTACAGGAAAGTAGAAATGCTAGGGATTAGCAAGTCTGAATGAGGGTGGTAGGAGAAACAAATTATGAAAAACAGAAACAATTTGAATATTACAAGCATTGGTTTTCCCGAACCATTCTTGGGAAAGCCATTCTATGCAGCACATGCCTATGTGCTGAAAGAAAACTGGCTTCGAGTTTCGATTACCAATCTCAGACTAACGAAAGTGTTCAAAGCTGGCCTAAGCAGAGTTGCTGGAGAAGCAGGAGACAGGAGGACGATGGCTTCATACAAATTCCATTAGTGAGAAAAATAAAGAATTCTAGGCAACAAATCCCATACCGATGTCATAATGTGTGTCACTCTACATTTCTAAATAAACACCAGCTTTCCCTATTTGGGGGGTGGGGTAGATGGCTTTGTGGAAAAAGGCCATGACCTTGGGTTCCAGCCCTGTAGAATATAATTTTGTGGCTGTTTCTGTGGTCAGGGAATCAAAGGACATCAGGGGCCCCATATATGAACCATTTTCCAATATAAGCCCAACTTGGAAACACAGGTATAAAAAGGTATTTTACAATGTAAGCAGCAAAAATGTAACACTCCACATCACCATACCACCTCTTTAAAAAAAAAAATTTAGCATGACTGATTTCTGACCTTTGCTCAAAAGAAACCTAGTTCAAAGAGAAATATTTTTAAAGTAAATATCTCAGTAATTGCCAGTAATGGAAATGAATTATAAAAACCTGACTTGAGAGCTTAATGGTATCACGTTCACTTTCTCTTGCCTACGGGGCATGTGGCTAAGTTTCTTCCAGGAATGTGCACATTGAAGGATGTTTCGTACCTAGTTTGTCTGATCACTAACCATTGCTGAATACCACTTCCTCCACATGAACCTGAATACGGATTGGAACCTGAATTCGAACCTGAGCTGGAATGCTGGTTAATCCTGGAGGTACTGTTAAGACTTGGCATGGCACCATCGATGTGCAGTGTTGTTCTTCTGTGTGCCTTGGTATGATTTTAAGCCAGTTTGTCTTTCTTTTGAAAGAAAAGTCTGTCTTTAATATTTTTGCAATGCAGCTTTATATCCATAGAACTGTGAGATACTCTCATTAGCGTGTTGCACTCCAGAAGGTCAGCCCCTTTTGCAATCAGCAAGTGGGCCCACACTTATAATTGCAATGACATTAATAATAAGAGTTATGAGTAAAAGTGAACAAAAGTATTGGCCAAGGCTTATGGATTTCATTTGAGGCTTAGTGTGGCACTTAAATTTTTCATTCAATTTTCCTTTTAGGAATTATTTTGCTAAACATATCCAGGTTCTTGGGTGCCTAATATTATTACTTCTTAATAGTTACTGCTACTGATAATTAATAAACAGAGTGACTAGCCTCAACTTTAGAAGTTACTGAGACTTGAAAGAAAGTGTTTTTCCCCCTTGCCATTTATATTAAATATATAAATCTGCTATATAAATTTGGTTTTAAAAGCTTCTTGCCTTCTGAGAGAATTGAGAAGCCAATTAGTGCATTCTCCGATTTTCAATTTGTTCTATATTTATTTACTTAGTTGTTTAGTAATTGTATAAGAAATACTTAATATCCAGAAACGTTTTCAAGGAATTACTCAAAATCAAGATCTACTTATAAAATCTTGTTAGAAAAACAATGTTTGCACTTTGCACAATGGAGCTCTGATTTATTAGAAATAAAAAGGCTTATCTGAGTTCTCAAACTTGGTCTCAATAGAGACTCCATAAAGGTTATTATAAACTTGAGGCAAACACTAGTAGTCTTTATCATGTCATTTTTGACCAATATCCAAATTCTATTTATTTTATATAGCCAGATTTTATAGATATTGATCCTTAAAACTATCTCAGGTAGGAGTAAAATCCTATTTTCAAAGAAATATTGCTACATATATTTTGCAACAAATAATCTTTTGAAATGACAAACTTAGCTGTTGCTCTGGTTCTCCTATGCTTATAACGAATTCTCAGGCACAAACACTAAAACCAATGTAGACGTCACATGTACTCACTAAATAGAACTAAATCTACCAAATATCCATTAAGAACCAGCAATAAAAAATTCTGTTGTGGTGTCTTTAATCTGGAAGTGTTTATAGCTTTATGAAATTTATTGATTCAGACATTATTTTTAATAAATATATATTGAAGACATGCTATGGGCCAGGCCCTGAGGATATAATTCCAAACAAAATACACATTCTCTGTGCCTTTATAGGACTTGGAATTCTGCAAGTTGTAAGCATAGCTTTTTTTTTTTTTTAACTGTGTTCCATGAAAATAACCACAGAATAGTTTCCTTGTTAAAGAAACAAAGTTACCAATTAGGCAACTCTAAAAGTCACCTGCAACTCTCTTGCTTAAATATTCTCAAATTTTGGTTCTCCATACTGGGGACATGTATCACTTTATACATGAGGTTTTCATGATGCCAGAGATGATACATAGAGAAAAGTCCTGGCTTTCCAAACAAAGAAGCAAAGCAATAGAAAACAAAAACATAAAACAAATAAAAATCTTTATAATTCACATTCTCTTGTGGTGTAAAGGACATCATCTTTGAAATTCAATCCTCCCTTATCCTCACCTCTTTCCACTCCCCATTATGTTCCCTTGATAAATCATTCCTCTGAGTGGGTTTTTTTTTTTTTTTTTCAATTGTCAGGAACATTCCTGCTGTGTCTGGGCATCGACCTCCTCTTTGGTATTTGATTAATTTCATGCACTTGACCTAACTAAGAAGCCAGACGGTACTTCGAATGTACTTCAGTTGACAGAATTAAATAAAACCCTAACCAGAGAAGCATAAGAGTCATGCTTCTATTCCATTAAAGCCAAAGTTTCTCATCAGCATTGACAGAAATTCAGATTTTGTCCAAATAGGAATCAGAATAAAAAGTCCTAAAATGACAACGACTACAGTGCAAATGGAGAAGTGAGGCTGAGAGCAGATTCATACAAAGGAGGGCTAGAAAAGCCTTTGGGATCTGAGCTGGGTGTGCAGAGAATTCCAAAGGGAAGGCTTTTAATCATCCCCAATCCCTAGAGCTACTTTGGAAGCTGGCATCATTGCTCAGACCAGAGTAACTTTGAATGAGGGAAATAAAAGGAATAAAGTTTATTTTGTAACTAAAGATTAGAAATAGCTTTGCAATCATCTCCTTTCCCAAGTCACATATAAATCATTCAACTGTGTATCCTGATCACTTTGCCAGGATTTAACTTAGCTCAAACAACTAAGCATAAACACCAATGGAGATGGAAAAAAATCCTTTCCTCTCATGAAAATCAACTTAGTTGGCTAACCTAATTGTCTGAATCTGTTGCTCATCTCACTGCAGGACGGTACATTCGAAGTACCGTCTGGCTTCTTAGTTAGGTCAAGTTCAGCCACTGAGAACTTACAAAGCATGACTCTCAATCTTAGAGTTCATAGAAATGAAAGCAGGGTGGGGTGGACCCCAATTCTCTTTGGCATCCTGTTCTCAGCTGGTGACTTGAACACATTGTCTGGTAATGCTGGTCCTCTCCTGCCCACAGGGGCAGGTCTGAGGAGTCTTCGTTTCTAGACTGGCATTCTTCCCCCCAATGCTGGGGTCTGCATCACTTCACACTCCAAGAGAGGTTTTACTGTTGGCATTTTCCTCTCATTTGTACAGATAAAGCATCTCTTAACTGATTGATGGAAACGAGCTTCCATTTACTTCTGTATTATTCTCATAAGAGATTTGGCAACAAGGCTGGATTCTTGCTAATCCTTGGGTGGGCTGCCTGCTCTCTGTACTGTGCCAGTGGCCCCAAATGAGCTAGAAAGATAAATAGGTAGTCATTCCCCCTTTCAAATATTCAGCATGACATGATAGCAGACTCTGGCTCCCTGGCTTGATGGTGGAGATGTGTTCTGGGGATTTTGGAATGCTGGTTCCCTAGCCAAGGAGCACAACAATTCAGGAATGTGGTGGCTGTTTTTAGTGGCTCATGCATTTAAGCATCAGGCCTGCTTGTCCCTATATCAACTCTAAAACTGCTTTAGTTGCCTAACTCAAAATTAAAGAATCTATGCATTTCTGTATGTGTCAGATTATATTTGGTTTCTTTTCCAACTATCAGATAAAGCATTTCTTCAAAACAAATTTCCACTCTTTTGCTTGTCTACTGGCTGAACTTCAGGAATGAAAGCTGTACTCATTCATTCCCTTCCTTATTCAACAAATGTTTATTAAACATTTTCTACGTACCAAGTGATAAGAAGAGACTCTAAAAGCTAGAAAGGGCCTTAAGAAGCCATTCTATTAGAAGGGTCTGAGAAAGATGTTTGCTGTTTTAAAAATCAACAAGAAATATCGTAATCCTTAGAAGTGAATCCCACAAAGGTTGAGAAATTCTTCCTATGGCTCGAAACTGTTCCTGGTGCATGCAAGTCCTGCCTCATTGGCTTGAGCAAAGATGAAATATGACAGACTCAGCATAATTTTTGGAACAATTCTCTGTTTACTCATTGCCATTGAGTTACCAATTCCCATGGAGTTACCAACACATTCTGGTTCGATGTTTCTCAAACTTTGTTGTGTGGAGCTCTAGTGCCCATGCAATGTTTATAGATCTTTTACAAAAATAGAGCATCACTATCAAATAAAATACATGTTTAAATAAAGCAAACCAGACTTCTTTACTACAGATATCTCAGAGCCTTTAATAAGTTAGCATTTTATGAATCTCCAATAGGTGAGATAAATTAAACAACGTTTCCCAAGCGTATTTAACATTATGAGGACCTAATGATATTATGTAGTCCATTAAGTCCCACAAAACAAAGTTTGAGAAAGGCCGATTTAGCCCTGTTGCCAGGATTCTTCGTCTTATTTTGGGTCCCACACCCTTTTGAGAACCAAACAAAGCTATTAAACACTCCCTTTGCCAACACTGAAAAATGAACATGCATACATGCACACCAAATTTTTCACATAACTTCAGGGGATCATAAACTATGGTGACTTATCTGTGGATTTTCAAGTTTTCCTGGTGCCCAGGTGACAAATTCCTATCCTAGATAACCTAAAATTCTAAATAATTTTCTCTTTCTTCACATATCCCAAAAGATGATAAGATAAGATGGAGGCACAAATATTCCTTATTGCATTACATATGTGAGTTTTACAAAATTCTCTGTTAGTGCTATCCTCTAGTGTGTGATACCTACAAGAAGGCTGCCTTTAAGATGTCTCAAATTTTATCTTCCCTCAGTTGGCCTCTCATTCAACGTTATGGTTTCAGTTTCCAAACCAGAAGTCTTATTTAACTTGATGAATAAAGAGATATTTGAAGGATGTTTCACATTACTTCTAAGGTAATTTTAAGTTTTTTTTTTTTTTAACAAAAAAAAAAATCTAAAGAACAAAGAGTATTGTTCTTATTCCTCTATGCAAATATTCAGGAAATTTCATTGTTTATGAAAATATAATCTTAGGGAAAGAAAAGCCCCTCCAATTTTTTTAAAAAGGGTACTTCATGACCTCAGCCTTGTTGTCACTAGGAAAATGAAATATTTGGGGATAGGTATCAGATGAAAAAATAAAAAAGCATAGAGCAAACAGTTTGGATTGAATGATTTGTCTGAATTATTATAAAATAGCTCAGTAAAAAGAATAAGCTTATTCTTTCTAAATGACTTCAGTCCTATAAAAAAAGGAAGAGTTTTTAAATGGGCATTTGTAAGGGCTAACTCCAGTGCATGCATGTGGAAGCCAGATATATTTTTTCTTGTGCGTCTGTCATTAATTTTATAATTGAAGTTTATGAATATCCTGGTTGAAAAACAAATGGTTTGCATCAATGGAAATGATTTAGTTTTTATTTTTATCAAAGTTAATACATGTTAATAATTCTTTTTCAGAGTAATAGCTGTTTGCACATTATAAGCACATGTCTCCCCTTTTCCTTATAAGGATATCCGATGGAATTTTTTTTCTCCTTAGCCCTCTTTTATTCAGCATATTTCCGTTCACACAAGAAGAAAGTAGTCATTTGAAGTCTATGGAGAAATGTCTGTTTGACTAACAGATGTCTATGTTGGAGTAAGCAGGAAGTCTTACAGTTCTTCCCCAACACAAAGGCCTGCTCATGATAAAAGACCAAACAACCTGGGAATAAATAAGTCAATTTTTATTTTAATAAACATCTCTCCTAAGCCAGCAAGGAAGGTGGAACTGAGAAAATCCCTACTATCTCATACTTAAATACATTTGTCTTCCTTTTACCCCTCGCCTGTCCTTTTAGCAACTGTCTTCAACGTTATTGAAAAAACAGCCAAAATATATTTTTATTTGTTCTACCAGCAATATTGTAATCCAGAATGCTCAACAGCCAGCCTCTAGCTATAAGGTAGCAAGTTTGCTCAGAAAGAGATGAATTCTGTGAGCTGGAAATGAATCTAAAATCCAATTTAGTCTTAACACAATGTTATACATCAATTATATCTCAATAAGGCTGGAAGAAAAAAACAATAAAATAAAATTTATTGAGCATCGCTGTATACCATTCACTGTTCTGGGCACTGTGGATACAGAGGTGTACATGGTGGGCATCCCTTATCAGTAAAGACAGTCAATAAATTTGTAATCAAAGAGGTAAGCAATTTGATTTTAGAAAGTGATTTTAAAAATAAGGTGACATGATACAAAGTGGTAAAAGAAAGGAGGAGGCTAATTTAGAGTGGGTGATATATGGAGGTGATGTGTGAACAGAGGCCAGAATGCTAAGAAACAGCCACCTTCTGCAGATCTAGGGTCCAGTATTCCAGAAAGAGAAAACAGCAGAGAAGGTACCAAAGACCTGAGGTGGAAACAAGCTTGGTCTGTTCAAACAGCAGAAAGAACATCCAATGGCTGGAGCATAGTGACCAAGGAGAAAGTGAAAGGAGAGGAGCTGAGAAAGTCAAGGGTACATCACAGCTCAGGCTTTCCATCATAAAAGAAAAAGACAACTCTGGCCCCAAATACAGTCAAATGAGACACCAAACTATTCACTGAGTGAACAAAATGGCTACCCTGAAGATGGTGTAAATCTCATTTTTTGTCACTTAGAAATAATGCAAGCCTACAATAGGGCACTTCTGAGTAAATGTTTTGGAAAGGGGCTTCTTCATAATGTAGCACAGACTAGACCAGTCTCCATCAGCAGGTACTCTCTTGCTTTTTTAGGGCTAAGAGTTGTCCAGAAAGTGTTTTCCTCCATTCCTTTTCTCAGGTAGCAAATGCCCATTCATTCATCACCTCCTTTGCACCCGGGAATCTAGGTGTTCCATATCAACAGATAAGGAGAACCCAGCTCTGGCCCTGCAAGATTGTTCTGGAAGTCGGCCAGACAACTGAGTCACTTCCCAGTGTTCTGGAGAATGATCACATTGTTCCAGGTACAGCAGACACGGATTATTATCGAAGAGCTGGTTCACCCTAGATGAATTAATGAATTCTGACACCGCACTTCAGGTTACTGTCTTTTGGTAACCTTTTTGTAGCCTCTGAAAAATTGAAATGAGATAAAATCTGGTATTCCCTTTCTCTGTGTTAGGCCAGGCTCTATTCCATTCCAGTGGCAATTGCCAAAAGGAAGAAAAAGAACCAGGTGAAAAAAAAATGGTGAGATTTTCACCAAGGAAATATCTGTTTTTTCAGCAAAACATGTGTATTTATATATAAATATAAGTAAAGGCAAGGAATCTGTGCAACACAGTCTAGTTCAATAGTTTAATTCAAATATAAATTATATATAAACATATATAAAAATTAAATTATGTATGTATGACATATATAATTGTGTATATATATATATGTACATATATATGTATATATATATACACCTCATCCCACAAAATAAAATTAAAGTTGTACAATAAGAGGGCCTTAAAAATGTTTTTTTTTCCAGAGTCAGTATATAAAAGTCCAGCTTTCTTTAACCAACTAGTGAAGTGATGGTTTTTTCAACTCCTTATTTTTACATTACTTGTCTATAAATAAGACTCATTTCCATTTTAACTAGTCTGCTGCTGTTTCTATTCCATTGTCTGTTGGCATCTGTGGCATTCATTTTAGGTAAATAGCATTTAAAGAACAGTAATCAAATCTGTTTGACACAAATGTGTTAATGAACACCTTTAGTCATTAATTCAATTGCTTGCTCATTGATAACCCTTTTTGTTATAACCCCTGAAGTAGCCCAAAACAGTATTTTGACATCTGGTTTATTCAAGATTAAAAAAAACAACTCGATTATCTTTGGGACACAGTTTAATGCTTATATATCATTCTGGTTATTCACTCTCTTTTTCATTGATTAAATATTATTTGGGAATGAAGTAATTAAAGCCCAGAAAATAAATTTCCCCTAGATTGGCTATTATCATGCACAAATCTATAAGAATATAAGTTTTATGATTTTCCAATTCACTCTTTGGCATTAGATTTGCTCTTTTTCCAAACGGGGGGCAATAAAATAGTTGGCTCTAACCCAATTCCTATGATTTGACTATTGCTTTAGATCTTGCATTAACTCACAAACCTCTATTTTAAAAATGTTTTTTAATAGTGTGAGTGATATATCAGTCAGGTAAAGACTGTTTGATGAGTTACAGAATGGGAATTAGTACTACCTGGACACCAGCCATTAGAAAGACAAAACCACTGGCTTATAGTTTTTAAGACTGTCAACTGTTGATTGACCAGCTACCTAAATATTAGTTCTGGAATAGCTAACTGGCTATTGAAGGTCTTTAATTAGCAACTTGCAGTGTTTATTGAGATGATTAAGTTCATAGTTAATTGGTCCCTCCTTATCTTTTAAGCCAATAGATGAATTTCTCAGTTATCAGATTTCCTTGCAGAATTATTCTTTTTAATGCCCTGAAACAAAGTTTCCTTAATACTTTTATTAAACTGCACACCAAAATCATTTTACAAAATAGGAGCCTCTTTAGATCCTTGTTCTGAGTAAATAATACAGAATTAATAGTAATTAACCAGAATAGAGAAAAATTTACAAAATGAAAAAATAGCACTGGCCATGAGTAGAACTACTACGCAGCAGTATGTATGGGAAAACACCACCTATGTACATTACTATTTCAGCTAACCCACATCTGTAAATCCAGAGAGCTAGTAGCCATGTGTCTTTCCAAGTGAAAAACGCAAAAGACAACTGGTTACCATATGCTTTTTACAAAGAAATTGTAAACAGGTTACTCAGTATGGGCCACATATATAGGATCTACACATGAATACCCAGGAATAGATTTGGCCCAAAGTCTCCTCCAGCTAAAAAGCTTCAGGCATCACAATACTCCCACATGTCCACTGTATAATGAAACAGATGACAGCTTTACCTCGAAGGTTGTTTTGTATTAAGAATGAGATTGGGCAATGGGCACTCAGGCAACTGTCCAAAGGAGTTCTTGTGGCTTATACATGTGTATATGTATATAAAAGATGTATACTAATGTCCTTTGAAGACCATAAATAATGTACTAAAGAACTCTAGAAATGCATGGTATCACTCTCTGTCATAATATATGAGCATGCACAAACACACACACATGCACACACACACACACACACACACACACACACACACACACACACACACAGAAGTCAAAAAATCTCTCAGTAGGGTTGGCGCTTTTGTTATAAACAACAAAATGATAATTCCTTTATTGTGATGAGTTCTCTTTCCTCTACTCTGGCTGAGGCCTACTAAGGTGGAGATTAAAGGTACCTCATGCTTTGGGGAAAGAGCTCCAAGTAAGGGGTCAGAATAAGAAAGAGAACATGGAGAGATTGTTTGCAGCTTGTTCTGTCTTCAACATTAGGAGAAAAAGGTAAAGAAAATTCTCGAGGTTTTTACTTTGTTTACCTTAGCTCAATAGAGTAGAAAACGTAAGGAAAACTTAGGCAAAATGTCCAGCTAAGAATAAATACAACCTGTTTGCTTACAGTGGCCTATGTCTTGTCTTCCTGAGAATTTCAGACAGGGCAGCAGCAAGGAATTGAGAAGAATCTGCAGACACAGTTAACAGTGCTGCTGTTCATGCCTCCATCCACCCATCCAGTCATCCATTCACCCAATGTTAACTGAGGTCCTACGACATGTAGGGCATTGTACTAAGAAGAGAGAAAGATGGTTTGGACAAAAATTTTGCCATCAAACATAGAAGTAAATATGGAGAATTACTAATTAGTGCAAAAATAATAATGATAAAAACCAAAGAGAAAGCCACAAATAGAATATGATGGGAGTTCTTAAAAAGTGGGGATGATTTCCAGCTTGAGAATGGGAAATGATTGAAGATGATGTATGGAGAAGACTGCATTTAAACAAACCTTGAAGCAAGCAGAGATGGTAGTTTTGAAAATACACACACACACACACACACACACGAATGCACACATTTGCACATATTCGCACAGTTTGATTTGGATCGTAGATCTGTGAAGGAAGGAAAAGGAAGAAGTTGCTTTGTGAAGAAAACAAACATATAAATAAATGACCTATTCTACTATCAAATTCAGGAAAACCTTCTGTTGCCTAGAGTTCAGAGCAAATAATGGCAGAATATCACTGAGCACAGCAATGTCCTTTGATCCCTTAGGAGCCTAGTCCTGGGGACTCAGTCGAAGGGAATCAAATGCTGTCTGAGGTAATCCATACAAAGTTTTAAAGCATGCAATTGATGCCTGAAACTTAATCAACTATTGCTTTAGTTCTTGCATTAATTTCCAAACCTATATTTAAAAAAATATTCAAAAAAATTTCTTTTTTGACAGTGTGAGCAATATATAAATTCTGTAAAAGGTGTTTGATGAGTTAGGAACCACAATTAGCGCTATCTGTATATCAGCCATTAAAAAGACTAAAGCAGTAGCTTATTGTCTTCAAGACTGCCAACCTTTGATTGATCAGCTACCTAGATATTAGTTCTGAAATAGCTAGCTTTCTATTGAAGGCCTCTAATTAGCAACTAGTAATGTTTAAGACATGTGGGAATTGGAGTAGTCACCTCAGCCCCCACACTCAAGGGAACCCAATATTGCTCAAGGTCTTGGCTGGGCAATTACTAAAGACAGTAGAAGGACAAGTAGGAATAGGTAGCTCCTAGCTGGCGATAAGATGATCTGCCTCCCCAAATACTGCTCCTTACCCCTTCACCCAGACTTTCAAAGCAAGGGAGTTATTAGCCTGCCCAACTCTCTAGAATTTAATTCCCCTTTGAGACTTCTTTGTCTTTTCAAAATGACCCCATTGTTCCTCCTCCTCCTCATTCTAATGAAACAATTGTTGGAGGAGGGCACCTTTAGGGTATGTTTTAACTTGGTCTCATCCCCTAGGGACAATCTTTCCTTTTGCTCAAAATCAGCTCAGCACATAACTTCCTCCAATATAGATTGTTCTGTCATCCAGTGGCCCATGTTCATTTTGAATTATTATTTTGCCCTTCAGTGTAAACTTAGAGTCCGGCTCCTCACTCATCAACTCCTGCATATCCCACCACCTCACTCATGACACAGCATTTACAGAAATTCCTCCCTTACCAGTATTCACATATGCATAATCCATACTCAGTGTGTATCAGTGTCTTCTCAAGACAAGGTAAACTTGTCTGGTCATTTGAGCTTCAGTGAGCAGCAAGTAAAACTGGCTTTTCATTTGTATACCAATTACTGGTTTATTGGTAACCAGTGTTTATGGTCATGGGAAACAATGTTTTAATACTGACATTTATTTCATTATTTTTATGTTTTATGAGAGAGAGAAAGAGGGAAAGAGGGACGGAGGGAGGGAGGGAGGGAGGGAGGGAGGGAGAGAGAGAGAGAGAGAGGGAATACAGCACATGGTAGGCACTGAGAAAATGTTTGTGGAATAAATACATTTTTCATCTTTGCTTTAAAATATTTGTTGCTTTGGCTAAATGGAAGGAAATATTTTACATCAAGCCCTATAGGTTAAGAAACTCAACCTAATTCCTATTGCCTGAAGAGAAGTAGGAAGAGGAAAACTGAAAAAAAAAATGGTTTGATATAATTTAGTAATGTATTCTCTGGGTAGCCTAGCCTGTATATGACACAAAAGTGATACGGAGGTATTGTCTGGGAAGCAGAATACAGCAGACAGCAAAGCTCTCAGACACATAAGAAGCATGAAAAACTCTCAGCCACTTCATTATGCTTTATGGCATTGGACCACAGCTATCAGGATCTTTACCATGAAGACCCAGAAAGGTAGTGAGGCAGCTTGAAATTTGGTACCCCTAATGACCACAACTTCCAGAATTCCCACCCCTGTGTCAATTCATCTCATACTGACTTTAGGCTCGGCCATGTGGCAAGTTTTGGCAAAGAATGATTAGTCCCTGTGCATTGAGATTTGTCCTCATAGAATATACCTTCTTGGAACCTAGCCATTATGCTATGAGTAAACTCAAGCAGCCATGAGGAGAGTCCCACATGGAGTAGACTGAAGAATGCTGGTTTACAGCCCCAGCTGAGCTGCCAGCAGGAGGTCACTATGAACTGCCAACCGTGAGAGCAAGGCCATTTTGGACCTTCCACCTGTTCCAATGTCCCTACTGGCAACCTGTAAAGAAGAACTACCAGACAATCCATAGATGTGTGAAAAATTCTAAACCACACTAGTTTTAAGCCACCAAGTACTAGAGTAGTCATGCAGCAGTGGACAACCAAAATAAGCAAGGAATGAAAGCAAGAATCTATGTTTTATTTAATTAACTCAAAACTAGCTTGGTATGGTTTTGACTCTGAGTCCCCTAAGACCTGATGTCGAGGTCCAGCGGTTTTCCACCTGGCTGCACCCCAGAACCACCTTCAGAGACTTTTCAAAGTACATAAAACTGGGCCCACCACAAAAATTCTGATTCCAGAATATTTAGTAGAACCAGACAACTTCCAAGTAAAAGCTCCACTAGTGTGTCCCCAGTGTTAGAACTGCCAGAAGAGTCTGTACTGACATGGCCAGTTGTTTCAAAGTGAACAATAGCACATATGACCTTACATCCACCTTCAACACAGAGAACGACAGCTCATTAAGAATCTGTTGTCATCAATCTATTTTATGGAGCAATATAACGCTCAGGGATTCTATAAGAAAAATGAAGCAGAGTTGGACTATGTCTCCAAAACTTTCTTGGGAAAAAAAAGTCAACTCTGTACACTTTAATCCCAAAAATGTGAATAAGGTCAAGCTGAGCACATAAACCTCAAAAAGGAATTGAAGGAAGAGGTTCCTTACTAGGAACAGAGGAGAAAGAAGGTGAGGCGGCATGCAGTGTGCCATCGCAACAGCTGCTCCCTCTGTCCACCCTGGCTTCGTTATGGTCAGAGGGAAGGGAGCAGCTGTGCAGTTGTGTATGTAAATTCTGGGTGAGGATGAGGCAGGTCAGAGGAAGCAAGGGGTGGGGGTGGCCCATTTTCCTCATCTGCTCAGCATAAGCCTGTGAGGAAACAGGCTGACTCTTTTAATAATATCAATGAAAGACAAACATCAGGGGAACAGATATTGAGACTATGAGGTCCAGCTGGTCCCTCTGACAGGGAGATTCTCCTCCCACTGCCAACCTTGCAGAACCTGGACATGTGTTTATTAAGAGAAAAGAAGGGTGCTTTTTTAATGTGTGATTGCAGCAATAGGATGAGCAAGATATCTCCAAGGGGAAGGTGAATTTCAGGGGGTCAAGTCTCCCTCTCAATGTGAAGACTTGTCGCTTAACGATAATTTTTGAGAATCTGGGTTTGGCTTTTTAAGAAAGATAAAGAGTTTCCTTAAAAATAAAATAGATTAATATGTCGGAAAACACGGGAAAGAGTACAAGGATATTTCATTTCTCTTCCCTGCTTGGATATATGTTATTCAAGGCTCTCTTTGTTGCAAGTGGCTGAAAACTACTCAGACTATCTTAAGCATAAATGGGGAGTTTATTGGCTCATTAAAACAAAAGTCTAAAGTTAACTGGCCCCAGGCATGGCTGGATCTAGGTGCTCAAGCAAGTTTTCATGAAACTGCCTCTTTCTGTCTTGACTCGGCCTTCCTCTCCCCTCACCCCATTATTTGACAAGATCCCTCATTATAGTGAAAAGATGAAAGGGAGGAACTCCAGGCCATCTTTCTATCCTCTCAACAACCCTCTATGGAAACACTTTCTCTTTTTCCAAAACTATTTCTAAGAACTGAGTCTCCTTCACTCTGATTGGGTCACAGGCCCATCCCTGAGCCAGTCACTATAGCTAACAAAGTGTAATGTCCTGGGTGGCCAAACCTGGAGCATGAAGTGCAGTCAGTTCCACCCAGGTGATATGGTCTGACGGTGGAAGAGGGACAGAGTCCCATGAAAAATTAGAGTTTGTTTGTTTGTTTAAACTAGAAACAAGGTGAATGGATGCTGTCCAGGTAAATCCCCTCCCTGGCTTACAGTAGGGAATTGGGCCTCCAGGAGAACAATTTTCATTTTTGAAGAGGCATTTCTGGGTTTTCAAATAGTGACTGTGCAGGCCCTGCATGCCTGATGTAGCCCACTGATGCCAGCTCTAAGTTTTCCATAGTAAACTGTTCTTGACCCTTGCCCAGCACCCATGAGCCATCCTGACATTCACTGGAGCCATCTATGCTCAATCAACCTTGTCCTCAAAGGTCCAGAACTGAACAGCCCAACTGTAATTGTTTTCTCCTGATGAAATCAATCAGTCAAAACTTGAAGATTCTCAGTTTCAGCTCTTCTGCTAGCTTGTTTCTGTGTGCCTGGAAAGTTAAACAACTGTTAAATCCTTCAGCTATCTCTTAAGTAAAAAAAAAAAAAAAAAAAGATTGAAAATCCAAGATTCTACAAAAAAAAAAAAAACATTCTATTGAAACGAAAACATTTCAAATGTACTGTCATCACTCTTATAAGTCTTCTCACTTCTCACCTGGACCAAGTAACAATGTGTGCCAGATGAGTAAAAAAGAATGCCAATTTTATTGATTTTACCACCTCATACTCTTTTCAGGTCTGTGAAAAATGTTTAACGGGTGAGTAATTTTTTTTTTATAATTCTCTACAAATCTGTTCTACATCAAAGATTGTTTTGGGGTGGGTGTTGCCCTGATATAGAACAGAATACTTAAACTGGGGTAGTGTGATTGATCTTCAGCATTCCTGGTATGATAAAGTATTGGAGGGGTGGGGAAGGTGATGAATAAAAAGTCTCTAAATCCCAGCTTGGTGGTCAAGGTATTTCATAATTAAGCTAGCATCTTCTTGGTCTCTCTTAGTGTCTTAATATATGTACTGTAGTTGAAGAAGTAAGAAGCTGGTCCCTTCTTCATTCACCTCTTTCTGTCCTTAGCCTCCATCTTGATCCGACTTCCACCCTCAATCTAAACCCAGACAGATAACTATTCCATTGTGTTACCGCTTGTGAGCATTATCTCAAATGCATGAACATGAAAGAATGTGTAACAGGGTAGAATAAAAAGGAGCAAAAAGAAACATCCTCTCTGCCTACCTGCTCATAATCCCCTGACCTCCAAACTGGATTGAACTAAGAATATGGATAAGAGCAGTGAACAAAAAGAGGAAAGGAAGGCTCATCCTTTCATTTTCAGAAAGACTATTTGGGTATCCTCCTCAGAACAAAGAAAAGGAATGACCTTGCTTAATCCTATAGCATTGGTGAGAAATTCTAAAAATTCTCTAGTGTTGTGGTTTTTAAATTATGTATCATGGATCTCCTAGATCCCACATGAAAAAATTATTTTCATATCTGTGAGCTAAATTTGCATCTACCCTATCATTCTGTGCCTCTTCTGTTCTTTCCTCACAGCCAATATTATGCCAGATAGAACTTGGAATCCAAGCCTCAGAAAACAATGCAGAAAGTTTCTACAGTAATGGAAAGTCGAATGAGCTGTGAGCTAGAACACAGAAAGAGTCATGGCCACATGAATCTAGTTTTTGTACCCTTACTTTGAGCTTCATTGCCAGTCTGGCTCTTTGTTTAGGTGACCTTTGGCCCCTGAAGTCAATGTTTGTCTTCTAAATGGTATTTCAACACTAACATCTGGTGATGTCCCCCAGCCTGACATTTGTGAAGCAGATGCCTCCAGTGGCCTGGAGTGTGCCTTCTGGGTCAATGTGCCTCTGGCATTGATCTCTGTGGTACCTCTCCCCAGGTAAGAAAAGAAATGCCACTAGGAAATGGCTGAGAGAACACTTCAGACCATCTGGAGGCAATCTTGGAATATAAAACCCCAGAAGCTCTTGTATAAAGAAATACCTAGAGGTAGGGAATAGAGGAAAAAATCGAGTCCTTGGTATTTTTTTTTGAAGTTGTACTTTAAATAATCTAACAGTTTAAGCCTGACAAATCTATACTTCATTTTAAGTAATTTCTTTACATGTTTCTTTCTCTCTGTTCAGGGTCCTTTCTCTGGAAACTTTGAAGTATTAGAGAATAGAATCTGTTACTGAGAAAAGCCAGCCCTCTCTCCCCCATCATCCCTACTCTCCCTCCATGCACAGTCACACAAGCACATACTTCATGATATTTAGTAAGAGGCTCCTCTCAATGTGGGCCTCGAGAAAACTTAAAGGAACCTTGTAAATTAGAGCAGAAATTCATAGAGCCTACATTTGGACAATGATATCTTTGTAAATTAAGGATTTTCCCTAAGATGCCTGAAAAGCTTTCAAAAGTAGTAAGCAGGTCAATGAGAATTATTTATTTCAACTGATTAAAGATTTTTTTGATTTTCTAACACTGTCTCAAGATCTCCTCTCATTTTTTATCACCACTAGTCAGCAACATCTACACAAGCACCTCTAGAGAGGATGAAATCTTCTCAATGCACTCAGGAGTTTAGTATAGGCAAGGTATTCAGGAGGCTACTTTGTACTATTTGCCATATTGCTGTGTGGCTTCTCTTTTCAAAGAGCTTAGAAGCCATCATATTCTCATTCATTCATCTTCATGAAAGCTCTGCTGTCCAAGTGGTCAGGACAGAAAAATTGCACAAACCAGTTTAAAAGGGTGGGGAATGATAGGTAGAATTCTAACATCACCCCCAATGACTCACATCTTTGTATAATTCCCTTCTCTGAGTGCATATGGAACTTGTGATTTGCTTCTAATCAATAGAATATGGCAAAGGTGATGGGATATCACTTCCAATATTATACTATGCTATATGGCAAAATTGAAGGGATTATTGCAAATGTAGTTAAGGTCCCAGATCAGTTTATTTTAATCAAAGGAAATTGTCTGGAGTGAACCTAACCTAATTAGGTGAGCCCTTTAAAAGTGGGTCTAGAGTCAGAAAACCTAAGCAAAAAAGATTCTTTTCTGGATAGGAGGAAAGAAGCTGCCAAATTATGAAAGGACTTGCAAGAGGACCATGTATCAAGGGCCTGAGGGCAGCCTCCAGGAGCTGAGAATGGTCCCTGGCCAATAGCTAGCAATCAAACAGAAACCCCAGCTATATAACTGCTAGGAAATGAATACTGCAAGTAAATTGAATGAGCTCAGAGCAAATTCTTCCCCAGTGAGGTCTCCAGATAAGACACAGCCTGGTTGACACCTTGATTTCAGCCTTATGAGATCCTTAGCAGAGAACCCACCTAAGCCATACCTGGACTTCTGATCTGCAAGAACTATGGGATAATAAGTGGGTGTTGCTTGAAGCTCTTAAAATTTTGGTAACTTGTCACGCAGCAGTAGAAAACTAGTACAACAGGGTTGACTGTGAAGCAACTCAAATAGTTAAGATCCCACACTTCACTCCACCTATCCACTGAATACCATGTATTACTTGGATATAGTTCTTCCTTTGAGAATCAGCAGTCCATGGGATAGAAGAAAGTGACTCTATCTCAAAATATGAATGCAGTGTAGTAGTAAGGATAATACTAACAGCCAAACAGCTTATCTCCAAATCTTAGTGGCTAATTCAATAGAAGTTTATTTCTCACTCAACTAAAATCTAATTGGCAGAACAGGGGAGGGGTTTATGATCCATATGATCTTTCGGAACCCCTATGGGGAAAGCTCTAACATCATTGACCCATGGTTTCTGAGGTTGTGCTGAATATCAACATCTAGTTGATACATGGGGGGAAATTTGGTGTGAATATCCTAGAAATAGAATATCTAACTTCAACTCTTATTCTATTGGCCAGAATTTAGGCAAATGGACCTTCCTAACTTTAGAGGCATCTAAGATAAATACCCAAGTGAAATTACCTAATTGCCATAGAGAGTTTGCACTAAGTTAGCTAACGACTGAGATGCTATTAAAGAAAAAACAGGTTATTGTTTGGAGTTGCCTTTGAGTTGGGGTTTTGAGTGTGGAAAGAACACTAGAAGTTAGAGGAAATGACTGCTGGTCCTACTTCCCTCATACTAGCTCCAAGGTCTCAGACAAGTTACTCAACTTGGCAGAGCCATGGTTTTATAGCTGTAAAAATTTACAATAATCCTACCTTTCCCAGTCTTAATCATAGATTTGACCTGAGAAAATCCAATGAGAGCATGTATTTGAAAGCACTTTGTAAATTAGAAACAGGGGTCACATATAATACTATTTTTTTCGTGTGTTGTTATTGTCATTACTCAAATCATGGTCCTAGTTTGTGAGAAACAAGTGATCCTGATTAAACTGCCACTTTCCCAGTGACTTTTGTACTGAATATGAACCAGAAAGATCAATAAACTTCAATGTAAAATTCATCTTTCCCATGATCCTTTCAAAGGACTTCCTGCTGATGTTTGGGTATGCTGTGTAAAACGTTTCCTTTTACCCTGGAATTGTCGTTTAAGTCTAAAGAAACCCTTCAAACTAAAGAAATCCACAAACTAAATAAAGCTACCCAAAATAGGGCTAGGTGATTTGGGGGGTGAGAAATTATACCCCAAACCCGACCTCTTTCCTTCCATCTATAAAAGAAGACTAGAAAGAAGAAAGAAGAAAGAAGAAAAGAAGAAAGAAGTAGAGAGAGGGTCAAGTTTGTGTGATGTTCAGCGTCCATGGTGAAGCAGTTCCCTACTCTCCCTCAAGGCTGCCTCTTCCTACCCCTATCTAAGAGGGAAGCAAGAAATTCCTGAGAATCAATGGGACATTGGAGATGCCTAAAGAGAGTGGAGGCTGAACTCTGCTTCTTGGTTGTGCATCTGCTTCCATGACAGATTTGTTGAGCTTCCCTGTGCCTGACTGAGGTGGGATTGCAGTGGGGTAGGTGAAAGGAGAGAACTGGAGTGAGAAGACAGGGTAGACAGAACAGCAGTGAAGCAGCCTCAATTCCCACCATGTAGTGGACCAAGTACATGCCTAATGCATCTTGACTATTTCCAAGGCAGGGAAAATGGCTGTTAAACCACTGAAATCTCAACCTCACATTTTCATTCAAACTAATGTGAGGAAATTTCACCTCTCCATAAATTCATTAAAGGGAAATTGTAAACTAGTATGGAAACCTCAACCTTCTGAGCTCAAGGTCCACTTTATTTCAGTCATTAGGGATTCATCTCTATGTGAAATATTCACTGCTGGTTATAAGTAAAAATGGTCTTTCTAAAGCAAAACTTAAGATACCTCACTGAAGAAGTAAATATTTTATAATAGGAGGAAGAAACTATGATATGGTCACAAAAGCTCCATCAGTTTCCGTGGTCATTTGAGTGTCTCTTGTAATTAATATCTGAAATATTAATCTGGAAATCAAACATAAATTTAGAAGTTTAAGGAGCTTTTCTAATAATTGCTAAATTTGGGGAAGATTTACTGATTTAAAGTTTAATTGCATTTAAAAATCTCTCTTTTGTTAAAGATTCTAACTTATACAAAACAATTGGAATTAAGAGAGAATTTTATAGGGTGGTATACTGTATGTAAAATCAATAGCTTTTGTTAATAACTAGCAATAAATCTCTAGAAAAAATATGGAGAAAAAATTTTCCATTATAACAGCAACTTCCAAATTTAGATTTTCAGCCCAGAGTTTTCTTCTTAGCTCCTGCCCCCAATTTCCAACAGCCTACACAGTATCTTCACCAGCATATCTCAAGGCACTTCAGATTCTGCATGTCTGTATTCATTTGCTAGGACTTCCATAACAAACTACCACAGACCAGTGACTTAAACAACAAAACTTTATTTTCTCACAGTTTTGGAGGCCGAAAGTCCAAGATCAAGGTTGTGAGCAGGTTCAGTGTCTCTTGAGGCTTCTCTCCTTGACTTGCAGATGACCACCTTTTTGCTGTGTCCTCACATGGCCTTCCCACTGTGCATGCACATCCCTGGTATACCTTCCTCTTAAGGGCCCAGTCATATAGGATTATGGCCCCTTCCTAATGGTCTCATTTTAACTTAATCATTTTTTGAAGATCTTGTCTCCAAATATAGTCACATTCTGAGATTATGGGGCTTAGAATTTCAACATATAAATTTTGGAGGAACACAATTCAGTCCACAATGATGTCCAAAACAGAAATCAGTATTCCCATTGCAAGCAGTAACGTGCTTCTCCTTTTCTATTTATCTGTTACAGAAAGGTGTCAGCCTAGAGTCCTGAGCTAGAAACCTCAGAGTTATCTTTGGCTCCTTTCCTCATGACTCACCACCATCCACCTGTTTGCCCAATGCAGCCTCCATGTCTTATCATCACTGGCATGGCCAGTTCCAACCCTTTTCTCCAGCAACCAGCCAATCCACATTCAGTCTAGCTTCCATTCTGCTATTAGAACAATCTGTCTTTCCCCATATATATCATGTCCTTTCTTTCCTACTTTACTTGTTCTGTTCTCTGTCCCTGAAATACCATTCTTTCTCTTTTCCCTCAGGTAAGGTTTTAATCACTCACCAAGGCCCAGATCAAAGTCTTTTCTGTTTTTCCAGTTAGTCATTCCCTCTTTTACTTCCACAGACTGTTTTATCTACATTATACATATTTATTTAACTATTGTAATTTTTCATCTTACATTTCTTTCTTCCCCACTAACCTATGTGTCTCCAAGATGGAGCCTCTACTTACTTGGCACTCATTAAGTGTTTGCCCCATGAGTGATCCACTTGGACCTGTGTCCCAAAGCTCCTCAAACTCCACATGTCCAAAGTGAAACTCATAGTCACCCCTCAGTGAAGCTTCTCTTCCCAATATACATGATCCTATCATGGACCTCGCTATTTCTCTTGGACACATAGTGTTCAAACCTGGGATTCTTTTTGGATTTCATCTCTGCCTTTATTCACACAATAAAATCATCTACCAAAGTGCAGGGATTTGTTCCTCAAAAAGTCTCTGTTCCCACCAGAAACCAAATCCATACCACCTTCTGACTGCCTTTCTGCCCTATCCTGGCCTCCCTACTTTCAGCCCTCTCAACCCATATCTGCTTCCACACAGGTTTCCTAAAACATCACCTTTAAAACATTATTGCAGTGGCTCCCTATTGCCTAACGAGTTTATTTCACACTCCTCATTCTGGCAGTCACTGATCTGTCCCCACTTCTTGTGGTGGCCCATCACATGCTCCAGGTACGTCATCACGTTCCATGCCAAGGTCTCCCCTTTTCATGTTCTACTACTCATTAAGCACCCTGCTCATTCATTTGTTCCTTATTTCCTGGGAACATTCTCTATGCTAGTCACTGTGGTAGGCTCTAGTGATGAAATAGAAAAAGTTTACATTCATGACTTTATATAAAGCAGTTGTCCTGGGATTTTACTATGCTTAAAAAACAGCTAAGGTACTAGGTTAAAATGAAGATTCCTACACTATACCCCCCTGCCAAAGATTTACATTTGTAGGTATAAAGTGGGCCTAAAAAGGTTCCTGTTTACCAAATATCAAGAAGACTCTCACAGATTCCACTTTTGAGAAACAGAAATAAACTGAAAATTACAATAAGCATAACAGCCACATGCAAAGTAAACACAAGTTATTATGGGACCACACTGTATTTGAAAGGCGGTCATATTAACCAAGCAAAGAAGATGAGTGTGGAGGGATTAGAAGAGGAGAATCTTCCATGAAGAAGGAAAAACCATGCAAAGCAAAGCTCGAAAAGGTTGGGACCAATTGGAGTGCAGAAAACAGCTCGATAAGGTTGGATCAAAGAGTCCAGTGAGAAGGGATGGGAAATAAGCAACAGGCTGACCACCCAGCACAGACCTGTCCCAAAGACAATGAGCCTTAAGCAGGGGAGTGACATGATCAGATTCACTTCAGAAAGATCAGTCTGGAGGATGGGGTGTAGGAGGGCAAGCCTAGAGCTAAAGAGAACATTTGGAGACTATTGATGCCATCCAGGCAAAAAATATGAAGAAAACCAAGATGATGGCTCTGTTCCTTACTACTTCTGTAACCTCTATTCAGAAACAATGGTCCTGAAATCATTACCAGAATGAGGCCTCATTTTGCGAAAATAAACTAGATTCCATATTATCTGTGATTTCTCTCCCCTCTCTTTCCATAGCACTTTTGATATCAAACAAGTGGCTTCCTTTTTGAGATATTAAAAAAAAAAAAATGAAAAAAAAAAAAAAAAGAAATGAAGCCCAACTACCTAACCTCTTATTTATATTTGTTTTAGTTTTGTGAAGTCATGTTAAATAGTACTGGCTTTCTACTTGAGAAATACTGATTTCTGGTTATCATTTATCCTCCCTGTGGCACTCGACATTTTAATTGTCTTAAACTTTTTGGTGTACATTTTTCTGGCTCTTTGAGTGCTGCCACAGCAAAAGATGTTTGTTTCATTCATTCCACTTGCATTGTCTCCTGGGATCCCGTCTGTAGCCTAAAGTGTAGCTGGGAAATGGACTTGAGAAGATTGGCTTGAATTAGATTCATAATTATGTGTGATCCCATCATGAGTTCATTGGAATTTGTGTTGCATGGAAGGCAATCTTTCCTGTTGTAAATCTTCCTTTTTTATGTACATATATTTTGAAAAATATGAATAAACATGAAATTTTAAAGCTGCAATACACACACACACACACACACACACACACACACACGGCCCCTTCTCCACCCCTTCACTCTCCCAGATTCCTGGAGAAAGGCAATAGAAGAAAAAATGAGTTGTGACAAGGCTAGAAGATGTCCATCAACAGGTGAAAGTGAGAAGTTCATACTGCTCAATCTTCAAATAGCTCATAAATATCTCTATTCCATTTTGTATCCTATCCTGCAGTAACGATGCTCATGGGGAGATGACCCAGGCCTACGGCTGCATCTCCTTCAGTCTGGCTCTGTTGGTAGAATTTCAATGACAGGGAGTTTATTCCTTGCTTATTTGTTGTTCTTGATTTTTATTTTCTCAAATAAAATATATACATGCTTTTAAACCTAAGCTAAAAGTGTTAAAGTTTTATAATGAAGAATATCAGCACTCTCTACTCTCTCCTTCCAATCCCCCAATCCCACTCTCCATAAGCAACTGCCTTTAACTATTTCAGTTGTGTCTTCTGGTACTTTACTCCTTATTTCTAAAACTTTCTCTTTATCATAGGTTGTACACAATTTAATTATACTGTGTAGTGTAGTTTGTTTGTCTTTCATTTTTGTGCTTGGGGTCTATTTTGAGCTTCTAGGATCTGTGAATTTATAGCTTTTGTTCAAATTAGAAAATGTTAGCCAATATGTCTTTACATTTTTCTTCCCCCACCTTCAGAAACTACAATTATACCAACACAAGATTGCTCGAGGTTGTCCCAAAGCAAGCACTCTTTTTTTTTTTAGTCTTTTTTCTCTGTTTCATTTTGGATAGTTTGATCTCTATATCTTCAGATTCACTAATCTTTTTTTCTGTAATATCTAATCTTCTGTTAATCCTATCTAGTGTATTTATCATCTCAGACAGTATAGTTTCCATCGATGGAAGTTTAATGTGGGTCTTTTATATCTTATCTTGCAGGCCTCTAACATGCTCAGTTTTTCCTCTAGCTTCTTGAACAAATGAAATGCAGTTATAAACCTATTTTAATATCCTTGTCTACTAATTCTGTGTCATTTGTGTCATTTCTGGATTAATTTTTATAAACTTTTCTCTTTATTATGGGTCATACTTTCCTGCTTCTTTGCATGACTGGTAATTTCTGAATGGATTCCTAAGTTTGTGAATACTGCCTTGCTGAGTGCTAATATTTTTATATTCCTATAAATATTCTCAAATTTCATTGTGGAGTATGGTTAAGTCACTTGGAAACAGTTTAATCTTCTCAACTTTTAAGCTTTGTTAGGAGTAGTATTTTGTCTAGAGCTGATTGTTTCTCTACTACTAAAGTAAAACCTTTCTGAGTCTCTACCCAATTTTTTATGAATTATGAGGTTCCTCACTCTGGCTGGTAGAAACAGAAACTACTCTTGGTCCTACATAAGCTCTGAATATTGCTCCCTCTAGTTCTTTCCAATGGTTCTTTCCCTAACCTTGGTTAGTTTTCTCACATGCAAATGCTTATTAGTACCCAGCCAAAGACTCAGAGGGGACCTTCTGCAGATCTCTGGAGCTCTCTTTCTGTACAGTTTTCTTCTCTCTGGTACTCTGCACTGAGAATTCTAGATACCCTGCTCTCCATTCCCAGCGTATCTTCTCAATTCAGAGGGTCTACAAGGCTCCACCTGGGTTCCTCATTCCTGTACCATGACCTCACATCTCTCTCTCTCTCTCTCAAGGCAATAATATGGGGTAATCACAGAGCTCATCTCATTTGATTCCTGTTTGTTTCTCAGAGACCACTGTCCTTCTTTGCCTCATTCCCAATGTTTCGAAATGTATCCTTTCATAACGTGTCCAGTTTTGTGTTTTAGTTGGAGGGTAAATCTGATTCTTATTATTATTATATCTTGGCTAAAAATGAAAGTTCGATTCTATATTTCTAAATAAAAGACTTATCTTGATATTTCTTGATTTATTTTTAGGCATTATTGACTGTTTTCTTATCTGATCATAGAGATCTTTACCATCAAGTCCAGTCGTGGCCTCAGAGTCATTCTCAGGACCGTGCACTAGATAGCCCGACCAACAGATTAGAGTTGGCAAACAAGTCGAACTGCATTTGACATTCTAGGACTAAATGTTATAGTGCCTCCCAGTTCTAAAATTCTGGTTAGGTATTGAAGATGAAGTGAAAATCATAAAAGTTATTATAGCTAATTGAAAATGATCACTGTAAAAGTTTGCCAAGTGTCAAAGTTATAAGTGATGATTAAATGAAGTTTTGGAAAAAAAGTCTGTGAAGGCATTCACTTTTCTACTAGTATTAAGAATGGTCAGAGTTGCACTAGAAGTTAAGAAATGTTATTAGAGGAAGGTAGAGAAGAAAGCAGACGTAGTTTATAGAGTTCCTTACTTTCCACTCGACAATAATGAAGAGGAAGAATTATAAAACGAGGACTCAATCTCTAGGACCTTAACTTCATCCACAAAAGTGCCATAGATTTGCCACCTGTGGAAGTACATAAGCTGGGATCCACAGAATTCATAATGAAACCTGTAGTAAGATTTCATATCTAAGAATTAAAAAATGATTATGTCACAGATTTTGCTAGATTTAATGCTCATTTAATTCTTTGGGGAAAAAAATCACAAGTCTTCAAAGGAAAACTAATTGGAGGTAAGTATCACTTAAACAAAAAAGGAGGCTTCCACTTTATTTAATATAATGTACAGAGAACAAAATTTGCAGAGTATAAATTAGATAGAAATTTTCCATATAGATAAAACTAGGAAAACTGGGTATAACAATAACAAAAACAAACACAGTGGATCATATAGCAAACAACAAAAGAAAAGGTTCCCAGCAATTCTTGCACTACTGAGAGAAAAGTGCTGGTTCCACATGCTCTCCTCCTCTCTGGCTCAGTCCCCTCAAGAAGGGAGCCGTTATCATCATGGGCACCATGGAGCCTCACTCTGGCGGGGAGGAAGTAGCAGATACCACCCCCATTCCCAACTTCTCTCTCCATAAACAGGTCTGATACAACTGGTGGTACTCGAAGAGGAAGGAATTATGAAAAGGAGACTCTTGAACACCCTTGCTATTCTCTTTCTTTTTGGAGGAAAAAAAGCTAGAGATGTCTTCTACTTGTGGAATTCATTTACTCTTATAAGACCAAATGGCATCAGGAATCTAGTAGTCACCTCTCTGAGGCTAACTCAAGTCAGAACTTTAAAAGAAGGGCAAGAAGAGTCTAAGCTATGTTTCTCAGCTAAGACTTCGGGAGATGCACATGTGGCAGGGGTCTGGGGCAGAAGCTCTCTTTAGGAACAAGGAGTGTACATTTGGCTAGAGCATCCCCAAAGCTGAACCCCCATCTCTGCAGCAGGTTGCTGGATCAAATGGAAATTTCTCCTCCCTCAATACCCTTACAGCTGAAATTGAGGAGGAGAGAGGAGAAAGAGAATTTTTTTGTACACTTTCACGAGGTCTCAATTCATTTGTATGCCCTGTTAAGGATTAAGATAATTCCTGCTCATGCTTGCTGACGTATATCCAAGATTATCCTGCTAAATCTCCAGAAATGCCAACTGAGAAACAAATGATGATTGTTCTCTTAAAAGATCTTTGACTGTGTGACTGTAATGGCCTATTGGGTTCCTTTGAGTGCTAGCCTAAAGACAACAATGCACACAGGAAGAAAGCCAACCTTTGCAAAGCAGCAGACAAGGGCCACTGCAGGTCCGGTTGCACAAACCTCGTGGCTGGCCTTTTAGCTAAATGCTAAAGCAGGATGACAGAACTAAAAGTACAAACGGAAAGGCACCGAGGACAGAGCCAGAGTAGTGCAAGGCTTCAGCATCAACTTGGATAGAATATTCAGCAATTGAAGCCAGTCACGTCCAGAGCTAGATTCGGGGCTGCTGAGGGAATCAAAACTCTTGGCAGGAAGAACTGGAGGCAGCACTGCCAGAGCAGGTCTTGAGGAAGACCTGTGGTTTGTGCATGCATATCCAACATAGCATAAGGCCGAGGTTTGGCTGTCTAGCAATAACTGGCCATCTAAACTCCCTCTTCCATCCTGTATATTTTTTCTTTTTTGTGGCTATCTTCAGAGATCATTTCACGCTATTCCTCCTGAGTAACATTTCTCAAGGGCTTCTCAGGAATATAAGAACAAGTAGAAAAGGAGAGAATGATCACACAGTGCAATTTTCCCACCGTCCAGTGCTTCACTGCCTTGGCCCTTGCCTTAGGCATAGGCCCCCTCAGCCCGAAGGGAGTCTTAGTCTCCCCTTCTGAACATCCACCTGAGACCCAATCATTCCTCCCAGCAACATCCAACATTTATAAGCTGACACACAACATGGGGAATGTCAAAGATTTGCCCTTGCTCTCTTCCCACCTCTCATTGCCGTGATTGGATGTAGGAAGTCTTAGCCTCATAGCCAGCATTTTCACAGGAACCAGGGAAGGGGGTCTTCAGCTTGAAGAAACTCTTACAGATCTATCCATTTCCCTTTATAATAGAAACACTCAGCCATCAAGAACAAATCAAAGCATTTCATCAAAGAGATGTATTTTCACTGGTGTTTGGGCTCTGAACTTCTGTTCTACCAGTTTTTTTTTTTTTTAACCATCTTATTTTGTAATGGAATAGCTAAGATAACAAGGCAAGAGGAAAAAACACTCTTCATTTTAACTATTGTATATTCATTAAATCAGCTTAAAAGCATTTGATTTCAATATTGTACAAAGCCAATTGACAGAAATGTGAAGTTAAGAGCAAGAGCCAAAAGAAAGGTAAGAATTTATTTTAAACATACAGCCTTTCTTTCAGACCTGGCCCAAGGACCTGGGGAGGGGCAACCGCCACGGGGCCATTGCAGTCCTAGGATGGCACAAGAGAAAAGGCCTTAAGATAGCAATGGAGTAGGAGAAAGTATTTTTAGTTTATCCTCCTAGAGGACCAGGTTCTAAAGGAATATGTTTTCCAAACACCCTCAAGAATCCAGCTAGCATGAACTTGACAAAGTTCAGCTACAGGGGACAGTATTCCAAAAGAAGGTCCAGAATGAGAACAGGTAGGGGTCAGCCTCTGGAATTGGGTTACTGGGTTCAACTCCCTCCAGCTGTGGAGTTCAGGGAAGTTACTTAACCCCTCTGAGCTTCCATTTCCCTGTGCGTAAAATAGGGATAATACCAGCTACCACTTATCGAGCACATACCATGTGCCAGTCTCTGTTCTGACATTTTCCCTACTTAAATTCATTCATTTTTGTTAACGACCCTAAGCATTTTACCCCTCTTCACCCATTTGATCTTCACAACAACCCTAGGAAGTAGGGTCTGTGATTATTCCCACTTTATAGATGGGAAAATTGAGGCATAGAAAGGGTAAGTACCTCATCATAAGACTGCCTGGCATGTGGTAAGTACTCAATAAATGTTAGCTATTGTTATTAGTACTAAGGATTTCATAAAGCCTTAAGCAGTTCAGAAGGAAATGCCAAGTGGTTAAAGCAAGATCATATGTTATCTAGCCTCTTTTTAGTTTCATTCCTTAGTTCTAGGTTCTCACATAAATTTGCCGTAAATCAGCTACCTTCTTCACTAAATCTCTTATTTCTCAAGCACACACAAGCACCCATGCACACATACACACGCAGTGTCTCACACACAGGCAGTCACGCTCACTATGCATGCCCATAACCTGCCAAGCCACAGAGACTTTCCAGCAACCCTAAACTAGCTTGAGCTTTAGGGATGCTTTGATTCACCAAAACCTTCAGGTGACCAGTTTAGTTTGATTGTTTTGTGGCCTGTTGGCCTTAATGAGCAAACTCAAGAGCTATTTTGACTTTAGAGGCCTTAGAAATACTTTCTGGGGTTTTTCTTAACCAGTGGATCTGCAGCAACATTAAGACTTAGAACTACAGGAATCGCCCAAGCGTTAACACTCTGTCACAGCAGCTGGTAGCATTCTACCACTGTCGTTAGGCCTTCCCATGATGCTCTTCATCAGGAGCGATAGGGCAGGCTCAGTATTTTCAGCCAAGAGAATTGAGACTGGGTCAGAGTAGAATATCACACAAACAGGTATTATAATGAGAGAGGGAGGAGACCTTAGCAGATACCTAGTTAAGACCCATCATCATAAAAGTGACACCTTTGGTCTCAGAGAGTTTGAAGGGAGCTTCTCAGAGATCACACAACCAAAAGATGTCTTAAGCTGAGGTTTCCTGATCCAGACTTTGGTTTTTTGTTTGTTTGTTTGTTTGTTTTGTTTTTCAGTATACCTCACACTGGCTTAACCTACTTCATTATCTATAAAACAAAAAGAAATGTATATTTCTCCCTTTGCCTGCTTAGCATTTTCTCATGTGGAATAGAGGAGACTGAGAATATGAGGGGAGAGGGATGGAAGACAGATCTATAGCATTGTTAAAGAACTCTTGACCATGAATGTTAAGGAAAAGGCATTTTGATTCCCAAGCTAAAGAGAAAAATGTCAAATCCTTGAAGCCTAGTCAGACTTCCACAACTGTCTTTAATGAGAAAATATAGAAATCACTCAGGTAGTGAATGAGGTCTTTTCAGAATGCTCTTCATGGGCAGGCGCAAAACTTCAGTCCTTAAAAATTAAATCTTTATTCTCTGTTTGTGGCTCCTTTAACTGAGCTCACAGATGGACTGCAGAGCCCTGCATGTGTCTGGACCTTCAGGGATGGGAAGCAGTGCTTGCTTCCTGCACCATCTGGTTCACTGTTCCCAGCTCCAGCCTAGACTCCCACTACAGCCGAGTAATCAGAAGAAATCAGAAGAACACCTCAGGGAAAAGAATCTAGGACTCAGACTTAACTTCCTCTAAGGAGGATCAAACACTGAAGACTGTTCCTTTTCAAGTTTTATTAATCCTGGTTCATAATTTCCACCACATCATTAGTCATTTCCTATTTTTGAAGGGCTGGCAGCAGTTGCCGAGGCATCAGGCAGTAAATGGCCAGATAACCATGCCACCTGTGTGCCGTATTGACAGTTACCCACAACCGCATCTGGGTGAGAGGCTAATGTGCTTTTTCTAAAAGGCAAGCCATTTAGAAGTGCAGCCCAGTTTTTGATCTCTTGCTAAATACTTTTATCCACATCATCTCTCCATCTGGGCCTGGAAGTCATCATGTGACCTGCGGTACTTTGAAAAGAAAGCAGCAATGGCAACAAGAGCAAATCTGCCATAACCCTGGAGTGGGGTGAGCTCTCAAACCCCTCCCGAGAACAGGAGGGGGTCCCTGTCTAGAGCTGGGAAAACTCCAGGAGCTGAAGTTTAAAGAAAGAATGGAAAGTGACAAGAATGATGTCCAGCAAGACTCTTTTTAAAAATAGGCAGATGAAATACAATTTAGAAAGAACTTGAGAGCTGCCTACTAAGATTAATTCCATGAGGTTGTACCTTGTGGATAATGGCACGTTGAGAGCCACACAGCCAAAAGGTTTCTCAGTATCCTGATTCTCTAAGGTTGGAGGGTCTTCCCAGTACAAAACCCTCAGGAAACACGTTTAACAGGGAGGCAGGTGGCAGGAGAAGCCCTATCTCTAATACAAACCTGGCAATTCAGGGATATGGGCTTCACTTTTGGGTAGCTAACAATGAAAAAGGGGGTACAGCAGCTTTGTTGGCCAAGCCCCTGGCTGGAGGCTCTGCCACCAAGCTGTCCCAACAGCCATGGCCAGTCCCCACAAACCGCTAAGCTTGCATTTCTGCCACTGGCAATTCCTGCACCAAGGCTTGCAAAGGAAACACAAATAAAGCTCATTTGGAGATATTTTAATTTTTAAAAGGCTAAACCTTAATACCTAGCCCTTAAATAATATTTCCATCTGAATAATCCCAAGTATTTTGCCAAAAATTAGGTACTCTAACATCTCAAACTTAACTACATCTCTCATGAAGGACAGAAAATCAAAGACAGCAAGTTAAAGGGGAGGCATAGCCTTTTCCCCATTACCATTCAAAATGGAGACGTTTTTTCCTCTTGGAGAACTATTGTGTGCCATTCTGATTATTTTAATAATCAGAACCTTGCGTGCCATTCTGATTTTTAAAACTAAGCCATGACATGTCCTCATATAGGCAAAATCCCTTCTCCATCCTTGTCTAACAGTGGTAGCACCAGGAGATCCATAAAAATGTAATTCTGCAAGGTGTAAAATCAGCTACCATAGGAATAGAAGTGGAAAAGTTGAAGAAATTGAATCTCTTGTTCTTTTTTTCTTATACTCACACTGGTCCCTGCTGTTACCAGTCTCAAGGTGCAAAAAGCATTGAAACACCCATCCCATGACATTTTGAGAAGCCTGTTCTACACATCTGGTGTCTTTTGATCTCTCGGATGCTTCTTGGAAATGACGACATACTCGAATTGGAGTTTTTCTTTTAGACAACACACACACAAACATACATACTTACATGCATACATACAAACTCTGTCTCAGCCTTTGGACTTATTTTAAATCCTCAGATGCTATTCTGATTTTTACCCTCTGCAGTTTATGTTATAGTCAGTAATCCATCCACTAGCTACTTGTAGTCAATAATCCATTTAATAATCCACAATAATACATCTACTAGGAAGGAAAAACTACCATTTCCTACCTTTTGATAATTACAATGTCCCTCCACCTAGAGGTTTATCCTTGAGTCTGGTTTTCCCACCAAAGGCTGCTGAGAGACTAAAACAATACTAGTGCTCGCACAGTGCCCAGCTGTCTGGAGCAGACCGTTATTCCCTTTCTGCAACTTAACTCATTAAATTCCCATCAGTCTTATAACTTCTCTGTTCATATCCCCTCCAGCAACTTGGGCATTGAAGGCTAACACTCCTGCCTGACTATTTAAAAATAAATCTGCCTCATTAATACACTCTCCAGAAGAATTGAGCATTCTAGTTCTCTCAGTGAACTTAATCCAAAAGAGGTTAGCATAATGAAAGGAGCCATCTAATCAATCCTGATTTGCAACATGTTTACTCACAAGGCTTCTAAATCACTCTGCCAGAATCACTAGGGCCTTTTGCTCCCTTATTTCCAAACCTTTTCCCAAGCCCCCAGCCACCCACCCTCACTGCAATTGCTATGGTAGCTGAAACCAGTGTTGATTTTTATCTGCATGGCAACCTTGTGCTCCCACAGGTTCCAAACTGATCAAGTGGCCTTCAAAAATGCTCCCGCTTCTTCTTAAAAAGGCTGAGCCAAGCTCTATATGATGGAGACAGAAAACAATCCCTTATCATGTCGGAAGTAATACTTGTGGTTATCTAAAGCAAGGGTAATCATATCATACACTTTATCTGTGAGTGGCTTTTTCCTTCCAGCGGTAGGAATAGAAACTTCTCCTTCATAATGAGCACTATTGAAACTCCAGCAGGCTGATTCTGCTTCTGGCGACATGCCATTGCTTAGCATAGGCATGTAATCATTTCAAAAAATGTAGAATGTCAGAGAACAGGTACAAGTATTTTCTGCAAATATTGTTTACAAAGGACCAACTTTATAATAGGGATTGTTTGTGTTAGGGTCTTTTGGGTATGTATGGTTAATAAGAACTTGTAGTTCTGGTGCTGGCCCACTTAATCCAACAGTGTCTTATGTAGGGGTTCAGGGGATAGGGCGCAGGAAACTAGACACGCTTTTTCCCTCCTAAGTGCTGCTACCTCATAAGAGAAAAGCACTCTGCTATTTAATCCATCATAGTTCCTCTAGACAAATATTGTGGCTGTCAGCGCACCACATCAGAACAGATGCTATCAGATTCTCAGCACTAGAGGAGTCTTAAAATGAAATTATCAAACAGCGTCCTTTATTGAGGATGACAATCCAACCACAGTCTCTTTGTGACTCCCCAGACACGCAAGCACCACAGCACTAGGTGTACACATCAGCCAGGGTCAAGCCCTGCAGGTCGAGCCCTCTGATGAACACGTGTTTTAAGACAGAAGTAAAATGAAGTTTCCTTTTGCACAAGGGAGAAATTTCCATCCTTGCTTGTCAGATTGGAAACCTGGAGCACAGTGCCAGGTGCCCGTGAGTTTAGCAAATATTGGCCCCGAACAACGAAGAACTATGGATTTTGGTTTTCCTCATGCTTCCTCCTGGGAATGTGTCCCACTGCCTCTTGCCCAGTCTCTCAGATTTGCCTCTCACTGCAACTTTTATCCCTACTCTCAGACTGACCATACAATACTTACACAAGTTCCAGGTAAAATGAGCCCCATTTGCCTATGGACACAGTTTATGTCAGTGAATTTCACCTGCTAAGGGTGAAACAAAGCACTTTCATGCCTAGGGCAGTGTGATCATTTTCATATCTCCTTTATTGGGCTAGTGTCTTTGCCTTTCTGTAATGTAAGTATATTATACAAAAACATTACATATGATGCAAAAATAATCCAAACTACTTGTTCTATCAGAAGAGAATTTTGAGACTCAAATTTATACAAATATGAGTTAAAGTATATAGACTAGTGAAACCTAGGAAGTGTTTTTGGAATATTTCTGCTACATCTATTTCTAATAGAAATTTTTCTATTAGATTTCTACTTATTAACAAATAGCATTTATCTTTTTTCAGTATTAATCATGTGCAAGTTTAGAGACAAGGCCATTGAAACATATAAAGGGCAGTTATTGAAAGGTAATCTTATCAGCTATTGTCAATCTCCACTCAATAAATAAGTAGCAGAAATTTAAAATACATCAGAAATGTTCTAAATTTCTATTCCCAGGAAGCCCTAAGTTTGGGCTGCCTTGGATGGTTTGGAGACTTTGTCAGAGTTATGAGGAATAATTTTAGATTGCTTATTGTAGTCCCTTCCAACATACACCTGCATATGGCTGCCTGCTAGGGAGTTCACAGGCAAAAACTTCACAGTCATCACCAAAACATATGTACTTTTCTCTAAATGACAAGGTGGCTACAATATCACTCTAAGATAAAAAGCGGTATCGCAGAATGGTGAGAAGACAAATTAGTACCAATAAGATTTCTGATCTATAGAGAAACAGAAAAGGCAAAGGGGCTCCTGAAAATAAAAGTTATTTGTTCCCAAACCCTGCCTCTTTGCCTGGAGCTATTTCTTAAGAAAGAAGCTGCTTCCTTCCCTAACCATATAAAACGATCCCTGAAGTTATTTATAGTATTCATGGCCCGGAGGCATCACTCGGTTCCCCCACCACAAGCCCAACCATGTGTTACTATATTAAAAAATGTGAAAAAGTAATTATGGGGTATAGGAGCCAGTGTCTGCAGACACAACCTGCCAAAGAGGAAGTGACAGGAAACTTATGCTCCTCATTGCCGCTCAAAGCACTGCCCAGGCTCCAGCTCAGAAGAGAGCAATCTGTTCCAAAAAATAAGAGGAGCCTGCCCTGGTGAATCAGAAATATCCCTGTTTCTGAATATACAGTAAACTGGTTTCCATTCCCAGGTCCCCTCAGTTGGTCAGACTTTCCAGTCACGTGGAGAGACCACTCACAGTGTCCTCCCTCAGCAATTCAGCCAGCTGCTTGCCTCAGCTCCCACTGGACTAAGCAGACATGGAAGGATCTAGATTTGGGTGACAGACCACTGAAACTCTAGACCACTGAAACTTTCCCCTAAGACCCTGGCCTGCCACTGTCAGATCCTGATTTCAGCCACCTTGTCCTAAATCTAACTTCGTTGTTCCTCTTCCCACATCTCTCTTGGTTCCTACCCCCATCCTGTTTCCTTCCCTTCATATAGGATGTGATAAGTCACCCAATCTTATTTCTGGGCCGGCGTCCACATGTTCACCACCTCCTCAGCTCTCCACTTGGAAGATGGGCTCTGTCACCATTGGGACTCATGCTTTTTAGCTCTGGAGGCAGAGAGAAAAAGTATTTCAATTATCCATCCCAGAGAGCAGAAATTCATCGGGAAGAGAAGTCCACACTTCTGGTAGCAAGGCCAGTGTTCCCAAGAGGCCTCAGCTTAGGAACCATTTTTTGAAAAAAAACAACATTTCTTCCCCAAGACCTCCATCTGCCTCTGGTCTAAGTTAAAAGAAGTTCCCTTCTGATGTCTTAAGAAAAAAAGAGACAAGCGCCAATCTTCACAAAAGAACCTTGTAAGTTTGGAAAATTCCTGCTATTTCAGGAAGGTTTCACTCAGAAATAAGTAATTGTTGCTATCTCTTAATTCACCTTGATTACCTAAATGCAGCACTACAAAAATGTCCAAAGAAGCAAAAATTTACCCACATACAATGTGTCTTCCAAAAATTGAAAAACTTTACAGAAATATCTTTCGAATCAATTTTTAAAGAAAAGAGAGTCATAGACAACTGATAATGCAGAGGCTAGAGGTCAGGAAAATGTCCTTACTACCCCTTTCATATAACTAAATAGATCGAATTAACCTGTTTCCCTAGTGGATAATATTCTATGAGCATGAAATATCATTTTATATTATAAATACATCGGGCTTGAGTTCTTATTTTCCATTCTGTTGTTTTAGAATATGAGTAAATGTCAATTTCTAAAAATTCCCTAAAAATCTTCCCTTCAAGTTTGTTTTTCAACTCTGGGCAATAGCATATATATAGAATTTAAACAGATATCAATTGATGTAGCTGGAAAGAAGACTTTAAAAATTAGAGAAAATATTCTTTTAAGGCTGATCCATGGCAACCTTGCACATTCAGAAACTGGTTTATAGCTTTATGAGATGCCCTGTTAACCTCCCAAAGGTCTGTAGAGGAGCTCAAGTTATCTCATTATCCCTGTTGTTCCCCTTTCATCTTGAATCCCTTTCTTCGCCACTGTAGTATACACAGTGCCACCTGCTGGTCATAGGCAGTATCTCCATACCTCTTAGCTCTCCTTTCTGGGATTTGCTTAATTAAAGTCAATCAATGACTGCTAGAAGAGCCACAGGAAGATGCCCTTAAGAAATAATACAAGAATCTATGGGATAAGCAAGATACCAATTAATGGAAGCATAATATCACCCAATATAGTCTCCTAAGGCAAAGATCTGGCTATATAAAGGCAATATTTAAAAAGTTAAACATAGTATTTGCAAATTTGCTTCATGTAAGTTGGTAATGGGGCTGTGTGTGAGAATTTTTTTTTTTTTTAATAATTAGCAAGACTAAATGCCTCAAAAATTTGAAAACTCTATATTTTCTTGTACCTGCCAATCATGGACTTCTACTTTTTTACTTTCTTAGACAAGTATCATCTACTTTTAAAAGATGAAATCTGCCATCATAATTCTTTAGATAGGAATAAAGCTTTAAATCAGTCCCTTGACTGATTCATAGCAATTCCTTCTCCACCAAAAGTCACATTCACACCCCTCTCCCCCCCTCCACCCTCTCACCCCCCCTCCCTAGCACCCACCTCCGCACCTGGAATCTGTGAGCCAGCTACACAAAAGCTGGGCACCAAATCATCTATAGGCATATGTGAATGCAATGCCCCTCCTCCCATACCCAACCTTTCATATGGTTCAACTACTTTCCCTGTGTCAACAATCTGCCATTTGCATCTCAGGCCTTAGCCAGGCAAAAGATAAGAGAGAATAACCTTTAGAACCTACCACTAATGAATATGAATGAAGTCATTCTTGCAAGCTTTATTGTGGGACAAAGTAACACACAGGGAAAACATTTTTGCTTCAGGGCTCCTGACAAGCATTAGCTAATCAAGTTTCCTAACAATCCCCTGGAGTCTAGACTAGCAAAGGGTCATTATCCCTCCAGCAGGTAGGCAAACTGAGATATCCAAAGGTTACCATTTCAACATCAATTCTATGTCATTGATATTCTGAAGTGACATTGGAAAAAAGGTGCTGCAAGAAATTTCTCATTGACTGTAAATGCAAAGCAGGAAATATGCCCAAATCTGGAGGCACTAAAACCTTGAAAGAAGATTGAAACAATCATTATTTGGTAATGATTTTATCAGAGCAGATGATTTTAGAAATGTAGATTCTCTGCCTAAGTAAAAAATATCTGCAAGATTTAGACTGCAACTGAAGAAAAGAAAAAGAAATTTTTGTATTTACCAGTTTAAGATTTGTTTGAGGAGTTGATTGGGTTGTTTTTTGTTTTTTTTTTCTTGTTCGCACTTCTTCCCTATTAGAGGCCAAATGGGGAAACTACAAATAGAGGGTAAAGATTACAAACATGATCTTCAGCCTTTAGCTCTGTCTGCAGTATTCTTCCATTTTCATTTTCTTTGTATTTGCTTTCTTCTTTCTAAAAGTATAAACTGCTTTCTACCAAATTCAGAAACTGTCACATTTTCCTGCTTTCTACCAAATTCAGAAAGTGTCACATTTTCCTTTCTTTTTAAGTTTATAAACTTTAAAATATTTTCTGTCAAGTTGGCAAAGCTCCAATCAGCCCTTCACCACTGTAATTAAAGTGATTTTTCCATCTTAATATAACCTTTACATGGAGAGGAATTATAAGAGCTCTATATAAATCTATTTTGATAGATTAGTTCCCTCACTGAACATATTTTTATACTTTTCACACACACTTACATATCCTCACAAATTTCAGATTATTCTAGGAACTGCGAGTCAAAATAACAGCAGTGGTCACTATCTAAAGGGAAAGCTAAATTTAGGATCCCCCTGTAAAACAAGCAATAACCTAGAAAGCAAAGAGGAAGGAGAGGGAGAAGAAGAGGAGGAAGAAGAAACCGCTGCTGCCTTTTCTTTCTTTTAATGTTCGTATAACATGAAACAAGCCTATGGCAGAGCCAGACAAAGTTAAACAATGTATTTAACTTCGAGGAGACACTGCGGCAGGGAAGGATGTGTTAAAAGCATTATTCTTATGTCATCATCGCTTCCAGAAAATGCTCAAAGTGCCAACATTTGTTCGCTTAATACAGGATTCACTTCTCAGCTGAGAAGGACCTTAGGAACAGTACACTTAGCACTCAGCAGTTATTTGACCCATTTTACTAATGTGTTTGGGAAGGAGGTTAATTAACAGTGGATGGCTATATCCTTAAGCTTAATTTTTCCAACAGCCCTGCTCATAAAAGGAAAAATTGAGTACGTATTGAAGGAAGCAAGCAATTAAGTTGCACAAATAGTGAGCTCATTGAACTGCAGCTGACTTCTATCATGTCAAAGAACAACTAAACACAGAAGCAATAAAAAGATTGTTGCCACGACCACCACTGAGAACCGACTGGCAATAAAGATGAATAACTTCCTACTTGAAGATTACTTGATTAAAGCTCTTTAGAAACCAAATGTTACGCATAGGCATAAATGGAGCAAAATATTTTAATGCGTGTTTGGCAGGTTCAGAAACATTTTATAGTCAATTTTAAATGAAGGTTTATACAACAACAGTAAACTCCACTTAAAACGGCCTTTCCGATTGCTGTTCTTGCAAGCAAGCTGCAGTGTTCCTCAGGAAGGCTTGAACCATACTGTAGGATAAAAGTCCCTTACCTAACAGGGTGAGGGGAGGGCTGATGGGGGACGGAATTCCACAGGACTGGGTCCTCTGAAACCAAACCCAAGAGCAGAGCCAGAGACGCCCATTCAGATGCCTGTGACCCTTGAAGGCAAGTAAACAGACTCCCTATAGCAATAACCAGGAAATCTCTCTCTCCCCAGCAATCTCTTGCTCTCCTTCCCACCTCCCAAAGCTCTGAAAGGTCAAGTTTTAGCCTGAGCTGCCCCTAGAGAGAGTGTACTCACATTTAGGAGTTCAATATAGGTTGGCATCAGAACTGGCTCCCAGGACTATCAGTGTCGGTGAGGTGGGATGGGTATGATTTGACAAGGAAAATGTGTCTGACAGAGGATTTGGCTCTCAACTTAAAAGTGTCTATGGACGTGTCTGGAGAATATCAGCCTCTTCGAGGGCCGGACCCAGCACTTACCTGCTACCTTTGGAGGAAATATACCATGGAGAGTTATGAAAGACAAGAAGAAACAAAAAAAAAAAAAAAAAAGATGAGGATTGTACTGTCAAGTTGCTCATATGCTAACAAAACAAAACAAAACAAAACAAAAACAATAATAAGCTGTCCTTTGCATTGCTGCCCTCAAACTCACTACTGTGGAGAATTAAGCCAGTCTATTGCAAATGAATTAGTCTCCACCCCATTTCTATCCTTTCCCATTACCTCCATTTCTAAAATGGGAGGGAGGCTGACTATTTGCTTTACTTTGGATCATTCCCCTTGGACTTGGACTTGAAGGGATCAGAGCATAGCAGTGAGATTATGATACAAGACTCTCCCCTTCCTCAGCTCCAGCCCTCTCCTTCCTCCCTCAGAAACATCTGCAGTGAGCTCCTAGGGAGCTTGTTTCTTCTTCATGTTCCACACAGCACCCCTCAGTATGCTGAGTATACCATAGGTGCTTAATAGCAGTTTTTTGGCCTCAATCAGCAAGAAAAGCTCACATGTACGCCTTTTTTGAAGATTTGTTTTATCTTATTCCTGCTGAAATAATCAAAGGAATTGAAACTGGAGGAGCAATTTTGTGCCACGACATGGGGTGGGGGGGGAGCATAATATTCTTGATTTTCTTGGGTGGGAAATGAGACCCAAAATGGCCTAAATAAATTGTTAATGCTTATATAAAACACACAGTGCCTTAAGCTCACAATCTAGGTAGGTAGATCCACCCATCACACGTTGATTTCCAGAGATTAAAGCTGAATTCGCTGCCCAGGATTTTTAAATATTTGATTTGGAGAATTCTAACTGCAAACTAAATTCATACTGCAAACTTTGGAATGGGTTTATCAGATAAAAAATAGATATTTGGAAGTTCTGTAGCTCTTCTTATTACCTTTCAAAAGGACTAGTCATTAGATATGTGGTATGCAAATTTAATAAAGAAATGAGTTAGGAAAGAGCTTGAATATTTATCTAAATAACATTTCAGTAGCAGAAGGAAAGCTCAATGGTACAGTCTTTCTTCCATTTCGGTGTCTCCAAATTGAAGCCTCGCATGTACTTTGAACTCTAGACACTCCACTATGACTTTCTAACACTGTGCACCAAAATTCTGGAGATGAATGAATTGCACAGCACAGGAAGGGGGGCGGAGAAAGAAAGTAACGACAGTTCAGAGATGGGAACCGTCTGCTCTCTGGAAACCCCTCCAACCTTATGTTCACTATCCAGACTCCAAAAGCCAAAACTCTTTAGTTCCCCCGTGTTCAGAGAACAAGAAAAATGCCTAGGAAAGCCCACGGTTTCCTTCCTCACTGAGGAGAGGAAGCAGCAGAGGTAGCAGACGCCTGTATGCAGCCATCACTTCTCCAGGGACTGGTGTCCATTTCCACCCACTGGGATAAAGTCTGGCAGCTTCGTAGCCGGCAGGAGATATGTGATCCAAGAATTCATCTTGGCTCCAACTCTAGCCTTATAAAGTCCAGTTCTTTCTAACTCTGAGAATCCTATAAGCATTAGTAAGGATTGCAAATTGCCATCAAGAGTATGGCCAGAGGAAGGGGAGCTAGGTCCAAGAGTCTATCTCAAGTAAGGCACAAAATACTCTTCAGAAACATCTTAAGATTAGGGTAAAATAAAAATACATTCAGAAGTGATAGAAAGAAAATACACTTTTTCTTTTCCTCCTCTGAGGAGTCAGAAAGTGTCAAGGTCCTAAATCAAAAGTAAAATAGTGTATACTTCTAATAATGGAGTCTGTAACAAGCCTGTTCTTCAAAAAAAAAAAAAAAAAATGGTGTGTATAACCAAAGTGTATTTAAAATGTCAATTTAAGTACTCACTGTCTTCTCCTTCAAACCTTCTAAATTTCCTTCTGGCAATTCATGGTTTTTCCATTTACCAAACACCTGAAGTAGAAACTTTATTCATTTATGTATTCTACCATATCTAATTCTAGACTCAGAATGTCTCTCTCGCTTCCGCTTCTACTCTCACCATCCTAGCCATGTCATCTAAACCTGGGTTACTATAGTAGCCCCCCAGTGGGTCCTCTGTCACCACTTTCTCTCTACCTCAAATTTTCTTTCACAAATCTGACAATTACCTAAGTATGGTTATAACCGTGGCACACCTTCTCAGTCCAAAAGCTTTTACTAGCTTTTTGTTTTCTTTTAAAATAAAATCCAAATTTCTTAGCATAGTATTCAAGGCCTCTAATAAATGGAAATCCTTCTTTGTTTCAGAACTTAGCTGCCATTTTCTTCTGACACACAGCTAACGCTCTACCCAGAACAGACTTATCTCCTCTCCTGGATCCTGTCATGGACTTTCACACTTCTGGAACTTTGCTCTTTTCCTCCAGCTTCCTCTGTTCAAATCTTACTTCTCTAAAGACTAATTCAAATTTCACCATCTCTACGAAGCCTTACCCAATGCCGCCGCAAAATAAATTGCTCCCTCCTCAGAGCACATATAACACTTTGCCTACCTGTTTGTTGCAAGGTTTGTCCCAATCTGACTTGTAGTCATTACTGTAGAATTTTTGTCTCCTCCTAAAGGACAGAGACACTAGATTATCTGTCTAAAGATGGTCCTGGGTATTGAGCATAGTGCCTTAAATAAAATAGGCATTTCATAAATGTTTCTTATACCAAATTGACCAGTACATAAACCATGAATATTTACAAAAAACTGAACCATGAATAAAAGACGAGCTTGAGAATCATAATCAAAGAAGAGGTAGAAAGGAACCTCAATAAATGCCAACCAATCTGAGGTCCATAAACTAATCTTTTATGAAAGAATAAAGATGGCCTAATCCATTGCTTCTCAACATTTTTATATTCACACATAATTGTGAAGGGTTTAACTCTGAGTGAGAATTGCTACCCTGACCAAATGGAGAGACCACCTCTTTTTCAGCAGTAGGGATTTAAATGCTGCATTTTAAAAGGGTTTAATCAAGGCTCAATAAACAATATAACATATAAAATATATTATATATAATTTTATATACTGTATGTGTGTATATATACATATATATGCACACACATCTGAGATACTGTTTCATTTAAATATCTCTACATGCAGAGATCTAATGATGTCTTAATAAAACAAATATTTAGTTCACATTTTTGCTATCATTCCAAAGAGGGAAAAAAGCCAAGAACTAAAACCATCTCCTTAGCCTTACTGGCATTAAGTAATCAAATTCCCTGCTATTCAGAAATCTGAGACAGTCTTATTGTGGTTCTCATTCTCGCTTGAAATGAAAAAATGATCCCAAACTTCCAAAAGAAAACTATAATTTTCCAACATCTTCTCATACGACTCTTGCCTCTCTCCTAAAACTTTTGAGTCAACTCTTCCTCAGATGAATCACGTTAAGAAATGAATCTCTTAATTGCACCATATAAGCTAAACAGTAAGTCATGACCTCATCACCCTGGATGTAATAAAAGGGCAGAGACACTCAGGCATTTCAACAACATCTTAATTCCTGAACTGTTCTGGTTTATTATAAAGCAGGCCTGTGTGCAGGAAGACATTTTTAAAAATGCTTTTATCTCAGTTTTGCATGTTAGCAGATCTCATGGTCTCATATCTCTGCAAATAGAAGCCTGAAATGTGTAAAGCTAAGCAGGCAGGCTAGTGAATTTACTTGAGAAAGAAAGAAACCAAGTCTTGAAAATGACACATGGACTCAAGGTGAGCTAGGAGTAGAAGTGCCTCAAACAGCACAATTACTCCCCAAGCTTAAGCCAAAAGCACACAAACAAACAAAACCTGGAACTGTTTGAACAGATATCCGAATGCCACAGCCAGATGAGAGAGAAAATAGTAAGAACTTGGTATATCTGAGCTTGAGAAGAAACAGGGTGGAAACACAATACTACTTCCCTTGGGTGGCATATCACTTTCTGTCCCTTGATTTACCATGAAGTCCTTCTGGGAGCATAAACGTCTATCTACTCTGTACCTGATACCAATGAATAATTATCCCTAAAATGATGGTCCAATGAAAGAATAAATTATTTGAATAATTTTGCAAAAAAGTTAATCTTTGCATGTGGAAAAAAGAATGTATTTGTGCCAAATCTACAAGTAACTCCAAATAAAGGTATTTCAAGAAGGATTTACACTTTAGCTCGTCAAATCACTAAAAAGCACTTAACTTGTTAAAGAGGGTGAAAATTGTCCTCCCCGCCCCCCACCCCCAAGCATATTGAGGAGGCGTGATAGGCAGCCACCAACAGAATCAGCAAAATTTGATAATTCCATAGGTTCAAACACTGACCTGGAGTGAATATTCTTCCTTCGTATCACTTCCTACCCGCATTGCTCTATTGCTCCATATGTTTTTAGATAGTGCTATTGATTGCAAAGCTGTGAACTTGCTGTTTTACATTCCATTGCTTATCACTGTCAACCAATGGGCCTTCTGTCCTTAGTGTCCCAATTAGAACTGAGCCTCCACCATCAGATTGGGCTCACAGGAGAAAGCCGCAAAGGTGAGAACTTACCTGCAAGCACATAACCCTGGATGCATGATGAAACACTGTATTCCATAGAGCAGGATGGATCCCAGAACTTCAGTTTCACTTTCTGTAAAAAGGAGATAGCCACTTTTACTTGAGTTCTGAGATTCAATAGCTATGATTTATAATAAAGGCAGCAACTCTATAGACAGACACTTAGGTGAAAATAAGGCCTATATCTAATGAGAACTCTTCAGAAAGTGTTGAGCAGATCATAAGCAGAGACCAGAAAGATTCTGCTTCATAATCTAGATTAAATCCCTTTCTATGACTGTCAACATCGGGCGACAGTATTTGTGACTGATGTGGCCTTTAAACTGCTAGAATTAAGAAAGGCATTTTGCTCTATCGAATGTGGCACACATTATTTTTGGCAATGGCATTTCTGAAAAGAAAAAGAAGAAACAAGGGGAAAAAAGCCCAATGTAAATACTTTTCATCCAAGTACCTTGGAGGAGCTCATTTCTAGGAACGGCCTGGCACTCTTGGATGATAACAGCATTGCCCCAATAGGTTACGAAGAATTTAAGGAAGACAATATCCCTAAACCCCATGCAGTTGGTGGAGTTATGATATATATCATTTAAGAAAAGCATTGACCCAATTGCAACATAAACACAGGAAACTTTCCTTTCTTCCTCCATTCGTTCACTGCTGAAAGAAAGCAAAAGAAAAGGTCGAAAGGAGTTTCAACTTCCTGGGGCCCCCTTTCTGATAAGAAAGTTCCTCTTTACTAAGTAGAAATGAGGAAAAGCATGTGCTTCTGTACAATTTCCAAGACCTTTTAGGATTCCCTAAATAGAAAATAATGTGTTCAGAATATTTCTTTTTAAATTGAACTTAATTTAACTTACGAATTGGCTGGTATTTTTAGAAGAATGGAGGGAAGCTAAAATGAGAATAAGAATAAATGTTCAAAACCTGATAATAATCCATGAACTTACTTTACTGCTATTCCAGGATTTTTTTCCATTAAACTTTAAGTACATACGAAAACTTTGTGCATATAAGGGGTCAGGGACTGAGATAATGTTTCTCTTTCTGTTTTCACTGTTTACAAAGCAACCTCAAGCAACCCTAGTTTATCTTTGCTGCTGTGTTTCCTGACTTGTCCGGATTTAGATCAAGTTTTCATACTTGTGTCTTTAGCTGGCCACGAAAAGGCAGCTGGTCTAGAAAGGTCAGAATCAGGGAGCAAGAAGTTGCAGGGCTTATCAAGTCATCCAAGAGGCCATGTTGTGCTCATCCTTTGTAAACAGTAAGACATGTCAGCATCCCTGGTTGCTGTCATTGCTGACAGTTCTCTAAAGACCAGTAAGTGTTGAATTCTTTAAAGCTGGATTGTGCCCAGTGAGAGAAACGATAGTGTGAGATGAGGAGGACTTCATGGATATCTGAGTACCTTGGGAAAAGAGAGGCACTGAGGCTTTTCACTCAGCAACTTAATGAAAACTAGACAAATAGTCTTGCATTTAATATATAGTTTCCACCGATTCATGCTTCTTTTGTTAGGAACAATTCCAGCCTGTATAGGAAACGAGACAGTTAGACATAAAGAAATAATTTCTCATAGACAAGGGAGCTTCAGGTAAAGCAGTGCTTACAAAATGACATGAGACTGAGTTTATACTGGTGAATTTCTATTGCACAACCATTTCACTGCTTTAACTTCATAGACCTCAGAACTTTATGTCCTTGAACAAGTAATCAAATGCAAAAGGACAAAACTAAATAATCCAGCTGGGATAGCCAGACTGTATGCAAAACGCAAAGAATAAATACAATTCTTTAAGGAATACGAATGAGAAATTGTAGCAAAGGAGGAAAGGACTTGAAAATAAGTTACAAATGTAGTTATCTACTGCTTAAAGAATAATGAACATAACATGTTCTGCCTTAAAACCCATAACAGTAATTTTTGAAAAAGGATCTACTTGTAAAAGTTAATAAATCATGAAAAAAATCCAAATTCATATTGTTCCTCATCATTTCTAACCTCAGACTGTTAAAATGAATAAAATGAAGATCAAATTCTTTTCACGGAAACTGATAACATGTGTTAAAGCAGAATAAACCCCACATTAGGAGTCAAAATCTCATAATAACAGCAAGTGGTAATGTGTTATAGTCAAGACTAATTTTGACATGACATTTGAGCTATAGATTTTGAGGTTAATAACGTTTCAGATAAAAGAAAATCTCCAGTGTTTCTATTTTCTTCTTCCTATGAATATTCCCTAAAAGCATCTGCTCAATTAAATGGTCTAAACTGTTTGAGAAATACACTTAGATCTATTTGCAAAATATTAGGCTCCAAAACTTTGAGAAGAATCATCCTTTCAATAACAAATGTATCCTTGAAATAAGGATCGTCTCTATAAACAAGGCCAGAACTTTTGTTTCATTAATCTAATAATAGAGTATTTAACTTGGATTTTTACCTGTTTCTACATAATAAACATTACTCAATGGTACAAAATCATAGATGGTTTTTTCTCAAGTTCGTTCTTTTATCCTCTTCAATCTTCTTGATTGAAACAACCAGATCCTCTCTTATTCAGCTACAGATTAAGCATTGAGCTTAGGAGTCTGTCTGAACTATAGAACACAGAGAGCAACTTATGAAAAAAATTTTGCAAATTTCTATGAACTAAGTAAAAAGTCACCCCACTTTTTCTCATCTTCCTATAAGCAGAAAAGCTAAAGACCCACTGGCTTGGCCCAGGCAGACACTGCTGAGCAGTTTTCCGAAGAGCAAATGGTAAAAATAAAATAAAATGAAAAAGATTTGCCTGTCATGGGAGTTGGTCAATAAAATGCAACAGTGTTTATTACAACATTTAAAGTCTGTGATTAAGAACACCAAAAGGCCTAAACTAGAAAGGTTTTCAGCCTGTAATTTCCCTGCAGTCCTGGCCTGTACTTCCTTATGAGTTAGCTCAGCAGGGCTTTTTTTCCATGTCCATCATCAGCTTGTAATTATTGCCATTCTCAAAGCTATGCCAGATGGGTCTTTAGAAGCAGGCATGCAGCTTGTTTATGAGAGAAAGAGCTGTAATATTACTCTACACAGAGACCTATCTGGTCCTACTCAAAGAGCTCTGCTCCTCCCTCCCCACCCTCCCAACCCACCCCCACTACTATTCTCTCTTCCTCCCCTAGACAATCCTCTCAGTGTCAGCTCTCTGTCGCAGCCGAATGGCCTGATGAAGGGCTAGGACCACGGGAGCCAAGAGATACCTATATCTTAAAGCATATGGCCTAATCGGCACCTTGCACCATTCACATATGGAAATGAGGCCAACATCCAAGGAAAAAAACAAACTGTGGACTCTTTCCCCTACATATTCTTGTGCAGGGGTTTTACTTAAAACACCAGAGCTGCCAAGTCTACCTTTCAGAATATAGATCTGCAGAGATACCACAACTATGCCTTCCATTTTTCTTTTCTGGGAATTCCTCATTGGCTAGAAGTGAAATTCCCAGCAAGATTCTCAAAGACAAACCTTTACTCCCTTTGCCTGGTAGGAAGGATAAACATTTGTAAGAAGGTTGAGGTCAAGGAGCTCTGCAAAGCAACAGAGGGAAAGGCAAAAGAGCCTAACTGAGGTTCATCTGGTGATAGGTCTGGGGTGTTAGGTATCCCAGAGGGCCAAGCAGAGCTTCAATCAGCAGTTAATGAGGCAAGACCTGCAACAGATAGCCACTTTTAACTTACAAAAGCTTTTAGATGTCTCTGTTTACTTTGATCCATTTCAGTTAATTTGAGCCTGGTTAGGGTGCATTTTCCGTTTTTTTTTTTCCCCCTAGATAAACCCTCAGCTCCCACCCCATCTCCACCCCCACCTCCTGAACAATAGTATCGTTTACCAACTTTATACTTAACAAGTTTTGAGATCTTCTGTCAAGGTCAGCAACAATTATATAAAAAGGAGAGGAAGGCCGGTACCACAGTCAGCCTATAGGATGGCAATTTCAAAATACCACCAATGAAAGATAAATGAAAAGGCTGGCAGGACAGGAAAGGCTGCGTTTTTCAAGGGAGATTTAGTTATTTGTCTCTGATTAGGAGAAGTTCACGTTTTTTTATCCCTTGTTATTTTACCCATGTGATGACCAGAGAGCTTTCTTTGTTAAAATGTTCCAGAGCAGATAAAATTAACCTACTGGAATGTGAAAAAATCCAGAAAGAAACTGTACCTGATGGTCATGAACAGGGAGGTCATGCTGACCAGTGATTCCAGGCCCTGGGGCTGGGGCTAGAATTCCCAGCTAGGGAGCAGAGAGGGGTCCTGGTGCTGAGGGATTTGCAGGTGAGTCTGCCTGTTAATGGGGATGGGCTGGTGTAATGAGTTTTAATTAGGTCAGCTTGGTGCTTGACCCCCATTGTATTGTGGGCCTGCGCCTGGCGGAGGCACCTCCACACCCGCCATGCCCCGGGCCACCCTCGCCTCCGCCCTGGTCCCCTTCACCTGATGCTGACCTCCTTTTACACACGCCCTTTCCTTATTCTCTCTCTCCCTCCCAAGCCACTTTCCCAAACACCTTTTCTTATCATATTTGAGACAGGTGTGTATTTTAAAAAACAAAAACAAAAACAAAAAAAACGCAGATCATCTAGCCAGCAAAATTAATTTCCCAGGTAAACATGGGCGGATTTGGTTTGACGTACACATTCCTTAAAAATATACTTTTCTCAAGTGAACTGTATGCCTATCCTCCACTCCCCACCCCTGTCCTGACTTTTGCATTTCTGGGAAGTATTATGAAGACACATAAGGAACAGGATGAACTGTTTATTCACTGCTGTCCTTGGATAAATTGGAACTACTTTAAAGTGTTCTCTTTGCAATCCTGTCCACTGAAGACCCTAAGCAACCATCAGAGAAGTGAAGTTAGGGAAACTCTGTTTCTACTTCGGGTCCTTCTGGTTGGGAACCTGGGAAAGGGAAGGACTATCTAACTTTGAGCTAAGGTTACCTGCCAGGAAAGGTTGTAGGCACTTATCTATAGCTCTCACATTAGGATCTCAACAATAATTTACATTTATTTTGCTCTTTACGGAGTCTTTAAAATGAAAGTAAGATTTGTTTCTCACTGAAGAATACTAAACTCTTTAGTTAAAAGGCATTAGGTCAGAGAAAATAAGTCCAGACTTCTTAAAACTATATTTATGAGAACAACAATAATAGTAACAGCTAATATCTATACAATGCTTATTAAGGGACAACTGTACTAAATGCTTTAGGATTCTGCATAATTTGTAGAATGTTTAACTTATAAGCTTACTAAATGCTTTCAGTTAACAATGGTGGCAGTTACTAAGCTGTAGACCAAGTTATTCCTTTCATTCATGGTCTAGGGAGAGATGACACGGGCATGTTGAGTCACTCAAAACAGGATCAAACCACCCCAAGGAGTTTGCCTGATGAAAGGTTTTCCTTTCCTTCAAAGCCACTTCCTGTGTCACATGACCTATATCACTCCAAAGATAATAACACTTCATGCTTCCAGAACACTTTTATCCAAAGATCTCAAAGCATTTTCAAATGTTAATTAAGCCTTCACCATCCTGGAAGATAGCAATGCCAATCTTGCTGTTTAAATACTGTATTCCAGAACACAGGTTGTTCTAATCACTGAGAGAAAAATGGAAGCCTCCCTGAGCAAATCCAGTGTGTAAGCCACCACTCAAACACTCGTGACACCCAAAATTCTACATCTCCTGGAAAACCACCACAGCATCTCTATTCTAAATTGCCCCTTCCCACTGATTGTTTTGGCTGGAAGAACTACATCCAAGAAAAAGAAAGGGGGGGCGGGCAGGAAAAAAATCTTTTCTAATAGCTCTACTTCGTTTAGGGTAGAAATGTAGGTATAAATATATGCAATATATTTCTGCAAATATATAAGCACTCTCGACAGCTAGGTACCTTTGTAATATGCTTTTTCATTTATCATGGTGACCAACAGAGGATAATATAATCGACTTTTCCCAAGGCTTAAACATGACTGTTCAGAGTGCAATTTACCTGCCCTCCTATTTTACAGACATCATAGACTGCTCCAATACATCCCAAGAGTAGTCAGATTTCCGGCGGTTTGTATATCCTTTTGTCTGAATAAAGAAAGATTATGTGACAACAAATGCCCTTCAAGACTTGTCTCTCCCTCCATTCCAGCTTCATCTTCTTTCACTCTGCCACATAGGCTTTCTCTCCATCCTTCCAATGGGCTAAGATTTTTTTCCTACCCCAGGGTCTTTGCACAAAAATTTCTGGCAGAATGAAATGTTTTGTCCCCTATTCTTAATAAAACTCCTACTCTTAATTCCCAAATTAAAGTTCACTTCTTAGAGTAGACTTAACCTTTCTCTTATTAAATTAGCTTTTCTCTATTATTCTTTTAAGGACAGACTGTTTTGGTTAAAATTCACAAAATTTTATTTGTTTAGGTCTCCCTCCTAGATTATTAGCTCCACAAGAACAGGGACAGTGCCTGTTCTCTTCATTACTGCATAGCCCATGCCTGATACTTTGGATGTCCTCAAAAAACATTTGTTGAATAAGTTAATGAGTGAATGAGATCTTTCAACCTGATTTGCAAATCACATTTTTCTTTGAAGTGATATTACAGGATAAAGAGGACAATACAGAAATAGGTATCGGAAGTTTGGTTGTAATCATTTAAGGTCTTAGTTTACTTTTAGCAATACTGAGAATAGCGAACAACCTTTGAACTATTTGGGTAAATACAATTTTTACTATATACTAAGCTTCCGAAGTACATGTTTTACCTACATTATCTTATTTTCCTCTCACAACAACCTTGAGAGGCAGAAGCTACTATAATTTTGTGGTCATGAGGACTAAGTAATTTGCCCAGGTCTCTGAGACTCCTCATTCTGTTTATTCACTTATTCAGCACTTGCTTTTTGCCAGGTGCTGTAGAGGTCGGGCAGTGAACGAGATAGTCATGGTCTCATTTTTGGAGCTTTTGTCTTTGACCCTTCACATCATTAGCATGGTACATTCTGGCATGTAGTTGGTGCTCAATAAATATTTAAACAGCATGAATCGAGTTTAAAAAAAAGAAAAGACTAAGAACTATGATTGCATCCCTTCAGAGTTTCAAAGCTTCCACAATATTGCTACAATACTGGTGTTCATTACCTGACTTACCTGGGAAATATATGGTTTGCCATTTATTCTGTAAAGATGCACAGTGCAGAAGGAGGTCACGAATCACTTTAGTATTCTAATTTTAAAAACACAACGATCAATGGTAATGGGAGTTTTAATTAATGGTGCCACATTGCAGCCAAAATGATCTTTCTAAAACACAAATCAGAAAATCAGATTATGTCTCTCTCATGATTTACAGTCTTCCAGGGCTTCCCATTGCCCTTGGTATATACTCCAATCTCCCCATCTCCTTGATGTGGATGATAAGATCTTGACTCCCTCTTCAGAACCATATCTCTCCTACTGACCTCACTACTTCTCAGACTTGGTTAAAAGCATTTAACTCCTCCATCACCTCTTGCCTTGGATATGCTATTCTGTCTTTTCGTTAACACCCTGTTTTCACTCCCATCACTACTACTCTTTGTTTGTGTTGAGGGGAGGGTTTATTTGTTTGCAGAGTTTTTATTGGACAGTACTCTTGGAAACAATACCTGTGAAGAGGAAAAGAAGCAGGATTGAGCAGAAGGAAAAACTGAACTTCAATAGAAGTGCAACTGAAGCCTCAGTGGATCCTATGAGGAGCTCTGGAACTGAGATGGCCCTTTGGGGATGTCCAAACTGAGACAAGAAGGTGGACCTTTGACCCAAGCTGCCCCTAGAGATAGAGATAACCTTGAGCAAGGTAGCTTCCTTCAGCAGAGGGTGATTTCTGGGGGAGGACCTCAGCTGAGAACCATCAAAAGGCAACACTACTGCCAGCAGGGGAATGAGTGTTCCAGTCCTCATGGAGGTACCTGGATGGTTCACCACAGCATCCACGACAGTCTGGTTAACTCTAGTCATCTTTCTGGTGTCAACTGAAATATCCCTTCCTCCAGGAATCCTCTCCTGACCCTCTATGCCTAGGAGAGATGCTCCAGCAAAGCACTTGTTGCTTCCCCATCACAGCATGCTACATATTATCTTATAATCATCTGCTTCTTTGTCTGTATCCCCCCAAGAAAGTATAAAAATGAAAAAAGATGTGGTGTCTATCTTATTTGCATTCTTCCTGCCAATATATAATCAGGAAAAATTAAAGAATGAAGGGCAAATTTAAGATTCCATTTCAATTTTTTTTAGTTATACACAAATGTGCAGAAGATTATTCACAAAAATATTGTCAATTATTATCTCTTGGTGGCAGGATTATGTGTGATTTTTATTTCCTGCATTATACATTTGGGGATATCTAAATTTTTATAAGAACATGTCGCTTTTTAAATCCTTTTAAAGTTTAATCATTTGAAGAAACAAATTAACATGATTATTACTATAATAATAACTAGTATCAATGGATTCATCCCATAAAGTTATTTTTTACTGTAATTTATAGTTCATAAACCAATTTTACATAAACGATTTTGTTTAATCTTAACAAAAAGTTAACAAGAAAAGGAAGGCAAGTATGATATTCCTATTCCTACTGGATTGCGAAATGAAGCCAGTCCTCTTAATCAGAAATAAATCAATGCACCCTCACAACCTGGAACTCAGCAATCTACATGTTCATGTTCATTTTTGATGAGATCTTGCTAGGCCTTGAGGAAAACAGTGATATGGGAAGAACGTATACGATCCCACCCTATCTTCTCCAGGTCTAGCTGGCCACATCCACTGCCCTCACTTTTCTAGCCCTCCCTGCTCCTATTCATGAAAGAGAGTATAATGCCCCTCCCATGGCCTTATTTTCATCATTTGTTTGCACAGGCCTAATCTACAAGGCCAGCTAGAGTTGAAAGACCTGTTTTCCCCTCACATCTCATGTCTCCCCTTCTCTCCTACAATGATAACTCTTTACATATGTATAGCACTTTCCAGAAGGCTTCCTCATACATCACCTCACCGGATCCTCCCAGCAAACCTTTGAGGTCTGCACATCAGATAGTATTACCCTCATTTTAGAGATAAGGAAATCAAAACACAGGGAGGTTACACAACTTGCCAAAAATCACAGTTAGTTACTGATAAAGACAGGACTAGAATCTGGGACCTTACAGAAAAGCCCAGAACTCTCTGCATTTTTGCTTTGATCTCGTGGTCTAGCATATGACCCACTGATAGGGCCTTGCAGAATCTAAAACTGGTTACAAACTAAACTGATGAGAGCATGATTATGGGTTCAATTTCTGAGTAAGCCAGTTGTGATCTTTGCATTGGAGTGTTCTAACGCAGGCAGCAGACCTGCAAATAAAAGACCTAAATTACAGAAGGGACTAGCTGAGAGTGTGTAGATGATTCAGCTCAATTCTATCACCATGGGAGTTAAATACCTTAATTGCTCATTCTTTTAAGCCTAAAGAAATATATTCACATAAATATATAAAATAACCATTCGTATAAATAGATCATACAAATCTATATTTCTATGGCTGTCACTCTATCATCACAATTTATACCCATTGCCCTGGTGCAATTAATGGCTCTCTCTTTCACTTTAAAAAATGTCCCAGTGTAGAGGATAATTTATATGGTCATCCTATATACATCTTACAGAGAACAAATGTGCAATTTCAGTAGACATGGAACAGTATTGATTTTCAAAGTGGTAAGCCCCAAATGTTGTAAGAAGGGTTGTTGTTAGTGAAATACACTGCTGGAAAAATTCCCAGTGTTAAATGGCCTTCTGGAAAGACATAATAAGACACACATCCCTTTGTGTTCTTTTGGGCTCAGGTTTTAAAATGTAGTGAAATTCTGGCTAGCTTCAATCCATTTGCTAAATGTTGGTTTTTCTGCACCTCATTCCCTCACCTGATATTATATCTTTGTTTCATTGCTTATCAGAAGTGTTCCTTTCCACACTCATTTTTTAAATGAGAAGAAACAAATTTGAATTCACATTTTTTGGCTTGAAATCATAATGCCACCTACATTTCCCAAGGGAATCCTGCCAAGTCAATGGCCTAAAACAAAAGCTATTTGCCAAAAGGTAAGAGGCAAGAGTTGCATTGTAATTCCAACTTATGCCTTTTGAGCTCATGTAAGTCTTTCTCCTCACCCCCACCCCATCTGTAATATGGGGAGACTACCTACTTTTGAGTTGCTGAAAAACCAGAGAAGATACTGTGATTCACACATTGATGAACAATTTTATTTTGTTCTCCCTAGAAGAACCAATACAGCTTCAACAAAGAGACCTGGTCCTTGTTTTCAGGAAGCTTACAATCTTGTTCCAAAGGACAAATACAAGATAGTATGTAATTAAATGCTAAGAGTTTATTTTCAAAAAGCAATATGTGTTGGCCTAAAGAGAGAGTGGTTTAGATTGGAGTAGTAAGCAAGGAAGTCAGTGTTAACATTTTTTCCCAAGGGACACCTCAAACACCTCGAGAAAATTATCTGAAGGGTATACAACCATTTTCCCTAGATCCCCACTGGTCTGTAACCAGTGTTCATCCCAATTGTACCAGACTTTGATGTGGGCCCTAAGTGACTGCCAGATGCTTCATAGAAGATGCCAATTTTATTTTAATCCAGTTTAATAATCTGAGAAAGTAAAAATGGCAAATGCATATTTTATTGAGAGAGATTCTTTGATCCTTTTTTTTTTTTTTAACAAAGATCTGTCTTCTCCTATTATTGTAACAAGCAGATCCAGACTGCATTTCTTTCTGTAGTATACCTATATAAAGATAATACTGAAAAGCCATGAGTAAACACAACCCCAATCCATATCGCAGTAGAAAACAGACAGGAAGAGACAGAGTAACCTCAGGTTCTTTGAAGCAAGAATTTAGCTCTTCAGTGATAATATATCTTCTTTACAAGCATCAATCATCCAATACCACTGAGTACCTACTGCATTCCTAGACCAGGCGCTATGATGATCTTTGCCCTGCATGAATACCTGAACTGGGAGATTGACTACAATAGGGCATATCTACACAGGAGAGAAGGGATCTGACATTTGTTGAAGACCTACCGTAACCAGACAATAGATTAGGCTCTTTACACATGCTAATCCTTAAATTATCTTCCCAGGTAGCCCCATTTTACAGATGTGAAAACAAATGCTCAGAGAAAATATTATACCCAATGTTGAAAGCAGTAAAGCAGGATTCAACCAGGATTTCGGGGTTTCCAGGCCTCTGCTCTTTACCATCCCACATTTCTTTTGTTCTCACTTTAATCAGGAGTGCCATTAGTTGGCACTGCTGAAGAGAGGAATCTGATATCTGGATATTTTTCCCACCAGGATCCTCCCAGCAGAAGATGTCCTGACTTCAGTGCAACAAAAACCTGAGTGATAACATCAGATTTTACCAGAGTGAAGTTCTATCCTGGCTCTGATACAGAAACCCAGGCCTCCGACAGTGAGCGCACTGTTATGTCACATTCTTTCAACAGCTCCAGGAAAATGGAGGAAAATGACATGGGTAGTTTAAAATAATAGAAGATTTTTTACAAATTCTTTGTCTCTCTCTCTTGTGAATTGATTATATAATTATCTGTGCTCCTAACCACATTTTTCGAGTGTTAAATTACAATTATTCCACAGTTTCTGGAACAATACCAGCTGAGGAGTAGAGCAAGTCAGCCAGGAAAACAGTGGGCAGCCAAGACACTTCAGTGCCCAGCTTCCCCGATGCCATAGTGCTGGTGATGCTGGACCACTCAGTAATTTGTCTGGCCCCCAGTTCTTCCTCAAGAAGGGGATGAACTAGGAGATCGACTGATTGATTTAGTAAATATTTACTATTAGTTATCAATACACAGTCTTGACCCTCATGATGTTTATAGTCTGGTACAAGAGACAGACAAGATGACAAACAATTTCAATACAGTCTGATAACAGCTATAAAAATTTATATAGGGGATGCTACGGGAACACACAGGAAGAACTTCTAATTCAGAAGAGTGAGTGATATCTAAAGCGGAGGCACAGAACAGGGAGTGATATGGAAAGCAGAAGCATAAGGGGCCAATAGGAACTAGCAAGGCAAAGTGTGCATGTACTATACAGCACCAGGAATAGAGCAGGGAGGGAACGATGTCCCAGGCAGATAGAACAGCATGGGCAAAGGCCTGAAGGGGAGCTTCCATGGCCCCTTGTGGAACAACAACTAGCTTAGCACATCTGGTTTGTGAAAAGGCAGCTGTAGAATAGATGTAGAGGAGATGGAAAGTGGGGCAGGGACTGGACTCGTCATTAGGGGTCTTATATATCACCAAAAGGAGTTTGGACTTCATTCTTTTTTTTAGAAACTATTTATTGACCTTGCTATGGGACAGGAATTTTTCTAGGTTCTGGGATTACCAGAATAGTAAACAAGAGAGATAGATTCCTGCTTTTATCGCGCAAAATAAGAATTCATGTAAGCATATCCTATTTTCAATAAATTGCAAAACTCCTGATGTTCAGGGATTCTGTGCATCTCAAAATTCTACTGTGAGTTTATAGAAAATGCAACTCGAATTTAGTATGTCAAATATAGAAAGTGAATTTCAGGTAAAGAGAAGGTAGCATTTTCCTTGGAACAGAAATAAACAGGGGGTGAGGAGAGAGTCAAAACTTGAAAAATATTTAGTCCTTCCTAGAAAGGTATATTCCAGTACAAGAAATGCTGCTTTCAAGTACAAGAATTCCCTGAGCTTCCTGAAAATAAACCAAAAATAAATTATAAAAACCACCTCGGGCCTCAGCCCAGTCCTGCTCTGCTCACTTAGCATTTCTTCTCCTGGCGCATTGGCTTCTGTCCCCTCCCCATGGAATCCCAGCTCTCACTCAGCAAGGCTCAGGGTTTACAAGGCCTCCAGGAGCCTGGCAGCCTCCACGCACTTCCTGGTCCCCGCCCACCACCCCCAGATCTTCCGGAGTTCCCTGCTTCCTGTCCTGGAGCAAAGCCCCTTGCAGGACTCACAGGAGGTGAGGCATTTTCCTTCAAGCCCCTGAACGTCTCTGTTTCTTTGCAAATAAGACACATGTCTTACTGCACTCAGTTATAACTGTTGAGTGCAGAGAGACTGAGTATCTTTTTTGTTCGTTTTGTTTTCTTTTGAAACATAGTATTCAGTCTTATCTGTTCCTACCCAGGCATAGCAGACTTTGTTGGTTACTTACACAGAACTTCTATAACTAGATTTTCTTTGAACAATCCACACACTATACACAACCTTGTGCTGAATTAAACAAGTAGTGCTAATCTCATTCCTCTTGCTTGTTTTTTGCAGTGAGTATTTGTTGAAATTCTGGCCAATGAGGTAAGAGAAGTCTACTGGCCAGGAGGAGGGAGTCTGAGAAAGTTCCTAGTAACCAGAAGCATCCAGACCATCTTGCAACCATGAAAGAAGTCAGTCCAAGTACAAAGTTGATATGCTCAAGGTGGCAGAGCAAGAAAATGGAAAGAATCTGGGTCTTTGAATTGACCTACCCTGGAGCTGCCTGCCTACTGGACTTCGTCTGTTGTGAAGCAAGAAATTTTTTTCATTGTTTAAGTCATTTTGAGCCACGTTTTCCCAGTACTTGAGAAATACCTAGTCCACTGCACAACTGATGAATGGGACAACAAGCTTATTAGTGTGTGAGATCAGAAAGCCAGACATGGATGATTTCACAAGAAAGATTCTGTTGTCAAAGTAGTGGCAATTTTGGATGCAGTCAGTATAATGTCTGTAACTTGAATTTGTGTTCTGATCCAGCCACCCATTGGATTTGGGGTTCATGAATAAATACTGAAAGAACTACTCATTTCAAAAATTCCATAAGCGGCATGCATCCCCTGCCCTAGAACCCCCTTTGACAGAATGTATCATAGAAGATCTTCCCTAATTTAAAACCAAACGTCCTACAACTCAGCAAGCTCTAGGGTTTCACTGTTCATTATCATGAGAGACACTGGTGCTCAGCAGATATCCCCCCAAAAGACAGTGCTGAGGGTGAGAGCAAGAGTGGGGTTCATGGAACCTGCGGGGCCTGGTGAGGTGGTAGAAGTACCCCACCCACATTGTGGCACACATGGTGTCCAGCAGTGCAGCGCCACAACCTGTTAGGAGACCATGGCATCTAGCGGTTCACAGCACTGTCTGGCAGGATTAGTGGGGTTTGATTGTGAGCACATGTGAAACCTTCTCTGGGGACTCCCAAAGACACTTAGGAGAATGTTGCTGGGAGCTAGGAACCAAGGACCCTGCAACAACAGGTGGGAGCAAAGGCAAGGGAAATCTGAGTAATTGCTGCTTCTGTCACTTCATCCATCCCCACAGGTGGCTAAGAAGAAAGCGATTGAGAAGAAAGCAAGCCTAGTAGCCCGTCAGGAAGGAAGCTGGCATAATACTTTGATGGAAGTTCCCACAAATTAATAGATTTAAAGTTCAGATAGGGTATAAAACTACCCTTTTCGAGTACTTTGATTTGAGTTTATCCAGGCAGGATCATAACCAAGGGGATAGATAAGGATAACATATTGAGAGGACAAGAGCTTACTACCCAGATCAGCCTTCAAATAATTCTGGTAACAGAAGTCATTGCCTGAAAGTTTCCTTGATGTTTATTAATCAAATAAACTAAAAAAAGAAGCATTACTGAGATTCAGTCATAGAGGATTTTAAGTTATAGATATTTGGGACTATTGACCTGGAACTACAAAACTAGAAGAATTAAGCCTCCCAAGATTCCCTTAGAATCTGTGCTGAAACAATATCTTAAGTAATTGTGATCCCAAATGTGCTTCATTGCTGGTTGTAACCCAGGGCATGTGTGTGAGTGTGTGTGTGTGTGTGTGTGTGTGTGTGTGTGTGACTTCAAAGACCCAAGGTCATAATAGCAGCATACCGCCTCTCTTACTTGGCCTTGATGGACCCTCCCAAAAGAGAAATTGGGAGGTCAAAACCCAAATTTGCCTAAACCTGAAACAGAGAAGGCTGATGTCTAACAACTAAGAATCCACTGAACAGAACAAGGAGGGAGCAACATGAAGCCACCAAGATGAGACTTCAAAATGGTCTGAGATGATAAAAAAAATTAATGACAGGATTAGCAAAACCTTTTATCTTAATCTTTTGAATTTCCTAACCCTCATAAAACAAAATCACACTTCAGGGCCACGAGTGAAAGGGTGAAGTAAATGGAAAGTGGTTATTACTGTCACATCGAAAATGTCTGTTCCAAAAAATGAAGTAGGGAGGCAGGCACTAATCATGGCACGGTCTAGAGCAAGGGTCTATCATATTTTTAAATAAAATTTAAAAAAGAATTTCTTTAAGTACCTGCTGCTATCCCCTTAAGGAATATTCTAGTCCCCGGGTTGTCCTGTAGGAAGTGAGGTTTACACAAGGTTCGGGTTCCAGAGGCTTAACCACCATCAGGCAGAAACAATAGAGTCCAGGGGAGTGGGAAGCAGAGTCTGAGTGAAATACAGAACCACATTCAAGAAATCATGTAGGGATCGAACCAGAAAAGTCTAGAACAATGCAAGATTGAGGGGCTGGCTCCAGGCGCCCAGAAGAGGAAAGGAAGCCAGAAGAGTGAGGAAGAAAATAAAGGAAGGTGGGATCCAAGTAGAATTCAGAAAGTTTATTGTGTACAAGGTCACATGCCCCAAAATGTCTCCTATTGGGTCCAGCCGCATGGACTTGAATGGTCAGACTTGCTTAAAGGAACAGATAGAGGTAAAATGGAATAACTCAAATGAAAATAAATCATCTTTCTTTGTACATCCCCAACTATCTCAACTATCAGTCTCACTTTTCATACACAAAATACATGGGGGAGGGGGGCAGATGAATCTTAAATATAGACAGGCATTTATGAACAAACGACTTTTTAAAAATGTAATTTCAAACACAGTTCCAAACAAGTTGCAGGGGAGGTTCAAAAGAAGGAAAATCACTTCTAGTTAGGAAAAGAAAGGAAGAAAATATAGTAATATTCTTGAGCATGTAATATGTGCCAGGCAAGGATTCTCACCACTGCCCTCAAGTATTATTAGCCCCAATCTGTACCTGAGGAAACAGAGACTCAAGAAGTCCATCCCCAGAGACAAAGCAAGGCCAGATAGGACTCCAAACCTTCCTCCTGAGAGAATCAGAGTAGTTTCATGCCAGGCAAATGGCATATGGTCTGAAGCTTGCAAGACAGCTAGCTAAGAGACACTCAAAGAGAGTTGCCAGAGATGAGGATTCCAGGAGAGGAAAAAAAGTGAGCAAATGGAGAAAGGTAAGAAATGCAAATGTTGTCAGAAAATGCAGAGTGCTGAGTTCGTTGGAAACGGAGTGCAACAAGCGGAGCCATGGAAAAGATAAGTTGTGATCAGAGCCTGAAAAGGCCTTCCCGCAAAGCCGTGTGTCACCTTTGTGCCACCTGTATGTTCTACAGCCACTCTAAAGAACCCCTCAAGTAAATCACTGCAGGTCAAATTAAAGTTCGTACTAGTTTTCAGGACAAGAATCAAGACTCCTTAACTTGCCCCAGATCCTACACAGGGACTCTTGGAGTGAAGGGAAGACTGGAAACAAAGGTTCAACCTGGCAGACATCCAGGGTAGACCTCATTTTTGGGCTTTTACTGTGTGTTTTGTTTTCAAAGAATATTTCGGCTTCTGGAATATCACACATTTAAAATTCTATGATCTATAGTGATGAAACTCCTCGGTTCATCCCTGGGGCTCCCAGACTGTCACATAAACTAGTGTTTTACTTCTAGCTTATACCTTAGAGAGTCTGGAGACTACTGGAGCTTTTACACGTGTCCCTGAGAGGGTCGCAGTGTTGCCGTCCCTCTGCAGGCTTCCTCTACAGTCTGTGCCTCTGACCTCTGTGCTCATCTGTTTCCCATGATTCCTACTGGGCCCCAGGGCGGAGCGGTATAACATAGTACAGCATAATTCACTTTTATAGAGCATCCTTCATGCGAGCTATCACAGGGAGCTAATCAAATGCTGACGGGAAAAGGTCTGCTGCAGGATAAGATTTAAAGGGAGGAACTGATTTAGTGGCTCACAGGGCAGAAAAGAAATTTCAGATAGATGGGTTAAGAGAAGTGAAAGAACAACCCCCACTGTGGCAAACCGTGGGTGGAGAGGAGCAGCGAAGTCTGGGGGCAGAGAGCATGCAGGGTTAGGGAAGCCTCTGGCATTCTGAGAAACTACCAACACTTTCACAGTCAAAGATGATTTGGATTTCATTCAGGATAGTAATGGGTCTAAAGAATCTGTTTGGGTTACAAGGAACAGAAACCCCAGAAAAAGCAACTGAAAAAGTTTTGAACAATAAAGAAATGATGTTATCTCATATAATAAGATGTGCTGAGAGAGAGAGGCCTGGTTAATTCAGTGGCCCAACAATGTCATCAAAATCCCAGACTCTTGCCATCTTTCTACTCTGAAACTCTCATCATGCCAGATATGTCCTCAGAACTGCTGTTCCCTGGTCACAGGATGGCTGACGCAGTTTCAAGCATCACACCTAGATACAGCAACATCTAGAAAAACAATAGGAAGCAACAGACAAAAGAGAGGCTATTTCCCCAGTGAGTCCCCTTTGAAAAGTGAGGAAGTCCTCAGTGGACTTCGCCCTCCTGTCTCTTTGGTCAGGATTGCAGTCCAGTTCCATTCTTAACCAAACACCAGCAAGAAAAACAGGATCATCACAATTAGTTCAGGCCAATCAAGAGTCACTTCTAAGTCACATAGAGAAGGGTGGATCCCCAAATCAAAGCTTTGCCACCAGGGAAAAGGAAACGAACAATGGTGATTGAGATGTCAGCCCACTATGTCTCATACAAAAGTAATGCAAAATGGGCATTCTGTTTGTTGACCCTAGAGGAATAGAACACACCCAAAACATAATCACCTACACAATTCAGATTAATTGGTCAGAATTTAAGAGGACCATGGTGGAGGAAAAAAGCTCCTATACTGAGAAATAAAAACGGAATTTTAAAGTATATTAGGAAGAGGTGGTGGAGAGAACTGAATTTTGGCCTCCTTCTAGAGTGAAATTAAACATATTGAAAGATGAGATGTTTGGGATCAAGGATTTCTGCTCTTGGCAGATGAGTTATGGAAGGGGGGAATTTTAATTCTGAATTAAAGAATGTAATGGTAGAGTCAGAGCCTTTTGAGAGTAAGAATCTCCTATTTCTGGACGAGATGGAGCAGTTGTGAAAGGGAGATATGCAAGACTGCATAGCCAAATATCAATCCAGGGACGTGCATATGAGAACTGCAAAGTCCAAAGCAAAGGGTTGTACAAAACCCACAGGAACAGGAGAAAGACGCATTTTTGGTAAGCACAGAACCAACCTGACCTTTACAGGTTCTGAGCTTCTTGCTGATCCTGAATCTTTCGGAGTTTGAGTTCATTTACTCTGGGCAAAATTCACCTTCCAAGTACCAAGGGGGAAAAAAAATGGTTCCAAAAGTTACTGAACACCAACTAACTCTTAAAAAAAACATACAAGGATGAGTTAAATGTAAATGAATCACAAACATGCAGCTTAAATTTCTCTTAAACTGCACTAAAGTTTAAAGGCCAAGGGAAAATGCACTCGAGGCAAAAAGACATTTTGACTTTTGCAGAACCTAAAACATTTTTAACGAGTTTGAATTCATTCAATTAACCTAATAGTCAGCTTTTTTTCTTCCAAACCCAGCATTCAGCCTAGTGACATATATGTATAAATACAGCTGCCATTCTAGATTTGCTCTTATGTTAAGGAGATTACTTTAAAAAAATTAACTTCTTGATCTAATGTGATCAAAGATAGCTGAGACAAGTATCATGAAAAAGACAAAATTATTATTCCAATGGCCTGTAGTATAAATGGTAGAACTCAAAGTTCTATACTCAGTGTTGGGCACAAGACTAACAACCCTAAGAGATACAACATTAAACTAAAGCAGTCTCTTCTAAAAACTTTACATTTCAACAAAAATATTGTTGATAGATGGTCACAGGGACGGCAGCACAGCACAGGGAATGCAGTCAGCAGTAATGTCACGGCTTTGTGTAGAGCCAGAGGAGAGAAAGAGTAATCAAGGGGATCATTTCATAAACTATATAAATGTCTAACCAATGTACTGTATACTTGAAACTAATAATAAAATAAAGTTTTTTTAAAAAACTTTACATTTCAAATGCTACAGTGAGTCAATAGCAGGAATTTGTGTGTCATTCACTCACTTATGGAGAGTTATTATTGAGTATGTGGTAGGTAGCAGGTACCACCAGGGATAAATAATAAGGATACAAAATTATTTCTTTCTCAGTTTACTTCTTGTTCTAGATGAACATCACTTGATAATTTTCTCAATGTGTTTTATCACTAAGTTCTCTTTTACACCTTCTCTTTGGAGTAAGTGAATATCCCCTATAGGTCTGTTTTCTTTTGTCCTCTACCTCTCACCTCTCAGCTACTTCCATATCAAACCTTTTTCCCATGATTTACACACATCCTTACTTATAATAAGTGCTCCAACACTGAGAAGTTGTAATATCATTAATCTCCTTACTTCGCCACTAGATTCCTCCACTTTTGTCTGCCTACCTCAGGCAACGCTCCTTCTGCTCTCATTTTGATCACTCAAAATAGTGTACAAACCTTGGTTAAATACTCCTCAATGGTCTGGCTTGATCTAGGTGTAGAATTTAAAATATTAGAATGAAATTAGAGCATCCACATCTTTCAGGCAACTGTCCATGAATAAGATTTCTTGAAACTGAACTTGAGGTAAGTTTTGCATTCAAAGTCATACTCCTACATAGAGTATAGACAGTCTGTACTAAACTACAGTTTTATGATGACCCTCCCTATATAACTCAAACAACAGTTGCAGCATAGAGGCGTCCATATGTATCTTACTATGGTTGAGCACATTTGATGTCACTTGAGTCTTACTTGAGTCTTGAGTCTTACTTGGACCCAATGAAATAGATATTATTACCATCTACTTTGTACAGATGAGGAGTCAAAATTTCAGAGAAATTAAGCAACTTAACCAAGGTTACACTGCTAGAAAGTGGCAGAGGCAGAATGAGAAGAAGTTGGTAGGAACCCAGGCCTTATCTGTTAACTTTCATTTTTCATTGGGTCCAATAAAGAGAAGAGGGAGTGCTGGAGTTCTTGGGCAGAGGTAAGAATGCAAGAGCTAGAATTTTGTTTTGTTAGACTTAATTCAGTTAAGGGAGAAGGAATGACACTTCAGAGGGAAACCTCAAGTGGTATGTGTGGGGTTTTTTTCTCCCAATTAAATTATATTTTATATCTTTGATGAAACCAGAGGAAACCAATCTTGCTTCTCTTCTCTCCTTCAAACAAGTACCCAAAAGGTCCCTACTAATTCCTGGCTTGGGGAGGTGGCTTATGTAATTATAATTAGAGTGGCCTATCTTGTCAAAGAAAAATACCAAGGACAAGTGCATTGGGCTCCCCCTGCTTCAGAAGACTTCTCTACAGTAGAAGAAATGCACCACACCCAGTAAAAAAAGATCACAGATCTTAGATTTTAATTTGAATGTGTATTTGGAGAAAGAAACAGAAAAAGAATATATGACTAACAAAGGAACCCACAACTGGTGAGCCTACTATCACTGCATATGTCCTGCAAAATTTTCTCTGGAAGCCAAAATAAAGCATTCATCTTCTCCATCACTTTTGTAGAAGATTCAGAATGGTCAATGGATTTCCATTCCTTTTCTTAAAGCAACTTCCTTTTCCCTCCCTCTACCTCCCCAAAACATTTTTTTGCCTCAGCCAACAAACTTTCTGGTCACCACAACAAGAAGCAGATTCACAAAGCAAATGAGTAATTTGGAATGTGACAAATATCTCATCTGACTCACAGGAAGAAAAAAGAAAAGGTAGCTGCTGCCAAAGTGGAAACACTTTCTGGAAAATTCTTGAAAATATTCCTAAAATCTCAAATTGGGCAAATGAATATACCCTTAGGAAAAACTTGGAATTTCCCAAAATATAAACAAGGTAAAAAATTTTTAAGTATTAAAATAGTGGAAATAAATATGCCCATCTGTCTATGTAAATGAACTTTTTCTCTTTTACTAACATTGTTTGCTTTTAATGCTTGAGCTACTGATTATGAAGTTCCTGCCAGGCTGGGATTAGTGATGGTTTCAGAATTTTTATATAGAATGGGCTTATGGGAGACTATCTGGGTATAAACAGGGGTAGGGAACTTGAAGACTATCTAGCAGCTCACAGATATTACTTAGTAGAGTTATTGGCAGTGGGATACTAGGGGAGTAAGCTAGTGAAGATTATGGTGAAACTAATAACCCCCGTACACGCTCTGGGCCACAGTCGTAAACACTGTTGGTTGTCTATCCATCAGCCATTCCTCCTTTCTTTCTCCCTGACAGAAACTTGATTTTGATCAGTCAACCACTAATCCTCTATAAAGCCATGTTCTTTAGGGGAACATATTCCAGGACCAAACCCAACCGGTCTCAGATAACCCCATGGGCCTTTTTAGGAATGTTTTAGGAATAAGCATACAACCTAACTCCAGCCAATAAGATGTGAGGAAAAGTCTGCTGGAGGATTCTAGAAAGTATTTCCTCACTCCTAAGCAAGACAGTCTCCTCTACCATGTGCCTGAACGGATGTGACTCCTGGCACTGCTGCAGCCATCTTGCTCCCAGGCGAAGGAGTCAGTCAACACATGGGCTAATGATGGAGATGGAAAGAACCTGAGTTATTGATAACATCATTGAGCCTCTGAAACAACACACCCAAGAGACCACCCTACCTCTAGACTTCTCATAATGTGAAACAATAAATCTCCACATTTCTTTAAGCCAGTTGGCTCAGGGTTTTCTGATACTTGTGGCCAAAAGCAACCCAATGGATATAGACATTCCCCGTCCCCCACTCAACCTCCACCTCTCAACCTGGACACTGGCTTAGAGCTTCAAAATGTCCATCCAGAATTCAGAGATGGGAGCCATAGACCTATATCTTATGTAAGACCTAAGATCTGCTCATTCAGAAAAGACTGTGGAATGTTACATTGCATTTATATGAAACACCCATTTTGGTTAAATTTGCCAGAGTTGTTCTCCTGCTGATAGTGTATCAAAACTTCAAGAATAAAAAATACAATATTATTGTTATAGAAATAGGGACTTACTCCATCAGTTCCAAACTGAAATGATTTTTTCATATTTTTTGAGATGTTTATTATTCATATGCTCTAAATCTACGTAGAGTAGGGAAATTATAAAAGGCAATTGAGAGAAAGAACCAGTGAGAGTAGCTGGTTCCTGTATTAAAAGAAAACTGATAGCAGTAATAGGAGTCACTGGAGGGATTTTTTAAAAAATACTGAGTGTTTTTTAAATTTTGTATTTCCATGTATGGGAGGGACTGCCTCTTAGTAAGCTTAAAGCAACCACCTGCTTTGTGGCGAAGTGGGGTTGTTTTAGCAAGAAAGCAAGAGAAATAAAATTAATATTCAACTTTTAACTTTCAGAATCAGATTCCAAAATAAGGCAAAAGGTTTGTAAGTCAAATTTCACTAAGAGGAGATTGTCTAAATTAATGTTTTATTGTAAAATGCTTTAAACGTACAGAAAAAAGATAATTATATTATAAATACCTTTATATCTATATCCAAAATAAACAATTCTTAACATTTTTTCCATATTTGCTCTGGATTCCTTTTTAACAAAACATAATAGATACCTCCGCAAGCCCATTCCTCTCTGCTCTGATCAGTGGATCCTTCCCCTGATTGTTTGCATGCTTTTACCATATACGAATATATCCACATCAATATATGTTATCACTTTGTATGCCATAAAACATTGCACAAATTATATCATAGTGTACAATTTAAATTGAAATCTTCGCATTTATTTAATTTACTAATCATTATCCCTCTGAGATTAATAATAGATTGATAGATGTAACTATTTGCATTCAATTTATCAGCATTATAACATATTATAATTTACTCTTTCTCCTATCAATGAACAGTTAGATTGTTTTTAGTTTTTCATTATTGAAATAATGCTGCAATAAACATTTTGTCTCCTTCTAAACTTGTGTGATGGTGTACTTTGGAAGTTTAGGTTGAATCATATGACATTAATGTTCAACCATTTTGACCTACAAAATGACAAATATGGCTCAACTTATTATATACCTAGAAATGAAAATTCCGGTTGAAATGATGTTATATAAATGTCTTAAACTCAACCAGCTCTAGCCAAATTTTGAGAGAGGGTTTTATAAAATCCTTTTGGAATTAACATTCAAGTCTTGAATACTCAGTTCACAGAGTTATTCCACAGAGAAAACAGGTCTTCTACCTATGAGACAGAAGGATAAGACCAAGAGGAAGAACCTGGGAGTTCCCTTACAGCTATGTCAGCTAGCAAACCTTAGAGAGGATGTGATGCTTTGTTTCAAACTCTCACGTTTTCACTATTCCCCAAGGCAAAGACATCATGGATGACTGAAAAAATCGGTACACTATTCTAGCAGGTCTGTTCAATAAAGCGAGCTTGTCTTTAAGAAGCAGCACAAGGCGATATTTGGAACTGCAAATTATTCAAAGTTAAAATAATAAAAGCATTGCTGGTAGCCCTCTTTTCTTAAATAGAACCAGAAAGGATGGACAGGGGTTGGAGAGTGGAAGAAAAGTATAAAGATTCTTTTATCTGTTTCAGTTTCTGAACCCAAGGAATAAAAGTTTGCATCTTAACATGGGATAAGATGGGCTGATATTTTCTCAAGTGTGCATGTTACTCCTATAGATGACTTGGTAATTGCATTCTGGAGGTCTCCACTGGAAGTTATCAAATAACTTGTACTCCTATAATATGCACCACCTGCCTTGTAAACACTATTGGCAATGCTTGCAGCTTACCATATCATTAAAATGCAAAGACCTAGTTATCAAAATTGATATCTGAATGCCAGAAATTCATTTTTAATGAATGGAAATGCACTAACCACCTTCTACCAACAAATATTGCCCCAATAAACACAGGGCACAAACTTGGATGCTGGTGGCATTCTTTAAAAATTTTACTTGGGTCTGGAGTCTTGGATATAATTCCTTAGATATTTCTTTTTCTAGATGATTGACATTTGGGAGTTTTCTTTATGATGTCTTCACTTAAATTGTATCTGCCTTGTATAGATAAATTATGAGATTATACCTAATATATATGTATTTTGCTACAGTAACAAATAACCTCAACACATCCATGGATTACAACAAATATAATTATCTTGCTCTTGTTTCATGAGGCCTGTGGGTTGGCTACAGTTCTTCTGGTCTCTGCTTAGCTCCACACCCACTCACGATCAAGCTCAAAGTCATGAATCGGGCACCCATACCAGAGGCAGGGGAAAATCACACACCGCAGGAAGAGGAATGTAGGATGTAGAATCCTATTACAGGGAAGGAGTGAAATGTGGTGGACAATAATCCAATAGAACACAAAGCTTCACAAAGTTCCTTTGCTTGGTCAATGATAGAAAAGGGGAAAAAATGCAATGTAAATTGATGCTAAGTAACAAAAAATTGTGTTTTGAAGTAACATCAAATCTGACACATTCGGTGTAGTAACTACTACAGGGCCCCAAAGAGGAAATCAGGGGTCACCAAAAGTTTTTATTCTAATTCTTCCAATTGATTCACTATTTGCTTTTCCATCAGCCAAAGAGTATTATCAACAGATAATGAACTTGCTCTTTAACAGCACAAAGTGTATGGTGCTTCCCTTGCTCAAACATTTGTACAAGTTCTCTTCTAGACTTCCCTTTAAAGGTACAGTCTGTTTCTCATGAACAGTATCACTGGGGAAGGAAAGGTTCATTTTTGGAGGCTGGATTTGGACACTTGAAGAGTTCATTTGGTATCAAGTCTTATGAATAAAGTAAACGAATGGTCAAAATGAGTATCAGAGTTGGAAGTGGGCAAAAGCAAAATGCCAGCATGAAATAATTTAGCAGACTTCTTGAGTAGCTTGCATATTGGTTCTGAGGTAATTCCAAATGAGCATTTTCAAGAACATTTTTGGCAATGGTAGCAATTAGTATAAATGCATAGTCTATTAAAGTGATACTTAAAAAGTAAAACCTGATGATGCAAGTTCTGATTTTTTTGTTCTGTTTTATCTTTCAAATTCTCATTATCTAGTCTTCCCCACATATATCTCAAAGCAATGATCTATAGTAAGCATATTCAGTATTTGTTTCCATTTTCCACAGCAAGGCAACACAAGTTATCCAAACTGCCAACAAGGATTCTGGGAGCCCAAGATGATCACTCCATTATGTTCATTTCTATGAGGGTACAAAGGCAGCTCTAGTCCTTGTATGTTAGACATCATTTTGAGTCCATGCAGGTACTTTAAGGTGATAGCCTCTTCAATATTAAGCAAAGAGAAACTGATTATCTCTATGTATGTCCCAGTGGAAATTCCAAATAAAATTAAGATGAGAGATGGCAAATTAAACTTTCCCTTATGGTATAAACCTAAAGTATATAATGCAATGTAGGCCTCTGACGAAACAAATACTGTTCAATTACAGGTACGTATAAGCCTGACTATTTCTTCTTCTCCAAAATCATACCCAAGTTGAGGAAATTTCATGTAGGAATAAGCTTTAGAGAGAGAATGCCTAAAGCTCATAGCAGCGCACTGTAACTCATTGATTTCCATTCTGAAAATGAGTCTGAAAATTGACTTCCCTTCTGAAAATCATTGAGAGCTTTTCACTGTGTGAAAGGATATTCAGGAAACTGATAAGGACAATAGTGGCAGTCCCTGGATTACGGTGCTGGGGGCTCTTAATAGGATAGACCATTGTGAAATCTCCGTCCTACTGGGGCGCAGCTGGAACTAAACCCCCCTTTGCCCAGGCTGAACTTTAAATCTGCTAGCTTTCACCCTTCAGCTTTATTTCCCTTTTCTTTTCTGTTATCAACCCCCACAACCTTTTTGCAGGGGGGAGCAGGGATAAAAATGGGAAAATAAGGGAGTTCATGGTGGGAATCTTTTGGCAAGGGCATTAACACCGGTGTAAACTTCAGACCAGTCCGGGCAACAGAATTACCTCACAGTCACTCTGAAAATTTGAATTCTTCCCGTATAGTCTTTAAAAGTATCTTTCACACCATCTAGGCCCCTCTGAGGCAGTTGTGCTGTTGAAATTTCTGAGTTGTAGGAATGTTCTCCAACTCAGTATGTTCCCACTAAAATGAGCGCAGAAAGGGAACATCTTCACCGGCTGCTTTGACAGAACTCAGACATAAACTGCGCTGCAGCGTTCCTTTCTCCCGCGCGCTGAAATTCGTGGTAAAGCACCAGCTCTCGCGTTCCCAAAGAGATTTGCTTTCAAAGATCAGTAGAGGAGAGGCTGATTGGGTCTCCTGAGATAGATCTCATCCTCTGACAACCCGCCGAGCCTCCGCTGAATCTGGCTCTTCGTGTCTAATTACCTGCCTGATACCCGAGCCTTTCTCTCCGCAGCCCGACTCCGGGTGCGCAAACTCTGCCCCAAGGCGCGGCAGACACACAGCTGGGGGGCCGGCCTGGGCGGGGAGCGGTCCCCCATCTACCTCTGGAAATCCCACATTTTAGGGCCTAGCAGTCATTTCCTTGCTAGTACGTGGAAAGGTTGTGTACGTTTTTATAAAAGGAGGCCAGAAGAGAACACCCTCCTCTTACTTCCTAATATATTATGTCCTCCCCTGCCGAGTCCGGGACTTAGTCTGGATTTGGTAACTGAAGTAATATAAATGTTAGCTAAGAAGTATTCCCGCAATGTGGTTCCAATTTAGGCCTGTTTTGAAGTCTAAAGGCCCAATATGTCTCGTAGATTCTTCGCTGGACATTAGCGCTAATGTAATTTGCGCTGGAGCGCAGGCCGCCATCTAGAAGGCGGCCCCGCCTCTGCGGATCGGGGCGCTTTCCCTGCGCTGGGGGACGCGTGCGTTCGCCGGTAGTTCCCCCCACCGCTTTTGATGTTGGGGGCTTTGCTCAGGAAATTGCCAGGGTTTGCAGATAAATGGAGCAAGGTAAGTGCTGTACGCTGTCACCACCCTCTCTCCTCTCCAGGCTCTGGAAGGAGGCAGCCCGGGGGAAGTCAGCCTTTCTCTGCAAGCTGTTGGCACTTTACTTCAATAACACATCTCTCCGAACAGGGGCTTGATTTGCGAAGACACGCGTGCATTTTCGGAGTGGGGCTGACGCACCCCCTCCCCGCGCCCGCCCCCCACCCGCCTCCCAGCCCTGAGCTCACACCCCTCCCGAGCCCCCGGCTGCATCCGGGTAATGAGCATCCCCCTGGAACCGCCTGCCCTTTATCTTGCTGGGGGGACCCGCACCTTTTGAACTGCCATCTGTAGATTGTGTTGGTGCACTGACTTGTTAACTGTGCCACGCTGTGAAGGAAATGGCATGATTTAGATCAAGTGCTCAGGACGGCTGTTCATAAGAAACACTTGAGCCAAGCTGTTGCTGCTCAGAAAGTGCCCTGGGGAGAGGGGTTCCGTTTCGGGTCACGGTCCTGCCTTGTATGAGGGCAGGCGCAAAGCGCTGCAACCCCCGGCTTCGCTGGGGCTGGAGGGGGGGCGTTGAGAGAAACATTATGAAACCATAGAAGCGAGGCTGCCAAATTAACTTCTCACCCTTTCAATCACACTCCAGAGGATAAAAGCCTAACATTTCTGCCTCAGAAACAGGCTCGGTTTACACCAAACAAGTTATTTCTCTAATTTATCAGCCCGGCCAGCTATCCTTTTAATTACTAAAAATCTCTGCCCTTTATAAAGCCACTTTCATAGGTGTACAATGAACAGCGAGCAAGGAAATGGGTGTTGGAAAGTTTGAGTGGACAGGACTTCCCCAAGACTGCTTATCAAAATAACTAAAAAAACAGAAACTTTCTAGTTTCAGTTGTTTTGTTTCCATGAAAATAGTTTTGCTCGTTCCCAGGAGCAAAAATAAAATTGAGGAACCTCAAGTTCAGGTAAGTTCAGATGATGAAATCTGCACCTCTAACTTGTAAATTCCTGTAAATAACGTTTAATTAGGAAGACAAAAGTAAAACTGAGATGGAGCAAGAGAAGAGGGGAACCCTTCAGCCTAATTCATCGATTCCCAGGCTAATACCAAGGACACTGATTTGTCCATTATATGGAAATAGATGATTAGGGTCATTCTCTGAGACAAATTTACTTTTCTGCACACTCTAAATCTGTTTAGTCACTTTAAAGGTGTCAATTATTGGAACAGGCTAAGACTATGAATTTCTTAGTAATAGCTTTAATAACATTTTGAAATGAAAAGCAGATACCTTGAAGTCAGCTTGCTTTGAAAAGACATATGAGCAGCTCTGGTTTTAATTTGTGTAGCATTCTACATCTGGAATCCCTTATAATTAAAACTAAAAACTGAACTACTACTTCCACCTGTCAAATGATGAAAAGATGAATGCACTAATAAGTTACTAAATAGCCCAACATGATAGAGTTTACATTCTCATTCTATACAGTAAAACAGAATTTTGGACAGGAGGCTAAAGGTCTTTGGTCATTACTAATAACACGCTTTCAGTATTAACCTGTATGTCCTGCTGCAACTCCTGACGGGATCTTTTTTACATTAAGAGCTCATTTTCCCAAGTCTTTGTTTTAAAAGCAAATATCGATTTCAGAAAGAATATTCAAAACACAGAAACTGAGATGTACTTTTAATCCCACATTCTGGGGTTTCCTCATTCTTGAAACCCTTCTAATACCTTCCTATAATAATTGCATACAGTTGTCAAAAAGTCCAGTATTTACAAATGTTTCTCGAGCACCCACAGTGTGCATGGCTTGGTGCTCAGCACTGAGGGTAACTTCGTGTACTGTAACTTTGTAGGTAACTTACAAGTTAAGAAAATTTGCAGTTATTTCTTCAGAATGACTAAAACCACATTTTTGCCTAGACTGTGATAAGAAAAGGCAGTTTTCTAAAGCTTTTGCTGTCACTCCAATTAAAACAACAATCGTCATTAAAATGCCCTCAGACTGTCACTGGTGATCGGAAGGTTAATTATTTAAAAATGTAAATCCTGATTTGTAATCTGTATTGAAGCTGTTTGGAACAACTCCCCCTGCAGAGGTCGAGCTGCGTGGGCGGCCCCTAAAGGCTCATTTTTCTTATTACACAGTCTTGTTTCTCTGTCATGAAATAAAAATGGAAATATCACATTTTGAAAAGAGCATTGATTCTCCTGGAAAAAAAAAAAAAATGCCAGCAGTTGAAGAGGTCTTCATAGGCTAGGTGCTGCTTTCACGGAGGTTGTCGAGATTATTCCATTCAGCACAGTAATTGCTGTTGGCATCAGACAACAGAAAGAAGGCAAGGCCTGAAGGCAGCCATAATCACAGGAGTTCTCCCTCTGGGAAAGTATGCCCAGGAAGAGAACTCCAGCCTATTTTTAACTCTTTTGAGTCACTGGGGACTTCATTAAATTGTTGCTTTAGTATCCCTTTCTATACATAGCTACTTTCCATTTGAGAAAAAGTAAGATTTGGCTGCCACACACTCTCTTAGGCAGAAGATGCGACTGGCCTCCCAAGGCCTCTATCTAGCCTGAAGACATGCTCATGTGGCTAGCATGTTGTTCTAAAAATCAGGAGATTCATAGCAATGTTATTCACAATAACACTGTTGGAAGTACAAAAGTTGGAAGCAACCCAAGTATCCATAGATAGATAAATGGATAAACAAAGCGTGGTATATTCATACAATGGAATATTATTCAGCCTTAAAAAGGAAAAAATTCTGACACATCTACGTTATGCTAAGTGAAATAAGCCAGTCACAAAAAGACAAATATTGTATGAATCCACATATACAAGGTTCCTAGAATAGTCAAAATCATAAAGACAGGAAGTAGAATGGTAGTTATCAAGGGCAGAATGGGAAGTTATTATTTAATAGGTACAGAGTTTCAATTAGGGAAGATGAAAAAAGTTCTGGATATGATGTACAACAATGTGATGTACTTGATGAACATACACTTAAAATGGTAAATATTGTTTTGTATATTTTGCTATGATAAAATCAAGAACTTCTACATTACAATAGAGATTTCCAATTTTTCGGAAAACAAAGGTAACCAAGTAATCTTTAACACCAACCAGCATACCTGAATGATAATAGTGATGGAAACTGAGTAGTACCCTTAAATGTGTGCCTCCAGTCTCCCGGGCCCCCACTCCTCCCTCTGGTCTTCCACCCATTCAGCTTCGCCCACATGGCTCCCTGTCAGGCCCCTGAAGCCTTCTTCTGCTCTCAGGGCCCCTGTGGGTAGCTCTCAGGTTTACAAACATTTTTCAAAGACTTGCCTAGAAACAGATTTTAACCTGCAACACCACAATTAACACAGTCTATCTCAGGCACAGATGAGGTGAGGTAAGAGGCATGAGAGGGCCTCCATGATAGAAACATAATTGAGAAGCTTCCCTTCAGCAAAATGAAACTTGACCCCTTCCTCTGCCCATCCACCTGGGGCAGAGAACAGTGGATGTTGCACTCTGGAGACCAAGTAAGCTATGCTTCCTTACTCGACAATTGCAAATAGGGCCATAGATAAATACTTAGAAAAGAACTAGAAGCAGTTTTAAAAATCAGGAGATGTTTCTTATTACCCATTTTTCTGATATTGACTTTATATAAATTTATTACAGATTTTAACTCTGAGTCAAGGAGAAATGAATTTAAGAATCTTTATTGAAGTCTGGATTATCTGCAAACTGAATTTTCCTTCTAAGCCGTTGGCTGTCTAAGGGTTTTTTCCCCTTAAATGCTACTGTCAAATGAGCATTTTAAAACATTTATCAAAAACCAATGGCTGCAAACTTCAGTCTGTACATTCCATACAAAGTAAACTACAGTCTAGTGCTGATGCATAAATGATGTGTTGGTTTAATCTATTTTTCACAGGGGGTGTCTGAGAGTAGGAAAATTAAAAACAGGTAGAATGGACTATTATTACTGTCCCATAGTGTGCTTTTTTACATGAGGTCTGGATTAAGATAACATCTGGTCTATATTTCTTGAACTATTTCCCTTTTATCACAAGAAAAATCGGCAACCCATCTCACAACTGCTCTTAATTTAGATCTAAATATCACTGATGAAACATTGTACAACATGCTGTTATCTATTAAAATGATTTCCCTGAAGGAACAGTTGATACTTTTATATATTCCAGCAAAGCTAATCATGCCAGGCCTCCTTAGTAGGACTTACCTTATAATCATATGTTCAAATGTTCCACCTAAATCATTGCTTTGGTACCAAATGAGTCTTATTCTGAGATTAATTTCACTACTTTGTTAAATAGAGTGCCCAGGTCTGAAGTCACAGAATGACAGAGATTTTTTCAGGAGTACAAAATTTTACTCTGGAGCAAACAAGCCATTGTTCCCCGGCAGCCTGTGCTATGGGCTTTCCAGAGCCCCTTGCGAAGGGAAGGCAGTAAGCTGTTTTCAGCACTTTTTGGAGTTCAAGTGCTATACAATGTAGTATATTGATTTCACAGAATAAAAACTTCTGGGTTTTTTTTTTTTCCAGAATTGTATAACTTATTTCCACAGATAATAAATCAGTAAAGTATTTTCTCTAAAACTATTTTGCATACCTATGGTACACATTCATTTCATTCATTTTAAACTACGTCAAGAGAATCACAGAAGGTAAATCTATGTAGTAACCAGTTACATGGGAAATTACTTTCTCCAACCCCCACCTTTAATTTGGTCATATGTGTTCCCGATTTTTTTAAAAAAAAGACTGAAACCAAAACACACAAAAATTATGGGGGTTTAAAAACCTTGACTAGAAATAATTCTTGGATAGCTGTGAAAATATAAGAATGTTCTTTATAGTAGAAAATGAAATTAGAAATGTATTACACAAAAACTATTTAAAAAATTAGAAACAAAATGCTTATAAATAGGGGATTGTTTAAATGAATTATGTTACATAAATAATATGAAATATCTTATAGCCATCAAATAAGGTTAAGAATATGTACTAAGGAAGGATATTCATGAGTTATTAAGAACAACACAACATGAATAGCTTGGTATCACTTTTTGCTGTCACTTAAAAAGGAAAATAGACATATATGTTGATGTGTATGTAAAAGAGGTCTGGAAGAATTTACATCAAACTGTTTTCAGTGATTAACCATTACAAAAAAAGGAGAGGAAAGAACATTTAACTTCATAAACTGCTGTGGGTTTCCTAGCTTTTCTTAACACATATATATATTACTTTCTAAATTAAAAAAAAAAAAGTAAAAATGCATTGAAGAAAAAAAGCAAATAGACAGAGATCAATTAGCCATTCCCTTAGGAATAAATCGTAAGAAGGGAGGTGGTTAGCGGGGGAGGGTGGGTGCCTGCAGAACAGAGCAAGAGGAATGCGATTGACAGGCATCCTGTCATCTTGTATTTTTTGGAGGGAATTCTGAGAATAAAAAGCCTTTGGAAGTTATCAGCGGTCAGGCTGGAGCCATTCATTTTTCACCTGCCTGTGTTTGTTGTCTGGCAGCCAGTCAAGGGTGCTATTAGCAGAATTAAGATCCAGAAGAAAAGATTATCCTGTAGAAGGCAAGATAAGGGGCTGGAAAGTGTGGCTGGTTATCAATATCACAATACCAAACAGGTCAGAAAGGATTCCGTATAGGTTTCACTTGAAGCAGGTAATCTCTGCAAAAATAATGAAGTGACTGTTCTTCTGAAACACTTCAGTACTGCAACATACTGCCGTTCATTTAAGATAAAGCAGCAGTTTTACCAAGAGTCCCACAGCTGCACTAGGCTGGAGAATGGATAATAAAATGCTGCAACAACGTCCTTTTATTCTCCTTTATTCAGTAACCCTAGGTAATGAAACAAACTTCCATCTCTCCCAGATCATTTTTAATATTTTGAATGGTATACTTTCATTCACTCTTCTTTCCTTCTCACTGAGGAAAGATCTAAATGGAATTCCATAGTATATTTAATATAAGAAACAGGAGGAGTGATTGTAACATTATTTAAGTATTTAATTGTTAGGAAATTTTAAAATCACCAATAGGAGTGTGGATTGAAAGCAGCAACTCTTGTCTAGGGAGTCTTTACCACTCTGGTACTGAAACATGTGTTTTCAAACAATGAATTGGAATGGTGAAGGTTTTGAGTTCATGTCAGCACTGCAATTTACAAGAGTTCACATACAGCATGAACTTACATAGCATTTCACCATGTTGTCTATGAATCATTCAATTTTAAGCTCTGCAGCATATGGACAATTGCAAAATGCAGAGGTAAGAAAACACATTTGGTATTTCCATTTTATACACCTCATATTGGAAATAAATGGCTTTGTTCTCCCAACTATTTTTCATCTAAATGATAAAGCCTCTTTCATTTTATTTTCCCTTTTCTTTTTCTTTTTAGCAATTTCACATAAACAGAGATAAACTTTTTCAGCTAAATAATTTTTCAACGTACAGACCTTTGTATTATTTGTACACTTATGGAGCGATCAACAACCAGAAGTTTATTTACTTTGAGTTGTCATCCCAGTAGCAGTGATGAATTGATATTGGTTCATCCATCTAATACTTGATCAATAAAACAGATTTCCAAGACAGCTGCAGTTGAAAGAAGTGCCGAACTATTGGCAGAATAGAAAGAATGAAGACTGTGGCACTGCATCACAAACGGAGGTAACCAAGCACACACTTAATGACCCAGGAGCTATCAATTTACCAATGAAAAGCAAAACCATGTAAAATAAAAACATGTAAAATAAAAATGCGCTTTGATATTTCTTTAGAGTCATAAAATTGAGTTTGCTACAGCAGTACATGAAAATGTTCCCATTTCAGCAAAAACTTTCAAAAGCCTATCAACGTCTTGTTGTTAGTATGAATGACACTATACTGTGTCCATTAAAGAACACAGAACACAAAATATTTTTATTCTTTTTCTCTACTTTTTCGTCTACATCCTCAGAGAAGACATTACCAAGTAGAAAACTTGGTAATTGAACATTAAAGCCCAGTTTTAAACAGTTTTTAACTATGTAAATAATACATAAAAACACTTTTATTATTTTGAAATGTGAACCATACAAAAGTATACAGAACAAAAGCAAAAGTCTCTCCTAAACACTCTCAGCCACTCCCAGCAAAACACGTCATACCTCTCTCCTCAGTGATAATGACCGTCAGCAATGCAGAAAGTAATTTATAGACCTTTTTCTATGCATTTACAAACATATATGTACATATACACACATGTAATGGTGGAGGGGTTTTAATTAATGAGATTATACTGTATGTATTGTTCTGTAGGTTGCTTTTTTCCTTTAACAATTTGTTTGAGACATCATTCCAGGTGAGTAGGTATAGACCAGAAGTTGTAAACTAGTAACCCACTGTTCACAAATCCTTTTAAAATTTTTAAATTGTTTTCAACATAAAAAAGTCCATATTCCCATCCCCCTTTTTTTTAAATGAAAAGATCCAGCAACATTGTGCCCAGTTCTCCCCAGAAGGGATCAGAAACAGGGCTTCCCAGGGTGAGACCCAGGCTCTCAGCACACAAGCCCCTGCAGCCCCCAGCCTCACGTCCAGCCTGGCCTTTAGACTTCCAAGTCTGTTACCCATGATTCGATATACCTACATTATTCTTTTAAAAGGCTACACAATATACTGTAATACAGATGCACCACAATTTATTTAACCATTTCCTTATTTAGATTACATTTTTAAAGTTCAAGTTTTTATATTGTATGTCATAGAGTGGAACTAAATCCCATATTCAGAAATGAACTCACCCTTTTTCCATTTGCCATTTTAGTTTTCCCTATAGTTTGTGAAGAGCCTGCATCCATAAGTGATAATTCCTTATAAAACTTTACAAAAATATAAAGGATTGTTCTATATTTTTTTCCTTTGAGAAACAGTATTGTGACTGAGAGACTGAGACCCGGGGATGAGGAGTGGATGAGGGAATGCTGAAAGATAGAGAAAACACAATCAGAAGCTCATTGGGATGAAGTAGATATGTTAGTTAAATCAGAATTTTTCTCTTTAAAAAACATATGTCTCTGGGTTAAAAGTAACCAAGACCTGCTGAATAGTTAAGGTATTCTCTGGTATTTTTCATCAGCTTTATCTGTATTCATTCTCCTTTTCATCTCTTCTATACCCCTGGCTCAAAAAATCTCTGAGAGCATATAAAGTTCCCATCACAGGGGTTTGCAACCGTGAAAATGGGACAGCAATCCGAAAAGTTCAAAAATTATTTTCCCAAAGTAATGCTGCTCATATGAATAAAGCTGACAGACTTCTAATAAGAGGGGCCAAATCACGTTACGATTTAGTAACTATAGTATACACTTGAGCCAAAAATCAAAGCACATGCAAAAGTGGAAAGAAATTAAAATTTTTTTTAAAAAAAAGTCTATCAGCCAAAATAAGAAACACACATGGAGTGACGCAATTGTTATTCTCAGAGGAACAGACTTTTTGCCTGTGTAATTTGATGTGAGGTAAGAGTTAAGGCTCAAATAAAAAGTAGGGATTGAGACAAGATTTGCCTACCTCCTGTGATTTTTTTCTTTCCATTCAAATTATCAAAAAATCCCTAAATTTCTACATAACATCATATGGATCATATTTATTTGATACATATTTATTATTCAGAAGTAAACCAAAGTCCAATGATAGCCTATTATCTGTCTTTCTAATCAAAATTAAACTTTAATGATTCTTCACCTGCGAATGTGAGACTGAAATACATATATTTGTTGAATCTCTTCTATGTGCTGAGGCATAAAGAATAGGCATCTCTGATTATTTTCAATAGACAATAATCAGCATCTGAAAGCCATATGAAATATTGCAAATAAAATATTGTTGAAACAAACTATTTTAAATTAAAATTGCATGTCTATTTGAAATGAACAATTCATACATTATTCACTTTATTGTTTATTTGAGCTATTAAAGATATTTCCCAGGTAAACTAATATTAAAACTTTAGGCTTTAAACAAAGAGCATCTTGCACTTCCCACAGGAACTGAGACCATGGTACTGATTAGATCATTTGGACTCCAGCTGACTTAAGAGGCACCCAGTGCAGGGTTGCTCTGGCGTGTTTAGAACACTCCAGTCTCTTTAAAAGAGTAACAGAAATGCTTGTGATTCTTTGCAATACTCCCGTCTTCATCTTTTCAGATCACAGATAAACTAAAAGTCATCACTTCCTGCTATCTTTAAATAAATTCTCATAATATCTGCTCCTTTTCTATTATTAATATCAAACAAGTCTCAATAACATTTTTTGAAAATTACAACACCTGTGATATTTCAATAGTGACAAAGTTAAGAAAACTGGAGGCAAAATAATTAAAGCCCCAGAGAGCAATGCAGGATTTGAGTCTATGATGAAATATAGCATATTCCCAGACTTAGCAAAGCCTGTGCTTCCTGGGTGCTCCCAATTGCCATTTCAGTCACCATGCAGAGGAGCCTAAGGCTGACGAACTTTTAACAGACAAGTCATGCCAATATGGGTGCCTGTATGTAACCAAGTACTGTTTTAGGGACTGGAGGTATAAAATGGATAAAGAGATATTGAGTGAGGAAGTATAAAATGAGGCTTACAGTATGGTACCTAGGCAGCCTAATGAAAATATAGTTACAAGACATGACTTAAAGCTAGTGCCAAAATAGAAATATGTACAAAAGAGCACAGAGAAGGGACTAACATTTTTCGTGACTATTTTTACTTTAACCTTAAAAAGCATGTGCATGTAGGTAAGTGCCAAAGATTTATGATGAAAGAAGGAACACAGAAGTATGTTCAGATGAGTGCTATGTCCCTTTTGAATGCTGCTATCTGGTACCTATATTCAGACAAATTACATGTAAACTTGAATTCAAAAATATATCTCCTCAAGAGGTAGTCCAAGAAATCTCTGCATTTCCCATTGAGCTTATCTGATTATAAAATACATTTATAAGATCTGTGTTAAGAAATAATATTAGATAAAGTGGCCCATTTTATATTACCAAAGAAAAAGCCTGTATTTGTTACAAGAAAATCTCAACAGTTGGATGGCTGCAGAACTGTGAATTCTCTACTCAACCATAGCTTTGAGCTTCCACACATAACTTTTACTGTTTTTAAAACACTACCATATCTGTCTCTTTCAAAACAAGTTAAATAGGAAAAACTAAGAGTTTCTAGAAGATAAGACTATTGCACTTCAAACTGCAAATCTAAGAATAATGAGATACTTTCTTTTTTGCCTATCAAATGGCTAAGAATTTAAAAAGCAATAATAATGAGTATATACAAGCATAGAAAGAAACCAATATATACACACAATATGAATAAGAGTGCAATCTGGTTCAAAATTTTAGAAGCAGTTTGGCAACATGTGTCAAAATGTGACTACCAATTTGAACTACTAATTTAATTTCTAGAAATTTATGCCAAGAACCTAACCAGAGCTGAAGGCAAAGATTTATGCATAAGGAGCATGCACTTTCAATATATCTAATAAACAGTTAAATGTCCAACATTAGGGATTAGCTATGTAAAGTGTGGTATATGCTTATATTAGAGCATTACCATATTTTCAAAAGATATTTAATAAAACAAAATATTTTGAGATATGGTAGGAAAATGAAAATTATAAAACAGCAAGTATAGTATGATTATACTTTTTAAATACACACAAGCATACTCATGTAAGTATATCTAAGTGCAAAAAATAGATTGAACATACATATACTAAAATATTAGTGTTTTATAATATGACATGCATATGATAAATACATATTAGTTTAAAAAGCAGACCTCAGATTTTAAGGGTGAGCACAAAGCCAATCCTAAAATTGACAAAGTTGAGAATTTAAATACATATATATATCATGTCAAGTATTTTGCTGTATAAACAGTCTGATACCTTAAATCAAGTTTATTCTACACTATAAAATAGAGTATAAGTGCCAACACACAATGCCTCAAAATAAAAAGGCTATTTCTACTTTTTCTCTTCCCACAGGGCAAAAGACTCACCCTTGCTAAAACACATTTCTATGAAACAAAGATTAATACTGTGTTGGCAAGAGGCAAACTGCCTTTATGCTTCCAAAACCCTGGTGAATGAAGTTCACACCTTTGTCCATCCTGGCCCTAAATATCAGCTGCCTATTTCTAAGTTGAGCACAGTATGATTTCTATGGCAAATGCTGGCCAATAGAGGGTTCGTTGTAAGGTGAAACCCAAAGAAATGACTACTGCTTAGCAAGACTCTAGGACCAATTTCTGAATAATATGAGTCTATTTCAGATATGCCAAGAAAGAAATACTACACACTGGTATTTGTTTCCTTGGCACTTCTTTTATAAGCACAGTGATACACTATTTCCCATTACACTTCTCTTGCAGAATTACAAAATTGTGGTTACACTGCCAGATTTAAACATGAGAGGAGAAACAGTGCAGTGGGTATATAAACAGATGTTCAAAGACAATTGTGTGATCAAAGCATCAAAAATGGAGTGGGCTCCTGAAAATACTCACCCAGCCACTATCTGCCCAAAACTTGGTAACAGAAGGTGGATGATAGTAGTTACTTAGCAGCTGTTGTTTTAAAAACAAAAACTCGTTTCCTACACGTTTCATCCTTAATTCTTGACAAAGAGAAGTGCCACAAAAACTTGACTCTGCTGGGGGTGGGATTAAAATGGAGTGTCAACTTTATCTTTTCAATGTCCTGTTGCAGATAAGCCAGACACTTAAGAGCATCCTGATGTGTGATTACGTGGCAATCAGTTCTCTTTTTTTCTTTTGGGAAAAATAACCTTTGCAAAACAACTTCATGTGTGTCAGCTCTTTTTAATGAAATTTCCTATAATTACACCAATTTGAATCAAAAAAATAAATAAATTATAAAGAAGGTGATCTTGAAATTCCAGGGCACAAATATTTCTCTTGGAAGAGGTCATAGGTGTTATGATTTAGTAAAGAGACCAGAGTTGGAGGGGGTGGATTCCCCAGGGAAGTCAGTCTTCCTTTTAGCCTGAAAGAGAAGGGAGGTGGGATGTGATCTTTCAGTCTCCTTCCTTGCTGCTCATTGACCTCCTTCTGCCTTTTTCCAAGTAGAATTCCAAATCCAAATTTTAGTATGGCTTTTCTGTTCAGAAACTCTTCTTCAAGGATATCATCAAGAAATAAGTGGACGCTCAAAAAGAACTACAAAATTGTCCAGGAAACTTTGACCCAACATATAAATCTCCCATTTTATATACTTTCTGGAATAAATCTTATATGTTACTGAGATGTAAGACTTTATTATTTGGGTCCCCCTAGGATCTGAAGCATGGTGTTAAGTAAGGATCTGCTATCCCCAAACTACCACAAAACATAATGCTAAATTGGACCAATTTCTGAATAATCTTGTAAGTAGTAAAATATATTTTAAAACAAAAATAACAAATTAAAAAAATGTTCCTGAGACTCTTTGAGACTCATAGTTAAATGTCTGTCTCTCAAAGAATGAAGCAATCTGTAAGTAGATTCTTCACTAGAAAAATATCAGTTTTAATTTAAAAGGGAACCTCAGATCTCATGCATTCTAAATTTTCTTTGCACAGGCAGAAATGAGGAAAACTTGTCCACATAATTACAGAGGAAGGAAATCTGGTATGAACTTTATATATCTTCAGTAACAGCCCCTCAAAACAATGATGGCAAAAAAGTTATATATTAATATTTTCAATGCTCCTACAAAGTCACAGGTGGAAAAAAAAATGCCTCTTTCCCAAATCCATAGATAAAATTTCCAAGGGATCAAGATTAAAGCTTTTTAAAGTTTTAATAGATATAGCAGGATTCTCACACACACACACACACACACACACACACACACACATTCTCTCTCTCTCTCTCTCACTCACTCACTGGTTTCACAATTGCCTTCCATTTATACACTCATCAAACACTCATCGAGCATCTACTGTGTGCCTAGCAGAGTGTCAGGTATTACAATTAAATGGTGTATCAGAGATGATTTTGGCTTACAAGCAACAGAATCCACTCTGGCAAATTTAAATAGAAAAAGAAATTAAATGGTATTATTAGGTAGCTCATTATTAGGTAGCTCTCTAAAAGGGCCAGAGTGCCAAACCCGGAAGCCACAAGAGCCAGGAGTGATGCTCAGCTACAGCAGTGGGGCTCCTCTGAGGAAACACCACTGTACTGACACTCAGTGCCTGTGACTCTTGGGGCTGGAAGCCAGGAACTCTGTCACTGCTGCCTCCCCCCGACATCTCCACCATCAACCTTAGCAGAAGCCTGGTTCCCTCCCATGTACCCATCTCCTCCTGTGGCTCACTTTCAAACCTGCCTTGCATGGGTCATGTCACAGAGTCCACATCACAGGCCTTCACCCCAGCCACAGAATCTGTGATATGTATTATCTGACTTCTACCTTGAAAAGGTAGGTCTCATGGTGTGAAAATCACCAAAGATTGGGTGACCACAAATGTTCATTGTAAAATATGACACAGTCTAAAACAGAACATTCAGTGTAGTATAGAATACACTATAGTCTAGTATAACAGTATATGAACAAAACAACAACAAAAATTCTGTATGCTTTGATTACCAAGCATCATGCAGACCTTCCTAAATATGACCTAATAAAAATACTTATGCTAAATAATATATGTTTCATCTGGTTTGAGATGTTTCTTCCCTAGAGAGTCACCTTCTCTGCTTTTTTCCATAGTTTCGTACTTAACATGAATCAGTCCAGTCATTTGGCTATGGACTCATTATGTTAAATTAAAAGAAAACCAGTTATGTTTTAAAACATGGATTGCAGAGTTATGTGCTAGACTCCAGGCTTCTGTATGTAGCATTGTAGCAAACAAAAGGGACTTCTAGATTCAAATTGCAGCTCCACCATTAGTCGCTATGTGTCTTTGAGCGGGCTACTTCCCTATGCCTTAGTCTCTGATTCTGTTGTACCTACCACACAGAATTTTTTAGGAAGATTAAAAAGAAACAAGCAAGTAAAAGACTTTGTACCGTGCTTAGCACTACTGTGTGTTATCCAACCAGTATTTAATCTTCATGATGACATTATACACCAACGTCATTACCTCCATCTGAATTGATGAAGAAGACTCTAATGTTCAGAGAGCTGAAGTCACTTGCCCAAGGTAACAAACACCAACGTTGGGATTTGAACCCAGAGTTTTCTAGTATCAAGCCCAGCCTTTTTCCCTTATACCACTAGAGGAAAAAAAAAAGTATAGGAGCTCAACAAAGGAATATTCCTTCCCCAGAGTCTTTTGAGCCCCAAATATTTAGAACTAGAAAGAAATTTAGAAGCCAACCATTCTAGCCCTTTGGAATTTGTTTCATCCTAGGACCATTTTATTTTTATTTAGGTTCGTCATGTTTTCCTTCGTTTCTTTTGTCTTCTATCACTATAGGCAGGACCTGAAGACAAGTAAGGAAGCCACAGAACTGAGTGTTTTCCAGGCAAAATGCAAGAAGCAAGGGAACTTGACTGTTGCCCAACTGGTAGCACTCATGGCTGTATTAGGACTTCCCAAAGTTTATTCCCTGGAACATCTAGTCTCTCAGGATCCTAATAGATATTCCATAAAGAAAGTGTTCTTTGATCAAGTAAGTTTGCTCAGAACTTTTAATGTGCTAAAGAGCACAGTGAAATGAGGATAAAGTATGCAGTGTTGAAAATTTTTAACCCCAGAATATTTTTATCCCCCAAAATCTGGTAGAACTATCAAGCCTTAGGACACATCTGAGAGACTCTGGATGAGGAAAGAAATTTGTCATCAGAATACTAAGAAAAAGAGATATTCAAATGTGACAGGAAGCTTCCAGCACTACACAGGGAAGAAGGGGTTGGCATGAATTCTGATACTGTTGTTGGATACAATATACCAGATTATATGGCTTGAAGCATTCAGTATTAATATTGACAAAACTCTCTCCATGCTCAACATGCTACCTTTTAATAGCATTTTAGCTTTCTCTGTAGCCATCCTACAGAGAGAAGTGCTACACAAGATGGCATAAATATCTAGTACAGTTGAGAGTTATATTTCTTATAAATCAATGCAGATATTCCCTCCAACCAGTTTCTGTGTACAGTCAATTTGACAGATCATTTCTCAATGTAAGCCAAAGCATCCACTTGGATTGCAGAATCTCTTTCGAGTTTTGTGGACATGAGGTAGTCTTCAAGAGTTCCTAGGTACTGACAAGATCCAGCTTCCAAATCTTCAAGTGTTAACTGCAGATAAACCCTAGGCCTTACTGTTCACAGAGTTATGTGAACTTGAGGCATAGCCTGGGTACCTTTTTGAGGGTTTGTCACTCTCCTTTAAGATTAAACATTAGGGTCCCCTGTGTTTTAGTTCTAACTTGCCATCCCCTCCAGTCCTAGATTCTTGAAAAGATAGCTTTGAAATGAAATAAAAACAGTTTTCCTGATCTGCCTTACTTACCAATGAGCAGTTCTAGGGTTCAAGTTTTGAAAGCATGCACCCAGCCTAGCACAGTTCTCTAACTCTAACTGGAAAAATCGCAAGTTAAAACCAAAGGAACTCTGCAGTGCCACGGAGAACAAGCACATATTTCTTATCCCATCGGCAAGGGTCAATCTTCCATCTTGAACTTGCCAAGCTAAAAATTGGAAAGTCCATGCAAGGAGCCAGCTCTGTACCAGTCAGTCAGCTCTGCCCACAGGACACCTGGATTGTGAATCTCTTGGAGAGAGGCCGGGGTGCTGGAGAGATCATTTTCATAAATACACTTACTTTCCTCCTTTGAAGAGGCACACCTGTTTTCTCTACTAACTCCACTGCTTCGGTCACTTATGCCCTAGGGAAAGCAGTTATAAGAAATAGCAGATGCAGAATTTACACAGCAGAGAGCATTCCATCTCTTTAGTTTACAAATTCTGCAGAAAATGACCCAAGTGGTACAGGACTATTTTATGAACTGTGACCTCAAGCCGCTCATTGAAAATGCAGTTACTATCAAATTGCTCTTTGCAGGTTTCCATTTTAAATGATGAACACATTTTGGGTTAGTTACACTTGAACCAGCCACATTTACATGACAAAATTCTCTGCAAAATATATATATATATATATATATATATATATATATATAGTGTAATATTACATCATTGCCTCCATTTTACAGATGGGGAAACTGAGGCACAAGCATCTGGCCCAAAATTTCTGCAAAATGACTCAGAACAAATAAGACTGTTGTCTTTGCAAATGACAAAATCTATAAAGGAGGTTGATTGGAGGTGTGGAATTTGCAGTGTGTTCCTTCTTGGCCAGAGTTTACTTTCAGATGGATTTGCTTAGAGACTTGCATGAAATTGACCTCTGAAGATAGAATATGGCTCTCTGTTTATCATTAAGTGTTATCATTTTTTTAAAAAATGGGTGCCCCCTGGCCATTTCTAGTTCAATGACTCTGGAGTGAGGAGTAAGATAATACAATAAGTACCAAAGGGTAAATAATCTAAGCAAGAGTAAAAAATAAAAATCACAAATTGGAAATCGTTTTACTGAGCATCTGAAGGAAAGGATGCAAACAGGCAGAGATCCTGCACACATCAGAGCAGGATCCTTGCTTGGGCAGGCGAGCTCGGGGGAAAATCTTCAAAGGACAGACAAAGGAAGGGACTAGAGTGGAGGAGAAAGGGGGAGGAGCCAGATCTGCAGGTGAATGGATGAAGCAAATATAATTGTTTGATTATTTTTAAGAAGACTTCTGCATTTAATAAATAGTGCTATGAGTTTAGGAGAGTATATTTTAATTTCTGAGTTTATTTCACAACAAAGAATTAAATTCAAGAAATATTTTCAATATAAAGCCTGTGCTTCCCCACATGAGTGGTCCCTCAACCTGGATGCACACCAGAATCACCTGGGGAGTTTGTTAAAAACTGATTTAGGACATCCTTTCTACTGATTCTGAATCTCCAGTGGATGCTGCCCACTAATTGGCATTTTTTCAAAGGTTGCCCAAGGTTTTTTGGTCACAGATGCCATGTGGGAACTTCTACCCAAATATGCCAATTTCAGGGTTACCTGAAGAAATGTGTAGCTGATGGATCTGGCTTGTGCAGTCCATAGCACCTATCTTCCTGCTCAGGGGTATTCTTGATATCTCACCAGAGCTCCTCGTCCACCATTTTAGCCCTCCTCTTGGCTGTCCCCGGAATCCATTCTCTTTTCTGTTGTGCTGTACTCCTTACATGGCTTGCTGGGTATGTTGCCCTTCCAGGCTGAAGCTCTGCTCCTAGCACTCCCTGTCTGGCAAAGTCACCCAGGGTGGTGTAATTCAAGTCACTCTTCAGCCATGGCTGCTGGCTGTGCCATGCTAGGCAAAGAGACCTCTTTCCACAAGGTTTAACATTTTTCATCAAGTCGCCAAAAAAATATATTAAATAATATTTCCAAAATTCTCTTTCTCCAGGAACTTGGTACCAGTTTCTTGAGATTAGGGTTGAGGTGGAGGGGTTGAGGTGGAGGGTGTCTTAGTCCAAAGATAATAGATAATTTGAGTGATGTCACCCCATGGGAGACTGGGAACCATCCTTCAGTTACTACCTCTGCCCCATCAGTGGTAGCCTCTGCCCTCTCAGGAGTAATGAGACTGTCCTTATTGGTCTCTCTTATCAAGAAGGAGACCCAGGGCTCTCTTAAATGGCTCCACAAGCCTTATGGATATAACCATGGCAGCCTGCCCTAGCATAACAAAAGGTCTTAGAGAAGCACACAAAATAATAAGTGTGCTTTACAAGAGAAATGTTCCCTGATGCTTGACTTTATGCACTATTCTTCTTCTTAACCATACATGAAAGTACCTATATATATTCCCTAAAGACCACAGGGACCTTCCCAAGTTCTATGAGGCATCTTTCCTCCCCATTTCTCTCTCTCTCTCTCCACTTTTTTTTGCAAGAGAGACAATAAAATTAAGGTAGGGGGAGAAGGGGAGGGGGAGAGAGAGAGAGAGGGAGAGAGAGAGTGTGTGAGTAGTGGGTACCACAGAACTGTTGTTACACAAAATGTTAAGAGATGTTTTGTGTAAAAACAACTTACTCAAATCCACCAATGTATCAAAAGACACAATCAAGTGAGATTGATCCCAGATATGCAAGGTTGGTTCAACATTCAAAAATCAATTAATATAATCCAATACATCAACAAGCTAAAAAAGCAAAATTGCATAATTATATCAATAATAGAGAAAAAGCATTTGAAAAAATCCAACACCCATTCATAATGAAAATGTTTAGTAAACTAGGAATAAAAGGGAACTTCCTCAACTTGATAAAGAATATTTACAAAAAACCTACAGCTAACATCATACTTAATGATGAGAAACTTGAAGCTTTTCTACTAAGATCAAGAACAAGTCAAGGATGTTCCCTCTCTTCATTCCTTTTCAACATATTACTGAAAGTTCTAGCTAATGCAATAAGACAGGAAGAAATAAAACTGTCTTTGTTTATAGATGATATGATCATCTTTGTAGAAAATTTGAAAGAATTAATAAAAAAAAAAAAAACTCCTGGAATTAATAAGCAATTATAGCAAGGTTGCTGTATACAAAGTTAATATATAAAAGTCATTTGTTTTCCTATATATTAGCAATGAACAAGCAGAATTTTTAATTAAAAATGCATCACCATTTATATTAGCAGTCAAAATAAGAAATACTTAGGCATAAATTTAACAAAGTATATATAAGATCTATATGAGTAAAGCTACGAAACTCTGATGAAGGTAATCGAAGAAAAACTAAATAAATGGAGAGATAGTCCATGTGCATAGATAGGAAGACTCAATATTGTCAAGATGTCAGTTCTTCCCAACTTGATCTATAGATTCTGTGCAATCTCAATCAAAATCCCAGCAAGTTACTTTATAGCTATTGACAAACAACTTAAGTTTATGTGGAAAAGCAAAAGACACAGAATAATAATTCGATATTGAAGGAGCAAAACAAAGTTGTAGGACCAACATTATCTGACTTCAGACTTACTGTAAAACTACAGCAATCAAGATAGTGTGATGTTGGCAAAAAATAGACAAATAGATCAATGGAACAGAATTGAGAGCTCAGAAATAGATGCATAAATGCAGTCATCTGATCTTTGACAGAAAAGCAAAAACAATACAATGGTGCATAGATAGTCTTTCAACAAATGGTACTTGAACAACAGGACATCCACATGCAAAAAAATGAACCTAGACAAAGACTTTACATCTTTCACAATCTGAAAAGGCTACATACTACATGGTTCCAGCTGTGTAACATTCTGGAAAAGGAAAAATAAGTAGACAATAAAACAATCAGTGGCAAAGGTCAAGATGGCATAGAAGGTAGAGGCTGTACACACCTCCTCTTGTGACCACACCAAAATTATAATGAAACTACAGAGCAACCAGCTTGTGGGGTCACCTGAAGTCTGGCTGAACAGAAGAAGCCCTACAACCAGGAAGAAAAAATAACAGATCACCTCAAAGCAGTAGAAGGAGCAGAGATGCAAAATGGCCCAGTCCCACAACCATGTGTGGAAAACGAGAATTTGAAGGACTATCTTGGCTGCAGAGCCCCAAGGTGCCTCGAGGTGCCTCGAGAGGCCAAGCCAGAAACTGAGGCCAGCTGCTGTTAGTATGGGGTTTGGGGCTGCTCAGCAAGAGGTAGAGGGCACGCTGAGGTGAGATATTGCTTCTCTGTGTTTTTTGAGCCTTTGAGAGATTTTAGGAAAGTCCGCAGCAAGAGCCAAGACAGCCCATTTGTATGAAGTAAACTGCTGTAAGCAGCTTGGATGGGACCACAAGTTGGGAGAGGCAGAG
>CM053509.1:31189004-31580003 GCA_028627145.1 Eidolon dupreanum | reverse complement strand
CTCTGCCTCTCCCAACTTGTGGTCCCATCCAAGCTGCTTACAGCAGTTTACTTCATACAAATGGGCTGTCTTGGCTCTTGCTGCGGACTTTCCTAAAATCTCTCAAAGGCTCAAAAAACACAGAGAAGCAATATCTCACCTCAGCGTGCCCTCTACCTCTTGCTGAGCAGCCCCAAGCCCCATACTAACAGCAGCTGGCCTCAGTTTCTGGCTTGGCCTCTCGAGGCACCTAGAAGCCCAGGACATATGGCAGCCATCTGTGGGTTGCTTTGTGACTCTTACCAGGTGGCCCCGGAGGTACACAGGCTGCAATTGAACTTGGCCTACAGCTGGACCCCTCCCAGGACTGTGCCACTGGGCCCCACAGCACACCTACTACATAAAGCCACTCTACCAAGACTGGTAGACTTAAGAGCCCTACCTAATACATAGAAACAGACACAGGGAGGCAGCCAAAATGGGGAGACAAAGAAGTATGTCTCACATGAAAGTACAGAACAAATCTCCAGAAAAAGAACTCACTAAAATGGAGACAAACAATCTACCAGATGCAGAGTTCAAAACACTGGTTATAAAGATGCTCAAGGAACTTCGAGGAAGAGTAAATGAATTCAGTGAGAACTTTAACAAAGAGATATAAAACATAAAAATAAAGATGAAAAACATAATAGGGAGCTAGTCAGAAGGAAGAATACAATATCTGAGATGAAGAGTACATTAGAGAGAATCAACACAGTGGATGAAGTAGAAGACTAAATCTGTGACATAGAGGATAAAGTAGCGGAGGACACTCAATCACAACAATAAGAGAAAAAGAATCCAAAAAAATGAAGATAGTTTAAGGATCCTCTGGGACAACATCAAGCATAACAACATTTGCATCATAGGGGTTCCAGAAGGAGAAGAGAGAAAGCAAGGAATTGAAAACCTAGTTGAAGAAATAATGACATAAAAAACTTCCCTAACCTGGTGTAGGAAATAGACATACAACCCCAGGGAGTTCAGAGGGTACCAAACAAGATGAACCCAAAGAGGCCCACACCAACACACATCATAATTAAAATGCCAAAGTTTAAATACAAGAGAGAATCTTAAAATCAACAAGAGAAAGTCAATTAATTACCTCCAAGGGAGCTCCCAAAAGACTGTCAGCTGATTTCTCAACAGAAACTTTGCGGGCCAGAAGGGCTTGGCACAAACTATTCAAAGTGATGCAAACCTAGGACCTACAACCAAGATTACTCTAGCTAGCACACCTATCATTTAGAATCAAAGGACAGATAGAGTTTCCCAGATAAGAAATAGCTAAAGGAGTTCATCATCACCAAGTCAGTATTACAGGAAATGTTGGAGGGACTTTTTAAGAAGAAAAAAATATGTATCAAAAATATGACTAAAGAATGGCAATGACTACATATCTATCAACTACTTCAAATGAAAAAGAATTAAATTCTCCAATCAAAAGACAGAGTGGTTGAATGGGTAAGAACACAAGACTCTTACATAGGCTGCCTACTAGAGACTCATTTCAGATTAAAAGACACACATGGACAGAAAGTAAAGGGATGGAAAAAGATATTTCGTGATGGACCTAGAGGGTATTGTGCTGAGTGGAGTAAGTCAAAGACAAATGCCATATGATTTCATATACATATGGAATCTTAAGAACAAAATAAACAACAACAGAAAAAACAAACAAACAAACTCATAGATACAGAGAACATTTTGAGGGTTACCAGATGGGAGGGGGGTTGGGTGGTCAGTGAAAAGAGGGGAAGGGATTTAAAAGTACAAATTGGTAGCTACAAAATAGTCATGGAGATGTAAAGATAGCATAAGGAATATAGTCAGTAATAACTATGTACAGTGGCAGAGGGTTACTAGATTTATTGGGGCGATCGCTTTGTGAGTAATATTGATATCTAATCACTATGTTGTACACCTGAAACTAATATCATATTGTACGCCAACTATAAATGAAAAAAATTTTTAAATATTATAAACAAACAACAAAAAAAATTAGTGGCTGCCAGGGGGTTGGTAGAGAGGAATGAATAAGTGGAGCACAAAAGATTTTTAGGGCAGTGAAAATACTTTGTATGATATCATTACTACAGCTGTCATTCATTATACATTTGTCAAACCCAGGGAATGTACAATACCAAGAGTGATCCATAATGTAAACTATGAAGTCTGGGTGATGATAATGTGTCAACACAGATTCATCAATAGTAACAAATGTACCACTGTGGTAGAAGATGGTGATAGTGAGGGAGGTTATACATGTGTAGGAGCTGAGGACTTTTATATTATAGAGCATGCTTTCAATTACCTTATTTAATCAAAAATTAAAAATTAGATTAATAGAATACAATTAGAACTAATTTGGGATATTTATAGAGGTCTCCTGATAGAGCTGCTTTAAAAAGAAAAGACAGAGAGACAAAGAAACTTAGCCCAAATTACTTGCAAGGAAGCTTTTCAAAAGACATTTTTGAAAATCATAAAGATTATATTGGGGAGATCCCAACTATACATGCAGAGAATGAATGAAAAACAAAATAACTTACTAATGTTCTATCAATGGTCAAGTGTGGCTTGAGAGAAACTGATTCAGACACGGCTTTGATTGAAACAGACAGAGGTAAGGACCATGTGCTGTGTCAAACTGTTAAAGGACTCAGTGGGAAGGCCTGGATGTTACAGACACAGGTGAAAAGTTTTAATAAAATTGTTTCATAAACTGTAAAAGTGAAAAAAGAAATATTTCTAAATTAAATCATTTTATTGTATATATGTGTGTGTGCATTATATACAATAATTAACTACATTAATAAGCTAAATATATAAGCAGACAGGTGGCTAATTCATTTTTATCTCTATATGTTAATATAAGCATTTCATTTTCTTAAAGATCTTTATATTAGGAAAGTAAAAGTTTCCTTTATATGCAGAGTCTCTCTAAGCCACAGAAATATCATAGGCAATTAGCTATATTATGGGCCACCATCAGGATTGACCTTGGAAAACTTTTTTCTCATATACTGGATAGCCAGATCTCCAAGGGGCCTTGTAGCTCTATCCTGGTATCTATTAGAGGCTCCTTTCCAAATGGATGGCCTATCATCCTTAATCCAGTGAGTTCTCTTTGCAGAAATAAGGCTATGAGACAAATGTACTAATACATATAAGAAAATGTTGGGCATAGAAACATACAACATTTTTTTTTTTGCCAATGTCCCCAGTCTATGAGTGAGAGCTGATCCTTCAGTTAATGATTCAATATTCAGAATATTATTTTTCTTGAGTTTTGGATACCATATTGTGATTTATCACATCATACTCTCATTACTCTAAAATACTATTCCCACCCACGCAGTTTCCTCCCCCATACCCCTGCTCTTGGCCCCACACTTGGGGAAAAAGGCAAGTTATCAGTACCGCATAATTATCAACTGCTCAGTCCATTAGGAAATAGTTGGAGAGAAATCTCTAATTAACAAAAAGTACAACTTCAAACTCTTGTGCCAGAAACAGAATCCACAAACCAGATACAAATACTAATACTTGTGTTAACAGTCTTTTAAACATGACTGGTGCTATCTCTATAGACTTACAAGTATGAAACAATTTATTTGTCCATTAAACAAAATTATTGGCTGTGACTTCATCAGGAATGGAATAAAAACAAAAGGAGTTCTGTGCAGCACCCTTTGCCTTACACCAGCTCATTTTGGGTACAATATCTCTTCCATCTTACAAAAGGGGTTTTGGAACTCCAATTATATTGAGCACCCTTTTTTTCTTCTCATACAGATATAGGCAACAAAGAACTACATAAACGATGTTGGCAGGTAGAAGGAAGCTCAGCATTGTACATCCCTTTCTTCTCTCTGTCAAGCTTACACATCCCATCAGATGAGAAAGTACAACTTTGCTGACCCTTTCAGGGACAAGTTGCCCTAGCACAAGTGAACAAGTCAACTCTTGAGAACACTCAGGAAAAGCAAACAGTGAAATATCTTGGGTTTCCCTATTTACCACTAATATTCTCTGCTCTGAAGTTGCCAGACATGACTCCATCAACAGGCACCGCACTCCTAGCCCTAGCTGTGTCTATTTCCTCTTCCTGCTGCTCCAAACACCTCGATCCAGATGACACATAAGCATATCAAATAATCAACTATTCTAAAATCTATTCTCACTATGATTTTCAAGAATGTTACAGCCAGGGAATGGGGATAAGGGAGGCACAGCTTAGAAATTATCTAATCCACAGATTACAAATTTGGATTCATAATGGGGTCAAAGAGCGAAGCAAACCATGTATGATCAATAGGGAGTAGTGAGATCTGTGGCAAACTGCCTAAAAACAGTCCGTCTGATTCTAATGCAACATTCCCATTTCACAGATGAAGAAACTAAGACCTAAAGAAGTGAAGCAATTTTTCAGGATAAAAATTCAGTTTAGCTCATTTTCCACTAAACAGGTTACCCTTAGGCAGGAAGAAAAAAGTATAACTTTCCCCAAATCAGCAGTTCACTTTTGGGGGGGTACATAAAACACTTGCTATGGTAGCAAAAATGCCATCCTCCTGGATATGTGCCCTCCCAGTCTTACTCCACCTCATGGGCTGTGGCCAAGGTCACATTCGTTCTCAGAAATGTTCTGTCTAGGGAGGATTCCTGGGCTGTGATCTGTGGTCAGTGAGAAAGCCCTTTTGATCCCAGCCACAAAAATGCAGCTGAGCTCAGAAACCCTCTCTCTATAAATCAGAGTCCTCTGGGGAATCGCCAGGCATGGCTCCCCATGCAGGTGCCCAGCTGCTCCAGCAATCCTAAGGGGGCACTCCCTCACTTTGAAAGTCTTCTAGGAGCTGCTGGAGTTAGAATGGCAAATCCATAAGGCTGTATTCACATACAAATTCTTATTGACTTTCCGGGCATCTGTTTTGTTCATTCCAAGCAGGCAGGTGTGAGTGCCTGTCTGCCTTGCTTCTGTTTGCTATTTCATGTCTAACCTTCAACTTTGAATTTGGCTCAGCTTGTGAACATGGGCCAAAGAGTTCTGTGTGTATACAGCTTTTAATTTGTCCAAGGATGCAGAAGGATGCACCGAGTCAAATAGTTTAAGAACCCTCAGATCCTGGGTCCAGCAAGCTGGCTGGTGAATTTGGGATCTCCCTTCAGAGATGCCCATGTGTCTCTGGGAGGCAAGCTTTTTTCTTTGCCAGCAACAAACTTCTTACACAGCATGAGGTCAGCCTGAGATACCTGCCAGGAGGACTGGAGCCAAGGTCCAGTTTTGAAGGCTTAGAGGTGGCAGCTATGAGGTTTCTCAGTGATTCACACTCCTAATGCTGAAAAGTGCGCATTCTTAGCTCCTGCATCCATGAAGATATAACAATAGTAGCACTGACTAAATACTCAACGAATGTTGAGTACCCCGACAAGTGCTTTACAGAAATTATTTCATTTCATCCTCCCAACAACCCTATGAAGTAGGGTTCTATAAATGAGGGAGGTACTATAAATGAGCAAAGCAAGTCACAGGTGTCACTATTACAATCTCCATGATACCGATGGGGAAGTGAAGTTTAGAACAGTTAAGTTCATTTGCACAAGTTCACCCAGCTAACAAATAGTGAAGCAAAAATCACGATGCACTTATTCTGATTCCAGGAAGCCACAAAGCTGGAAGCACACATTTCCAGCGAAAAATAACACCTTTGAAATACACCTGAGCAGTCATCAAATGGAGAGCCAAAGGCTCTCTCGGGAACTGTTAGGGCTTCTGGACCACAAGGAAAGAGGGAAGAGGAATAGGGCACCAATTCCACTAGGACTCAAGGAGTCCCAGATCCATATTCACCTCATGGACAAACAAAGCGATGCAGGCAACCTCTTTGTGCTGGCAGTAGTGTATACAGGTGCTGCCGATGACAACCACATCCACTTGAGACTAGCCTAAGATGGGAAGAATTGGGCCTTGGAAAGGCTACAGTGCCACATGTAGTACACAGACTAAACACACTGGCAGTGGTAGAAAATCTGTCTACTCCCTCCTGGTTGATAAGGCAAGTGAATACCTTCCAGGAGGTACCTCAAGGTCAGAGGCGGTCTGGACACATGTCACTGAGTCAAAGCAGACAAGAGCCAAATGAGGGCAGGTCTCAGGGGCGAGGCTGCAGTCTGCCCAAGCCTTTCTATTATTGTCTGCTTCTCTGTCCTTCTTCTCTCCCTGAGTCTCAGAAGTGGCTCAGGGGAGCAACTAAGGTGACTCAGAGAGAAGTCCTTTCAAGTTCCCAAGAAAACATGTGCACAGCCAACAACAAGGTGCATTTCCTTGCAGCCGTGTTATTTTAAAGGCAGATGTGTCTCCAAAATGGAACCACCATCTTAGCACTGGGCCAAATCACACTGTGGGTCATTTTTAGTGGAGAGGGGCTGTTTACAATAAATCCAGGCAAGCTTTAAAATGTTGATTTATTCTTCTTAGAAGCTGAATCATACCATGTGGACTGGCTAAATTTGAGACTCTGTATTTTAAGTGGGACAAACACAGTTGTGGGTGTATTGACAGATGGAGCTGTGGGGTGAGGCCTATGTGGATACTGATTCAAAGGTGGGGACCACCCAAACCCTTCTCTTTTTCCCCTCCTTACTCTAAGCTCCCTGCCTCTAGCCACTTTACCACCTCTACTACCTCTCCTCAACGGAGAGTTAAGAGGAGGTAAAGTTAAAATAGTCGTATATGCTCTTCTAAGTGGCTAAGCAGAGGTGATTTATGTAATGACATTGCTCAAAGCTATCCGCATAATTATTTCCTTTATAGTCACCCTATAACTCTCTCCCTACTCTCCAAACACTCCAGAAACCTAAGAAAGTAGAACAGTTTTAATATTTTTACCAACAGGAAGCATTAGGGCCTCTGTGGGTCTTTGTCCATTTGGGCTGCTATGACAAAATACCATAGACTGTGCAGCTAGCTTATAAACAACACAAATTTATATCTTATGGTTCTAGAGGCAGAGAAGTTAACAAATCAAGACCCTGTAAGATTTGATGTCTGGTGAGGACCCATTTCTTAGTTCATGGACAGCCATCTTCTTGTTGTGTCCTCACATAGTGGAAAGGAGAGGGAATTCTCTGGGGTCTCTTATAGAAGGACACTGTTCCCATTCATGAGGGCTCCACCCTCATGATCTAATCACCTCCCAAAGGCCCCACCTCCAAAAGCCATCACCTTGAGGATTAAATTTCAACATATGGATTTTAAGGAGACACAAACATTCAGTCTATTGCAGGCCTCAAGACAGCTTTCTTCTTACTCATTTGCCTGGGTCAAGGCTTCAAGCAAATGTGGGGCAATTAGCTCTGTTGTGCTTTCTGCCCAGTCCTTGCCCTCAACCCAACCTCACATGATCACAGTGCCTTTCCTTGAGCCTTCTTCCTCCTCTTTCTCCCTTGTCCTACTCTCGAGTGCCCTCTGACAAGTTAATTCACACTAATCACTAGGGTATGAGTGACTTAATGGACATCTACACAAAGTATTACATTCTGAAGTAGAGAAGGAAATTCTTACCTGAAAGAACATCATCTGAGTGTTAACGGCCAGTACCTGTATGAGAGGGGCCTCCTGGGTTCCAAAAATCCCCTGCGTATAATATGTGCCTGGGGCCAGACGGAGACTTCAGTGAGCAAAGCCTAATGGCTGGGGGTCCTGGGGCTCATCTAGCTCCCAGGAGGGCAGCCAAGAAAGCAGATAGTTATCTCCTAGTGAGAACACTGACCTTTCTCTCAGAGGCTCCAGCTATTCAAGAAAAGCCAGAAACATAGATTTGCATGCAAAATCTCAATATTTTTAGGTTGGTTACTCAGTTCAAAAACATACCAAGAAAGCATATAGGGGCAAATAGCCCTCATCAGCCAGGTTGGTTCTCAGGTTGCCAGCTTTCTCACCCTTTGTATGGCCGTGAAAATATGCAGGGTCTCCAGCAACATGTTCTACACTCCTGGTCACTAATGGTAATGAGTAGCAAAGGGATTTTCACCCTTACTTTGTATTTCAGTCTGTGGAGCTGGGAATAGCATGGTCGAGGCTTATTGGAAACACAATCCTGTTTCTGATGAGTTTGGGGCCCCAGGGTTCTGCCTACATCTATGAGATGAGGTACATTTACTCCTTCTCGACTTTTTCATGTGCCTCCAGAAGACCTGCCGCCCAACCAATGGGACAGTTAAGACGACCTCAGATCTGGCTTCCAGATTCTGCCTGAATTTGCTGCTGTCACCACGTTTCACCTCAGCCTTTTGTTCTAGGGGCAAATACGACTTTAGAAACTTGAATTCTCTGACTGCTACACGGATCCAATATTCTAGAGGTTGGAAGGACTAAGCCTTTAAATGCTTAAGGCTATTTCCTTAATTAATCAAAACTCCTAATCACAGAAACACTTTCATACAAATATTTCAGAATCAGTCCTGAAGTTCCAGAATCTGCCTGAGAACCCATTTTTCTCTCCAATAGAGAATGTTTTCGCAATGCTCTGTACTCAGTTTTCAACATGCCGAATAGAAGCAAGCTAAATCTTTAATTACATACATAGACAAGCAAATGTGCATAAAGGGGAGTGTTTAATTCACTTCTTCAAATTTCTGTGAAGCTCACTACTAAGAATCCCAAATGACTACTGACTTCTGGAAAAAGATCTTCATGGAACTGACAAAGACTTGAGACAAAGTTTCCTAAATTCAGTTGTCTTAACTAGCCAGCCCGGATCTTTGGGTTCTCCAACTTAAATATTCCCCAAAGCTATCATTTCCCTCTTTGCATCATACCAGGCTAAATTAAAGTTAAACTGAAGAAGAGAATATAGAAATCTTTAAATGCTTCAGAATGTCTCCCCCAATCTTATTATGGAAAACAAGGGCTACAAAAACAGGTTTGTTTAACTCTTACCTTGACTGGCTGAAAGAATAAAATGAAAACAAGCTATTGTGTTAATCTTCAGATTAGCCCTCTAGTCTGTCAATGTAATACTGATTGGTAAACAATGTCCATAATTAAACTGTTGTCAGAGACACAGATGCCCCACAAGCCTGAGCTAATGAGGCAGGATTCAACTACCTTACAAAGGCCGGCCAAATACAATTCCAGGAATGTTAATGCCGTCAAGTATCTGGGATGCTCTCAACAGTGGGAAGACCGCTGAGTTGAGGTAATTAAGTCTCCACAGCCTGCTAGAGAATTTTGTCCCAACGCTATTTGTTTGTTGAGGACATGTGCTTAGGTGCAAGGATTTGGAAATCTCTGAAACCAAATTGAGCACATTGGGCATCAAAGCACCCCAAGTCCTCTCCTGAGGCCTGTGACATTAATGTGCATGACAAGGGGGCAAGGGGGCCATAGTCTCCTAATTGTCCCAGAGACCTTTTAGTCTGGGGGGAGACTCCATGTCTTGGTATTTACGTAATTAATTGCACTGAAATCCTCAGTGCAGGGTTCCCTTGAAGTTTGGCTGCATGTTCAATGAGGCTCAGTAGATACTTTCCCATTCTTTTTGCTCTGAGAGATAGATGCTCCTCTATAAAATACCATTATACTGAATTATTTTGCCTAGAAATCAGAGAATCACATCTATTTTTCTCTTCTAGAGAGTATTCCCTCTAGGAACATTTTATTTCCTCTTCTGTTTTTCTTGGATTCTCTTGAAAATTCCAATATGTGGCCCCAGGCACATTGCAGTAAGAAATGTCACTTCACGGGAGCCTTTCAAAATGAGGAGTCCTGCACACAACCACATGTCCACATTTATCACCCACTCTTACTAGCCACAGCTCCCTCCACAACTAGCCCGTGGCTGCCTACATTGCTTCAGTTGCTCCTGGAGCTACAAGAGAGGTTCCAGAGCCTGCTTCCTGGGGCACAGGGACATCTACCTAGAGGGGTTTTGCACTGTGATGAGGAGGACAGGAGATAAAAAAAAAAAAATGGGGTGGGGGGGCACTACACACCTGATGTTCAGGCAACATTTTACTGAAGCCTTGAAAATGTCATCAAGAGGTCAAGCTCCCTGGGGGGACAAGATTATGACACTTCTCTATTCCCAGTGATCAAAGGAAAACCAATTCCTGTCACAAAACTTAGAGGAGGGCAGGAAAAACGCAGGACTTGCCACAACTTAGCTCTGTCCTTTCATTTATTCATTCGGAAATGCTGATGCAAGTCCAATATGAGCCAGGCCCTGAGGATGCAGAAATGAACAAGTAGAAACAATTTCTTAACTCATAGAATTTATTGCCTACTGGGGGAGACAAATATTACCCAAATCATTACATGCTTAACTATGAAAAGTGTCACGTGGAACAACAAAGAAAAAACCAGAGTGCTAAGCAAGTCACTTGAGCAGGCCGCGTGTCCTTTCTGTACCTTTTAAGTGCCAAGAGCTAACGAGAGTTACACCTAAGTGGTAGGATAATATAGTGTTTTATTTTATTACTGTCCCTTTATGTATTTTCTTTGGAAGCTAAATAATTTAATAATTCAGGCCAGAGATTTGGAGGCAAACTAGCTCTCTGATCTTGAGCAATTAACTTAAACTCTCTGAGCTTCAGTCTCTATATTCTAAAACATGGGTGATGACAGTCCTTCCTCACTGACTGGCTATAAGGATTGAAATAAACTAAACATCCAAAGTGGATGTAGTAGATACCCTAGGAATATGTAATGTCTACAAGAAATGAAAATGTGTCAAGCTACTGATGGTTTTTCACATGCAGGGATGAGTCCAGGTAACCTCTCTTGCCCTTACACCTGTTGGTATAAGGATCCCAACATTACAATTACAGTTGTTCTTCCTGTGCAACAGGCATGTTCCAGGTCTCTTGCTGAGGCCAGCATTGGATTCTACGTTGTCCTCTGATGTTTCTCTTCACAACTCTTCTGTGATGGTTTTCTAACCCTGCAATGTCTCTATTCCAAAGTCCATACGGGGAAGGGGGTGTAATTTTGGATGTGGAGATTGGGACTGAGGAGAGAAGGGAGGAAATTGTTTCTTCCATACCCTGTCCCCTCCCCACCCCCCAAGTCAAGCCCTACCCAAGTCTAAGGTTTAATCATAACTATAAATATCGACACTGGTCACAAAATGCTCCAATCCTTTTTGAAAACGCAGCCACAGAAACTGACTCGCTGACTTCTCATGACAGTGCATTCCACAGGCTTCATGGATGGCTCTTCAGCCTTTAAAATATGGTTAAGTAAATAAATAACTTACCAGCCCCAAATTCCTACACACCCCATTTCTTCAAACTTTTGTGAGGGCGACCTCTGGCAAAACTCAATGAAAAGAGAGAGCGACCCAGTCATACTCCTTTTCACATAAATATCAGGAACTAGTCACCAAAATGCGTCCCAGACGGTGTGCTGGAAAATACATCTGTCTGTGGCTCCATGGGACCCTTTGCTGGTCCTTTCTCTGCTTCTGGAAGCAGGATTGTCCTAGAAGGAGGTGGTGAAGGCTAAAAGGCCTCCGATTTTGAGCTAATTGGGAGCTGAAAATGTTACTTAAAATTTAAGTAACTATATAAATACTTTACTTCTATTTTATTCCACTTGAGACATTTTTCAGCCAACCAAAAGGATGGATGGGCCTCTTATTTCCTAATTCTATGAAAAAAGAGAACTATTATATTAACATGGTACAGTCTCATTAAATGTATTGTCTATAGCCTGACTCATGCTTTAGAGTCCCTTTTTAGACAGTTTAAACCAAAGCGCACATCTAAAAGTGAAAGTTTTGCTGCAGCACAGAGCATGATGGAATCCCCACTCCACTGCATACCAGCCATGTGACATTGACTTAGTCTTGTACCTTCTCTGAACCTCAACTTCTTCCTCTTTGAAAAATAGGTAAAACCTCCAACTGTTTTTACAGGAATTAAGTTAGGCAGGGCTCGGAGATGGTTAAGCACACACTTAAAGCCAGAAAACCTAGATCCAAATCCCAGCTCTACCACTAATGACTGAGGGGTTTGGGGAAGTTATACAGTTTCTCTGTGCCTTGGTTTCCACGACTGTGTTTTCTGTGCCTGTGGGAGAGAGATGGGAAAAGAGGACCTTACAGGTGGTAGAGCAAGAATAGTGCATCCACAGGCTGTTTTAGAAGCACAGAGCTGGGAGACTGGGAGAGGGGCAGAAAGGAGGGGGAGAAGATCCACAAAGGGAGCAATACAAGAGCTAAATAAATCTTAAAGGGTAGGTGGAACTTCATCCAGTGAAGAAGAGCAACATGGGTAATTCAGGCAAAGGAACTCCTGGGGTCTGGCACCAAAGAGAAAGGCAGTATGGTTCAAAATGGGAGACTAAAAAGTCATCATTGCTGAACCATTTCTCAAATGTGTGGCAGGACTTAACTTTTCTGCACTTAGCTTTTCAATTAAGCTATAGCTCTTTAAAGGATAAATTGTACCTTTTTCAACTTTATATCACACATAATGCCTCAGATGAGCTGTTGAGGAGTGAGTGAACTAAAGCATCATTAAGCCCCCACACAGCAGTGTAACGCTCTAGGGTTTACTGACAAAAATGAATCCTAAGCCACATTCTTTGAAACTAGTGTGTGAATCTTTGCAGTTGATTTTCATGACTTACTAAGACACAGAGTTCTGGAGATTGAGATAAATACTAATGGGTATTTGATAGGTTAATACATTGTATTCTACTCCTAATTATATTGAAATTTGCTTTATATTGAATTATATTGAAAATATAACCCAAACTAATATGGGAGGTGCAAGTCAAGCCAAACTTATTAGACTGTCTCCTTTTTAAAATCTGTATTCTGTTTCTGAAATTTTGTCCCAACACTTATATGTTGTTCATCTTCAATCATAGCACATGGTAATTTAGTATCAACTCTATTTGAAATTCCAAATATCCCATTTTCTGTTTGCATTAGCATAGTCCAAAGAAGACTAGAAGCTAAAAAGCAGAGACACGCACAATGGGGTACTGGCAGCCTGAGTCTCAGTCCCCAGGGAACCACAGCTACAGCAGAAATGTGAAATGGGCCAAACAGGAACAACATGGGGTACCGAAAGCAACTGTAATATCTGCATTTATTATATATTTTTTAAAAATAATTTATTATTCTTATTTCATAGGTGAGGAAACCAAGGCTCTAAGAAGTTACTTAACTTTTGTGAGGTCCACAGTTAGTAAGCAATTGAACCAGAATTTGGACCTAGAGATAACTAATTCTAAAGCTTCTTCCATACAACCCTGCGGTGGGGAGAAGTACCACCAAAAAAGTGTAGACAATGTGTTTGGGAGTTCGAAGAAATAAGAAAAAAAGAGAAAAGAAGAAAGAAAAAGAAGAAAGAAAGAAAGAAAGAAAGAAAGAAAGAAAGAAAGAAAGAAAGAAAGAAAGAAAGAAAGGAAGGAAGGAAGGAAGGAAGGAAGGAAGGAAGGAAGGAAGGAAGGAAGGAAGGAAGGAAGGAAGAAAGAAAGAAAGAAAGAAAGAAAGAAAGAAAGAAAGAAAGAAAGAAAGAAAGACAGACAGACAAAGGAAGAAAGATAAACTGATAGGTAAGGAAAGTGATATTTATTGAGCAGTTACTGTGAGCCAAACACTTTTACATGCATTATCTTAAGTCATATGATCACTTTGTTTGATAGGACATTTTTGTCCACAGACAAAATGAGTCTCAGAAAAATGATATCTCCAAGGTATACACCAGTAAATACATAGCTGGGAATCAAATCCATATCTTATGACCTGAAACCAGGAACTTAAAACACCCTTTCTCCAACACAAAGTACTTTTATCCTCTTATTTCTATGGGTTTATATTCATATCTGTCTGACCAAATCTCAGGAACCAGACCAGAAAAGGCCAAGACTGGGCTACAATCAGAGCTGTCCTGTCAAGCAGAGTAAGGGTGACCAACTATCCTGATTTTTCTGGATCTGAAGGGCTTCCCAGAACACAGGACTTTCAGTGCTGAAATAGAGACAACTCTGAGAAGACACTAATAGAAGAGCTCAGTGGCCTAGCCAAAGTGGGGTGCATCCACCATAGGGTTAACAGTTCCATGCAGAGGTGGCCTTAACATGGCAGCTAAGTAGCAGGGTGCCAGGACAGAAGGGCAGGTCCAGCAGGGGACAGGTAAGAAGATGATGAGATAGTGTTGAGTTCTAGGGACCCAGGAGCCAATCTTATGAGCACAGCCCATCCACAGTGATATTTCTCTTACACTAGGCCAAGATGCTTTCTGGATTTGAAAAGTATTCTTATAGCCCAGAACTGCTCTGATGAACATCTAATTCTACCAGTTTGTTTAAGCCAAAGTTTTCTTCCCAAGCCCTCTGTCTCACATTTATCTGCATAGCATAATTTTAAAATCAATGGATTCTCTCCTCACCCTAAGCACCGACACCCTATTTGGTGTCTGTATCCCTCTGTTTTAAGCAACCAGCATTCTGAATTCTGTTCATCCTATCAAAATTTAGAAAGGCTCAATCATTTATAGAATCCACTAGTGTGAATTAAAGACAAAATGTCACTTTTTTCAGGTGTATTTCCTTCTTACTTCATTCTACTTCTCAAATTACAGAGTGACTTGTTCTCCTAATAGCATCAGAGAGTGTGTGGAGAGTTGTAGTGTGTGTGCAGGGAGGAGCAGACTGCTTTCCCTAACCCCGTCCCCCTGCCCCGCCCCCACATTACATGGAGTTGACACTGGACGAGTAACTCTATTCAAAATTGCAAGCAACTGATTGAAAACAATGGATACGGCATGTCCTCTTTTGAAATTTTATTTACCTGACTTACTTTTTGTCCTGGAATTACAATGGTAAAAGGTATTTTAGAAGTTATGCCCTGAGTCCAGGAGATATCTCTGTTTCGATAGTTCACTGAAAACATAGATTGCATTTTGCTCTGTGATGAACGCTGCCAGCACTTACAGTTGGCCACTTTAGGAAATGATCCTTCATCCTTTCTGAGCATGGAGTCGTTCAAAGGCCCATTTTTGCAGCCAGAGGACAGCTTAAGGACAGAGTAAAAAGCAGTCCGTAAGCCCTCTCCTGGTAGTGTACAGCCCACCAAAAGCAGTTCTTCTTAGGTGTGGCTGGAAGATCATTCTTGTAAAGGAGGTAGAATAGGATGGCAAAAGGTTTTGCAATTTCCTCATATTTTTTAAACTTTTTATTGAAGTATTATCTATGCATAAAGAAGTTCATAAATCATTAATACATAGCTCATTTTTTTTCAAAAACTGAACATACTTGTGTGACCAGCATTCAGATCAAGAAGCAAAATATTACCAATATTTCACTACCCATCCAGAGATAAACCATTTTGCCTGTTTTTGAAAAGCATATAAATGAAATCATTCAATGTGTATTCTTTTCTAATTGGCTTCTTTCGCTCAATATTATTTTTGTGTAATATTGCTGCGTATAGCATTGGTTTGTTCATTCTCATTGCTGTATAATCTGCCTTTGAATGAATATACCACAGTTTATTTTCCATTCTATTGTTGATGGCCATTTGGGTAGTTTCTAGCTTGATGAGACAAATAGCACTGCTAGGAACTTCCTTATACATGCCTTTTGGTGAATAAACACACACACACACACACACACACACACACACACACGAGGTACATCCCCTATTTTTCATATGCTTTTCACTAATCATAACTTGGTAGAAGCAGCCATGAAATGACTCCAGGGTAGGGACCCCGACACTAAACTTACAACCCCCCTAAACTCCTGGCTCCAACCTGACAAGCATGGCAATAGTTTGGAGCACACTTTCTAAGTTGGATTCAGTCACCTCCTAGCAAGACATTTACCTTCTCTGAGCCTCAGTTTCCTTATCTGTAAATTGGCAATTGTCATATAAAGGCATTTTCCCAGGGCTTATCACAAAAAAGAAAAAATTGTAAAAATATTAGTTACCTGGAGCTGCCATAACAAGTACCACAAACAGGGTGGCTTAAAACAACCAAGATTTATTTTCTCCCAGTTCTGGAAATCAGAAGTCAGAAATCAAGGTGTCAGCAGAGTTGGTTCCTTCTGAGAGTTCTGAGGGACAATCTGTTCCATGCCTCTCCCAGCTTCTGGTGGCTGCTGGCAACCATTGGTATGTCTTGCTTTGTAGCTACTTAACTCCAATGTCTACCTATGTCATTATATGGCCTTCTTCCTTGTGTATGTCTCTCCCTGTGTCCACCCTAATCCAACATGACCTCATCTTAATCTAACTAATTACATCTGCAAAGACCCTATTTACAAAAAAGGTCTCATTCTGAGGTTTTAGGTGGACATAAATTTTGAGGAGACACTATTCAACTCAATAAGGGGCATTCAATAAATAGTAACTGTTAATATCTACTACTTTGATTGTTTACTGACTGTTGGATGGATGGATCTTTCATTCGTTAATTCAGCAAATATTTACTGAGCATCTACTCTGTGCCAGGTACAGTTGTAGGTACTGGTGATACAGTCCCTGTTCTCATGCTAAGGGAGTAGAAAGGAGATAAACAAACCTAGAAATAATCATACAATTTGTCAGTTGGTAATGATAAGAAGAAAAATAAGGCAGAAACAGTGTATCTGAAAATTCTGACTTTGTTTCCTTCCTTTTATCCTGCATGGGACCTTCTGCTCTGGGGCCTTCTTGTTGTTGTTATCATTGTCTCAGCCCTTTTCATGTTCTTTGCAAAGGATGACATGAATTTTTCTATCTGAAAATTAAAAACCCAGTCCAGATAGCCTTCCTATCACAGTGAACAAATTAATCATGATTATCCCATAAACTGGAGACTTGTATAACTGAGGAAATTGTTCCAAATGAAAGAATAGCTCACAGGGTAGGAGGTAAATCAAATTCCACAAGTGATAATAAGAGAGAGCAAAAAGAGGGCAGTTATGTATCAGGCTGCATGAATCATTTACTATAAATCCAGATGTTTGCAAAATGAAAAACAGGCCAAGTCCATGACCTCGTGAACTGATGTAAGGACTGGTTAAAATATGATGGGAGAATAAATATCATGGAACTTTTTTTTTTTTAAATCATGGAAAGGCCTTTTACCTATCTATTGCCTAAAAACGTAAGGGATATAAAAATATTAAAAATTTTATTTTGAACTGCCATCAACTACTTAAAATTTTTAGCTAAGTTTCAATTATTATAAATCAGTAGCACAGCATGAGTGGCTTGTTATATCATTGTGGAGAGAAAAACACTTTGTTAAGCTTGTTTCCAAGGAAATGAAACGCTTTTCAGACATGTCATTAACGCTCATAAAATCCCCCGGAGCCAAGGAGAGGGCAGATGTTATTTTTCAGAATGGTCACAGACCATCAATAGAAGGAAATCTCATTTAATTGTTTGAGTATTTATTTGCTTATTTATACTTCAAGGAACCAATTTTTAAAAGAAGACTGAAGTGATCTGTGTTATTAAAACACATAATCAAACAACATAGAAGGAACCTAATCTTAAAAAAAATAAGTGAAGCATACATGGAGTATTAACCTATCACAAATATTGACAATTAACCTATCACAAACAAGCAAAATACCAATAAAATGGAAACTGTCCGCCCTTGTAAATTTATGAAGCAAAGCATCGTGAAACCCCAAGGTGCCTCCTGAGTTTGTACTAACCCAGAGTTCATTTCCACACTGGCCCAGAACATTGCCAGTGCTCCAATGTTACACATAATATTCCACCTCAATTTCACCTGCTCTAATCCCCAATCCTACATACCACGCTCTCATTCCTATATCCAAATCTCACATTTCTCTGCATCCTCCATGAATTGTTCCACTTCATTACTAGATGTTTAACCACTATTCTTATCTTCTTCCCTATTTCCATCACTACTGTGTTCTGAAAAAATGACATCCCCAACCACCATGCACTCCCGCATAGTACTGATAACCTCCTTCATACTGTATCCACGTGCTTCCAATCTGCTGATCCTGTTTATAGGATTCAAGAGCATCCCTTACCTATTCAAGAAAGTTAAAAATAATTTCAGATGCATAAGAGACAGCAACAACAGGGTTTTTTTTTGCCTGTGATAAGTAGAAGTAAGAAAGCACCTACAAGGCCCTGAAAGACAATCCTAAATTCTACAAATTCTCCAATGTGTGTTCGCTCATGGAAGTACTCATTAAGTTAATATTTATTGAGCAGCATTGGATGAGAAATTGCCCCTGATACGATGGTATACTACCAGGTGAGTTCTCCCAAAGGTCATGGAACAGAAGGGCTCTCAGACTACATTAACATGTTTGAATCACATGACTCATTAAGTGAACTTAAAGCCCACAGCAAGAAGCAAGGGTAAAAGATACGGTGTGAGTTATCACACTTAGGCTAGCATGAGCACAGGTGGAAGAAACTGCACAACCTAAATTCTGGGTCCTGCTCTCTGCCTTGGACAGTGTTGTTGTGAGGAGCAGAGCTAAGTGTGGGCAAGAGGACCCAGCAAATAAGGTTCCTGGGGTGCAGGGCACATGTTTGCTCTCTGAAACAATTCCATCTGGCCATAGCTGTTTGGCAATTAGCCTTCTGAGCAGCCATGGATTATATTTGTGTTTCTTGCGTAGAGGACACACGGGACCAGAATGGATGTGCCAATGGGTGTCCAAATTAAGACCTCATAAATATTCAGCATCTTGTGTGTATTTCATGTATCATAACTATTTAGTAACTACCTTGGTCCTTTCATTTTTTCCTGTCTACATTCACACACACATGCTCTACTTAATTTATTTGTTAAATAAGTTATTCATTTTCTATGCTTAACATATCTTAATAAGTTTAATTCATTCTATTTGTTTTATTCTGTAGCAGAACTGAATACTCTCAAACAATATAGCAAAATGCACATTAGAAGCAGGTACTGTGTTCCAAACTCTGGGGGAAAGAAGATGATGTACAGAGCAGGAAGTAAATGCACAGGGAGTGAGCACTTGGGGACATAGGCAGCAAAGATACCTGGAGGTTGCTATGTGAGGTAAGAATTCAGAGCTGAGTGGGACCTGCTCTGGGGAATAAAGGGTTTGGGCCTTCTAGGCAGAGGAGGACCGACCGAGCAAAGGCACTGAGGAGTGACACAGTATGGTGCCTGTGGGAAATTAGGGCATTGTGTGAAAAGTGCAGAACAGGTGCATGAAAGATGGGACCAGAGAGGAGGTAGGAGGCCTGGCAGAAGAAAGCTCTGTATCCAGCTGGAGTTGGACATCGTCAAGGAGGACGTGGGCAACCACCCATGAGGGCTGTGTGCTGACTCGGGGATCCCAGCCAGGGCTACATGATGGAGGCTCTGGGAATCATAGCCCGGGCTGCGGAAGTGGTGAAAATCTAACTTGGCTAGGGTCAGGCGTGTAGGAGGCACAGCGTTCGGGGAAGTGAAGGAGTACAGCTCCGCAACGGCCCACTTCACCTCGGGCTCTCTGCTGCCACCGAGCCCTGTGGGCTTTGTTTGTCAGAACTGTCTCAAAGTAAATGAAGCAGGTTTCACCTCTTTCCCTTCCAGCAGCTGATGGATGATCTCACCCGGCGGTGGAGAGTGTTCAACACTATGTCATCCCGCATTACTATTCCTGTTTGGTTTCTTGGGGAACGGTGCGGAGGGGAGGCAGACTCAGAGCTCAGTTTTGATTTCACAAAGGGGCTCCTTTGCTCCACTCATTACAGAGAAATGAACCCCATTTCTGGGCCCCTTTTCAACCAGAGCTCATTAGATTGCATTTATATTGGTGATAAATGGGTAAACATATCCCGATTTCTTTAAATATCCACGGATAGACTCTTAAGAAACTAGTGTAACTCCTAATCCCCAACCTATAACCTGGGGGCAAAGGGGATGCTGTAGGAAAGAAAGTAAATAAGTACCGTGTATTCTAAACTACATGCTTCCTAGTTCTTCAAGCAAGCTGAAATTGCAATGGTTGATCCATTCTTTTATTCATTCACTCAATAAATACTCCTCGAGCCCCTAATGTGTGAGCAGCATGTGTGTTTCACACAATGATTCAGCATCAGGCCAGGTAGTGTTCATATGACACAGTTTCATTTAATTAAATCAGAGATGGATTTACCCTAAATTAATAAAGTTTAAGCCCCAGGGTCCCTCCCTAGAATAGGTACTTTCCAAGACCCTGGGAGGAGACTTAGCAAAGAGTTTACATAGTTGTATGTTTTATGAAACGCCAAATGTATAATATTTTAACTGCAATTGGCTTAAGCCCATTATATATTTCCATTTTGGCTTTCCTTCAGCCATACTTCCCCTCGAGTTGGGTGGCTTTGGAGTGGCTACAGGCATTTTGGGGATCTGGGTAAAGAGAAGCTAAACTGGGGGTACATTTAATGTGTTTAGTGGGATGGATAGATGTGGTTCACAGTCATTTCCCATGGATAATTAAGTCATTCCCAGCCATTACAGTATAGGACCTAATTCCAGGACTGCCCTTTCACCCATTGTGCTGACCGGGCCAGCAATAAGACAAAGGTATTGGGCCAAAGTTCATTTCATGATCCAAATGTATCATACTGAACCCCACACCTCAAGTATGTGGGTAATGGAAGTAACAAGGTTCACAGTGTAAGGAGCCAGAAGCTAGTCTATAGAAAATTTTTCCGGTCATCGGATGTATAAAACTAGGTCCTTTGGTTGAGGAGGAGACATGGAAAGGTCCCCAGACAAATCACGCCCCGGTATGCCAGGCTCACCCTGAGAGTGCTAGGAAATCAGGGGCAATGTGGACCTACTAAGTGAAAGAAAGGAAGGAGGCATTAAATGGAGAGAGAGTGGAGAGAAAAGGGAAAAGATGGCTTTGCTGACCTGGGAGAATTTTATGGCTCTTGCTGAACTAAGTGACACGGTGTTTAATCCACTCGTGTGCAGGGTTCTCTTTAGACATAAGATAGGGTTCCCAACACAAAACTACACCCAGCAGTGGGAGTCACATATATACAGCGTAACATTTCAGGCTCTCAGATTTTACTTTAGTCACCATTCATATCTGTAGCTTTGAGTTATTTACACATGTCTTTGGTGCCCTAATTCCTTGGCTCTGAAACCTGGAGAAGAAAAGACTCTGGCCTCAATTCCAGATTAGTGTTGTCTGAATGCCACCACTTACTTTTATGAGCAAGTCTCTGAAAGTGTGTCTACAATTTTACCAACCAAGGACTCATCTCTACCTGCCCCAGAGGCATCTATCTTCTTATTCAGGATATAGTAACACATGTCCTCAGCCTAAAGCCTTCTCCATCAGAAGATAAACTGGGGGCACCAAATGGCAATACCAGGTCTCCAGGCTACTCTGGAAAGTTTGGTCCATCTGTGCCCCAGACACTTTGGGTTTCCAGAGCATTACCGGATAGCAGCTGCAGGCCTCCCTCCCATACTCCTAATGGGAAAGTGTTATTCATGCAGCGATGATGTACATGCTTGCTTTAGAGGTCTAAGGGAAACAGACACACTAGAAACTTCAGTCATGAGTGAGAAGTACAAACTAAGAGACTCAAGACATAAAAAGCATAAGATCACCACAGTGCCTATAGATTATTGTCCTAAATGGATGATGATGCTTGAAGTTTCTTTCACGTCTTTGGTCCCATTCTAATGGACAAAACTATTGCAGGCAGTTCTATACACATAGATCATGTGTCATTTTGAATGAGATGCTTTGGGCAGAAAGCTTGATTTAAGTGGCTTAAACAGTAAGAAATTAATTATCTCACATTACAAGAAGTCAAGGATAGGATGGTTCTAGAGCTGATTAATTCAGCAGCTCAATTTTTTTCCACTCCACCATCTTCAGTGTGTGCTGTGACCTTCAAGGTCAGCTCCCCCTCATGGTGCCAAGATGCTACTGCAGCTTCAGATAATAAATGTTGAAGGTATTGTCCCAAAGGCAGAAAAGAGCCTGCTTCCTCTCATGAGTGGCTTTTTTTTTTTTTAAGTCAGGTTCCTGAATATATAAGTTGCATACAGTAAAATTCAGCATTTCTAAATATACAATTTTATGAGTTTGACAAGTGTGTACAGTCATGTAACAATCAAGATGTAGACATTTCTATCATGCCAAGAAGTTCCTTCATGTCCATTTGCTGTCAATCCCCTCTCTCAACCTCAGCACCTGGCAACCACTAATCTGATTTCTGTCCCTGTAATTTTCCTTTGCAAGGATGTCATGTAAATAGAATCATACAGTAAGATAGCCATTTGTGTCTGGCTTCTTTCACTGAGGATAATGCATTTGAGATCCATCCATGTCATTGTATATATATCAGTAGTAGTTTGTTCCATTTTATTACTGAGTGGTATTTCATTGTATAGATATACTGTAATTTGTTTATTCATTCACCAGTTAATGAACATTTGGGCTATTTCCAGTTTTAGCTATTATGAATGAAGCTGCTGTAAACATTCACAGACAGGTCTTTGTGTGAATGTTATGTTTTCATTTCCCACAAGTAATTCTTAGGAGTAGAACTGTTAAATTGGAAGTTTAAAACATATTGCTTTTTAAGAGCAAAAAAATTTTCTCAGAAGTGAGAAATGTCTTATTGCTTAGAATTGGGTCGCATGCTCCTGCCTAAACTTCTGTCAGAAGGAACAGAAAGAAATTAATCGAAATCTACTCTCATGGCTATGGAGAAAAGACAATCTCCCCTTTCCATATAGCTTCCTATGGAAACAAAATCCAGGCTTTTCCAGCAGGAAATAAGAAAACAATAGGTTTAGACAGGCAACCAATGGTGACCCACACAGGAACCACCCTGCCTCTGAACTCCTTTTATTAGATTATTAATTCTTTATCTTGTAAGCCACTTGAATCAGATTTTTTTTTACCAAAAAACATCCTAAGTGACCTATGTGTGACTGTCTGCAGCACTTTTACTAATCAGGGGGGACTGTCATGATTTGCACCTCATAATAATTGGGTCCTGGCCACAGCTGATTGGACCACATGCTGGTCAATGGCTGATAGGGTCTCACTGAGGTGTTCCACTCTAGGTCTTTCTGAACCAATCACACCTCTTCTGTGATAGTTTAAGCTCAAGACAGTGGGAAAGAGACAGCAAATAGACGAAGAATGGCTGCAGGATCAGGAGACAGACACAGAGAAAGCAAGCAGAGGCGTGCAGGAAGGAGCATAGAGGAGTACCAGAGAGTGGTACTCCTGAGAGAGTGGTCCAGAGTGATGATAGAGGCAGCAGCAAAGATGCAGAATCATCTGCAGGACCCAGTTCTAGGATTAGCGCATAATAGCCATCATTCCTGGGAAAAGAAAAGATGCTTGCTGCCACAGCTGTTGTGTGACTGAAACTGCCAGCTGTTTTTGCTAAGATGATTGCCAGTCTCTTTGGTTTCCCCAACGGTCTATACACAGAACCGTCACCTGAGATTACCTGTGGTAACCAGGACTAGCCCTGTCCTTTGCCCCGAGAGCTAGATCACTTCTAATCACAAGGCACCTGAATGCGTCCCTGAAGTCCAAATATCCAATGAAAATGAGGTCACAATTACAGCAATAGCTACGTGCCTTCTGAACACTGTCAGCTCCCTAAGAAGGGCAGAGATCACTGCATGTGACAGTATAAAGCAGCATTCTCTGAGGGCTGCCTCTGAGCTGGGCACCATGTTGAGCACCTGACCTGGGTTAACTTACTGGCTCCTAAAAACACTGTGATGTAGTTACTATTCTCTTTTTTTTCCATTTTACAGATGAGGAAACTGAGGCCTAGCGCTGGAGTAATCGGCCCAGCTTTCACAGCTGGGGAGTGGCAGAGCCTTTCCTGGGGTGAGGAGCTCTCGCTGTCAGCCTCAGGCCAAGGATCCTGATGTGGACAGAGCATAGAGAAGTGGCAGGGAAGGCAGAAGAGCATCTCAATCCCTCCGGAAGCTGAGGAGGACACCTTACTGACAAGGAACTTCAAAAACAGGATTGTAAGGAGCCCAAGCTACACACATGCACACATGTTTCCAACCCTCTAGCACCCCCAAATGCCTCCCACTTTAGAGTTCTGGCCCAGGGATTGAATTTGACCTCAGGCCAAGAGGAAGCAATCAATTTAGAGTTAAGAATTTGTTCTCTAAGGCCTTATGACTCAAGTGTGGACTGTGGACCAGCCACCTGGGCATCAGCTGGATGCTTTCTAGATGTGTAGGATCTCAGCCCCGCCTGAGACATAGTGAATCTGCGTGTATATTTTACAAGACCCTCATATGCACTTAAAACACAGGTGATACATATGTACTCAAAGTCTGAGATGCTTTGCTCTAAGGAGACCTGAAGTCTTTGGAACAAGGGATGGGAGTAGGGAGAGAAAAGGGGCCAGACCCTCTCTTATTTTACCCTAGTGCAAACCTGACTGGCCAATATATTTTTAAGACCTTGTATTTAATGATGTCAGGATGCATCTACTTCTGCACTGTGGGGTTGATATTTTGAATGCCCATTTAACAACAAAAACAGGAAATATTTTTTTCCTTATGAATTGCTTTCCTGAATCTCCTATATGTGCCTCATTTATTCCCTGGCTATGTGTGTTTTTGTGTGTGGAAAAAGCAGGATTTAAATGTCAGAAGGAAGGGATCAAATTCCCTATCCTCTTGCCAACCAAGAGCACATTTACTAGTCTCTTCCCTCCATTAAACATTAAATGCTGTTTATGAAGCACCCACATGGGCCTGGAGCTTTTCTCAGTGCTTGGGTTTGCCAGGTGGCCAACATAATGGCATTACCCTTTATTTGAACTTTCTACTCTGGTGTTCTTGGAGGCTCTTCAGGAACACTGTGAATAGGCTCATATTTAAATTAAGAACCAATAGGAGGGACAGACACAAGACATGAGAAGTAGCCCCCAATTCTTAATTAGGTAAATCAGTGAGCTATGACTGGTCAGTTTCATTCTATCTCAGTTCCCCCATCAGCCCTGTCTCACAGCTGTCCTCAACTTCCCCGGCCAACTCCCACCCTGGCTGAACCCTGCCCGCTCCTTACTGTCCAAAGGAACATTTGACAACCCATCAAGTGCTGAAAAGGCTGTCAAAATAGACCAACTTTTCCTATTAAAATCTCACAGATGGAGTGACCAGACTCACAAACTTGATTCTGGGGTTCATGATTTTATAATGGGAAAGTAAATCTTAAACCAGAGCCGGCCTGGAAAATCCAGATCATATGGTCATAACAACTGCAAACCAGATAGGTATGAAAATGGGCATTTTATCCTAACACATGAAGAAAGGAGATAGGTTTCTTTAAAGATGAATCACATCCTTCTTTTTGTGCCCAAACCTGAGATCTTTCAACATCTTGTTCAGTGCAACAATTGTTCTGTAAACTCAGGGTAGGTAATTATCTTTCTATCATCACCAGGAGCTGAGATCTATAATATATAAAAGTAGACTGTTACATCCTCTTACTCCAACAACACCATTAATAAAGAAGCATCCACTCCAGGGAAAGCACACAGGGACTCCTTCACAGAAACTAATCTGCAGAGAGCAGGAAGGAGGAGGAGGGAAGGGAAGCTTGTGTGCCGCCAGACTCTTGCCCTGCTCTCTTTTGGAGTCTGCTGCTCCAGTTCAGGAGGATGCTTTCAAGCCAGTGATGATGAATCCGACACCATGTGAACGAGATTTGCAGGTCTGAGTGGGAGGCTGCTGGGGCAAGCCTGGATGAATGGTAATGTGGGGAGAAGAGAATTTCTGGTATACAAGCAGAAGTAAATATTGTGCTTGAATGAGCAATAATAGGATAGATGCCGCTTCCTGAGGGAGGGTCCATGGGTCATCCAAGAGGCAATTTAGAGCTCCAAGCTGCACAAATATCATGTTGCTATCAAGGAAGGATGCAACAGGACAATAGACAGCCTCATTAGACAAAGAGAGTCAGAACTGTCTGATGACTTAGAAAGTCTACCAAGCCCATAGGTGTTAACTCCCCAGCAGCTTAACGGCCGTGGAAGCAAATGAATGGATAAGCCAAGGGCACGAATGCCTGCCACATAGTAGGCACTCAGTAAATAGTTGCTGAATGAATGAATTAGTAGACTAGCCACTTTAAGCTGCAGAACCAACCATTTGGTCCAGGAATTGTATTCATCCATTCATTCATTCATTCAGCACATGTACTTTGAGTGTCCACTTTATATCTTGAACTACGCACCAGTGAACAAGATAGAAAAGGTCCGCCCTCCAGAGCTTCTAGTAGGGAGACACAGATAAATAAATATACAAATGAATAGATAATAAGATAATTTATAACCAATGGCAAGTGCTGTAGAGAAACTAAAGTGTAGTATTAGAACAGACTGGAGCAGAAGTCAGCAAACTTTTTCTGTAAAGGGCCAGAGAGAAAATATTTTAGGTTTTATAGGCCAAACACTTCCTATTAGAACTACTCAGCTCTGCCTTTGCAGCCTAAAGGGAGCCATAGACAATATGTAAATAAATAAGTACAGTTGTATTCAAATGAAACTCAATTTATAGATACTGAAACTTGAATGTTATATAATATTTATGTGTCACAAAATATTATTCTTCTACTTTTTTCGAGTTTTTTTTTTTAAATGTAAAACTCATTCTTAGCTCTTAAGCCATACAAAACCAGGTTGATGGCCAGATCTGGCCTCTAGAAGTATTGTGCCAACCCCTAGAATAGAGTGACAAGGTAAGAAGGGAGGCTCTGCCAGCAAGGTGTGTTTGAGCTGAGACTAGAATGAGGATAAATAACTATCCATGCAAAGAGATGAGGGAAGAACATTCAGGCACAAGGAGAAATGGTACAAAGTCCTTAAAGAAGGAATGAACTTGATGTGCTCCAGCAACATAAAGATGATCAGACTATAACATAAAGTGAGCAAGTTACATGAGATGAGTGCTTCCACGCATATATACACTGTGCTATCCACCATAACCAGTTGAATAGTTGTGAGGGAAAACAGATCTAGAAACTTCTGTGTCCTCACTTGGTCATGATTTAGAGATGTCAGGATGAAGACAATCCTGGCCTCTGTGCTCTTTAGCTAAGTAAAAAGCTTCTTGTTGGAGAGGCCCATGTTGCTCACTTTGATTGATGGGCATGCCTTTGGACAAAACGGATCCTGACTTTGCTAGCCCTGGTTTCTCTTTTACAGATTTCTTCCTTGTTCAAGATTAGCCATTCTTAAGTTTTAGGTTTGGGAAAAATTATAAGAGAAGCAGCTCACAAAATACGGTTTTGTTTGATTTGTTTTCATGTGCAATGGCTACTATGGGACTTACAACTTTTTGAGTGTTATGGATTGTTTGGTTCCTGAATTATAACCAGCATCAATCAGCCTGGTTTCACATGAGAGTTTTGACATAATCTCAAGTCCAAATTATCAGAAGTTTCTGGAATTCTGTATTCAAAGGGAAAATAGACAACTCCATCCATCAAGCACATACCGTGACAGCTATGGCTGCCATCAAAAACCAGGCGAAGCAGGTGTTTGGAAGCCCTGCTGTAGTTCCTCCATCCCCTACCAGTTAGGGTAAAGCAAGAGCGGATGATGGAGGGAAACAGCCAGGCCCAGGTGAAAAGAACTTGTTCTAGCAGCCTATTCTGATTCTTTGGCTTCCAGCCCCTAAAGCCTTTGGACCTGAGTCAATTCCTATTCTTGTGGAAGCTACCCAAGTCCATATTTTACCCTCATATGTGGATTTTTACTTTGTCAATTAACATTTCTTGCACAGAATTAGGCACAGAATAGCATCTCAACTCTTCATATCCCCAATTGGGGGGCAAAGCAACTCAGCAGTTTTCACATCCTGGCAGCATCAAAAGAGCATCTGAAATCAATTACCACCTCCCCCCTCCCCCCAACATTTCTCACCATCTTTTGCTTAAAAAATGGCTAACTTATTTTTTTTCCTTCATATCCTTGTAAAAACACATGCACACACCAACATACACATGTGCTCCCAGGCTGAAATCACAAGTGCCAAAGCTTAGCCTGGAGAGAACGTTTATGACTGGGTTATACATCCCCGAAAATAGGGGTTTATAATGGAAACACTGACAGATCATTAACTATAATAGCATAAACCAAGGCACAGAATTTTCATGTTGTCTCCATTTTGTTTGTGTCAGCAGGATTTCCATCCAGGCCCAGGATCTTGTTGTAGCTCATGAACTATGCCCACATGTGTGAGGCAAATTTGAGGGCAAGAGGACAAGCCAGAGAAAATGACTCAGGGCACGCAGAGTTTTAAGGTGCAGGATGTTCTGTGCTGTTTGAATTCAGTAATGATCACATGAATCTCAGCATAGAGAAGACACCACCTGGGCTAGAAGCCTAGGTCCCTATCAGCCACTCATCTCAGATGACCAATTTCTCCTTGCTCCAGGTATGACTTTTACTGATATAAAACAGCAACTTAGAGCAACAAGCTAAGAAGCTAATAGATCCGAACTATACCCTGCCAGCTTTCAGTTCTGGTTCTTGTGCTCTCCAACAAGAATATCCATCCACTAACTTTATTTCCAGTGCTTAGAACATTGCCTGACACATAGCAAATATATATTGGGTGTTGCATATATAGCTGGATGGATCAGTGAGCTAATGGAGGAATTAACAAGCAAATCTCTATCGGCCTCAGGTTTCTGAAATGAGGTGGATCAGCAAAGTCAGTGGTTCCCTACTCTGGTTGCACATTGGAATAACTTTGAACTGCTTAACAAAAATACTAATACCCAGATCCTACCAAAGGCTGAATAAGTCAGAATCCCCAGACATGGAGCTTGGGCATTAATAGTTTGAAAAACTCCCTAAGTGGTTCTATTGTAGACTAGATAATTCCAAAATTCCTTCCAGTGTTTAAAACTCTATGGACTTTAATTAATTTGTGTCATAAAATTCATGGCCTAGAATTTGTCACTCCCAGCTCAGAGAGATAAAAGGAAGGGGAATAAAATGACCTCAAGAAATTATATGTGGGAAATAATGACCACTTATTGGACTTCTTGATACCAAGCACTGTACATTGCATATATTATCTCTGATCCCTCTGGCAGGTGGCATTATCCCATTATCTGAGTTTTTCAGATGAGGAACCTGGGGCTCAGAGGCAGGCCTCCTGAGCTGCCATGGGATGCTGCTGGTCAACTCCTTTTCAGAATTAAATGGTGTTCAGCAACAGGCAAAGATTGTATGTTCAGGCAGAGTGGAGGAAGAGAGAGAAGTGAGAACTTCAAGACACACCACACAAAACTGTGAGGTTTGGGGAGGAGGAATCCCCTCCCACTCCGCTCCTCTCCAACTTGAAAAAGGACAATCCTGCCTCTCCCGCCCCTGGCCTGAGCCAGCTGTCAGAGATGAGCCCTGATAAAGGCCCTGGGCCTCCTCCTTGAATTCCTTTGTTCCAGAACCCATCCCATTAGAAAAAGGTCACACATCTTTGGCCCCTTTTAATTTCAGGGGTGGAGAGGTAAAAGCCCAGTCGGGGAAACATGTGCAATTATGAGCAATTACTTAAACGGCTTTCAGACAAGCCTTGGCCCTCCACCAGCAGGCAGAGGGGCTGGCGTCTGGGTTTTGTAGGCGAGAAGGAGCGAGGGTGGGAAGGTAGGGAGAGGGGGAGGGGAGACAGCAAAGCCTTTTGTCACAGGGCTAGAAAAAATAAAAAAAAAACATTGGTATTTCCTGCCACTGGACTAGCTGACACTAACCAGCACGGCACAGGGGAACTATTCACTTAAAAGTCATCGTTTCCTTTACTTATCTGCCTCTAAAGAAACAAATCTATTAGCAGCAAGAAATCACTCCAGTGGCTTTAACTAAGTGCTTCTTCTGCTGAAAATGCCAAAGCCTTCCCTTCAGCTCCCGCCCACCATCCCCTGGCCTTGCTCCTCAGGCAGCAGCTCCGCGCTGGCCCGTGTCAGGGTGTCTCTGGCCACTACAGATAACAAGGACCATTACATTCCACATCCTTCCCCAACCTCCTTCCCTCCCTTCCGCCAAAATCCCAAACCCAATTTCTCCCTGGCAGATCAAAGGCTGCCCAAGCTACAGGAGAGCTCACTCGATCAATAAATTCTTGACACGGGAATAAACAGAACAATCCAATATTTTCCTTCAGGATTTATTTGGCCTGTGGAATAGCAGTGCATTGCTATGCTTTTCCTTTTGAGAACCATGGAAATTTGTTGAGGAGTTCAAAATAGTTTGCTCTCTGAATTAAAAAAGCAAAAATGCCCAAATAGCTCTAACGACACTTTTCTCGTCTTTGTCAATCTTACACAAACTGTGTAGTGGTACAGTTAGACATTTTGCATCTTCCAAAAGCAACTTTCCTTCCACTTCAACTAAGTTTGCAAGAGTTACTGAAGAGCTCTCTAAGCAAGCAGATTTAATTTTAACAATTAACTTTGCAATTTTGGAAACATAATAAAAATCAATATGCCTCTCCTACTGTTCACCCTAAAGAATTCCAAAGTGCTTCATGGACAATTGTCTGAAACTTTGGATCAAAAAGCACAACAAACAAAAAATAAGTTAAATTCAGGATGCTATGCGTTTGGGACATACCAGTTGTTTTTAAACCCATGAGAATATTCATTTAAAAAAGCAATTCCATTGATTCCCTCTTATGACTATTTCTTTAATATCTAAACTCTTAATCCATGAAATTGGAAGAGAGAGTATGGAGTACCAAATTGCTCAAATAGTCCAGGGCACGCATTTAGAAAACAGCCATCTAGACTGCCCCTTTACCTACGTACAAGGTTATCTTTACGCACACTGGCCTTCATGTATATCACCTGTATATTACAATTTTAGAAATAAAGTCATGCATCTCCCTCCTTTATAAGATACATAAACATATATTTAGAGCAATATGACCTTTTCATTAGTAAGCATGGGAAATGCTCAACGAAAATCCCCGAAGCATATTAAACCACTCTGATTTAGGATCCAGATAAAAGAAAACAAAGTAGATCAGTGACGTAAGCCAGAAAATGGGAGAATAGGAGGGTGGGGAGGAGAACAGTGTCTTCTGACACAATGACAGTTACAGCTTACGCCCAGAATATAGACAAGATGTGTCAGATTCACACTTAGAGCCTATAGGAAGAATATGGACTCCTTGCCAAGCTCTTTGTCTATTTCCTTCTAAAGAATGATTTAATTAGATAGCTACTATTTATCAAGAGCTCACACTTACCAGGAACGCAGAGAAGCATTTGATAAGCTTTACATTATTTCCTTTAGTTCTCACCATTTAATAGATGAGGTAAGTGGTTCTAAAGAGGTTAACTGTCTTCCCCAAGGTCACACGAGAGTAAATGGAAATGCTGAGATTTGAATGGAGGCATCTGACTTCAGAGCCAGCACATGAACTGTCGACCTGAAACCAAAATGTCTGCAACTTCCCTACTAGCCCGCCTTTGTAATGTCAACCAAGAAGCGATAATCTCTCTTCTACAACATCTTTCCTGGTCTTCTCCAACTTTCATATGGCTTTAGCAATGTTTGTTTTATTCATGAGAATGTTTACATTGCCTATCTCTAGTCATATTATTTTTTACACTTTCCCCTCATTCTTGCATTTCTGTTAAGTCAAGAGAAAACCAGTATTTCATAGAGGAGAACATGGACCACAAAGTGCATTGGTGGGAATCTAGAAACAGGTCCAACAATTCATGTGCCTTCCTCCTGAGTCCTGTGACCTTAAGGAAACACATCTTTTACATTCATTTCCTTAGTTTTCAAGTGCAACAGCTTGAAGAAGCCTGGCATGATTTATTGACATCTGTGCCCCAGCAGAAGTATATCTATTTTACCCATTTTCCTCTTCCTCCTCTTAGGACAATGATTTGTACTAATCCTTTAGTGGGGTGGTGGAGAAGGTTTTTGTTTCATTAATATGCAACTGTCTTAAGATCCTTCATTTAATGACTACTTTGCCAGCCTTCTCGAGTAGTTCGCCATGAAAGTTCAGGGTCAAAGAGCCTTTGGATGCAACTATGTCACACCCTCAGCAAATTCACCTGGAATGGCCTGCCTGCCTGAAGACAGAAGTTAGCATCCTTGGCCTAAGATTGATCAGCATCACTGGTCCACCTTATGAGAAAAAAAACTCTGAGCCAAACAACACAAAGCCAAAGTGGTGGGGAGAAAAAAAAAAACAAACCAACCAAAAGGCAATTTTTTTTCTCTGTCAAGAAAATCAGCTGGGTAGGACTGAAGTGAAATGGTGGGACAGGGGCTGGCAGCTCCAGTGGCAACCATGGTGAATAATGGCCTCTAATAACGGTGCTACTAATTGTGATGAGCATGTTCTGGGTCTTCATCAGCGTCCCTAAGGAATGATCATCACCATGTCGGTGACTGTTCGGTTTGCTGCTCTCTCCTTTGGCTAATTGCAATTCTGGCTCAAGTCAACCTTCTCTTTGGACCACAGGTGAAAATGAAACCGTGTACTCTCAAGCATCATTGTCTTTGAGGGAGAAGGCCTGCTCTCTAGTGGTCAGTCATTAAGGTCATGAAGAGAATTCTTCTAGATGCATAATCACCTCCAAACCCAGACCACCTTCCTTGACTCACCTATTTTGGCTATCAGCTGCCTTAAACATTCATACCACATTTGAATATCTTATTCTACAATGCAGTATTTTTTCCTATCACCTTTTTTACACTTTGATAAATTATGGGCCTACTTAACCTAAACTGTGCCAACTCCATAAATGTTTATGCACTCTTCTGAGATAGAAGGTGCTATTCCTCTGAGAAATATATTTCTATCTCCTTGAAACCTATGAATTTGAAGATGGCTCCTGCCTGCTCACAACATAGGAATCAGCAAAGTGTTTAAAAACTGCTGCAAGAAAAATTAAGACTCCAGTAGGGCGATCAATAGGAAAACATGTTCAGATGGATGGATAATCTGCCCCAACTGAATTAAACCAAAGTATATTTTCAGGATGAATTTATTTCTGCCATCTTTGTAATAAATTATTTTCCTAATTTCTGTGGAAAAAAAATTAGCTCCCTCCTCTCAATAGTGCATAACTTGAAGAAGGGTCTGTAATGTACTGAGATTTATGTTAAAAAGTGATCAATCCAAGTTGTTGAATAGAGTCGAGGAAACAGTGGATGGACAAAGAGTGTCTTAGCAAACAGAGGGGGAACTAACTTCCTCAATGAGTGAGCTTCCATGAAAAGTAACATTTCCTAGAATATGCCTTTCCATGAGATTTCTCAAATATCAGAGAATTTTGTGACAAAGGAGGAGGCTCAGCCCAAAGTGTCTCTGTGGGGGCCACAGTGAGGCAACTACCTGCTCTCCCACATGCCTGTGGCCACGACAAATCTTCCCTGTCCACTGACACACTGTCACCTGGGCCTACACTGGCTAAATGAATTCTTGGCCTCGTAACAAAACAAAGATGTCCAGCTACTAGCGTTTGACACCATGACCTTGGCTTCATTACCACCATGCCTTTCCCAACAGGCTTAAGGAGCTGTACGCCATATGGACGTGTCACCTAGCATGAAACCATCAAGCAGGTGAGCCCTGGATGAGCAAGAAAAGTCTGGGGAAATTAAGGCTGAAACACTGCCTACACATCTAATTCTAGGAAGTAGTGTACTTCATATAACATGTTTCTGTTTTCAAAAACATAAAAATTGTTACAGAATAAAAATGTTTGATCTTGAAACTTTAATAGAAATATAAGGCTATATAATAGACAGGTAGATTGATATTTTACTATATTCACAATATATTATATTTATATATTAAATTATATATAGATGATATATATAGATGATATATAAATACATTTATTATAACACTATATTATATATAAATAAAATATATGTTATATTTATATAAAATTATACATATATATAATTTAGAACCCTTCTTCTTGGGAAGAAACTGAAATAAGGTGTTTCAGAAGCTTTCCAGTGGTTCCATTTCACTGAGACCTATCAGGAAGACTAGTGAGATGAGGATCTGTTTTTGTATTCCAAAGTAAAATCACCACCAAAATTCAAGTGTACCTTTTCCTGGCAGATCCTCTTTTTACTTAATCTCCAGGTTTTTCTCTTTGTGGGGTGTCTAAGGGGCAGAGAGTCCACCTACAATGAAAACTGCACTTTGGGGAACTTAAGTGGAGTCTGACTATAAACCAATTTTCTGCAGACCCCCCAGCCCCTTTCTAATACTTTGCTTTTTGTCATCGTCTTCCACCAAGACCCCAGCCTGTACCCACTCTCCCTTTCCCCCACCATGTTCCTGACATAATGGCCTTCTTTCCTTCCTGCTCACAGGTGCTTGCATTTTCTGTTCATTCTCCCCAGAAGACTCTTCCCTGTCTCCTTCTCATTTTTCATTTCCTACCTCAGTAATCACCTGCTCAGAGACATCGCCCTGACCTCCGCACTTGAATTCATCCTCCTCTTTCATCCAGTTACTCGCCCTTACATCCCCCTAAGACTTTTCTTTAGAGTATTTATCATCATCGATAAATCTTCTGTGTTTATTTATTTATCGTTAGCTCTCTCCTCCCTCTAGAATATAAACCTCACCTACATTTTATACTCTCAAACACCTAGCACCTAGGCAATGCCTGGCACATAGTAGGAGATAAATAAATAATCGATGAATGAATGAATGAGTGATCAAGTGAATGAGAGAACTGTCCAGTGTCCCTCAGAAGAAAGGCACAGCTCCTCCAGAGAGACTATAAAATATTGAATACCTTATTTAGGAAGATAACAGAGCATTAACACTCTGCTCAGTGTCCAGGTGTTGTGAGAACCTGCCTGACTTTGGGGGGATCCTCCAATTTCCCAACACAAAATTGCCTACATATTAAAATGCTTAGATATATTTAACATCTAGATAATGATAATCATTACCATGTAGTGTGTGCTTTCCCTGCCAGGAATGTGTATAACACATTCTCTAATTAGTCTGCACAGTAACCCTATAAGGCAGGGGTGTTATCTCTACAGATGAGGAGATTGAGCCTCAAATGGTTTGCAAAAACACGTGGAACAAATAAGTATTGGAGCTGATATTTGAACCTTGTCTGTCTCATCCATATTGAAGGCTTATGCTTTTAACCACTTCTTTGTTTTGAGGAGCCCAAACAGCAATAAAGGCAGTCAGCTCATGGTACACATACATATGATATCCTTGCATTTTCAGGGATGTTATTTGCAGTAATTGTTTTCCAACCCCTTCATACCAATTCTAGACATGTGCTTATTTACAAGATAAAAATACAACTGCCTCAGGTATTTTGTGAGTTTTCAAGGTTTTCAAATCGTGTTCCCATCAACTCCAAGGAAAGAAAGCAGAATAATTTGAGGTTCAGCACCTGTAGAAAACGCTGTTATTTGTTCCAAGTGATAAGCACCTTACACTTACGGAAGATATAAGCTGAGTTCTTCCTTCTTTAGTAGTAAATATCTCCTGAAAGTAATGTGCAGGGCTGAAAAACTAATAGTCCTAAGAGTAAAATTTATACAGTTTACGTTTCCTAATTTTTCTATAATAGCTATATCATCGTCAACACTACTCAAACAAGGCTATAAAAACATTAGGATAATATTTCAGAGAAAAACAGAGAACAAAATAATTTAATCTCTTTCAACTTTGTTATTTTTCTTTTATCCTGATACCTGACTTTTCTTTCTTAATCTATCCATCATGTAGATCACTCTCTCCGAATCTTTTTTCTTTCTTCTTTCCTAGAGCTCATCACAAAAGTATCTACTTATTAAGCTCTTGTCCTTTTAATCTGCCTTTTAATCTCCCACCCAATTTCTACTTGAAACTCCGCCCTTAAATTTTTTCTTCTGTGAGATGAGCTTCCAAGTTCATATTCCTTTTTGCTTGGCTTTGTATGAAAATGCAAGTGTTTAAGATTTACAATTCTGCTTAGCAGACTCTTTCCATCTATTCTAGGGCTTAACTACTGAGCTAAAAATCCCCCAGCTAAAATAGCAACAGATGGAAGGTTTTGAAGACATATTCAAATTTCCCAGTTCAACCAAAAAAGCAATAGCTTTTGCACTTGTTACATTATGGTGGGGAAGGAGTTTCCACAGCCTGACGATCCATCTTTCGAAAGGGGCATTTTCAACTGCCTCTGTGATATATTAGCCAAATTACTGAATTTAATAAGAGCTTTTTCACAATAGAGAACGCCTGTGTGCACATCGACCTTCTCTCTAAGGCCAGGTTAGAATAGCAAGTGTCCAGGTCACAGGACATCTTCCCACTCTTGAGTTATGGTGATAAGGAAGTTAAAAAAAAATAAGGTCAGAGAAGATACAATGTAGGGGAGTAGTGGGAAGTGGTATGGCTTGGTGGTTAAGAGCAAAGGCCTTGGGATCTTAATTTAGGATCTTAATTCATATGATCTTGGGCAAACTACTTCTCCAAGCCTCATTTGTAAAATGGGCCTATTTATAGTACCTAATTTGTCATTTTGCTATGACAAGATAGTAAAAAAAAAAAAAAGCACTCAACACTTTTATGGTACCATGCTTGATAAGTAGTTCCTATCATTATTATTGCTTTTATTTGCTATAACATCATCAGACCAGGCAGCTTCTCATGATATCAAAGAAATTTAGGCCAACAGGTACATAGTCAGGTGCCCTCTTAGATAACTCAAAGCTATACCAGATAAATTAAGCAGGAAAAAAAAATAATAAACAAAGGACCTTTTAATTGTGTTTCCAATATAAATAGTCTAGAAGCAGAAAAGAGGAAAAAACGGAAAAGGAAAAAGAAAAGGACAGACAAAACAGATAAAGCTTGCCTCTCTCCCAGATTTCGATACAAACGATCATGGATTTAGAGAAGACCCATCCATTAATTCTTCAAAATTCTTTTCTCAAGGGAGAAAATCTCCCCAGGAGAAGAGAGATAATGACTGGCCTGAAAATACTAAAAGAAAAGTTCAAAACTGGCCTTCGTATCAAGGTGGCTAGCTCCAGATCTTGAGTGTTGACCTGTGTGCCGAGTTTCTGCTGATGGAGCTACTGAAAGAGGAACCCCCAGGGGTCCACCTTTTTGCTTTAAATCCTGAATACTCTCACATTGCAAGGAATGCACTGGAGAGGTGGGGGAAAGTTCATCAACCCCACCAAACTGGTACTTCTGATGGCTGATACTCCGACCCTCTGGCCACCAGCTGCCATAAGAGGGTTGTGCCTCCCTTTCTGAGACTTAGAATAACCTCACTGAAAGGTTGTTCGAAAGGCACGTTGTTCAGAGCAGACAAAACAAATTCAGATGTGCATTAGAACGGGGCCAGTTCTGATGCTGAGACCAGAGTTAAGCTGCCTGCCACTTTGCTTATTTTAAACCTAGTTTATTGGGGCCAGAAAATTCAGCACCTTCTACATCCTAAAACACAAGATGCCAGCAGTATTGGATGTTCCTTAAAATAAGCTTTTGTGATTATTTTTAGATGGGCTGAAAAGAAGACAGTTGGACCCACCTATGAATTGCCCATGGCTTAAGTAGTAGATAAGTATTTCCCTAGCGTGTGCTTTAAAATTTCACCTGTTTGGAAAAGGACACCAGCCATGTGCCTCATTTACCTAAAATCTAAGCATTCTCTTCCCTCCATAAATTTAACTATTCTATGAAATAAGACTGTTTTATTTTTATAGAGTATCTTTTTCACCGACAAAGATTTCAAAGGCTTCAAAGACACGAAATCATCGTCAGAGGTAAAACTCTGATTTAACCGCTTTTTCTCCGTCTTTATGGAATAGCTGCTTAAAATACTAATAGAGGCCGAGCTCATTTATACTGCAACCAACACAAAACAAGTTCCTCACTTCTTTTACTCGCCTCATCTAGAGACCTGGTGCCTGGCAAACGTTTCTCCTTTTATAACTACTTGAGCGTGGCAGGCTCTTCCTATTAGCTACATTACATCATCATTATCAAAGACGAAAGGAAATTAATTTTGTTTTTCAAGGTCTTGGCAATAAGTCGGTTCTTTACTTCATCAGACATCTGCTGTTTTTCTACGTGTGTCATTTGCGAGGCTGAGTTTTCCTTATGACTTTATTCTCATAACAATTTATCACGCAACAGTGTTTACCAGAGAACTTGTGCCGACGGATTTTTCTCTCTCCAGGCAAAAGTGTAACATTAACTTAAAGCCAATATCATCATCTATATTTCATTCTCAAATAGTTTTCTGGGTTAAAAAAAAAAGAAAAAAAAAACGCCAACAAGACTGTCAAGAAAAAATAACCACTTACAGTCTCTGGCTGAAATGTATTGCCAATGCAACTCCACTTTGTTTTAACAGATGGGCCTTTATCAGCAAATTATGTGGGCAGTTCACCAACTTCCCTTAGAAATGGAGGAGTGCTTCCATTTACTTGGGCTCTTATCTGCTCACTGAAAGCCGCATTTAACCACAAAATTCTAGGTATTTTTTTTTCATATATTGATACAAAGGATAAACTACAGAAAATCTTCTGTTCTCCAATAATTAGTCATTCCTGGGCCAATTAATAGATTCTTAGCCTTATTTCACATTGGTAAAAAATCAAAATAAATGAATGAATGAGTGAATGAATGAATGAATGAATAAACAAACAAACAAACAAACAGACCACTGGCTTCTCTAATGTGCTCTGCATTGATTCCTTTGTCTAATGTAATCCGAGTCTCTGAAAAAGCTCTTCGCAATATTTATTTTGATGAATAATCTGCTGGGGTTTGACTCATTTTTTTCTTTTCTTTCTCCAATCTCTTACTGCGCCTCTCACTTTCTCCAGCTGCTGACTAATTCAGCCTCGATTTTGCTGGTAAACACAGCAGCAAAATTCACATAAGACTCTTGTTTCAGAAAAGTCTATAGCTCTAGAATGCAGGTGGATAGAGAATCTGAAAACTAGCTTCGAGGAATATTAGAGAAAACCTCTATTTGCCACATGCTTTATACATAGACCTGTGTTTTTCTGTTTACATTTTTTATTAAGTGATTCATGCCAAAAAAAAGAGATGAATGATGACTCTTAAAATTTTATTTTACCCTGAAAATTACTTTCACCTTTCCTTGCTGCAATTTGCCATAATCGTTTCCACAAGGATCAAATCCCTAGGCCTCAGTTTCTCTAAACCTATAAAATGAGAAGTCTGAACTAGACTCAAAGTTGAGTGTTCACAAGAAACACCTGGGGAGCTAGTTCAAGCTGCAGCTCCACTCCCAGCAACATTTCTGATTCAATAGCATTAAAGTGAGACCCAGGAACATTCCATTTTTGAGTCACCGTTGGAGGTCTAACGCAGATGGTCCTGGACTGTGCTCTGAGAATATTGCTCCAATGAACTCAGGTGCTTCCTCTTCTAATAGTCTGTGATTCTATTTTTAAAAATCTCGGTGGGATATTAGCTGATTATCTGGGCCAATCTTACATTTAGTGACTAACCTATCTCCACTAGGTGCTTGCCTCATTAGCATCTCTACTCCCTGTGTCTACTTTGTGAGCAGTGCAAGCCCAGCTCCAGTGGAGGATGTGAGGCTGAGCTGGGTGCAGATGGCAGCCCTGCCCTCCAAGAACTGAGCACACTGGCCTAGCTCAGCCCACTCCAGCCTGCGTGCTCCTCCCAGCCTTGGAGAAGGAGGGCTCTTCAAAATACTACTTCCCTTTTGTGTTCAAAGTGAATTCAAAACAGCAGACACTTCCATTTTCAAGGTTAAGTGCAGAAACCTTTCATTTAAAAGAAAAGTAGTGACTTTGGGATCACCCACGATTTTTTATTTATTATATGACGTCTTCTCCATTAGCACAATGAGAGAATGTTGTTCAGATAAAGTTAGAAAACCAATTACGACCCACATGACAAATGAACCACAACTGAGTGTGGAACTTTTCAAAACCACTCATCTTAACCTCAAGCCTCATAAATGAAAACCAGAGAAACTGCATGGCTGGTGTGACCCAGAGGCCCAGTGCTCACACGTGCTGACGGAATTGACAGGGTGCTGTGTGCACAAGAGTCCAGCTCACTGGCATATTGAAGTCAGAGACCAAGGCTTGACCAAAGCTCACTTACTACTTGTGTGACCTCGGCCAAGTTATTTCACTTCTCTAAGACTTGGTTTCCTTACATGTAAAATGAGGTTCACAGTTACAGTGGTCCCCTCCACCATCACCCTTATCCAGTTTTACTTTTCATGGTTTCAGTTACCAGGGGTCAATCTTGATCAGAAAATATTTAATGGAACATTTCAGAAATAAAATATTCATAGGTTTTAAATTGCGTGTCATTTCGAGTAGCATGATGAAATCTCATGCTGTCCTGCTCTCTCCCACCCAGGACATAAATCACCTCTTTGTCCAGCATATCCACGTGTGTACAGTACCTGTCCATTAGTCATTAGTAGCCATCTTGGTTACCAGATTGACTATCTCAGTATCGCGGTGTTTGTGTTCAAACAACTCTTATTTTACTTAATAATGGTCCCAAAGCTCAAGAGTAATGGTGCTGGTGAGTCAGATATGCCAAAGAGAAGCCATAAAGTGCTTCCTTTAAGTGAAAAGGTGAGTATAGTACAATAAGATATTTTTGAGAGAGAGGTCACATTCACAAAACTTTTATTACAGTATATTGTTATAATTGTTCTATTTCATATTAGTTATTCTTATTAATCTCTTACTGTTCCTAATTTATAAGTTAAACTTTATCATAGTTGTATATGTATGAATAAGAAAAAAACATGTATATATAGGGTTCAGTACTAGCTGCAGTTTCAGGCATCCTCTGGGGGTCTTGGAATGTATCCCACACAGAGAAGTGGGGACTACTGTATTCAACAAATCTTTTTTGGATGCCTAGAGTGGGTCAGCAACTATATAGTAATCAAATAGTGAACAAAACAGGCAAAAATCCCTGCCCTCAGGAGGAATACAGACAAAAGACAAAGAAATGGAAACCGCAATGTCAGGTAGTGCTAAACTGATACATGCTATGATGACAACTGAAGCAGGGTCAGGAGATAAAGAGTAAGGGACTGCTGTTCCAGGTAAGGTGGTCAGGGAAGGCCTCCCTGAGGAGGGGGAATTGAACAGAAGCCAGAATAAAGTGAGGAAGGAGCCTCGTAATAGCTGGGCAAAAGCCACCAATGCAGAAGCAAAGTGTAGGTGCAAAGGCCCTGAGGCAGGAGTGTTTGAGGAATGGTCAGTGACAGCAAGGAGGCACGTGTGGCTTAGGGACAGGAGTGAATGTAGAGTGGTAGGAAATGATGTCAAAGAAGTAGCCAGATCAAAAACAACCCAAAAGGGAGCACTCTGGGTCTCATTCGATGTCGATGAGGAGCCATTAGAAATTCTGAGCAGCATATACTGATAGGATCATTCCAGTTGCTTTTTGAAAATGAGACCATGGGGGTAGAGGCATACACAATCAGGGTAAGCTGGGTCATCCTTCCTTGCTGTAATTTGACACAATCATTTCTACATGAATTAAATACCTAGGCCTCAGTTTCTCTAAACTTACAAAATAAGATGATAATAACCACAAAATCTCAGTGGATTATAAATACAAAGGTCACTCACTCACGCTCTGTGTCCATGGCTGGGGTTCTGCTCCACCTCTCCTCACCCTGAGATGCAGGGATGGAACAGCCTCTATTTGAACGACTGCAGATTATCTTTATGGAAGGAGAAGGGGACATGGCAACTCATGCACGGGCTCCAAAACATCAACCTGGCAGTGACATGCATCACTTCTCTTCATATTTCATTGGCCAAATTGTTTGATCACATCTAACTTCAAAGGCAGTGGGAAAGTACAATCTACCATGTGCCTGCAAGACAGAATATTGGGTAAACAACACTAACGAATACCACACAGATCAGAAGGAAGCAGAGAGACTAATTAGGGGGCTATATTACAGTAATTCGGGCAAGAGATGAGAACAGCTCAGACCAGGCAGCTGCAAGAGAAGTGTTAGGAAACAGATGCAGAAGATATTTTGAAGACAGAGACAAGATTTGCTGATGGATTGGATGTGGAATAATCATAACCACCTCACAGTGAATTTATTTTCGTGAAGATTAAATGAGGTAATGTATATGAAGTTCTTGCACAGTACCAGACACACTGTAAGCCTCAGCGATGGTGATTATTATTGTTGTAGTCCTAGACTGAAGAGGTGCTTACGATAACAAAACAGAACAGTTTAATTTTGGGCCATCCTATTTTCCAAGACATATAGTTGCTTTACTTTTAAACCCTACACACACACACACACACACACACACACACACACACACACATACACAGAGTTTCCAAAAATGATCACAGTAGTTATTATCAACTTGACTTTAATTGGTCTTCACCTCTTAAAAAATCTTCTAATAATAAATTGATTTTCCTAGTAGCTTCAGAGAAGCTTTCATTCCTGTGGACATATGTTTGGGACCAAGAAAGTAGCCTGCATAAAAGTCAGGAAGCCCCCAGTCTTTCTGTTCAGATGTTGTAGATTAATAGTCATTCGATTTGGGAATGTGAAATGAACTGATAAGAAAAGCTGTACGTACCAATGACATTCAGGAATGAAAACTGACAGATCACCTGCTTTAGAAGATTTGATTCTTCAGATTTCACAAGGGGGAGAAAAAGACCTTTGGTAACATTTGCTCTCTTATGGCTTACATTAAACAATTTAATATATAACATGAGGGAGAGAACATGATATAAACAATATATCCAGGAGGAAAAATAAATGACCTCAGTCCCAAGAGGCACTGTTATGCACTGGTACTATTCATGTACATTAGAAGGAATGATGTATCAGTTTTACTTCTAATCAGTATCCAAATATATCACCGTCGGTTCCTGGAGTGCATTACACTATCTCACAATGCATGCTCACATTTTACATTAATGTGGAAAGTATCCATCCGTTATCAGGCAGAACTTAATTCTATACTGAAAAATGAGGTGTCTGTTTGGTACGCTTCTATTTTAAGGTTTAAAGTCATTGAGAAACCAAATCTAAAATAGAACTTTGAAACTAAACTATGCTGTTTTTATGGCACAGATGTTGAGACATAATGGTTAGTTGGGTGTCTAACTCAAAGGCATCACCTATGTTTTTGGTGCCTCTGGTTTCCAACCCTATTTGAGAGCATCGATCCCAATAGCATTATGAAATTCTTAAAAATAGTATTAGAATAAATTTTAAAATAAACGTATAATACAGAAAATGCTATGACTTTAGCCACATGCCCAGGCCATGGTGGATGTTCCCTAAAGTGGATTTGATAGATTTATCAAGTATCTTCTGAGTGCCTAGGACGTAGTGCCACGTGAAATAACAAAATATGTACAACTATCTCTGGTCTCACACTCTCAAAACAACTGAGGATTCAGTTGACTTCTGATGGTACAAGTGATGGAAACACAACTTGATCTAGCCCAACCAAAACAGAAAAAGTGGAGAGAGGTGGGAAGTGATTGGCTCACCCAATTAAACCACAGGGCAAGTGTAGATCTGGCCTTAGGGATGAGGAGTAAAATGCTCGAATGCCTTGTTTCTATGTCTCACTCCTGTGCTTCTCTCTGGGCATCAGCATCATTCTCTCAGACTGAGTTTTTGAGAAAACACAAATCTGACACCCCTAGATTCACATCTTGGCCACCAGAAAGGCACCAGAAAGAAAAGAGCCCTTTCCCAGTAGTTCTATGAAGTAAAGCCGATTTCTGTGGTATAAATACTCCCACCCCAGCCAGTTTCAAGCTACCACACTGAGGTCACTTAATGGGGAGTACAAAGGGCTCATGTGAGCCTGTCTGAGCAGGTGCAAGCCAGCTCCAGCACAACACTGAGCACACTATACTGCATACCCCTCTAGACACATCTACAAAAAACTGTACCTGGCCCCTGGTTTCCAGAGATTTTTCAGAGGAGATGGAGAAGGAAATAAATAATTACAATACAGTGTGATAACTGCTATATACAGGCACATACAGTGATGGCCCAAATGTGGGGGTGATCCCCACCACCTGGGCTGGTGTTGGGCCCTCAGAGGAGGCTTCATAGGAGAAATGTCTTTATGCTTGAAAATGTGTCCATCAGACTTATAAGTGTAGTAGGGGAAGGGCATACAGAGGAAACACCATGCACAAAGACCCACAGGAATGCAACAAAAGTAGGGGGATGGGAGGAACTGTGAGAATGGCTCCGTGGAAGGTACAAGAAGCCACAGGACTTATGTAAGGCTGGGGGTTAAACCAGAGATGGGTCATGAGGACTTTGCATGCTCTTTAAAGAATTTGGATTTTTACCTTATCAGCCAGAGGTTTTCAACCTGTTTTTATTTATCTGCTTGTTTGTTTATTATTTTTATTTTTTTAATATTTTTTAGGTGTAGCAACCCTTGGTTGACCTCACAGATTGCAAGGACCTTGTCAGCTTACAATCCCTTATTTTTTCATTTATTTATTTATTTTTTTTTTTTACGCCTACAGCACCTGGTCTTCCTAGGTGGTCTCCCATGCAAGTATTTCTGCTTTTAAATAAATAGCATTCCTTTTCTGTAATGAAATCATCAAATGAGAGGAAGAAGGAAAGAAGGACTAATGTAGCAGTCTGATGGCAACTGAGAGAACTGAGTCTGAGGGGACTGAGAGAAGGATGAAATCCTATAATCGGGAGATGGCACAACACCAAGCTCTACCATCAACATGGTGGGGGAATGAGGATGTGAAAAGGGCGGCGGACAAGCCCCAGTTTTCAGGCTGGAGTGTCCGGTGGGATGGAGATGCAGCTCTGCAGGACATGGCTCACAGGGGAAGACACTGGTTTGGAAAGAAGACAATGAATTCTGTTTTTGACATGTACTGAATTCTGGCCCAGCTTATCTTCTGGAAAGCCAGAAGAAGCAGGACTGAATGAGAGAGAAAAGAGAAAATAACAGCCACAGGAAGTTTGGGAAGGGCCAATGAAAGCTGCACAGCAATGAACACTTGGAATTTGTCCTTAGAACTATCTTGAAACTGCCGGTCTTTACTGACTGGCCCATTCCCATAGCCACAAACACACCATCCACCCAAAACCTGTGGTCCTGCCTCTTCCTCAGTCCCTATCATGTTCTCTGCAGGAGCACAAGGCTGACTGGCTTTGAAATCAGATAGGATATATACTACCTCAAATTCTAGCTCCACCTCTTCGTAGCTGGGTGATCTCATGCATATCAGCTCATCTTCCTGAGCCTCAGTTTCTCTTCTGTAAAATGGAAAGCGTGAAACAGCACCTTCCTTGTCATGTTGTTGTGGGGATCATGGGATAATATAAGGCAAGTGCCAGCAGAATGCCTGACTCAGAGAAGGCATTTTACATTTTATCTTTTTTTCTGTTAACCTCAGGTAATCAAGATTCTGCCTCCTCGCACTCTTAAGGTAAGCTAGACAATACCACAGTGACTTTCAACCTTGGCTATGCACGACAGTCAACTGGGGAGCTTTTAAAAAATACCAAGACTCAGGCCTCACTGCCCAGAGAGTCAGACTGCATGGGTCTGCGGTGGAGCTCAGCATTGGTGTTTTGTTGTTGTTGCTGTTGTTGTTTTTTAAAGCTCCAAGGTGATTTTAAGCAGAGTTCAGCATCACTATTTTCTTCACACACTAAATCTGAAAAAGGGCTCTCCTAGGTTGTACTCCCTCTTGACCCTTCTGACAGCACTTCAGAAGAGAAACAGATTGCTTAAATTGTTCTTTTATCCCAAACATCCAAACCATAGAGCAATATGTTATTCTCTAGGAACTTCTTTTCTGAGAAACATAAATACCACCTTCCCCACAGGAAGAAAGGAATGTTCTTCCCCACCCAAAAGAAACCTGCCCCTTTCTCACTCACCCAGGCAGGCTGAAAAGCAAAACACAATTGGAGCTTGGTCAGCGCAAACTCAGCCTGGAGGAGAGCAGCGAGGAAGGGGCACGTCTTTCCGTGGGCACGGTCCAACCGTCCCAACCAGCGAAGGGACCCAGAGGTTGGGGGCTCCCAGAGGGCAATGCTGCATCTGCTCACTGGACGAAACGTATTTAATGGGTGTTGGCTCTTTCTCAGGAAGCAGATGAACTGTTGCCCTGCACCGACACCACCCACATTCACCAAACTGACGTGTGCGCATGCCAAAAGTCAATTCCTCAATCTGCAGGAGGAAAGGAAATAAGGTAGAATACGAATGAATGGCGGAAGCCCAAGAGATGGGATGGGTGAATACTTCAAAGGAGGGGTGTCTTAGTCATTGCCTATCTTCAGCTGCCCCCCTCAAAACAGGAAAGAGAAACTTTTCTGAGAATAAGAAGTAGCTTTACGGTCAATTTATCTTGTCTTTTGCAAACCTTTATCTAATTTAAAATGTTTGATTTCCATTGTTTACCAGTTTAGGAGTATTTTGATAAGGGGGATCCAGGATGTACCTTCCCTGGAGCCTGAAATTCCAAAATTCCATTCAGTAATGAGGCTTGCTGCCTTAGGTCACCCAGCTGCCCTCCAGGGACCCTGAGGCTTGTAGATCTTCAATATAAAACAAACCGACACATCTCCAATGGTACTGGGCGGAGCACCTAAAAAGACAGAGCTTAGAATGTAGGTGCCAATGCTATCCTTGGTTTCGAGCTACACATTTTTAAAGAATTGATGGAGTCTTGAGCCTGGGCAGCCCAGCTTTGTATGTTCTTTGTATATATTCTTTGTATACTTAGGTGGCCCAGTTCAAATGTATCTTCACAAGAGCAGGGGCCCAATGGCCAGATGTCCAATACAGACTGAGCCTTGGGACACTCGTCGAGTTTGAGCCATGACTGCAGCACCTGTGCACCCTCTCACAGCCATGGACCCAGAGTCCTTAGCGACCCAACAGTGGCTGGAGCAATTCCACCCAACCCCTCCCTCCACTTTGCTCCTCTTTTTCTAAACCCTGCTTGGACTGGTAGGGAACTGTAATCTTTGGCTAAAGAACATCTCTTTTATTCTCATCAGCTGTCAAAAAGACCCCAGGACACTAGATAGAGAATGAGAGAGCAATAAATAAATAAATGTAAAGAAAAACAGGAGACTAGGAGTTTGGCAATCACATGAACAAGAAATTAAAACCCTTCTGCAAGCTTACCTTTATTTACCAATTGTCTATAATTTGCTTTAAGATACTTCAGCACATGCAAAGGGACATTGTATATCTTGGTTTAAGCTGTAAGTCTGGGACTGGGCTGTTCAAGCCCAAGAAAGAATTTGACTCAAGAATGAGCAAATCTCCAGCAGTCAGTTGGAATTCTCTTCAGGAAACCTGTACTCCAGATACAGCTACTAAAAATGCTTCAGATCCATATCTCAAACTCAAGGCTTTCAAATTAACATATTCGATGTCAGAAATGGGATGTTGTTGCTTTTTAAAACAAAAGTAGTGGTTTGTTTACTAGGATAACAACTGTTAGAAATAGATTCTCATTGGTGAAATTATAAGTATTTAGTATACGTTTATTGACAACAAATATGTTATAGAACCTCCCCACCTCTGCATGAATTAGGTTCCAGGTCTAGCCCACACCCAAGAGGAGAATACACAAGACTGTAAATACCAGTTGGCGGTGGGGGGGGGGAGGGTGCATCACTGGGGACCATCTCAAAGGCTGGCTGCCTTCTGTTTTCAGCTATGGATCCTGAAGGGTTCTGGATTTCTGATGCCAATTGTAAGGGTAAAAAAAAAACTTGCCTCTAGATTCTTGCCATTTGCCTAAAGTAACTTTTCACTTAAGACGGGGGCAGAGTACGCTCCATAGAATGTCACCCAATCCTGAGCTCCTTGGTCAGCTCCCTTTTTCCAGAATGTTCTTCTCTTCTCCTCCAATATAAATGAACCAAGTCTGTGTCCTGGATCCTCAAACTAAGGAGTATATTTGGTAAATACACTTGACCTGAGGTATTCGTGTTAATGGGGCTTACTTACCACGTTATCCTTCACAGGAAACACATTTGGACCTGAACTGAAGCCTCTGGTGATGGCACCTCCCTGGGAAGCTGTTCAGAAGATACTGTGGAATGTAGAACTTTCATGCTGAATGGGACATTAGAGATCAGAGAGTCCGATATCCTTGCCTTAGAGCTGCAAAGAAAACTGAGGCCTAAAGAGGGACATATGACCACAGACTTTCCCAAGTTCGTGTAGCCAGATTTTCAGGGATATTTACAATCAATCTTTCCCTCATTCTCTCTCTCAAATAACTAAAAGAAAGCTTTTTTTGTCACCCAAACATAGTTCTAAGGGTGGCAGTGTTCAAGGTGAGGGGAGGGGAGAGTCTTCAGTAGAAGACCCAGGGCTTAATGCTAATTACATGTTTGTTGGTTTGTCTTTCAACACTTAGAGTCTTTTAGCATATTCTGTTAGTTCCAAAGCCTATAACCACCCAATTCTTCTCTGTTCTCTTCCCCCACCTCTTCACACACCCTATCCCCTTATGCTAATCGCCCCACCTGTGCAAAGGGAGAGGCCACCACACTTAACCTAACAAAGGCTGTCCTCTGAGCATAGCACCCAGGGCTGAGAATGAGACCTGAACACCAAGAGCCAGAGTGTCCGGTCATCTGGGATGAGCTCCACAAGATGCTATGAATCAGACTGCCCTTGGAAGGTAGGCTTCACCCCTTAACTTCATTATGTGCAAATGTCATCATCATTTTTTTGCATTTGGACAAAATCTAGTTACACAAGATGATTAAACAGCATCATCATTAGAGAGAAACAAATCTCTGAGAGACTCCAGCAGCCCTCCATTTCATTGGAATGCTAGCTCACCACTCCCACTCAGCGCGGGTGTAAAAAAACTCAGAATTCTTAGTCTGTCTCACCAGGGCCAAGGCAAGCACAGCTCTCTTTAGATACAAAGGAGTCACATGTTTGGAAACCTGGTTTCAAATGTACAAAGTTCTCAGTATTGGACAGTTTGTTGGATTTGAGTTGTGTAGTATGTTTTTGAAGCCTTTGTAAAGGAAGCAAACTCCAAGCTTCGTAAAGAGGACTGGGTCTATGTGTGAATGTGTGTTTGCACATTCACCACCTGCAATCTTCTAATGGAAAATGACTTCAACAGGCCTTTTATGTGGCTTAAACCAGCTCTCAAACACTTGACACTTTTGGCTTCCTGACCAACAGGTTTGACTATAGGGTGCCTCAGACTGAAAGAAATTTCACCTGGGCTCCAGTCAGGGAGCTCTGAGCTGCTGCTAAGTCAGATCTGCCCCTCTTTGCAAGTCTGTGTTCATGCTGCATCACACCTCCTGGAAGATGTTTGGCAGACCTGAGAGTCAGTTGGCATGAACCAGTTCACAGTACCTTTTAATTTCCCTTTTTTGTACCCTAAAAACATGAGGTATTTCTTGCCTTGCCACAAGCCATGCCCCTAGGTCAAACATCTCCCGCTCACATTTAACTCATCAAAGGCCAAGAGAAAAATGATTGGACAGCACTTACAGAGATGACATCAAAGATCCAGCTGAACTGGGCCTAATGAAGTGCCCCAGGAGCTGTGAGACAGAGGAAGAGCCCCCTACAGGGAGGGCACCCCAAACATGGGCAGTTCTCCTAACAATGAGTAGAACCAAGCATTTGCACAGGCACCTGGAAGTCAGATGGCACACAGGGTGGTGAGTCTCCCTCCTAATGTCCGACACAATGGTTTAGATAAGGAAAACCTCTGATAATACAAATTCCCTAGGAGACCTTTGTAAATTCCCTGGCTCTCTTACTTAATAACTTACCTGTCTCACATTAAAGCTATGACCCATTCTTCACTGAGTCGACAAACATTTATTGAGTGCCAGACATAAGAAAAGGCTGAATATTACTTAACTATTTTTTTACTACTATAAAAACCACAGTGCAAACTCCCAGTCCAGGGATTATATAATAATGGTGATAATGGTGCAGAAATATTAATACATTTTTGGTAAACTTTTCATTAAAATTCAACATATAGATATAAAAGGGCACAAATCACAAGTATGCAGCTCGCTGAATTTTCATAAACTCAAGATTCCCATGCAGTCAATACCCAGATCAAGAAACAACACATTACCAGCACCCCAGAAATTTATTTTGCAAATCCCTCCCATCAACGCCCCTCACAAAAGTTAGCCACTAATATGACTTCTAATGTCACAGAGAAGTTTTCCTGTTTTCAAACATTACATAAATGGAATCAGCGTACGTACTTTTGTATCCAGCTTCCTGTATGAAAATTTTGTTTGTGAGAGTCAGCTACCTTGTTTTATGTTGTTATGGTTTGTTCATTCTTACTGCTTTACATCTCATTGTGTGATGAGGTAAGTACACCACCACATACTTATCCATACTACACTGATGAGCTTTTGAATAAGTGTCCATTTGGGGGCTATTACATAGAATGCTGCTATGAGCATTCTATTATGTGTCTGGTGAACATGTATATTCATCTTGGCCATTTACACAGGACAGTTGATATGTTCTTTTAAATAATAAAAATCTGAAAAGGCTCTTAAAAGCACAATATAAATCTAACTCTTTTTACTGGTGGTACAGATGGCTCCACTTTGATCCAACAAATTTCTTCTCATCTCTTCCTTTTTAATGTGTAACATGATCTGCTTCTAGTACCTGGAGCAAATTTGGGTGTTGACTTTTGTCCTGGCAGGGAAACTAGTTCTCTCAAGATTCAGGCCATGGCCAAAGTTTCTGAACTGATCCGCAGCAGGCAGCCTGAGAACCACACCTACCCTGGGCAAAGCTCACAGGTCTGCATAGGAAAGTGAGAAGCCATTCAACAGGGGCTTCTGAAACCACGGCCACTGCACTCCAGACTGTCTCCAGGGCTGCCTGCTCTCTCTGATTTCAGATCCTCTTTGTGCCAGCTTTGAATGTCTGGCTTGCTCTGGAAAGACTGCTAGTGCTTTGTCATGAGCCCCAGAGATAAACCGCCGGCATTCTAAGCACACCACTGTCGCTTGGATGGCAAGATTCACCTGATGCCAGTGGGCCGGGCCCAACACTGATCTGGCATGTTCCAAAGGGTGAGGTTAACTTGGTCACTTTGCCAGTACTCAGGCTGGCTCCTCATGCACCCCACCCCCAGCACCATCCAATAAGGTTTGGGACTCCTTGTATAGAACTAGACAGAACTTCCAATAATTGAGCTCTCCCAAAGTTGTAGCCTCCAGATAGGTTTTTCCACTTATGCTGTCTGGTTAAATAGTCGCATCCACTCTCTCCACCACAGTGTGGTAGGTATGATTTTACTTTACAGATGAAGAGATTGGAGGTTGCCAGAGGTTACACAATTGCCCAATGTCATATAAATCTAGCACATAGTAGAGCAAGGATTTAGACCTAGATCCAAACCCAGCTGTTTTTCCAGCACAACTGGAATCTCAAGAATTTTAATATGACTAAAGAAAAGATAATCAGGAAATTGAGTAGGTAGTTAGTGAAAAGAACATGGAAATAAGAATTGGGAGATCTGAATATAAACTTCCATTTCAGTTTACCACCAACTAATTGGGTGATCCAAGGGAGGGCATATAAGTGTCTCTAACTATAAGTGAAGGGCTGTGCGTTACTCACAGACCACACCTCTAAGAGGCCAAGGACCATGACTTTTTCTTCTTACTGCAGTGTCCCCAGCACCTACCATAGTATTTGGCCCACAGAAGATATTCAATAAATGTTTAATGAATGGATAAATAAACACAGGGGAATACATATCAGAATCTCTTGCAAGCTTTTTCATAGTGTATATGCCAAGGCCTCACCCCATAAGCCCTGGTAGGTTGGACTTAATCATACAAATTATTAAAAAAAAAAAAACAAAAAACAAAAAAAAAACCTCTGTAGGCAGTTCTGATTCAGACACATAGTATGAAGTCACGTCCAACTCTAAAATTATATTATTCTATTAAATTAGCTGTATAAATAATCCATCACTAAGTTCAACATAAATTTATTTATTCAATTTTATATAGTTCCCCCTTAATTAGGACAAATAGGCAATATGTACTCTAGATTCCTTCAAATCGCTGAGAAGTTTGTCTAATTTCTTTCCCTATTTTTAGCTAACATAACCTTTTTTCCCTTCACTACTATATTCTTCTCCCAGTTGCTTTAAGTGAAAGGTCTATTATTTTTCTTAAATTATACCAGTTAGATTAAGACCATCAAATCTATAAAAATACAATATCCAAATAAATTAGAAACCAAATAATTTCTTTTTCTGATAGAATTCCTGTGTGCTGCTTCACAAGTTTTTTCTCTTGTCTTCATCTAAAGTTCAGTCGAAAGAAATAACTGAGAAATTTGTCTTTATTCAGCACTCAGTAGGTGTGTGCCACATGAAAAAGAGAGAAAAGGAAGAAAAATGAAACCAAATCAACCTTGCAAATAAGTCAAATGAACCAGAAACATACAAATAAATATTACTGGCTCATTTTTGTCTTAGGAAGGATAAAGCTAACTAATACTGGGTTTGAATATTTCACCCATTTGGCAGTATCCTACCCAAGTACTGTTTGCCAGGTTATACCGAAACCATATTTACTTTAAACGTTGACACCTTTATACGCCCACTGAAGGTTTTTTTCAGAGCTACAGCTTAAGAAACTTTCCTCTTCCGCTTACCTGAGAAACACTGGCCTCCCCTATTACAATGGGGGCCTGCAATCCTGCAGCCTTCTTCTCTGTTTTCTACGTAATTGCGAGCTATTCCATTTTCTCCCTTGCCCCCTCTAGTCCCTGGGTTCTGTATGGCTTTTCCACTTGGGTGTTATTAAAAAACTGAAGAGGGCAAGAGAGAGAAAGTGTTTGCTGCCTCCTGCCAACCAGGCCCTTCCTTCCAAGGCCACATGGCTCTAGTTTCTTTGTTTCCTCTTATGTTTAATTTTCTTTGGCCCAAGCTCTCCTCAATAGTTTTCTTTTCGCATTTTATCACCATAAATTAATTAAAATGTTTCTGGCACTGAGTTCACATCTGATCATCTTGGCAGGATCCCCTTACACAGATGGCGAGTAGATAAAGGGCGATCCAAGCATCCAAGAACAAGAACAGCCCACATAGGGAGCCAACCGAGACACTGCGAGAGGAGAGGCCAATGAAAAACAAATTGCCACCAGGCTGAATCTAAAAGTTAGGCTAGGAGAGTAAAAGGCACAGGTTGGGGGTAGGGGGTGGGAGGGAGGCTCTTGGGACTCTTCGTACTCCATTCCTTCCCCAAACACCCAGAAGAGAGCTGTTGCCCTAATGGAAGAACCAGAAGCGGTTGTTCTACCTCTACTTCCTCTTCACCCTGCAAATTTGGGTGATTCAGGTGAACTACACAGGGGTTGGGAGATAAGGGGCACTTCAGAGATAAAACATGGCTACAGGGGATGGGAAGAAGCCATGGTCAACCTTGACGGAGAACCCACTATAGGTCAGACACTATGCTACACCCGTATGGGCCATCTCCAATTCCACGTCCAGCATCCCTCATCTTCCACCCAACACTGGGTCATTTCTTCTTGACCATCTCAAAGTTTCTTTAGCATTTGCACACATGCATTCATGTTATCATAATGCTTCCCTGTCTGCCTCCTCCTGTTGTCATCATTTTCTGTTTGTCCAGGCCCTCCACCCACCCTGACCTCTAACAAGACAGTAATCTTCTTAGGAATAAGAATTGAGTTGCGTACTTGCTTTATCTAGGCACTTAGTAGGTGCTGGATACACACAGTGAGTTGAATTTTAAAGTTACAACAAATAAATATCTCATTTCCAAATTGTTAAGCATCAGCAGTTAAAACATAATATTTTTTAACCATCCCTAAATTTTATCTTGCATATTTATTTTAGAACTCTTTGAAGAAAGAGAGAGGAAGAGAGGTAGGGGCAGGGAGGAAAGCAATTAAGTCCCTTATTGTTCTTTAATATTATTTTCTTTCTTATGCTAATCTGATAAGCAAAATCTATCAGTGACAAATACAAATAAGTATGTATATATGCTATACTTTATACACACACATGCTGATTTCTTTGAAAAATCTTTCTGCATGAATTTTTTCAAGAGTATGATGGGATACATTCTGAGAAGAGAACAAAAAATATTTTAAAAATTTAATATTGCCAAGCATTCCTTGTTTTTCTGTTCTTTGTTTAAGTTCCTAGAGTCCTGTGTCCTGCACTCCCAGCATCACTAAATTCAGAGAAATACAAAGCAGATTAAACCATGAAACAGTACATTAGAGAGCTCTGGGGCCCTGCAAACCTCAAAGATACAGGGTCGAGGAATGCTATTATTTTTATATTAGTTTACATTTGTCTCTGATTTTGAAACAATTCTTAATGTTTTTGTCTTGTCCTTGCACTTGCACTTGGTCTCGTGTGTGAGGCACGGCGGCTACAGTTACATAGCAGAGCCAGAGGGAGTTCTCGGTCAGAGACTCAGGGCCTGAGAAAAGGCCGGGTCTGGGAATCACTTGTCTGGGGAGACTCTGGCCTGGAGGGGTGGATTGAAACCTTCAGGGAAACTGGACTTCCACCTCTCACATTTGGTTCTAAGGAGCTCCTTATTATAAACAGCTTGGAGCTCACTCTGTCCTGGTAAAAGGACATTTTGCAGACGCCGCTAACACCGCCCATCCACCAATCAGGATGCTGAGTTATGCACCTTTCTGGTCATCAGCCTCACCTATTCTCTTAGGGGTTCACACCTTCTCTCCCATATTTCATGTTTCCTGTATTTGAGAGTTAAGGAAGTGAGATGAGGGCGAAGCATAAAAAGATCTAGTTTAAAAGAGATAATCTAAGTAAAGGCAACCATAGTGTAAGATAATTAGACATGCTGCTTCATTTAGGCACCGCACGAAACCTAGAGGGTAGGCCATTAGTATTCTCTTTTGTAAATTAGGAAAAGGAAGCACAGAAAAGTTCGTTATCTTGCCTTTAGTTTGCTGACTGTTTACAGGTAAAGCTTTGAACTTAGGCTATGCAACTCCAAAGCTACCAAGATTCCCACTCTTAATGCATGCCCTGCTACTGGAAGTATATAAATTCCAGCTTTAAAAAGGGCAGGACGAGAGGATAGGGAATAGACAGGGAAAAAAGAAAAAAAAAAGGAAAAAAAAAGAAAAAACAGGAAAAAATGTAAATCATTTCTTCAATTTAATTAATATAAAGAAATGAATGAATGAATGAATAATAAAAAGGACAAGCAAGCTGGCACAGAGACAAAAAACTCATCCACAGCTTGCGAATGTGTTTAAAGAACACATGAAAAACTCTGGGTCCAAACCCAGCCCTCTCCATTCTCCTTTCCCACTCTCCCCTCTCCCTGGGTGCAGCCTTTGCACAGTTGATGTTTAAGACATTTCTGACAACTCAACATCAAATTTCTAACCAAAGATAAGAATATCAAGGAAGCATGCTTAGGCAAGAAAGCTTGACCAGGTAGTCTTTTTTAATTTTGCTATAAATCTAAAGGCCATAATGAACTGCTGTTAAATTCTGTTGTGAGCCTATGCTGGTTCCTTGCACTAAGCAAAAACAGAAAACTATCTTGCCACAGTTTACATAGACTAGTAGGAATCTCTATTTCATACAAACAAAATTTCAGATGCACTCCCTACCTGATGACATCAGATACATACCAGGAGTGAGCCAGCAAATTACTTGCCCTCGAAAAAAATTTATTTTTGTCCTTGTTGGGCAGATGGGGGTGAAAGGAAAATGGAAAACCAAACTACCAATTCACATCTGGAAGCCAGGCCTGAACCAATTCAGTTCAGATAACTTGTCAACTGGTCATAGTCTATGAGATCAGAAACAATACCTTTCAACTAAAACATTTTTCTCAGGGAAAATTCTCATGACAGTCCAAAGATATTGGAGTCAGGTTTGTAGTTGCGGTTAAAAAGAGAAGTATTAAAGCCGTCCGTCTCCACTTCTTGGGTCGTGTGCTAGAAACGGTGTCTGGCATTTGGTCTGTGCATATTGATAAGCATTAGTGACACCCCTCTTTAGCTGGTGAGCGCAGCAGCCTCCCCACCAGGAAAGAGGTGAGCGTGGGGAAGCGCCTGCTCTTCCTGATTCCTGATAAAGCCCAGGCTTTCCCCATTCCCAATAATCACAACCCTTCTCCCTGTGCGCCTCCTAAAAGAAAGGACAGGTCTCAGAACACTGGATGTCCCACTTAACTGAGGTTGTGTAAGAGACTGGATCTCACTCCGTGCATCCACAGTGACCTGGGAACTGGGCACAAAGCCACTCGAAGGGGTAAGGAAAATACCTCCCCTCCACTCCCCATAAAACTGCTTATAAAGAAAACAGAAGTAATTATGGGAAAAAATGCTTAAAAACCTAGAGGGCTCTATTAAAATGAACCTCACATGGATTCTAGTTTAAGTTTCCAAGATTAGGGCAAGAAATATTCATGTTTAAAACCTCCCTTATCCAAGATACTTGGTACGGCCAGCATGGTTGTGCAGAAGCCTAAACAAGCTCCTCTAGGTGACTAGTGGCTTCTCTTTATTTTTAATTTACCGCAAAAATGGCCTCAAAATAGAAACAAAGAAAATTAGAAGAGAGAATAGTTCCTTCGTTCTAGTCACAAACTGTGAACTTGTTTTTAATCTCATCTTCCCACTTCTAACCCTTGTCCATGGGCCAACATGATTTTTACATAGTAAATAAATGGCTCTCTAATCTCATTGTTAAAAAATATTTTCCAAGTAACTTTGAATATATTAAAATCCCACAGTGATCAGTCTAGCCACACTCTGAGCCTCATCCTCTCCTACCTTCCACCAGTTAGATCTATGTTAAGCCAGTCATTTTTCAGGCCTAAAGATTCCTTATTTATGCTAACACAATCCACTTCCAAGTAGGTCACCCAATCTCCAATAAGATAGAGATGGACCATAAGTCACCGTATAAATGAGCACCAGCCTTACTGAGTGTCTTTCATTTGCCCCCCAAGAGCCACTATCCACCCTTCCCCACTCTAATCCATGCCCATGTGAACTTTGTTTTGGGCTTCTTGCCCTCTGGCTTCTATTTGAGGTCAGCCAATGGGAGTCACCAGCAGGAGATCAGAGGGCAAGAGGAGAGGGAGGTCAGGGTATTTATTCCGCCAGCTCTTTTCCTACTGGGTCTCTCTGGATTGGATATGTCCTTCTCCTGAAGGCCACAGCTCCTCTCCTGCAGCCAACTACTCCAGATACAACTACAGCTCTCAGGGCTGTATAACTGCTCCCTCCTCTCCCTCCTGTGGGCTAAGGGTGGTAAGTCTTCCCGCTATTGCTGTTTTCCCTTCGTTGTACCCAGATCTTTATAATTATTCTCTTCTCTTGGCCAAGCCTCTTGAGTGTACCATTGATTTCTACTGGGACCCCGACTCATATACTAGACAATGCAGGAAATGACTGGCTGAACACCAAGTCATGTTCCCATTTCATCCGATGTCTAAAGGCAGTGGGGTGGGGGAAGCACCCTATAGTTCTACAGCAGAAGAACATTAGAGAAAAATCAGTGAAACAGATGGAACTCAACTCAGTCTTGTGCAGGGCCTACCACTGACCTAAGAACTCTGCTTTGCCCTGAATCTCAAAGCCACCCTGAGATGCCAGGGGCCACACCTAGATTGAGGCATGACTGTCAGATACCTCTGTGCTCCACTTCAGGTCCTCTCAGCCCACCTTTTCCTCCAGCCGTTGCTGTGGCAACCAGCTGCACAGAGGTGCACCCAGAAGCAACCTGGCCTCGGCTGCACCCAGGATCTCTCATGTTTTGCCAGGACTTCTCTGACACAGTGGTGGCATGGGACACCCTTGCACTCACACGTGCACACACCTGGAAGTGCAAGGAAGTTAATCTCATGGAACAATCCTTGACCTATGGAGCACGGGAACCAGTAGAGAAATGTTTCTCCCTTCTTTCCCTTGAGTAGATAATTCTGAGGTGCATTTTCCATGGCTCCTCAGGGGGGTCCTAGTGGAACTGAGTCCCAGTTGCCCCTGGTGACCAGCTCCATAATGCACCTTTGCCTTGGCTTTCCCTCTTTCCTCTTTTCACTATTCCCAACATCTTCCCCCCCAAACACAACCCCCCCACCACCACCACCCACATATACACAACTATTCTTCTTGGAATACTTCACAAACTACACTACCTGCACACAATTCCTTCTCTCTGGCTCTGCTGGAGAGAGCCTAAGCTAAGATAGGAAGTGAGAACTCCTTATTGTTCCATAATAGAAAGAAAACTCGGAGAAAAAATAATGAGGAAAACACCTCCTTCTTATGCCTGTTTGAAATCACCCCCCAGGTCACCCTCAATGATCTGGCTGGCAAACCCCAGGATTTTCGAACTTCCCCCAACCACATAAAAATGTGTTCTCGCAGAACCACACTCCATACCAGCTACAAGGTAGTTTTTGATGACCCAGTACTTTACATTAGTCCCATATCCACTCTCTTTTATTGCGGGGAATAAACCAAGGGTGGACACACAAAACCCACTTCTCCTAGCATAAGGCCAAGTATCCCCAATGTATTCAGGAAGTGCATAAAATTTGATTTCTACAGTTTATCTTCTGACTGCTCTATTTATCTGATGCAGAAGGAATCATTTCTTCATAACTCAAACTTTTCCAAAGTTATCTATCCAGCCTGTTTCAAGAAATTCTCCCTAGTATGAATAATTCTTTTTTTTAAATGCTTTCTTCTTTCAAAAAGTCAAGAAACGACTCATCCAGTGGCCTTTGGGGTATAAAAGAAAATACATTGGTTTCATATATCATTAGTCCAGGGTGATGGGAGGAGGGGAAGGATCACTTGATGGAATCAGGTGAACTGAAAGGAGTAAGACAAGTAGGGAGAATGAGCAGGAAGGTACAGTCTAGCGGCAAGTGCTGAGGAAAAGGCTCTGGCACTCAGGAAGTTCTATTCCTAGAGATGTCAAATGGAATAACTTTAAGCAAGCCTCTTTGCATTCCTTTAAGTCGGTAAGATTCTTTTCAGTTCATTCATGTGTTAAAAGGAGAACAAATTCCACTTATCTAAGACAAAGATCAAAGCCAGACAACTGCATATGTATGAATATTCCTGGGACCACAAAAACAAAGCTAGAAACCCTGATAGGATGATCTAGCAGTGGGATCTCACCAATCTAATACCTGGCTTCGAAATAAAGTATATAACTTGTTAGGTAGTTTTCCAAATAAATCCCTTATAGAGGGGTTATGTATGGAGTTCAAATTCCTAATAATGTTGGTAGGTTATAATGAACAGAATTTCTACTCCTTATTGTCTTCTTTAACTTTATAAGTCAGCCCCTGGGCATGCACACAAGTCCCCCTTCTCCCTGCCTTTGTTAATTTATCCAGTAACAAAGCCTCATGCCCAAGGCCACACAGGGGACTGAGATGAACATCACAGGCCCTAACTCTGTGGAAAACAGTCTTTCGGCAGTAGCATCTGGCTTCTTGGCATGTTCCCCCAGCTGCTGCGCCGACAGCTCTGCAGTTGCTTTTTACTTTGTCATGTGGTTCGGCTGCTAATGAGCTGTCTCTTCTTGCTTGTCCTCCTCTGGGTCATTTTTCCTTTCGAAATTGTATGGAGCTCCAAGAAAATTGCACACCATGACTCCTCTGCAGGAAAGCCTCATCTCTAGTTGCCGTGGCATTCAAGGGCTGAGCATCCCAAGTGGGAGTAAGCAGTCCCAATGCTCGAAGGGGAAACATCTCATTACACTGCCAGGTACATTTATTCCACAAGAAGGAAGCCTATGAAGAAGAGATTAGGTAACTTGACAGGCACAGGTGGTAGACTAATATAAAGCATTATTTGTCTTTATGTTTACACAGAACCGATAACCATAGTACCCAGGACTTAAACAAGCACATCATTTTGACACAAAAGGCCATGCTCCTCACAATTGGCAATCCTGTTGGATTCCAAGTATTTTCTCCTCTTGGTGCCAATCTGAATACTCGAATGTGAAGTTTAGTACCTGCACATGGTTTCTCAGGCTCCTACCTGCCCCATCAGCAGTCTGTGGAGACGCTGCATGGGCAGTAACAGACCAGACAAGGGCTGGATGTCTAAACACGAGCCTGCTTTCCTCAAAGTCTAGGAGTGGCTGAAGAAATCGCTATGCAGTTGGCTTCCCATTCAACCCTTCCAGAGATACCCAGGGTCCAGATGAGCCCACAATGACTTTCCAAGTGACCAGAAATCAATCAAACGTGCACTGCTCAACTCCAGAGAACGCCGTCCCGACAGGCTACTGATGTTGTGGCCCTGATGTTGTGCCACACAATGGCCCCGCTCTCAGAGAAGAAATAACTAGAGAATATAGGACGAGGACAAACACATTACAAATTTAAATTGCCTATGAATGACGTCAATGACAGAAAGCTGTAAGCATTTTTTAGAACGTATCAAATACACACCCCTGAAATAAGCATCAAGGGGTTTCTGCAGTAATTTAATCTTAAAAGGCAGAACCATTTCTGGTAAAGTAAAAGAGAGTGATGAGAAAATGACTTGATGAAGAAGAAAGAGAAGACAATGTGACACGACAGCAGCAAAGCAAAGCCTGAGACAGAATTGTATGGATGAAGTCGAGCTATTTCTTCAGGAGAAATTCAAGGGGCACCTGAAGCATTGATTATGTGGCTAGAACCCAGTTTTCTCTCAGCTCCCTTAAATTCTTCCATTTGTGACTTTTTTCCAACCCCATTAATTACTTCAATGAATATTGGAGCTCCTGGGCTGGGCGCTACGGAGATCTGAAATATGAAAAAGACAAGATCTCTGTCTTCAGGAAATCAAAGTCTAATGGACAAGTTAGGGCAAGTTTACATGAAAATAGAAGGTAACATTTTATACCATTGTATAAAATGCTACCAGCATCCTAAGGAAAGAGAGCTCACTTCTTCTCATAGGGGTGAGAAGAGGGTCTTCAGGGAAGAAGTGACACCTGAAACAGACCTAAAACAACAGAATGTCAGCAGGTAGAGGGGAGGGAGAGCACATTTCAAACAAACAATGGGACATAAATAAAGGCACAGAGGTAAAGAGTAAGGCAACGGAAAGAGTTTGCTCGGAATAAAAGGGTGTGCAGGAGCAAAAAGGACATGAAGGTAACTTAATGCAGTTTAACACTAGAAAGTTGGGCTGAGAAATAGCATTGAATGCCTTGAATGACAAACTATAGAGGCTGAACATCCTTTTGAGCCCATAAGCAGAAAGCCATTGTTATATTACGTTAAATGTTGAGCAGAGAGTGATACAATTAGAAGTGGGCATTAAAAGAAGCTTTATCTGGCAGCAGAGTTCTAGTTAATTGGAGATGGTAGAGACTAGTAGTCCAGGACAAATTAGCAGGTGAGAGGCAGCATGGTGCTGGACTGCAGCCATGGCAAGAGGAATGGAAATTTGGGTTAGATGCCAGCAAGGTCAGGCAACCTTCTGGATACACAAGCAAGAAGTGAGAAGAGAAAAGAACAAGCTGAGGTTTTAGGCCTAAGAGAAAGGAAACTGGGATGCCAACCAGTGCGAACAGAAGAAACATGACTCTTCCTTTAAAGTGAGATTAAATTTGAGATGCCGGTGTACTATCCAGCTAGAGATGGTCAGCCGGAAGTTGGGGGAGTGCTGGCACTGGTGTGAGAGGCTGGATCGCAGCCCTGGCTCTACCTCTAGCAAGTTCTAGTTATGTGATTTGGGGCAAGTTAGTAAACTAAGTCTCGGTTACCTGTAAAATGGGGACAAATATTATAAACAGTACAATATTAATATCTCTAGCATTGTGGTGAAGATTAAATGAAAGAATAGGTGTTAGCACAGAGCGAAGAACCCAATAAGCCTTCAATAAATACTGTCTACTGTTATTATTCCTAGGGAGCCATTGTCTTCACTTCAGTGATCAACTTAGAGCTTAACACTGGACCACAGCCATCCTCCTGCCACTTTGCTACATTAGGCCCTCCGTAGGCTTCATGTGTAGCCCTTCTTCCTCGCTGTTCCCTGGGGTGTGAGCCACCCTGGCTCTTGTTTGATCCACCCAACCTCTTCCTTCTGACATGCCCGATGCTTGATAAATGCCATGTCCCCCAAACACGCTTTCTGTCACAGATCCTCATCCTGAATTCACCATCCTCTGCTGCCCATGTCCTGGTGGGATGATTTGTTTTCTAATCTAGGGTCAAAATGAGGGGAAATGGGCCCACATCTCAGCCAGAGGGTTTGACTTCAAGCCTTAGACGATATATTTCCTTACTATAAAAGTTGTAAAACATTAGGATAACGTTACGTTTTACTACCCCTCCTTTGTGCCCCCATAGTGCTTTGTCCATCTCTTTGTGACAGAATTTATCACGTTGTGTTAGAGTTGCTTATGGACTGCCTCCCTGCCAGGCCGTGGGCTCCTCCAGGGCAGGGACTAAACCTTATTCATCTTTGTTTCCCCAAGCCTACCATAGGTATTGAATAAATACTGAAAGAGAGTTAACAACAGCTTCCATCTGTATAGGTCCTTATGTTTTGCAAAGGCCACTGAGGGAGATGGTGGAATCTGGCTCTAGAATGCTGAGCTATAATTTTTCTCTTGTTCAATGTACCTTGAGTAAGTATAGCCATCAAAATGGGAAGAAATAACATGCCAGTTTTAAAAAGCAACAATTCCAAGACTTTTGAATTTCACTAATAAGTTTTTCAAATCACCTTTTAATTGGGATTAGCAACATAGCGTTCCCAACTACTTACTTTGCCAAGAGGGTACATTAAAGAAAAACAATCAACTGCTACTCTGTTCATTTCATAAAAAGAAGATTTTAAGCTCCCCCACTGAAAAGAAGAAGGAGAAGGAGAAGGAGGAGGAGGAGAGAAAAAGAGATATAAACATGAGCCTAGACAAAAAGGAAACCCTTTTAAATGGACAAACATAATTTTATGAAAACCTAACACAGTAGCCTGGCTTTTCCGCACTTCACCAAGGACAGCGGACTGGCCCTAGGGCCCCTACTGAGGTTAGACAGCCATGATCCAGAGTGGTGTTCCTCCAACTGCCATATTCTTGGATGTCCGGAAAATGCTCTGTTAGAATTTTTTATATGTAAAATATACGTAACATAAAATTTACCATTTTATCCATTTTTAAGTGTATAGTTCAGTGGCATTAACTACATTCACTTGATTGTGCAACCACTGACCTTCAGAACTCTTTCATCTTACAAAACTAAATTCTATGCCTATAAAATACCAACTTCCCATTCCTCTCTCCTCCCAGTGCCTGGCAACCATCGTTCTACTTTCTGTCTCTTTGAATTTGACTACACTAGGTGTTTCATAAAAGTGGAATCATACAGTATTTGTCCCTTTGTGACTGGCTTATTTCACTTACTATTATGTCTTCAAAGATCATCCATGTTGTAGTATGTGTCAGAATTTCTTTTCTTTTTAAGGCTGAATAATAGTCTATTATATGTATAAACCACATTTTGTTTATCCATTCATCCACTGATGGACATGTGGGTTGTTTCCATCTTTAGGTCTTTGTGCGATTAAAATGTTTAAGTCATTTCTTTCACATGATAATGATATCAAGTATATAACGTAAGTCAAATCCTGGATCACCTTGCTGGTGCCTTACAACTGAACACTGCTCTGGGATAACCAAACCTGCTTCTACCTTTCTACAATATGTGATCCACGTGAGACAGTCTCGTGGTACCTCACATTTAAAAACACTGGGGGAGGACTTGGGTCATCACAAAGCACACAATAATATAGGCATACAGTGCTCAGAAGAACCTTTACCATAACAGTTTGTACTCCATTTATAATGTGCGCTAATGTGTTCGGTGGCCCCTGCATTTGTACACAGCTATTTCACCAGATTGTTACCATAAGTATAATAGCAAATAACCAATAAAGAATATTTGTAATCCTAATTCCAACAATAATTGAATCAAACAGCCATTTGATGCAGATTTCAGTGCATTGTGATGCGAATCTTACGTTCTAGTGCGAAAGACACCTTCACACAATTAACTGATGCCTCAGTCAAATTGGTATTTGAAAATTTGATTTTCAGCAAATCTTAGATTAATATGAGGTCTGACTTTTCTACATAAACAAAGCCTTGAAGTTATTATTAATCTTTTTCCTACAGCTGACTTGCATGTACAGAAATACTGTGAACTAGCAACACTGAATTAAAAGTGCACATTAAATATAGGACTGGATCTCAAGTTTGTGTTTCTATTATGAATCAGGGGTTTGGGCTTTAGCAAAAGGACACCATCTACTCTATTTGGTCAATAGTATTGATATTTTGAATAGTATTGGTTTTGTAAGCATAAGAAATCGGTGTCCAATGTTATGTGTATATTAAGGATAATAATAAAAAGGATATATAAGTCAACACCAGGGGTGTGGACGGACAATGTTGTCCTTTTAAGAGGTTCGTACATTTCTCAAGTTTGAGAGGCACACGTTTCGAGCTCTGTTCCTGGAATGCTCCCCCTCGTGTAAGAAGCAGTGGGGCAGGACGAACCAATTAAGTGTTCCTAAAAACAGCTTACCAAATACCATGGCTGCAGGATAACAACACCAAAAGCCAGCCAGCAGTTTAGAGTGGAGCACAGAGAGGAATGACCCCAGGGGACACCGAGTTAAAAGCTTGGATTTCACTTCCCTCGTGTAGCACTTTCCTTTCAAGCTGCGACCTCTATCGCAGCCACTGAGAACCACATCTCTTTCCTAGTCCCTGAGGTGAGCACTCTCTTCTCCAGCTTCTGGGCCAGATTGCAGCCAAATGACCCACCAGGCACTCCCACGGGATAGTCAAGACATTTGCCCTGGGAACTATAATACAATTTGACCTTCTTTATGCTGAGGTAAACATACCACCTGTCACCTCTGAAAACTCAGCCTTAGAGTCAAGCACATCTGGAACCAGCCTATAAACGTAGTTCCGAGATTAATGTTGAACAAGAAATAAGGCTAAGGTATTCTGCCACTGATTTCCACTTACTGACAATTCCCACTCAGCAGCAATGTTCAGCTTCCACATGTGGACACCTGAACACTTCCCTATCAGCAACACTACTCTTACATTGGCCAAAATCAAGCTTTAGAACACCTTGAAATACATCTCAGCTTCTTTGAATCCCCAGCATGTGATTTCTAGTGTCTGTGCCTTCTGAAGGCAGAATCTGAAGTGACAAAGCAAGAGTCTCAAATGTTGGGCCGCGCAGGGTGACGAGGCTCACTCACACAACTGCCTCAGGCACATTTAGAGGCTCTTCAATTTTCACCTCTTATCAATTAAGGCCATAGTAGGAATTGAGGCCATAAACTGAAATCCTAGAAACTCATAAATGCACAGGAAATGTTCAAAGTTGCCATCTCCCCCAGAAAGTTTACATTTCCAAGAAACTAAAAGGAGACAGAGAAGCATGAAAAGGTCTTGCCTCAAAGCTCACTGAAGTTCACCTGCGTTTGATGAAAGAGTAAATAAAGATGTGTACAATCCCCTTTTCGCAAAAATGATTTCCCTATCAACATGAAAATAAACTTCACATCTTGAACCTTGAGTGCAAAATATGATTACCTATAACCCTGATTATACAACTAATCTGTTGTTCAATGGCACTGACTGCCCGAGTGAGATGCCCTGTTGAGGATGAGGAAGGCTGCTTCTCCTTGAGTAAAATGCATTTTGTTTCTGCACCTGAGCACAATTTGGTAGGCCTCACATTTGCTGGGTTATTTAAATAGAGTCTCTTAGTCACAGCTCCTGTGGTGTGTGCCAGGATTTAGCGGCACAATGTGATTGTATCTTAAACATCCTGGCCCTCCTCACTTTACCCCTGAAACCAGTTTTGGTGACTGACCCTGCTTTCTTTGCAGCCTTATCAGCCTCTTCTCCCCTTCCTATGGTGGATCTGATCTCCTGCCCAACATTCCTGTGCTGCTGTCTGGCTGAGGGCATTTCCCTTCACTGCTTAACAAACAGGTTCCTGCAGACTTTAGGCTTGTTTTTTGTTTGTTTCCAACACAAGTGCACCACTTTCTGGGAAGTTCCTAGTTGTTTCAGGGAGTTAAGCTTCCCGTTTTGAGAGGTTTTTTTTTTTTTTAAGGTGAGTGCCCCAAAGTTAATGTGAGATCAGCTAAATCATAAAAACAATTCTGCCTCCCTAGAGACACTGGCTTTCAAAGAAAATTTTATTGCTTGCCTGTACCTTTGATAAGAGCGATGAGGAAAGAAAAGATAAGTTCTCCAAGTCTTCTTCATGCTATTTTTCATACTCCTGTCCCAATTTCAACCCATCAAAAGTAATACCAGTTAGTCTTCTATTAGCTAGCTCTTACTAATGTACTCTTTTCACTCTTAGAATTTCACTCTTACCTCAGTACCTGTAACTAAATATAGAATAATAACCAATCTTCCTGTTGTAAGGTTTTTCTATTTTTTTTTCCCCTTTGGGCTTTACTCTTACACTTGGAATTTAAATACGTGAACACAGGAGTCTACACACCTCCCCAAGCCAGCTTTGCTTTATCGCCTTCCTCCAAGAAGTGGAACACTGTATCCCAGAAACAGGGCTGGTAAGGGCATAGCTGAGCCAACTCTTGCTTTGGCTGCCTTTCAAATAGTTGTTTAAAACAAGATATGCTCTCAAGCTGGAAAAAGGAATTGCTCATGATAACCTTAGAAAGCAGCTACTTGCTTTGTCCAACAAATATTATTGCACGACACTGTGACTTGCTGTGGTCAATTCCAGGCCAGAGGTATGCCACCAAAATGCCTACATCGAGATGAAATTAATTTTGATGGGATGTGACCATATCAAAATATTATACTGTGAAGAATAATATAAAGTTGGTATAATTAGCACACACTTAATAAGTACAGGATAATTATGAAAAGGATAATGCAAAACTGTTTATTCTATGAAATAACAAGTGCTTCCAGATCTTGGTCCTTAACCTCACCAACTGGTTTCTGACAGTAGCACCTGCTCTGGGAACACCTTTCCAGTCTTAATGAATGAACTGACCCGAATCACTCACGTCATTCCTCCACTCCCCAGAACAATGACCACATTTATAAGAGAGTAGCCTGAGCAATTGAAATATGTATTTGTCTCTAGGCAGAGCTAATTAGAACCATTAAACACTGACACCATAACATCAGATTACTTAGCTAAACCAACTCAGTCAAATCCCACCTCACTCCCCTCAATAAGCAGAAAAAAACCTACTTTTCTTTCACAGTCTATTAAAACAGGCACATAAGCAAGCCCAGATTCAGGCCAATAGACAAAAATACAGTCTGGACCTCAGTGGAGTGGGTCCACAGATACATACTGACTAATAAAAAGTGACAACACGGCCCAAAGAACACATACTTCAAGAATTTTGTGAGCTGAAGATTTTTAAGCTAGGCTACCAAAGCTGTTATTGCAGAATTTACCTACCAGGAGTATGTCATCGTGGCGTCTAGGAAGGAGGAATTCTGTTAACTACCCGCTCCAGCATTCCCACCTGGTATCACCAGGTGTTAAGATAATAATCAGCACATCTTGTTCTCCAAGACATAAGCCCCACCAAGGCCAGCAAGGGATTTCTCCCTATTTCAAACATGTCCAAATAGCATCATTAGAAAGGGGCGATTATGCTATCACCTGCTTTCCTCGGCCATTGTAGGAACACGTGTCCTCATGGTGAGAGGTAATTGTGGTCTGAGTCTACAGTGGAAACTTGGCTCAGAGGACTCTCCTTGAGTAAAAGTGACTCTTCTGTTACCATACCCCAGATATCTGCAGCATCTTTTCTATTCAGCTTGCACCATGGACTCACCCTGTAACTGAAACAAAACATTCGATTGCCTGTGCCTAGGTTCCCTGTCTGCAATGTGAAGTAATGGTAATTCTTCTCTCAATTTTCAGGAATAAAGAAGAACTGCACGCTGCCCTTTTCTTAACAGAGTAATCATTTCAATAATAAGGATTCCTCCTACTTTCATGTTTTTAACTCATAAAACTCAAAATGTATAACGTACCTGAAATTAATAAATTCCCCAACATCTTTGGGTAACACAGTATTATTGTTCCATACAACTGGATGTTTATCCAGAAGAAAAGTAATTTATTCCATGACTTACAGTGAATCCATGGAAAAAAACTTAAAATCTCTTTACCATTCACTTTGTCTTACTTTCAAAGTATAGAACATCCAATGTTAGTCCTCTCCCTTACAAGTCTTATTTAAGTCTTATCATAAGGAAACAAATTGTCAAAGCATGATTTGTAGGCAGATAGACTCAAACCCCAACAGCAAAACTGAAAATTTGTCTAATAACCAAAACCTAAATTTAGAAATTTTATTTTTTAAAAAAGACCTGCAGATTTGGTCTTCCCCTCCCCTTAAGAAACTCAGTGCCCAATGCTTCCCTATAAATAGTTGTCAATAAACACAACTGCTGCAAATGTATTCAGTAAATGTTAAGGTCAAAGGCCTTCACTGTTTATTGCCTTGTAAACTCAAAGACAAGTGAATTTATTGCTTGAATGAGTTTCAGGGTATTGGCCTTCATAAAAGTTCTGAATCCCAGGTACAAAATGCTCCATCAACTCACACCAAAGCTATTCTGTGCAGAACTTAAGAGACCGCCCACCAATGGATTCATAATTCAAATATGTCTTGGAAAGTGTATTGTTTGCCATGTTGCATAGATCCCCATGGATTAGTGCTGAACCGTGCCTGTCATTATTACAAGAACTTGCTTCAACTAAACTATAAATTGCTGCTGCTTCTAAAACAATATCACACATTAGTCTGCCAATATAAACTCTTCAAAATATAATCGAAAAGATGTCAAGAATGGAAGAGTTTATAATTTTTCTCTAATCTTCATATAAGGAGGATATCTGTAATCTCCCTAATATAAAATTTGTCAAATTTAAAAGAAAAAAAAACATTTCATATCAGATCACATAGGAGTGTATGAACTACATTAGATAATTACATTTTTATATTATTCAAATCCTAATTTTCCTAAACTTTCTACCTGTCATTTGGCAACTTTACAAATTGGTATGCCTACTAGAAATAGCAAAAAGAGAAATCAGAGGACAATTATTAAATAGTTATTTTTTGAAAATTTCTGTAAAAGCGTTATGAGAGTTTACATTTATATTTTTAAGATAGTTGTATAATTTTTTTGTACATTTCACTGGTCTATGTTAAGGTTTTCATTCTGATATAGATATTTTAAAGTTAAATTTATTTCTATAAATAAAGCCAGGATCTGGGCTCTAGGACCATTGGGCCTTACCATCTTGAGAATCAAAGCAATATAATGTACAAAGGCTATGGTATTAATACCAAAAATGCAGTATTCATTATAAAGTTTAAAATAAAATATCAAACTTAAACCACTAATAATAAAATAGAATTATCCTAGACTTCTGATATTCTTTCTGGCATGATAGCTATAGTCTCCCAAGAATGTTTCTGAAATCATACCTTGTATGAACTTGAATTAAAATAACATTAAATATCTCCTGACTGCCAAGACACAGAGTATTAAAAAAAAAAAAAAAAAAAAAAAAAAAGTCACGCACATACGCACTAATCTCACCATAAAATGCAGGCTCGGGCTTAATGCTGGCTTATGTTATTTTTCGACATTACCCAGGAAAGAGTTGAATTCTTAATTATTTTCTCTCACTTGAAATACTGGATTATACCACTTTTATCCTTAATAAATTCCCTTCATCCTAACAAACATTAAACCACTTTCCAATTTCTCCAAACATGGTTTTAATCAGGAGTTTCTTCTCTACATAAGATCAAAATAGCATCATTGGAAGATATTAAGGTACATGTTTGCTATTTTTATCAAAATAGCTATATGAAAATTAAATCTATTAGATGACTTAAAAACTGGCCTATGTAAAAAAGAAATGCATTCTTTAATCAATATCTACCCTGCATTACTGAAATGATTAAGACGTGAGCCCAGCTCTCAAGAAGTTAATTGAGAGACCACCAGAGTGGGAGTCTGGTGTGTAAACAGATGATTACAATGTAACACAGCAATAGTAGAGCTACTTCAAATGACTAGAGAGTTTAGAGATGGGAAGGCAAAGCAAGAAGTGATAACTCTGCCTGTACATCATTTTTGTTTTTATTATTAGGTATTTACAGCTCATTGCCCCATGAAACAGCCATATGATAAACCAAAATTCATATTATTTTTATGCTAAAAGACTCTATCTAGGGCAAGATAAAAATAATATACATGTCTACAAGACATGTTGACAAGTCTGGAGTCTCTACACAAGCAAAAATGGCAGCATAAAAATTCTACTATTCCTGTTGCTCTTTAAAAAGTTATATGTGTTGGGTATTTATTTCAGAAATATGAAAATTTATGTTCACACAAATTCTATATACAGATATTCATAGACTCTTTATTCAAAATAGCCAAAAAAAACAAGCAATAACACAGTTGTCCTTCAATGAGTAAATGATTAAAACAAAGTGTGGTTCAACCATACCATGGGATACGACTCAGCATTAAAAGGAATAACCCGTTGATAAATGCAACCACTTGGATGAATATACAGAGAATTACGCTGAGTTAAAAAAAAAAAAGCAATCATAAAAAGATACATATTTATGTAACACTTTTGACATGACAAAACTTTAGAAATGGAGGACTGATGAGTGATTGCCAGCAGTGAGAGAGAGGGAGGCGTGACTATTAAAGCAACGTGAAGGACACTCCTGGTGATGGAACTCTTCAGTGTCTTGATTGTGGTGGAGAATACATGAACCTACACAAGTGATAAAATTGTGCAGAACTAAATACATGCACACATATGTGTGCACACAGACACACACATACGGATGAGTACAAGTTAAACTGGGGAAACATGAACAAGATCGGCGGATTGTATAAATGTCCGTGTCTTGGTTGTGATATTACATTAGGGTTTTGCAAAATGTTACCATTGAGGGAAACTGGGAGAAGTGTACATGGGATCTTTCTGCACTATTTCTTACCATTTTATGTGAATTTGTAATTATCTCAGTAAAAACTTTAACTGAAAAGTTTTTAATTTTTAAATTTTAAATTAAAAGTTATATTTGTGATATATTATTGAATGATAAGGGCACAATGTGAGAGAATTCACTGTCATACACAACATCAATATAAAAAGAAAAGCATTAACTATGATCTCTCTCATCTCTTCAAAAACATACCTTGCACAGAGCTAGATTATTCAAGGATCCCAGAACCCTACCTTATGGTGCTTACAGACTATGTCTAAATACCATTGGTAAATCTGACTTTGATTCTTCTAAGCAGCCACTGAGGGACTATTCCTCATTCAGGAATCTTGCTGGAGGGCAGTAAAGAAGGTGAATTTAACTTTCAATCTATTTTGATAGCCAGTATAATGGATAAAAAATCCTCATTAACTAATTTACTGCCTGGTACATTTTAGCTTTCAATTTTCAAAATGACACTAAACTTAAGATGTTGCAGGATATATAGGCATCAATTGAACTAAAGCAACCCGCATCTAGAAATATGTTAATTATCTGATGCTGAAAACACAAAAGGGATTAGAGGAATTCCGAGGCAGTTTCCTAAAACCTTCATACCTGGTCCACGAAGGGGCTGAGCTCCTGATCACATTCTGACATGAGTAAAGGCCTTCTCTCTCATCCCCTCAGGCTCTTCGGGATCTAAGGCACTTTTGATAAAGATTGTCCGTATGATCAAGGCATTGATTATACCTGTGTCTTTCAGCACAGGTTGGAATGTATTTCAGATAAGACAATTCTGCGTTTGAAAAGTGATCCATAGTCTTTCAAGTGAAAAACGTTTCTACAGAAACACTTTTTAGAATAAAGCACCCTAAGAAGCAGAAAGGCTTTTAATGTATAGGGCCTCTTATTCACCCTAAGTCCATAAAAAAAATCACGCTGTGCTGACCATTTATTGACATAACTGAAAAGAGATGTGTTTGTCTATGAACTAAAGAAGGACAGATAGGACAAAAAAATGCTATGAATAAAAGGCTTTAATTCCAGCCTTACTATCATGAACTACAAGATGAAGGGGACTTTGTTTACATGTAGTGTGTACAAGGAAGAGAAAAGCACAGTTTATAACCAGAAGGTGATTAAGCAGTTTTAGGAGCATGACTCAACCTGAACTTGTTTCCTAAGCATCAAAATGGAAGTCATGATTCCTCCTTTACCAAATTCACCAGACTATTAAGAGAATTCGATAAGAAAATATACACAAAGACTTTACATTTTTAAAGCACAGTAAAAAGATAAGAGATTGTTATTAATAGTCCAAAGAGGAGTCTACTATTAAAGAGTCAACAGAAAATACTCCCTAACTTAAATTTTGAAGTGTGCTTCTAAATTAAAACATTATCTCAGTATTTGCTGTTAAGAAAAAAGAAATGCAGAAAGACTATTTAATTGTTGAACCAATGTTCTTTGAGAATTCCTGATTGACCTAAAATTCTACCAGTTACAATAGGTGATAGGAGAAAAAAATCTAGGATAATCATGAAACAATTTGATCTAATAAAAATTAATAGTCAAAGTGAGATTTCTGAAAGGGTACCTTTATAATTCTCTAGTCAGCTTGGTTGTATCTGATTGTATAGAAATCCCCCCATTTGTTGTTGTTGTTGTTGTTGTTGTTGTTGTTGTTGTTGTTTGTTGTTGAATTAAACTATGCAGTTGAAGGGCTGAAGGTATGATTTTACATTTTCAAAAAGTGGAGACCAAAAGGAATGAAGTCTCACCACTTTTAATACATGCAGGCTGATTTCACGTAATTAATGCCAGCACACCTGATGCAAGGAAACACCCAACAGGTATAGCATGTCCATGAGCAGTCAGGATCTTTGCCAGATTCAGAAAAGAGGCAGACATAAAAATGCTTCCATGGACTCATTTGAATTCCTTGCAAATTCGGGCCAAATCTTCAGATCCACCCAAAGGGCTGGGCTGAACACAGTGACTAGGCAACACTGCCTTCCAGTGGCAACAGTATTTTTTAAGAATCAAAAACCATAGAGTATATACAGTATTTCAACTAGGTAGTGTCTGCTTGCCCTTAGGCTCCAGAAAACACGGAAAGATTATTTTCAAAGCGATAGTGGAGGCACTAATTAAAATTCCACTATTAGTAATACTCTTTCTTAGTACTTGTTGAAAAAATTCAGAGTACCTACCTCCCTTTTGCAAATAGGAAGCCCACTCAGAACAATTATGTTATTCAAATAACGTCACAGGATAACTCTGAACTGACTTGAGTATGGTTAATCCTGGATCTCGTCATCAAATGCGTATTCAGTAGCCAGTGGTTCCAGACCTGACAAAATCAAACTGATGCTTTGCAAAGTCATTGTTCTTTGCAAAGGTTGTTCTTATAACTTATGAAAATTCCCAATTTTCCCTGATCGAAACCAATCCAACAATACCTTTCTTATATTTCTCTTAAGTTCTCTAAAATGTCTAATAAGTCCTAAGGATATTCTGAATACCTTAGAAACAATTATTATGTTGCATTTTTTTAAGTCTATGCTAACTAGGAAATGTCATTCTCACTTTAAAGTCTCTTGGCCCAAAAATACCTTTTCTAGTTATTCCCCACTCTGAATTCTCCATTCCTGCTGGCCTGTCCAAAACCTCTCAGTGAGTTGATTGGATTTATCCTCATTATACTGATCTATGGCTTAATTGTCACCTTCCTTGTCTGTCTCATGGCTTCTATCTCTTAGAATCCACATCTCCAATGATAGCATTCATTCTTCCTAAGCTGCTGTTACCACCTAAATATCTTCAGAATTTGTTTATAAGGGTATGAGCAAGTTATACCAAAAGAAACCAGGGCATCTCTCAAAAGTCCTGGCTAGTTGAAGGGAATTAGAATAGTGATGCCAACATTGTAAAAGTCTCATATATCTGAAGATATCAAAGCACTTCTTGAAAGTTTTTTCACTGACAATCTCAACATCTTAGAGAGAGAGCTGAGCAGCCTAATATCATATCAACTGGAGGGGACAACCAAGACATACAGAAGTTTCATAAATGTCTCCCAATAAGGGATTGATCAAATGCAATAATACATCATTCTGTGCATACTATGCAACCATCAAAATAATGATTTGGATAAATGTTTATTGATATAGAAAGATGGTAACAATATACCACTAAGGAGACAAAAGAGCAGGCCAGCAGACTTAATATACAATATGATGTTTTAGCAAATGTGTGTGTGTCTGTGTACAGAGGCACCACCAATCTAAAGCTATCCAACATGTACAGACAATACCCATGAGCCCTCCTCCCACCTCAGTTACTTCCCAATAAACAAAAAAATATGTAAGTTCAATCAGTTCTTGTATTTTTTTTTTAAGGCTTTTAGACAAGCTCTCTAGTATGCTGGCAAATGTTTGACAACTGGTTCTCCAAGGGCAAAGGCCTGATTTGTAGCATTTGCCGATTTTCATAGAGTAAATCCTCTCAATATAATCAGTTTTAAACTACCAGCATGATGTTACTGAACATGATGTTGAAAAGAGATGCTCACAATTGGCTCAATGGCTCTTGCAAACTCATGGCAGCCAGCCTCACCCATCAACTGCCTAGCCTTCACTTGCTAATATATTGTAATCTGTAGGCCGCTCTTATATAGACTAAACAATAGAATGTATGTTTTAAGTGGTTTTTATTTCTTTCATGTTGTTGACCTATATATCTATATTTCTACTTTTTCAACAAAGACCATGTGTTTCTTATGTTGTCTTTTGCTTATTTAAATTTAAAAAGAAATTGTGTTTCTTTTCTTATCTTGAAGCAGAGAAGATCTTTGTAACTGTGACACAAAACCTAGAAGCCATAAATAAACTTGATAAATTTAACAACATAAAAATTAAACCTTTTATGTAGGAAAAAAAAAAAAGCTCTCATAAGCAAAACTGAAATAGAAATTAACTGGGGGTGGGGGGAGAAAGTATGGGCAATTTGTTTCTCAGAAACATCATCTACTCTAATATATAATTATTTCTGAAATGACAACCTGATAGAAAAATAAGTAATGACTTGAACAGACAGTTCAAAAAGAAAAGAAAAGAAAAGAAAAAAAAAGATGGCTCTTAGATAGATTCCACCCATGTAAGAGAAACACAACTTAAAATTTAACATGGAGATACCATTCATTTAATTTATCAGATTGGTAAAGTTTCAAAAATGTGAATGCACATTCTGTGAGGCTGGGATAGGAGTTTAAATTGGTACAAATTCTGTGAGTGCAGTAGTCTGAAAAATGACCTCACAAAGGTGTCCACGTGCTAACTGGGAACCCATGAATATGCTACCTTACATGACAGAAGAAACTGTGCAAATGTGATTAAAGTTATGAATCTTGAAATAGAGAGTTTATCCTCTATTATCTGGGTGGACTCAATATAGTCACAGAGGTCCTTATAAAAGGAAGGCAGGAGTGTCAGAGTCAGAGAAGATGTGATGATGGAAGCAGAGGACAGAGAGAAATTTAAAGATGCTATACTTCTGATCTTAAAGATGGAGGAAGGGCCCACAAGCCAAGGAATGCAGGCGACCTCTTGAACTGGAAAAGGTAAGAAAATAGATTTTCCCATAAAGCCTCCAGAAGGATTGTAGCCCTGCCGACACCTTGATTTTAAGACTTCTGACCTCCAAACTGTAAGATATAATTTTGTGTTGTTTTAAGTCACTAAGTTTGTGGTAATTTGTTACAGTGGCAATAGGAAGCTAATAGGGAGAGCAATTTGGCAAACTATAAATGCATATACTTTTTGGCCCAAAAACTCCACATCTAGGAATTTAACCAAAGATAAATTCATATACATGAAAATGATGCACATTTTACATTGTTCTTTGTAACAGCAAACAATTGGAACCCATGTAAATGGCCATCAAAAAGAGGCTTATTAAATAATGATACATCCACGCAATGTAACATTATGCAATCATAAAAAATGAATAAGGAAGTTCTTTATGTCATGACATAACAAGAGCGCCAAGATAAAGAAAATGAAAAAATAAAGATGCTTTCAGTATAATAAATACAATGGGTACAGTATGCTAAGAATTACATAAAAATGGACAGGAGGGAAAATACATACAGTACTTATTTACACAAAAATGCATAAATATATCTGGAAGAATAAATAAGAAACTAATAATATTTGTTGCAATAGGGAAGGGAACTGAATGGCTGAACAGTAGGAGGGAAAGGAAGACTCCCTACAAGATAGCTCTGATGTTTTGTTGAAATCGGTGTATGTAATATGAATAGATTACTTATTCAAAAATTTAAATTAAAAACAGATTATAAAATAAACAAGAAAGAGATCATGTAGCCCGACTGGGGTCACCCACGAAGTAAGTAAAGGTGCCATTACAAATCAGTGGGTCTCTGCAGAACGTTTCATTATTTTTGAGGTAGGCAATGCCAGGAATTCCAATCATTCTAGAACCATGGGGGTGGATTCATGACATTCTCCATGACCTAAGGAGTAAGATGGGGGAGCGATTTCATAGTTAGGTGAGTTGTGAATAGAGGTGTGTGGTCAGCTAGAACAGAGCTAACTTTACATTGCCTCCAAATGAAAATTTATACTTGCTTTAAGTCATGGGTGAGAATTCTTTAGAAGTCCTTGAAAAAATCTTGTTCACTCTCAGACACCCTGAAAGTAGGGTTGCCAGATTCAACAAATGAAACTCCAGGATGCCCAGTTTAAATTTGAATTTCAGATAAACAATGAATAATTAAAAATTAAGAAGTTTTTTAAACACAGCAAATGCCTTTCAATATTTAATTATTTTTTGTTTATGTGAAATTCAAATTTAACTGGGTGTTCCGTCTTTTATTTAACAACACTACTTCCAAAGAACGCCCTTAGAGGTCACGTGGCCGCTGTGGACCAGCAGGTGAGGACAGACGGGCCCATGCAGATGTGAGTGTGCCTCCACTCAAGCCTCCACCACTCTCACAGACACTGAACGTACCCTTCTGGAAGGACAGACTGGATAGCTGAACAGGTTTGCATGGCAGGGCATGACTGCCCAGGCAGCATCACTGACCAAAGACAAAGGCACATGGCTCCAAGTTAAAGTGAGTCTCTAAGCCCACTTCTGGCCCTAGAGTTTCTCCTGAAGGTAATGTGTGGAATGCTTTAGAAGAATTCGGAATGGGGGTGGGGGGAGTGTCAGGCAACTCAGAGAAATGTTCTCCCAGCCCAGGTAATAAACGTATTCCTTTCCCTAAATACCGTTAAAGATGTTTTAAAAAAATCTTTAAAAAAACCCTTTAAGCTGACCTCCTGCCAAAGTACACATCAATTATACAGCTTCAGTCAGGCGGATGCTCGAGGAAAGGGGGATAATGTTACACCCAGCTGGGCACTTTGTAGTTAGCACAAATGTAATATAAAGCACAGCAGAGTTCGTCAAGTGTCTGTCTGGATTTTCAGTTTTCATTAGCGCTATAATTAAAACCACATTTTCAGCTCTATTACCTGTAACAAGAAAGGAATGAGAAATGAGGTTGTCAAGGTCAGGCTTTTCCAGCTATTTATACTGAGTATCTGCAGGCCACAAGTTGTTGAATTTGGTGTAAACCAGAGCGACGGCTGAATGTCGCACAAGGACCCATCCTGTGTGGCTTGAAAGGCACACTTATGAGATCACTTCCTTTGAACGACCACTGGGCCATGTATGTCTACGGCACATGAGGACTGCAAAGACGGGCAGTTGGGTAAATCCACTCTTGGCCACAGTGACTGGCCCCAGGAGGGGCTTCTCTCCCATTAAGACCCAACTGGTCACATGTCTTAAACAGTCCCAAAGATTGTCCGCAGACACACTTGTTGAGGACAAGAATCCTGAAACTCTAAAGGCCATCTTCTTCCTACCTTGACTATAATGTTCAAGAGAGGGCTGGGTAGGAATGTAAATGCTAAACCTCCCTCGCATCTCTCCCTCATCTGCTCATGCACTTCACAGAGGCCTCACTACGTACAGCAAATCATGTCAGCCTGGCCTCAGAACAGACCTAGAATCCAGTCACTTCTCACCACTCTCTGGTCCATGGCACCACCATCTCTCCCCCAAATTCTGACAAGAGTCTCCCTGCTTCTGCTTCACACTTCCTGCTATGGTTTGAATGTTTGTGTCTGCCCAAAATTCACATGTTGAAATGCTAACCTCCAATGTGATGGTGTTAGGAGGTAGGGCCTTTGGAGGATGATTAGGTCATGAGTGTGGAGCCCATGAATGGGGTTGGTACCCTTATAAAAGAGAGCCCAGAGAGCTCCCTCACCCCTTCTACCATGTGAGGACACAGTGAGAAGATGGCTGTCTATGAACCAGGAAGCAGGCCCTCACCAGATATCAAATTTGCTAGTACCTTGATCTGGGATTTTCCAGCATCCAGAATTGTGAGAAGTAAATTTCTTTTCTTTATCTGCCACCCAGCCTATAGTATTTTGTTATACCCAAAGGCACTGAGACACTCTTCCTCCAACCCGTCCCCCTCACCTCACACACACACATCCCATAGTCTGTTCTCAATAGAGCAGTCAGATCATGTCAGCACTCCTCTCTGCAAAGCTTTCTGGTGGCTTCCAATTCTCTCAGAGGAGAAGCTGGAGCCCTCACAGTGGCCCTCAAGGCCTGCTCCCTCTAGCCTCCTGTCACTTCTCTAACTGCACCTCCCACTACTCTCTCTCTCTATTCCCAGCACAGTTCTTCCTCAGGGCCTTTGCACTTGCTTTTCCTCTACCTGGAGTTCTGTTTCCCCTGTTGTCTGCATGACTTGCTCTTACTCAAAAGGCACCTTTTCCTCCAGTGAGCCCTTCCCTGACTACTCTACTTTATAATGCAAACCACCAGCACCCCACCCACACTGCCAGCCATGGCATTCCCTATTTCCCTCCTCACTTTTAGTTTTCTCCATGGCACTTATCACTATCTGGTCTATGATATAATGTTTTCTTTATTTTTTTTTAAATGTCTGTCTCTCTTCACTTTCCAGAATGTAAATTTCTCGAGAACAGCGATTTTATTTGTGTTCATTCACTGCTGTGTCCCCAGTACTTAGAAAGAGTCTGATATATAATTAACATTCAACAAATGTTTGTTGAATGAATAAATGAATGCAATCCAAAGATGGCTCAAGCCAGAACCAAATGGACCCTCTTTGAGTGAGTGATCACTAGATCCCTGTGGCCCACCCAGCCAGAAAGTGTTTGTGGACCTCTGACTCAAAGATGGGGCTCAGGCAAGTACTCGTTCTCTGGGCAAACCTCAGAATAGTTGAGATACATTCTTACCCACCAGAAATGCCCTTATGGTAGGTGTGAGCCGAACTCCCCTCACCATGTGGGAGGTAGAATATTCTCCAACAATATTGTCCCCCCTTGCATTCCAGCCCAGGCCCTGGGTAGGTTGAACCACAGCACCAAATGCTTGGCTTTGATGGTTAATTTTGGGTGACAAGTTGGCTGGGCCACTGGGCTCAGATATGTGGTCAAACGTTATTCTGGATATTTCTGCGAGGGCGAGATTATGTTAAATTGGCGGACTGGGAGTAAAGCAGATTGCTCTCCCTAATGTGGATGGGCCTCATCCAATTAGATGAAGACCTGACTAGAAGAAAACACTGACCTACCCTGAGCAAGAGGGAATTTTGCAGCAGATAGCCTTTGAACTTCAACTGCACCATTGGCTCTTGCCTGAGTCTCTAGCCTATGAGGTCATTCTGCAGACTTTGGACAGTCCTCCATAATCACATAAGTACATTCTTTGAAATAAATCTCTTTATATAGAGATACAGAGGCATAGACAGAGATAGATATAGATATAAAGATATAGATAGATCTTTTCTATTGGTCCTGTTTCTCTGGAGATCCCTGACTAACCCATCCACCACCTAAGCTGTTCACAGGCAGTTCTCCTAAGGATCAACTCTCCTGCAGGAAATGACCCTCTTCCAAGTGCCAACTGCTCTGGAAGCTTAAGCTTCTGTCACTGACAAGAATTCTTCCCTCCATCCATGCACAAATGCTTACACAGCCCCTAGGCATTCCAAAGGACACTAACTGGCCTCTTCCTAGCCCAAAGGGCAACAAAGTATCCCATATTGCAAAGACTGATGTTCTGCTGCTGTGCTAAAAGCTACAAGGAATTTTTTTTTTGATTTATGTCATTCTTCTGAACAATCTTAACAGGTGCAATAGTATTTATTCATATATTGCATGCAAACATTAACAGCGGCACTTGGAGCAAACGTGTGGCTGAAGCCTAAGAAGCCAAGTAGAGAATAGAACCATTAAGAAAGTGGGCCCAAGGATTCCAGTCCCTGCTCTGCCACAAACTAGCTAAATAAAATGTGTCCATTCTCTAAGTCTCAGTGCTCCCATCTTCAAAATGGGATGATAATTGTAGTACCTATCTCAAAAGGTTGTAATAAGTGAAAAAAAAAATGCAAGCAGCATAGACATCCCCATTTCTGGCACATGGCCCATGTGCTGTGAATGTTACTGTTATTATTGTTATAGCATGATCTTAACCCTAAGGAGTCTTCTAGAAGCCCAAAGTGGCACTTTGTTGAATGTGATTAGATCATTTATGACTCTGGATTGCAAGTGAAGAACAGAAAATATGTGAAGAAGACCTGAAGCCCCAAAGAGCTGTTGCTGGAAATGTAATAAAAATGGAAAGCTGTTGCACAGGAATATAGAAGCTTGGAACAAGAAGAGCTCTCAGAGGTCATCCTGCCCCTAGAGGAGTCTCTTCTGCAATATCCCCAGGAGTAGTCACCACATCGATTCACTCCACAGTGACAGTGAGAGGCTGAGCTCACTGCATTGCTAGGCAGACTGAACTGGGAAGAAACTCTACAAGTTATTCATGAAGAATAGCAATAAACAAGTAAACAAACAAGTGTGTATGTGGCAGGAAGGAAATAAACAGGGTGCTTTAGCAATTCAAAAGAGGTGAGTCTGAAATGTCCAGGATAAGCAAATCCCCAGGGACGGAAGGTAGATTAGAGGATGCCAGGGACTGGGAGAAATGAAGTTCCTTTTGGAGGTAATGGAAATGTTCCAAAGTTAGTGGTGATAATTGTACAATCTTGTGAATATACTAAAACTTACTAAATAGTACACTTTAAAATGATAAATTCTATGCTATGTAAAATGTTATGTGAATCATAACGCAATTTAAATTTTTCTAACAAAAGAAAAGTTGAGGTGGAGGGGTCAATTTTAGCTATAGTAGACTAAGAGAAAGCCTCTCTGAGCAATTTATATGAAGCAAGGAACAGGAATAAGAAGGAGCTACCATGGGAAGACGTATGAACAGGCTCACTGAGTGGATGGAGGAGCAAATGCAGAGAGTGTTGAATGTGTACCAGCTCTGCACAGTACATAAATGGTCCCAAATTCAGCTGTGTGGCTGGGAAGGAAGGGAGAGAGAGAAAGAGAGACAAGGTTGACAGGTCAGAAGAGGCTGTATCTGACAAGGCTTTGGTAGGCACAGTAAGAAAAGGGTGTTCATGCTAAATGAGATTTTTAAAAAAACACTGAAGGCTTTTAGGCAAAGGGGTGCCCTGCTCCAATTGCCATTTTTGAAAAAACACTTACAGCTCTCTGCACATAAAGCATCAGTTACCCAGCAGCAGGACCTACACAAGGTATAAAACATTAAAGAGGTTAATTCTCCTAGTCTACAGCCATGACACCCTGACCGTGCCTGATCTCGTCTGATCTCCAAAGCTAAGCAGGGTCAGGCCTGGTTAGTACTTGGATGGGAGACCACCTAAGAATATCAAGTGCTGTTGGCATTTAAAAAAAAAATAAAATTGAAGAGGTTAATTCTCACTGGGTGGGGCTTGTGTACTTTTAGTAAAAACTGAACCAAAGGATACAAATTTGAAGATGAATTTATTCATAAGAAAAACGTTATAAAGGGTAATATGAAAATAATTCAGATTTAGGGTCTATTCCAAAATGCACTTTATCTCTTTTCCCATTAACTATCTGATAATAAGAGTACTTACTCTCCACTACCCAGCTTCTTTTTCTAGTGACTGTGGCAATGCTATTATTAAAACATGAGCGCCCTCTACAGTTATGAGCCTAGATTGCGCCTTACTATTGAACTAAATTAAGCCAGGGAAAATGTCTATCTTTATTAATAGTGTGAATAAAAAATTACCATCCCCTAAGCCCATGCCACCTACGATAAGTTAGCTCCTCCAATCCTCTTTTAAAACCAGAGAAAAATATAAGAATAAAGTGAAATTGGCAGCTTTCTTGGACAATTGTAATATAAACCCAGCGATCATCTGTTTGCCCTTTTGGGTAATATGTTCCCCCCATAGACCAAAAAGAAAGAGTGTGTGTGTGTGCGTGTGTGCATATGTGTGTGTGTGCGTGTGTGTGTGTGTACATGTATACACATACATTCTCACTACTAACCAATATTCTACCTCATTATGTAATTGAAAATACAGAACATGTGTTTGATCATCTCATCTTCATTAAAATACTTGGTATCAAGTCAATGAAATGTACTTGCCATAAATTGATAGAAGAACAAGGTAAGGGACTGGCTTCCCCTGGCAAGTGACAGTGGCAGGAGGCCGGGGAAAACACTGGAAACGACCAATGAACAGCGAATGGTATAGATGTATTTGAAAATGCAGTGGATATATGGACGGGTGGCCTTGAGTGAAAATGTGAGGAGATAAATAGAAACATGAAACTCTCATGTGAGGTGATTTAAAAAAAAAAAAAAGGAATATCCAAAGGAGGGATAAAAAAAGAATATCCAGCGAAAGGTACTGTGCGACAGCTGGAGAGGGGATAAGGAAAGGCTATTTGTCCATGAGATCAATGCTGTTCAACCAGAGCTCAGCAGCCTGGAAAATGGGAAATTATAATTTGTAAAATGTTTTGATTGCTCCCTCCATGGTCTACTCCTCATTCCCAATATTCTTAGGCAAAGTTTATTTGAGGAGAGACAAAGCAATGTACTGGGCACCTAAATGTGGCATTTGAATTCAGACAAGCCTCGCTGCAAAACTTTTGCGTCACCTTAAGTACCAAGAATGGAGAAATGTCCGAGTCACAAGAGGCATAGGGGAGGTGGTAGGAAAACAGATTCCATCCTGCTGTTCTGCTTTCCACTGACTAATACAGCCATTAAAAAATGAAATCTGTTCTCTAGACAAAATATGGTCAAACATTCCTGCGCGCTCCATCCTTTAAATGGATTTAAATATTGGCCTGTCTTCTCCGTGTTTGCTTTGGTTCCCTTGGCCCACATTGGAGTCCATGGGCTCTTTCACTCACTCATCATCTCGCCTCCCGCTGCTTCGGCAGAGAATGAAGTAATAATTCAGCAAGCTGTTCAGGGCTTCCCATCAGCTTGACTGCACAGCGCCCTGTTTTCACCGCTCAGGAATTCCAGTGGTGGTGAACTCCACGGCCCAGCCAGCCACGGGAGGAACCCCGCTCACGTTGGCTCTCCTGCCTAAATGAAAGGAATTTAGGAAGCAAAGTGAGAAAATTACTAGAAAAGCACATTAATGTCTCCTCATTGGTTCTCACATTTTCTTGTGAAGCTGGACTGTTTGTAGCCACCCCTTCAATTGCATAGTGGTGAGGGGCTCAGACGCCGCTGGGGAAAAAAAAAAGTGCAATTATATCGCAATAAAGCTGGGGGATAGGGTAGAGAAAGTGACTATCATGTAGAGGCTAGTTAATAGATTGCTTAAAAATAAATTACCGATCCTTTGTTGCCTGAGAGCCACCTGCTGTGGCTTTTGGAAAGCTGCTTTTGTGTCCTTGCTTTTCTTCTGTCTGAGCTAAAAATGCCTGCTAGAGTCCCACTGTTCAGTTTATTACCCAGCTCATCCTTGCCCCTCAGAAGACAGAAGAGGTAGGAGCCTGGCATTAATGAACACTGTGGGATGCGTTTGTACCCAGAGCTCTCCACATTAAAAAAGGTTTCCAAGCACTTCACTATATTGATTTAGTCGCCAATGAATTTTAACGTAGTAAAAAAAAAAGGAATCTTTTTTTCTCCCTGTTAGAATAGAAAGAAGCTCTAGAAGATACTATCCATCAATAAAACACCATCTTCATGAATAAGGGCCTGAAACAAGCTCAGTGGCAGCCATAGGACTAGTGATTTCCTGAAGAAGACTTGGTAACAGAGAAAAAGATTTTCCCCCAATGTAATGTGGGTTTTTAAAATGGACTTTATATGTTTATTGCTTATTTGGCTTTGGCACCGGAAAATCAGACCAGGCACTCAGCTTTTCACAGGACTAAGTTTTGAACTTTTGCATAATAAGAGCAAAATGCGAGGACCAGGACTGCTTGAAATGGTGAAGAGCAGAAGACTAGGATAATTCAGGAGACAGGCTTCAGCAAGCAATCAGGAAGGCAGCCAATCCTCTGAAAAACATCCAACAATAACCAACTGGCTGAAAGCCAGCAGTACAGGACTATAAAAGACATCAATAGACACTAATCATAAGTACAGAATGGTGAAGGATGAAAAAAACAATATGGTTAATAATACTAAAAATGTTAGGATGGCCAAAATAAGAATGAGCAAGGAAAATACAAGGAAAATAGCACTACATATTTTATTTTAGCTACTAATTCCTAGCAATAACATTTATAATGATATGTTATCACATTAACCAATAAATCTTTTAAACTACTAAAGAATTGAAAAAAATGTATATGTAATATATATAGAAAGAGAAAAACAGAGAGCACTCTGGGTAAATTAATAAAGCTAAGGCCATAAAGGTGCAAAGTCAAGGGTATTAGCCAAATGACTCCCCAGGTACAGAGATCCTAAAAGCCATGCCTGAAATAAACAGCTAGCCTTGTTGTTATCATCTTAATTCACTTAGTATACAGTCAATATTTGTTGATAATTCAGCTCTAGCAACCACAGTAGAGACTGTCAGAAGTTTCATGATGTCTTAAATTGAAAGTTCCAACAGACAGGAACTCTAATTTCCTGGTTTATGTGTACAATACATAAGGTTGTACATAAGGTTTTTAAGCAATGTCTTGATTTTCCTATCACTTTCTGTTTTTTCAGTTTGTTTGCTTGTGGTATATGTATGCATATATTTTGCAGATAATGAGAGTTAACATTTAATAAGTGTTGACTTTGTGCCAAGTACCACCCAAAATGCTGTGCATGTGTTAATTCATTTAACCTTTAAAATAACCCTTTGAGGAGGTACTCTGATTGCCCCCTGTGCAGAAAGGCTAGTAAGTCTACTACTCGTATTCTCTATCTCAAGCTCGAATTCCACCTGCTGGCAGAAATTATACTCTGAGCTACATTTAGCCATTTCAAGTTTAAAATCAATTCTGGAGTTTCTCCTCCCCATCATTTTCCCTGGATGTTTTTCAAGCTGCTGGGGCTCGTGCAGCATCATGACACCTGGAGAAGTCATCTCATCCCTTGTTGCCATCAACTGCCCTACACTAGCTTCTGCTGAGATGTTCAGCTCCGTTTGGTCCTCGGCTCTGATGGATGACTCTCCGGGCCAGCATTTCCTGAGGGGGTTAGATTCCTATCTGGTCCCCAGCCACTCAGTACATACTCTCACCAAGGCTGATCTCCCTACCAAAAGATCCTTCAGGCCCCACTGCTCTTGCTCTGCCTCTTGGCTAACTCCCAAGCCCTCCTTGAGTGATGTGAAACCGTTTAGGCTCTCCCAAGGCTCGCTAGGCCAGGAAACTGGGAGGGCTGTTGAGGCCCTCTCAGTGTTCACACATTCCACTGCCTTATCTACGCTTCTTCAGGGACATCTCACCAGTGCTGTAGGGAAGCTCCAGCATCTGCTTGCATTCCCAGGCTCCACCTTGGGAAAAATCACAAGCTCCCTCTGTCCTTATATCCTCTTACAGATCTAAATGTCCTTGAATGCTGCCCCTTCCCCAAAACGTGCTCTCCAGGAAAAGGGTGGGAGGGGCAGCCACTGCTTTTTCTAAAAACACAGCAGTATCTCATAACTTTCTGCCTCTACCTCACCTCTTTAGCCAATAGTTTTTCTCTTCCGTGATTCAGAGGAGTAAAAACTTGACTCCTTAAGAATTTTTCACAAATCATACTTATAACCATAAAATGGCTTTTGAATTTTAAGTGAAGGATCAGATACTTTGTATTCTCTGATTTCATACCAACAACCTTTCCCTAAAGTGATGATGGCTAATGTCAGGTGCCTAGGCTCTGGACAGAGCCTCAAAGTAAAAAGGAGGAAGTTCAACAAAGCATAGGGGAGGAAGATACACACAAGTCATTACTCCAAGATATCATGCCCCCATAGAGCCATTAGGAAAAAAATTTAATAGTGATAGGGACCTTCGAAGGCACCACACACTCTAAAAGCAAAGACCAAAATATCTCATTGGACTCAAAAGGCTACAGATTATATGATTTCACTGTATGACATTCTTGCAAAAGCAAAACTATAGAGGCAAAAAAAGATCATATCTATACAATAGCATAGTAAAACAGGAATGAAGCATCGATACATGCTACAAAGTGGATGAACCCCAAAACATTTTGCTAAGTGAAAGAAGCCAAGCACAAAAGGTCACACATTTTATGATTCTTTTTGTATAAAATATCCACAATAGATATATCCATAGAAACAGAATGTAGATTGGTGGGTGTCATGGGCTTGAGAGAGGAAAGAATGGGAGAGAAAACTATAAGGCGTTTTGCTTTGAAATAAAATAAATGTTTTGGAAATAAACAGAAGTGCTGATTGCATAACATTGTGAATGTACTAAATGCCACTGAATTGTTCATTTTAAAATTACTAATTTTATGTTATATGAATTTCACCTCAATAAATTATTTTTTAAAGATATTGGTCAAGGGGAAGGCTTGACTACAAAGGGGCCCAGGGATGATGTGGGGGTGCTGAAACTGTTCTGTATCTTGAGTGTGGTGGTGGCTACACAGCTTTCTACCTTTGTCAAAACTTGCACAACTGTACACTAAAAAGAGTAGGTTGCACTGTATGTAATTTATAGCATAATTTTTAAATGGCTGACAGAGAACTATCCAACAATAGGAGCTAAATAAATGTTATTGACTGAAGCATGCAATAGATAATTGTACTAGAGAATAACTGCTACACAGAAAGAACCATAGAAAATATTTTCTACAATTTCATTCTAATGAAATGAAAAATGTACTGGCTACTATAAAATGGAATTCATACTGACAATTTTTCATCATCACATTACTCACTGTATAAGGATTTGATGTGTATGAACCTGTTAGAGAACTTAACTAAAATTGTTTTATAAAAATGAAAATGTACCAGTAGTACGTAACTCTAAATGAAGGAATTTGATATTTAAAAACTCCCATTGTGACATGAGATCAAGTAGGTTATTTGTGAAATAATGTAGCACAGAACTCTAAGGTCAATTACAGCAAGACAGTTTAAACTATTTTTTTCCCAACATTCAATATTATTTTATATTTGTTTCAGGTTAAACTATTCTTGACATAATAATTTCAAGCATAATAGCCTATTCGCTTCCAAGGTATTCTGGCTATCCATTGCTGCATAACAAAAGTAATTAAATTAAAACAAATCGAAGAGTAATTTTGTTATCATCTCCCAGTTTTGTGGTTTGAATGGGCTCAGCTGGATGATTCTGACTTGGCAGGGCGGGGGGATGCTCACTCACTTGCAGTGCAAAGCTGGCTGTGGTTTGAATCTGAAGTCTCAGTTGGACTGGATGTCCAATATGCCTTACTCCCATGTTGACAGTTGATGCTAGCTACTGGCTAGGAGCCCAGCAGGAGTCTGTAAGTGGCCTACATGTGGCCTCTTCATGTGACTTGAGCGCCACACAACCCAGGAGCTGGGTTTCCAAAGTGAACCACGAGCAAGTATTCCGAGGAACTCGGGCAGAAGTGCTAAAACCTCTTATGACCTAGCCGTGGAAGTCGTACAGTGTCCCTTCCACCTCATTATTGGCCAAAAAGCAAGTCACAGGGCCAGCTCAGATTCTAGGGGAGGGGTTGTTTCATTGGTGGCCATCTTTGGAGACTAGCTTCCAAAAGAAGGCAACATTTATGAAGGTTTTGAATAATATTAAGTTTTCAACTATAAAATAACATTTTGTCTTTTTCTCATAAAAATTAAAGTGAGTGTCCATTTAGAAAGTATACATCTTGACAACTAAATACTGTGCAATTTATTCATTCAATAAATATTTATTAACTGCCTACTATGTGCCAATCACTGTGCTAGGCACTGAGGATACATGGATAAATTAGAAAAGGGACCTGTGCTTAAAGTCTAGAGATTGCATCATGGAAACAAATGAACAAACAAAAAGTTCCATAGAACCTATTGGAAGGTAAAGATAGAAGGGCTGGTTCTTCCTAAAGTGGGGTGAAGCAATGTCAGGAAATGCTTCAGATAGAAGGGACTTCTGAGGGAAGACTTGACAAGTAAGGGTAAATGCCTTACCATTTATTTGAGGAAAGAATGGGGATGGGGTAAGAGGAGTGTGAGAGGGAAAGAGGGCATTCCAGACAGAGAAAGCCAGCAAAGACAAAGGTGAGGAGGCATTCCACGTGCTTAGGGAACTGGAGGCAGTTCCATGTGACTATAATGCAGAATTCAGGGGGAGTTTATAGATATAGGCATCAAGTTTGCACAAGCTTACCCAGATGTGTTTAATTTGGTCCACAGATCACGTGTTTTTCTTTTTCATTTTCATAATGAACTACCACACAGTGTTTTTAATTTTTAAATTAGTTTCCAACATTTAAAAAACAGAACATTTAACATAAAAATCCAGCTTGTCATAAAAAAAAAAAAGCTTAATTTGGCTGTACTGGGCCCAAATTCCCACCCGGCAACAGCTGACTGGAGCCAAAGAATGTCCCCTTTAGATGGGATTATAAAGTCTCCAATTTATAACCCCCACCCACCACTCCTACTGTTCTTTCCACTGTAGGTCTCTGAGTCTCAGATCCCCAAGAAAGCTAAGATGCATAGCTCAATTAACAATCTTTTATGCTATGCTCAACATTTGAACTTCATCAACAGTGGGGAGCTAGTAAGGGTATTCAGTAGGGAGATGACATGATCAGATTTGCATTTTTGAATGGTCACTCTGGCATCATCAAATGATTCACATGGAGAATGTACTGGAGAAGTGAATGAGCAGAAACAAGGAAACAGGTGGAAATCTCAGTATTCCAGGTGAGAATTGATAAAGCCTGATCTGGGGCAGTGGCAGTGGAAATGAAGAGAAGGGGGCCAAAAAAGTGGAAAAGGCAATACTTAGTCACCAGTTAAATATGGAGAAGATAGGGCAGGGAAGAATAGGATGATGTTCAGGTATGGGGCTACAGTGATATAGAGGAAAAGCAAGTGAGAGGAAGGGACCATAATTCCAGCCTTGAGCTTTACTGACTGAGGGCCATCAAGGCAAGAGGCAGTTGTGTACATAGGTCTGGAACTCAAAAGAGAGGTAAGGACCAGAGGTGGAGATTAGGATCAATAAGACAGCCAAGGGAGGCGGGGTGGGATATAGGTTGTTAAAAGAAAGCCAAGGAAAGGCCCCCAAGGAATGCTGAGTTTCCGGGACAGTCAGAAGAGGAGGAATCAGAGAGAGCTAGGAGAGCTCGCTCCTTCAGAACTAAAGGAAAAGAGAATTTCAAGAAGGGATCGGTCATCAGAATCAAGGATCACAGAAAGGTCGCCTTAGATGTTCATTGAATGTGACAGGAGGGTGCCATAAGGAGGTGACCTTCACAGAGCATACCTGAAGAATACAGAGGTATGGGCCAGAATTCTAAGCATGGTTGGTGGGAAAAATAATAGTCAAACCAAAGACACTATGTTGTGTTTAAGATTCAGGAAAAAAATATCAGAAATGACTTTATAAAGGACTTTACCACAAAAAAAAAGAGGTCATTTAAAATTTTCCCCTTTAACCAAAAGGAGTTTACATGGCCTTTTTTAAATACCTTTTCTAATCATGCACCTCAGGAAAGAAGATAAGCAAATGTCCTGCTGGTTTATTTAGATAAACTGGTTCAATTTAAGAATCATTATTTATTTTCACCTAGCCAGTCCACCAACCTTAAAACAAATTTCATTCAGTATAAGGGGTCCAAATGTGGATTTCCTCTTGGATTATAAACAAGTTTTACAATAAAAGATTGTCTTTTATTTTTCTTTTTTGTTGTCAATAGATTTCACCAACAGAAAGTTTCTTGATAAAATGTGATTTGGGATTTATGTACTTATCCTAATAAATCTACCTAGCGAAGAAGAAAAAATATATATTTCTATACTGAAAGGAGAGACATATTTTCCGATTTCATATTTTCCTTCTGAAAAAAACTTTTTTTTCTTGTTTAATTTTGTGAAGGATCATAGGATAAACAAGAAATGAGAAAGTAGAATCTCTGAATGCAGAGCTTTCTATTAAAAAACAAGGCCGTAAGGGTAAAAAATATTGAGCTAGTTTAGGAGATTTGGAGGTCATTCTGTGTGTGTGTGTGTGTGTGTGTGTATGTGTGTGTGTGTGTGTGTGTGTGTGTTTTAATACTGGAGAGACTTGAGCTCTTCTGTGGGTACTCAAGAAGCCTAATTGAGGAGAAGGCAGAATACCGCTATTGCAAGATTTCATGGAACGGAAGGGATCTGTCTTGTATAGAAGGGATGCCTTGTTTGAACTATAGGAAAAGAGGTGAGCATTGTCATGGCCACATGATGTTACCGGTGCAGACAAATTTTTCTCTGTAAGGAAGGCGAGGTCACAGGCTGAGCCAGGGGAAGGGGGCCACTTCTTGAGGAGAGTAGTGAAGGTCAGGGGAGGAAGGGAACAGGAATAAGTGAAAAGACTGACGAGTACACATAAGGCCCCAGTCAAGGCAGCTATATTTACTTTCAATTTGCCCCATTTAGTAAAGAAAATGTTTTTAATTGCTTTGAACTGAATAAAAAGAAAGTGGGGAAAATAAAAGAGAATAAGGAATGGGCAAAATGATATTTACTGTGCAATAAAGAAGAGAGCGGGCTTATACTTATCCATTTACTTATTTATTCATTCAACAAATACTTAGTGGCTATTATGAGCCAGATGCTTGCCTAGATACCGTTTACAGTCATTAACAATACAGAAAAAGTCTTGCCTCGTAGAGCACACATTCTATCTAGTCCTTTCCATATATGCCAAGATCATCCCTACTCATGTTCTCACAAAGTGTTTGGTTTTTTCTCACAGTTTCCACTGCCATACAGGACATGCCAGGCAACAGCCTCTCCTCCTAGTAAAGGGCTGAAGCACAAAGAACAAGTGTGAATCAGCTATATTTGAGGACAAATTGGTTAGTACTCATTCAAATAAAACTGGAAGGACATTTCAGAAGAAGAATGCCATAACTCAGTTTGGGATTTGGCCAGGCCTCCAGACTTAACAGTCTCTGAAAGGATCAGTGTCTTCTAATAATCCATCTGACATGTTATGTTCAGAATGTGATTTTCTGATTAAGTAACTAGGCACGAAACTGCTTCTGGACTCAACGGCAGACAGATGCTGTAAAATCCAGGCACGGTCCCCCAGGTGTTTGCTAAGGAAGCTGAAAGGGGCAAAGGATGTGGCCATATCCTCTCTGGTCAAGTTTCAGGATAAATGGATTTAAAGGACAGAACTGTAACCAGGACTTGGCCACCCTGGGAAGGAACGCGGTGTTTGAACAACGTCCTTCCCAGACTGAAAGCCGCTTGGAGCTGGATCGTCATTCCAGGCATTTGGCACACTGGTTTATGCTAGCAGCCAAGTGCATAATTGCCAGGAACTAGCCAAATCCACGGAGACACCAGTCACTTCTGACTGCTGAAAAATGTTTGTAATATACTGTAGTAAATGTAAGCCTGACTCATTTAATCAGATCTGAGTCTCACACTGGGGATTTCTGTATGGAAGGGAGATGTTTACTGAAAAGCTACTTTTCTCTATTGCCATCTCCCATTCCAGGAAGAACAGATCTATTATCTAGTTGGCCTTGCCAATTTCTGTTTTATATTTTAGGTCATTAATGTGAATATTTATACATATTTCCATCTCATTCTTAATTCGTTCTAGTACAAAGTAATGAAAATATGCTCCTTCTTATTTTAAATTAGGTTGAAAATGAACTAGGTATTACTGAAAAACAGAATATTTTAGAGTATCAGACTCTTCACTACTCGTGGCAAATTTCTCAAATTGGTTTCCTCAAAACCAATGAGATGGGATGGGGAAAAAGTGCTGGTTACACTCCTCTGTAAGAAGCTGTCTGGATTGTAGCAACTGGGGAAGATGTGTAGCCCACCTTCAGGAGCTGACCAAACTGCCTCCTCACAGAAAGGTGGAAAATCAGGCCGGCTGTTCCGAGCTCTCTTTCCCAGCTTCTTTGAAGTAGAGCCTTGATTCCTCAAGTTTAGAAATCTGATTTTCCCAGAGACAGATATAGCCCCTGATCACTGATTCATATCAGTCAAATTCACTAGGAAATTCTCTGAGCTCAGAAGTCAGACTCTTTTGAATCCAGGCCTTTTGACTTCAATGCCCTTGCCCTTTCTGATAGGGCACCCTGCCTTCCTAGTGGGAATCTGCATGCAAGTGTGACAAGAGGTGACAAAATGATGGGAGGAGGAGGGCAGGCACCAGGATAGGACAGGTCATGTAGAGAAAGCTGACAGTGGACAGCAGGACTAATTTGCCTGAGGGTCAGGAGCCAGAGTCCAGTCCCAAGGCAGGCTGGGGATGGGGGAATGGCAAGAAATAATTGATCTCCACTCAGAACTAACATATGAATGAAACAAAAACTATTTCAAGAAAACGGCGGAAGCCAAATTAGGAAAACTAGACACAAGGCACACCAGATGGGCCCTCCACCTCCAACTGAGTTTCAGAACCATCTATTCCAACTCTTTCCATCTAAGACCAGAGCAGATAAATAACCTGTAGGTGGAGCCAAGTGGCTGCCAGCCTTGGGGTTGAGAAGAAAAGCAGGGGCAGTGAGCTAGGCAGATCATTGCAATGCCAGCACCAGCCTTCGGAGTTCAAAATTCTTTTCTACATATTCTTTCTTGACTGTTCTAAAATGTGCTATTGAGTCTATGGCCACGCCACCCTGAGCAAGCCCAGTTCCGTCTGATCTCGGAAGCTAAGCAGAGTCGGGTCTGGTTAATATTTGGATGGGAGACCACCTAGGAAGGCCAGGTGCTGTAGGCGTAAAAAATAAAAAATAAGGGATTGTAAACTGACAAGGTCTTTGCAATCTGTGAGGTCAAACAAGGGTTGCCTTGCCCAAAATTAATTAATTAAATAAATAAATAAATAAACAAGCAAATAAAATAAAATAAAATAAAATAAAATAAAATAAAATAAAATAAAATAAAATATGCTGTTGATTCTGTTTTACCTCTGGAAAACTTTCCTAGAGATGGCTGGAGAAAAGGTGACCATGTAATTTACTACCTAAACCTGGACACTTGAAAGTAAAAGAGCTATTATTAATTATAGCCGTACACCAGTCATAAACCAGGACTAACCCAGGCCAACCCGGATAGGCGGTCACCCTAGCTTGAGACCAAGCACTCAGGACTCAGGCATTCCTGGACACAGCTGGCAAAGGGTGAGAAGATCTTGCTAGGGGTTGTACACAGGAGAGGTGAGGGGACTCCTGGAAGTAGCTCACCCTAAGGGAAAAGTCAAAGTACACACACTGGGTTCAATGACATCAAGACAGGGCCAGAGGGGAGGGATGATTTTACCCAGTGTTGGCTGTACCCAGTGTGCTATGATCCAGGTTCTATGGCTTTAAAAAGCCAGTGAAACTTTTTAAAAAGCTGTTTCATTAAAATTTCCACAGGACCCTGAAGATTCAAGGATTAGCAAAATCCTGTGATGATAATTTTAGCAGCAACAGAGAAGGTGCAGTTGGCACAGCAGCTGGCAGTGGAAGTGTGAATTAGTACAACCTCTTTAGAAAACTGGCAATACTGACTAAGGTAAACATATGCTCTTCTATTCCTAGTATACACCCAACAGCAATGTATAGGTATGTTTACCAAAGACATGGACAAGAATGTTTATAGCAGCGCTATTCATAATATTGGAACTACCCAATGTTTATCAACAGTAGATTGGATAAATTAATTTTAATATATTCAAACAATGAAATATTGCATGAGAATGAACAAGTATGACCACGTATGACAACATAAATGAACTCACAAACATAAAGCTAAGCTAAAGAAGCCAGACACAAAAGATACCATTTATATACAATTTGCAAACAAGCAAAATTAAGCAATAGTTTCAAAAGTCAAAACAGAGGTAACCTTGTAGGAGATAGCAGACAGGCACATAAAAGGAGGCTTCTGGGGGCTAGTAATGTTCCATTTTTTGATCTGGGTACTGGTTATGGGTATGAAATTTTATTGAGCTTATCATTTGTCACTTCTGCCACATTCTACTCATCAAACTAGTCACTAAGGCCAGCCCATATTCAAGAGGAGGAGTGTTATACACCACCTCATGATGGAGCACAGCAGAGTCACATTGCAGAAGAATAATGTGGAATAGGTGAAATAGTTATAGAAAAGACAATCTATTCCAATTTAAAAATGCAATGAAATTTCAAGTTGTAAGTAATATTTTAAATAAATTTTACAATCTACTCCAATTATCCAGGGCAAATTAGAACTCTGCATCATTCTGGGGTAAAGCAGAAATCTTAGGAAGGTAAAGAAGAAAATAAGAGCTCCAGCAATCAAAGCAAACAAGACCAGGAAGGATGTTCCAGTTTAGGTCATATGCATTCCCCAGACTAATAACTGTGACCAAAGGAATATGGTACATGTATGGGTCAGTCCCAGTTACATGCCCACAAGATGACATGAAATGGGAAAGGAGTAATTCATCAAAGAAAGAAACAATGGGAAAATAACATGTCTACTGCAAATGTCATATACTGTATATGACTGTCAACACAAAAGAAATTCTTAAACTTGTTGTGTCAAGAATGAAGGAGTATATTCAAGTTGCATTTAACTCTAAGATTCCAGTGTTCTCTCCCTAACACACATGCCAAATCTATTAGTATTAATATTAAAATATTTTAAAATATAGATCTAGTTGTAAAATCTACATCCAAGGGCAACTACTGATGGCAATCATGTTTCATTTCTCTTTGAGCATCTCTTAAAACACTCATCTGTCTATGAACATATGTAAACACTTTTATGTTTGGTAGTTTGGATAAGTCTTCTACACTATTTTGACCACACACATTTCTGTTAACAGCCATGAGTCACACACTGAAAATTAACTGAAAACTATAGGTGTGACAGGCTGAACTTAAGCTCCACTCCTCCTCTCAGGGGAGATGCTTGGAAATTAGGAAGAGACCAAGTTGCTGTTAGGCCATTTAATCAGATGGCTCAGCCATAAACCTTGTCAGTTTATGTGGGAACCTCCATAATTAAAGGGACCAAGCCAAGTAGAAGAAAACATTTTAGCATAATAAAGCCAAGATTTTTATTTTGTAAGAAATAGACTTAAAGTCATGTTATTAGAAGAAATATACATTTGTCATAGACTATGCACCAGAGGTGGGCAAACTTTTTCTGTAAAGAGCCAGATTGTAAATATTTTAGGCTTTTTAGGCCATACAGTCCCTGCTGCAACTACTCAACTCTACAGTTAAAACACAGAAATAGCCATAAACAATATTTAAACACATGAGTGTGGTTGTATTTCAATAAAATGTCACAAAAACAGGCCTGTGGGATTTGGTCCATCGGCCAAAATGTGCCAACCCCTGGACTAGACCACCTCAAAAAAAAAAAAAAACTACATCACAAAGATAAGATATGTTTGTTTTCGAGTAAAGACAAAGCATGAACACAGACCCACTGGTAGACAGAACAAACAGAAATTGAAATACTCCAACTTACCCCACCCCTCCACCCCCTTCCTAGTATGAGAGCTCATCCTCTCCTCTCTGCAGAAACAGCAGGAGCCAGAACAGACTGAGATTGTGTTCATATACAGCTGAGGCCAGAGGTGACAGAATTTGCAAAATACTCAAAGAGGCTGGGCTTCATTAATTCCAAGGGGGAAGGTATGTTCTGAGGAAATAGTAGGGATACTTGATGCTGAAGATTAAAGATAACATCTGCGGAGACAACATGGGGAGAAATGGCAAGAAAGCAAGAGTTAGGAAGTGAGGGAGTATCAACATCCTGAAGCCTGCCCAGAGAGAACTTGCTCCCCTGTGCCATACAGAGATATGAATTGCCTTACCTAGAGCCTCGGTCTTAATCTTTCTTTGGAACTTCTCTTGAATCATTCAGCAAAGATTCTTTGAAGCTTCCCACAAGGCCCTGCCCCATTTCCTACCATTCTACCTCACTCAATCAGCCTCTCCCAGTCTGGCCTCCTTGCTGTTCTTTGAATAACCTAGGACATTACCACCTCAGGACCTTTGTACCTCCTTACTCATCAGACAGATTGAAAGCTCTTCCCTAAATATTCAAATGATTCACTCTCTTCCTTTGGGTATTTCTCAAATGACATCTTTTCAAAGATGCCTTCCTTGACTTTTCCGTCTAGAATAGCATCCTCATCAGGCTCCACTTGTTTTAATTTTTCTTCACACCGCATATTACTACTTGACTATCTCCCGCAATAGCATGTGAGCCCCATAAAGACAGGGGCTTTGTTTAGTTCACTCTCGTACTCCAAGCACTTTGAATAGTATGTAGGACATAGATGGTGTTCAATATTTATTAACATCAAAGAATAGATTAATCAAGTCTGATGTGTCTGTTATGGCTAATTTTATGTATCAATTTGTCTGGACTATGGTGCCCAGACATTTTGCCAAACATTATTCTGGATATTTCTGTGAGGGTATTTAGAAGGAATTAATATTTAAATTGGTAGACTTTGAGTAAAGCTGACTTCTCTGTATAATGTAGCTGAGTCTCATCCAATTAGTCGAAAGCCTGGATAGAAGAAAAAGTCAAGAGGGCACTTGGCATCAGACAGCTTTTAGACTTCATATGCAACATCACATAGTCCGGGTTCTACAGCAGACTGCCTTTGAATTCCCACTGAAATTCTTTCTGCAGTCTTAAGCCCCCAGCCTCCCTCATAGGATTTTGGACTCACCAATCCTCCTACAATTATAAGAGCCAATTCCTTAAAATAAATTTCTTTATGAATATATCCTATTGGTTCTGTTCCTCTGGAGAACCCTGACTAATACAGTCTCTAAGTCAAACTTCTTTAGTAAAGAATTCTTCCTAATACCTCTATATCCACCGATTTTCACAACATGAGTCAGGGAACTGAAACTTCTGCATATTTTTGTCAGATCAGCAGGTAATCTTGCTCCAGGTGACTTCCTTCCCCATGGCCAGCAAAATAGAGCCTGGAGAATAGAGAAGAGAATAATCAAACGTATTTTATAAAGATTATAGCCCATTATGTAAGAAACATTGGCTCTCGGAACCATCTGGAGACTTTTTATCTTCCCTTCGTACAATATTATTTCATTCATATTTAGTAAACTGGAAGGTTGATCTATACCCTAACCAGTCTAGATCCTAGAATGATAAAGAACATAAAATATCATACACGGTAACTTTATATTCTAGATTTTTAGCCATTTCCATAGTATTTGCATGATTAGATGTGCCCATAATTATAAAGTCTATGACAGGGGTTCCCAACCCCTGGGGCTGCTGACCAGTTAGGCTTCATAGCCTGTAAAGCACTGGGCTGCACAGCAGTAGATGAGTGTCAGGTTGGGAGGGAAGCTTCATCTGTATTTGCAACAGCTCCCCAGTGCTAGTATCACCGCCTCAGCTCAACCACTCATACGGGCACTGGTGCCAAAAAGGTTGGGGACCGCTTGTCTATCGACTGTGTTGTGTTTTCATAAGATGCTTTCCCACCGCTCATGCCCTTAAATTTTTTTCTTAAGGAAACAAAACAAAACAAAACAAAAAGAAAGAAAGAAAACAAAACAAAACCCCCTACCCTGATACCGCTATGAAATCCTGCCATGAGGGAAGCAGGGATTCCCCGGCACCCGCAAAGCGCTGGAACTGCCTTTAGGCGTTTTCGACCTAGCTTACCACTGTCCCAACTGGTAAAAGGAGCGTGCTCTCCCAGCCAATCAAAGTTCAACAGGGCCCTCCTCCCGCGCGTCTTTCAAAGGCCACCTAGGAACCAATGAGAGATGAGAGGCCGAGCTTAGGCATCTGGGGGCGGAGTAAGAAACAGAGAGAGGGTGTGATTGGCTCCTAGAAGACACCACGCCCCACCTCACAGAGGGATGTACCAATGACCTGAGCAGAGGGACGGGTTCTGCTCGCGGCTGCGCGACACGGGTGCTGCCCCAGGGAGGCGGTGGCGGTCAGGACGTGGGGCAGCCTGCGATGAAGCCGGTGAGTTGGGTTGAAGCTTAGAGGAACGAAGCTGAAGGGCTGGGAGCGGTCCCGAGGCCAGTTCTTGGGCCCGGGGACAGCCTAGGCTTGGTCGCGGAATGACTCAACGCAGCAACCGTCTTGGGTAAGGGAGGTGGCACTTCCCGGGAAGGCGAGAGCGATGACTGAGAAAGAACAGGGTCAGTGGCAGGCCAAGGAAAGACAGACATTCGCTGTGCTCCTGTTGTGGGCTGTCGCCTGCAGGTTGGCCTAAGCCTCACGGCAGCCCTGCCCGACAGGGCTGAGCCCCATTTTACCGAAGAAACCGGGGCTTCTAGAGCTTACGTGTCTCGGTGTACCGGTCTGCCTGATACTGCAGCCCCAAAAAATGTCCAAGGCTACCCTGTGCCCCCTGGGGAGTAGTCCTCACCGGAGATGAGGAAAATTTCATGAAAGATGATTGCCAACCCCTGCTTGTGGGTGTTGTCACCACTATCACTATCCCCCAAGGCCAGCTGGCACTGTGTGCTTTTCCCAGGGGTTCAGAATCCCTGCGCCTGGGAGAGCAGAAATGTCGAACTATGTTAGGATTTGTAAACTTGGCTGGGAGAGCCTGAGTAAGTTGGCCACACGAATTGAACATCTTGAATCATTAAAACTGCTTTGAAGAGAAAGGAAGAAAAAAATAGATGCAAGGCACTGAAGTCCCAACTGATTCACAACGTTGACAACGTTATTGAAGGGCCTTCATTTGAGTTGAGCTGATAATAATACAGATAAAGCCAAAGCAACTCAAACCCATATTCTAATTTGGCTCTGTAATGGGATCTTGTAATAACAAACAAGACCATTATAGAATATAGCTTCAGAGCTAAAAGGGACATTAGGTGGTTACACTTACTTATCCCCATGTTATCATGTGGAGGGACATCAGCTGTCCTTCCCTCCTGGCCTCTTTCTCCACTTGTCCTCAGAAGAGGATATGTGAGTAATCTGATCCTCAAGTTTGAGAGAAGCTGAACACAAGTAGCCCTACCCTTCCTTCCCTTCTTTCTGCAGAGAGTACCTTCTGAAGTGCTCTCTGCCACTCTGGAGCCCTGAGTTGTCATTGGCTGCCAGTGACTGGGTGGATGAATCCAATTCTGGAGTGAAGAAATAACAAGCTCACCTGACCACAGCTTTAAAAGCCATATCCACTATTTGATACTCAATAATAAAACTAATGTGTTGATCTCCATTTGCCTCTCAAGTTTCTTATCTCTCAGTTGGTTCCAAATAGAAAGTAAAAGAAAGGTGTGTTTTTTTTTATTGGTCCTATAAAACTCTAGCAGTCTTCCATGTAGACATGATGCCTACAGCACCGAGTTACAACTCCTTATTTAGGTCAGCACACAAAGTCCATCTCAATCTCTCTAATCCAGCGATTCACATGTTATTCCACTTATACTTCCCCTCCCCCAGGAACTGAACTACTAGGCTGTATGGGGGTCATTTTTTGAGAAATGGGGTAGGTAAAACTACATCTCTAGCTTTATCTCCTCTGCTGTATCACAATTCCCAAATACACAAGCCTTTTCTCCTTTTGCCTTAACTTGCTCTTCATCTACCTAAAACTTCCTGCTTATCCTTCAAAACCCAGTTATGCAACTCCTCTGTGAAGCTTCCTCCAGCTCCCTAAATAGCCACTCCCTTTTCTGCTCTAAAGTGCATTGATTATGCTTTCGTTTTAGCACTTATATCTTTCTCCGGTAATCTATGCACACATCTGTGTCTCCAGCTATACCAGAGGTAGGCTTTTTATTTTATGGATCTTTACTCTCCAGAACTTGACGAATGAAGATGTCCAAGAAACGTTTGCAAATAAATGAGATAATCTCCTCACTTTATAGCTGTGGAAAACTGAGATCCAGAATAAACTATTGTTGCTTATCCAAGATTATACAGTAAGTGACAGAGCAATACCAGAAGCCAGGTTTCTTGATTCCCAATCCAACTCTCTTTCCACTACATAGTGTCGTAATTACACATAGGATGGTAAATAGCAATAATTTATTATTGATATTGCCAATCTCTCTGATATTCCATGTTGAATAAATTACAAATATGCAGTGTGTGTTAAGCAAAGATCAGCTATACTAAGACTATATATAAATATTCATTACAGTTATTTAACATAACTGACTTCTTTTGAAGCCTAGTTCATTGCAAACAAGTGAGTTTGACTCATCAGATGAAGAGCCTATTGAAGATGAACAGACTCCAATTCAGATATCATGGTATGTTAACATTTCTGATCAATGATGAGCTAAAATATGTGATGTGTACATCATAATCTTTGTAGAATGTAGTCCACATATTGAATATATTTAATAACTCTCTTCTACTGTTTATATAATTATAATCTTTAAGGGTCATCTAACTTCATGATTACTGTCCATGATAGAATTAGGTTTTTGGGGGGTTATGGGTCCTCCTTTATACATTGAGAAAACCATAACAGAAACAAGGAAGTAAGGAGTTGAGATCAGACTGGAATGATCTCTCATTTAGTACAAAAAACTACCTATTATTTTATGACAAAAGACTGGTGTACCAAACATGGTATGAAACATTTAATCATTTATCATTTAGTCAAATCCTAGAACTAAGTGTCACTGTAATGCATCTGTCAGCAGACACTGTTTAAGATAAAAGCCACATTATCATAGATACAATAACAAAAACACATTTCTATATAAAATCAACTTCTAAATCTTGGCAGTGATTTATGGTTATACCAGATTCTCTATAACCAGCAATCAAATGCTTTCTCTAATACCTGTAAATGTAATACTCTCTCTTTGAAAAAGCACTGTTTCCCACTATAGGAAGAGAAAAAGAATGTAAGTGTTGTCCCTAAAGTTTTTTGTTTTGCCATCAAATAGCAATTATCGTTGCTCTTTCTAACCCCTCTTTTAAATTCAAAACTCATCTAATTTTCAAATTCATGTGGTATTTATATGCTGCCTCCATTTTCCTCTAAACTCATCTTCTGTCTTGCAAACAAGGTGAGCCTCTGCCTTCGTTGTCCCTGAGTACTACAAGCTGGGACTATGATTTCTTGAAATTATTTCATTTTTACCAAAATCCATTACAACAAAGAATAGGTAGCCCGTGGTTTTTATCATATAAAATTATATCTGTTTAAGGAGGTCCTACAAAGAAATCTTAAAATAGTAATATAGAATGAATGCTCAGGATGAAATTGTCAGATGGTCATTTTCCAGCTTATTTCCTAAGGTTATTAAGAAAAAATATCTCAGGTAACATACCATAGGTAACTTAAGTATACTTTATAACTAGTTGTAGGCAATCTAGGCATTAAATTAACCTGCCACTTTTAAAACTTAAATTGTAACAAAACAAATGATAAGTCTCTGTTTCAAAAATTTCCAGTTTTCTAGGCCTTTTTGTGACCATTGATATTTAATTATAAATTTTCCTTTTTTTGACTACAGTAAAATTTTAAAATACCCTTGTTCGTTGGCAATCATGCACATTAGTTAAATTGAATTTCCATTTATAACTTTTGTAACTTTTAAAAAATTGAACTAAGCTTGATAAAGGTTTATTCTTTTCAGGCTACCCCTGTCACGAGTGAATTGTTCTCAGTTTCTTGGTTTATGTGCTCTTCCAGGTAGGTACAACTACAGCTGGCTTCTTACTGATACATTATACCGTTTGTGTTTTTTGTTTTGATTTGTTTTGTTGTCAGCTAACACATCATTCTCTGTATGAGCTATAGGAGAATTTCACAGACCATCTGCACAGGGAACTCACTTTTGGAAAGCCTTCATGGGGGCCATCAGTAAAGGAACATAGATCTACTCTTCAACCCTTCCAGATCCACATTCACAGTTCTACCTTTCTATTTTACCTGTCTTATGAAAATTTAAACACTGGGGTACAATGTGAAGCTGAGGGCGATAGCTAGGTACTTATTACAGAAAGGACACAGAATCCCTGGATTATATTCCTAAGAATTTAAGAAATTGAAATTCATATTCAAAATGGAATTTGAACGTATAAATGATCATGTGGGATGACTTTTTAAAGTAGTTATATACATATATATATATATATATACTTGTTATGTATTACCCAGATCTGACTTTTTCACTTGTCTTATTACCACTTATAGGTTGTAAATTCAAAGATATTAGAAGAAATATCCAAAAGGATACAGGTAGGTATAATAGAAAACAACTGTATTAATAGTTTTTTTATAACACTGAAAATATCTTTGTCAAAAAGAACGAACTGTAGTCTCTTCTCAGTATACCAAATAAATATTTGATATTTCATAAAATTTCAAACTACAGACTTATCTAATAAGTGAAGAGGTATTTGTGAAGAGCACAGAAAACTTCATTTAGTAGGCATGGCATTGCTTTTCACTGATTGTCGTAGTTATATATAGAAATTGTATTTGAGTTTAGAATGTATAAGTTGGAGAGAGAAAAGTATGTAAATAGAAAACTGACATTGCACTGCACAGATCTTGGAACATGCTGTTCTTTACAGACTTGACTGTGATAGTAGAAATTTTCTGGATAGAAAATGTAGAGAGGCAGCATGTAGGTGGGGAAGATGGAGTGGTGTCTGATCTTTGCATACCCACGGATGTTCATACAACTGTAGCCTCAAGTCTAGTAATCCCAAATGGAATTTACATATTGCATGATACTAAAATCTTGAATTTTTAAAATATTCTATTCTAGTTGGCCTAGAATATCTCAAAGATAATAGTCCTGCCAATGTCCTTATAAAACATCAAAATAAAAATGTATATATTGCTTGATTCTGACCAGTATGATTTTTAAAATCTTAAAATTTTTTTTCTGGTTGTTTTAGGATATCGATTTGCTGATATCCTTTCTCTAATTTATTCCTTACCTACCAAAAAAGACTTAAAGAGGCTAATAGATTAGTTGACGCTTGCAGAATTTGTAAAGATTTTCTGATTTAAAGATACCCACCATGGTAGGAAATTTTCATTTGGAAAATATTTAAGTCATACACAAAATATAATGTAAATCACTGGTTCAAGTACCAATCTTGCACATTTTGGAAAGACCTATTCATTTAGTATCTTCTGTAAGAGGGGTTTCCAGAGTTTTAGCAAACCCTTTCTTTTCCAGTGAAATCTTAAATGGAATCCAATATATAAAATGAATGACAATGTTTTATGGAGGCCTACAATCTCTCTGCAGCTGTTCCTGTAGTTCCTCCTAAGAGTCCTTTCTAAGAAGTTTGAAAACCACTGTAAAATGGAAATTATTTAGTGCGTACAAAGGCAAAGAGCAAATTACCTACCATTAAAAATGGTTAAGTACGTTAACAACATGTTAAATCCTTTTAGAAGTACAAAAATGTGATAGTATTATCTAGAGTGGCACCATCCAATAGAAATATAATGGGAGCCATAAATAGAAGCCATATATGTAACTTTATATTTTCTAGTTCCACATTTAAAAAAGTAAAAAACAGGTGAAATTAATTTAACAATATTTTTATTTAACATAATATAGCTTAAAAAGTATTTCAATGGGCTTTGATTATAAAACAAATTATAAATGAGACAGATTTTTTGTACTTAATTTTTTAAATCAGGTATGTATTTTACACTTAGAAAAAAATCTCAATCTAGACTAGCCACATTTTAAGTGCAAATCTTGAGGTTCATGATCAAAGGCACTTTATACTTTAATAACTAAATGTTGGATTTAGGAGGCAGGGAGGGCGAGGAGGCTCAGGTCAGCCAGAATTAGTTATTCATTATGAACCAAATGTTCTATAGTAAATATTGCTGTGAGAAAGTTCCAGTGTATAGAATGGCCCATGGTACTATTGCTTGGATCATATTCATTATAGTGAAAGTGTCTCAGCTACATGATTCTAATACAGTTAATGTTTTATTTCCTAGAGGCCTAGTCCCAAAATTAAATACATGATGGTGTGGTACAGTAACGAATATAGGGGAGAATACAAGAGCACTGGCACCATAACCATGTGGAGATTTTCTGTACAATGCTTAGGGTAAACAAAAAAACAGAGTGATGAAAGTAGCACACATGGTTGGTTTTGTAAGAAGAAAAACAGGAAAAAAATGTGTTATCATCCCTTCTTCAGAGTTTGTTTTGAAATATTATATGTTTTTAAATTTATTTTAAAGCAGCATCTATTGTAAAATTCTCAAGAACAGCAATATAATTGACTCATCTTAAAATTCAGTAAAAAGCATTTGAATTATAAAGTCAGATTTAATTTTAATCACCTTTTGGTTCAGATGTTTCTAAGTCCTATTTTGTACTTAATGACTTGATTTTTACTCTAGTTTGAAGACAGATCAATACGTTTTAAATTATCAATAAGCACTTCAAATTTATAGATTATCATTTGTTATCTACTCAATTTAAGAAATTTAACTCCATATTCTCCCTCTTGACTATATTTAAATTTGTAATGTTTTGTACATGTATGTCTGTGTATCTTGGTCTATTGGCAGAAGAACTAAAGAGCTATGGTATACAAGACATATTTGTTTTCTGCACCAGAGGGGAACTGTCAAAATATAGAGTCCCAAACCTCCTGGACCTCTACCAGCAGTATGGAATTGTCACGCATCATCATCCCATCCCAGATGGAGGGACTCCTGACATAGCCAGCTGCTGCGAAATAATGGAGGAGCTTGCAATCTGCCTTAAAAATAATCGAAAAACCTTAGTACAGTAAGTTCTCCTTTTCTCCATGCATTACATGAGAGATGTCCCAGTCAGAATGATTTTTTGAATTACTGCATCCTTATTCAGTTACTACCTACTTTGTAATTTGTTGTGAGGATCAGAAAGATAAAGGATGAAAAGTACTAGCACAATGCCTGGTACAGAGCATGTACTCAGGTATTTGCTGTTATAACTTTTGAAGAGTAAGGACAATAAATGAGTAGATTTGAAAATTTTTAGAATAGAGTTACAGGCTTTTTTTTTCTTTCATTTTGTCATAGACCTTTAGTTATCATTTTGAGATGCCCTCTCTGAAAAAAGGTGAGGCATTCATCTCGATAACCTTACTTGTTGGTTAGCCTTTCAATTGCTTCCAAGAGCAAGAGAGTCAATTTTTAAAAAAATTAGCAGCAAAGAAATCATCCCTAAGCAATAAGAAATCTTAAAAATATGTCTTGAAAATTATAATTGATGATATGAATTTGCTACCAGAATGATGAGAGAAGAAAAAAAATGGCTCAGAGAAAGGACAAAGAGAGTGACAACCAGGAGTAGACAGTAGCAAAGATGAGAAGTAGTGCTGTGAGTAAGAACCAGAGGTGCTCTGCCGGAAGTAAGACACAGAGTAGAGGAAGGTGAGCCAGCTGCAGGTAGCAAACTAGTCCTTCTCTGTGCCAGTTGCACTTTTTGCATTCTACTAAGCTGCTAAGCTGCTGATCCTTTCTGGAACAAGATAGAGTACTAAATAGTTTGATATTTCAAAAGCCCTATAGTCCCTGTAGTCGTTGCATTAAGCTAGACAGTATGCAGACTCCACCAAGTATCCAGGATAGTCTCAGGGCTGGCCCAACTTCTCTCCTTCTACCTAGAGCTCAGGGCCCTCATGCCAATAGTTACCATTCTGAAGGCAAACCAACTAGTACAGGGGTCTTTGAGGACAAAAAAAATGTTTGTGGCCAAACTCAATTCTGATATACAGAGAAGTATAGCCTACTGAGTAGAGAATAAAGATATAGAAGCCATTCTATAGTCTCTGGTTTCCAAACTTTCTCTAGAGAAAAGCATAATCTCTCAGTGTAAGCAATTACTAATTGTAAAAGCAAAATTTTAGATGAAATGGTTGTCTGTGCTAAATTTTCTAAATCTAAGTAAAATAGCATTAGATAATTAGATGTAGCTAGTGAAAAATATTTTCCAGTTTTTTAACCCATTTTTCAAACCAATTCTGAGTTTTGTTTTGTTTTGTTTTTCCAAATAAATCTTTGAAAGCAGCCTCTACTAAAAAGATTCCAGGCATGAAACTAGCTCAGATTAGTAAAGCTTAACAAATTTTACTTTAGCAGGTTCTAGTGTACTGAATGCTCTGATGTTTGAACAGAATACAAACAGGTTGGAAAAATGGATGGGTAGCCTTGTATATGTTAAATGCTTCAGACTCACATAAAAATATAGCATCTGATAACGAAATTTTCATTGTCCTATACCTTTCAAAAGTGTCCTACAGTGACTACTGTTTGGACAAAGACAATTTTCCATCCATTCTGCCATCTTTGAGTGCCCACATTGCTAGACAGCTCTAGAGTTTATCCCAGTAAATATTTTTCACTCTCTTGTTGTCTACCAGTGCTGTCTCACAGTTCTCCCTTGGCATTTTCATTCCTTTATAAAATCGGTGAACACTGCTTGCCTACTATATTATACCATTTTCTAGGGCTGTTGTAACAAAGTACCACAAACCGGGTAGCATAAAACAACAGAAATTTATTCTCTCCCATTCTGGAAGCCAGAAGTCCAAAGTCAAAACCACGGCCACACTCCCTCTGAGACTCTAGACAGAAAATATCCTTGCCTCTCCCCAGCTTCTGATTGTGGCAGTAGATCCTTGGCATCCTTTGGCTTGCAACTGCACCACTCCATAATCTCTGACTGTCACTACATGATCCTCCTTGTGTGTATCTTCATATGGTATTTCCTCCTATAAGGACACAAGTCATATTGGGTTAGGGCCACCCTATTGACCTCACCTTAACTTGATCACATCCACAAAGACCTTATTTTGAAATGAGGTCACATTCACAGTACCAGGGATTATAACTTCAATATATCTTTTTGGGGACACAATTCAGTCTATTACACCTACTGTGTTACAAAACGAATTACAAAACACACCCTGTGAGGCACAGTCCCCACCCTCAAGGAACCCACAGCTAACAACACTACCACATAAGTGCAATAAGATTCACCCAGGATGTGTAAGAGGCAGTGCACAGGACAGCAATGGTTTCTGTGGAGACACAAAGGCATTTTGGGGAATGAAATTTGAGGTGGGTTTTGAAGAATGAGTGGGAATCAGAGAGGAGGAAAGATAAGAGTAACAAGAAGTATAAAGTAGTATTAAAGTAGTATTAATCTTTCAGAAAGCCACTGCAGTGTTCTACCTCTCTCTATCTTTCCATGGTAGATCCTCATCTCTGAAACAGGCCTACATCTGGAACACTATAGAAAGCAAGTTCATGAACACTCTAGAGGTCAGCACCTGTTTGGTCCTCTGTCTCACATCCTATCACAAGACATGTACCTAGAGCTTCATCTACAGTGACTGATGTTCAAGTTAAGTCTCAGCACCCAGTTAGGTTCAGCACATCCTCTAAGAAAGTTAGGACATGTGCAACACATTTTTTAGGATCTTCAAAAATAATTTAAATGGTTTTTTTTGCTTTTAGGGTTAATCTTCATTTTTCTGAGAAATTCAGTTATGCAGAACTGCTAATATCTTTGCAATACTAACATTCATTTACTTCTTACTCTGTGCCAAGCTCCGTTCTAAGCCCTTTACAACGCTACCTCATTCAGTCCTCACTATGATCTAGGTACTAGTGCTGTTACCATTTTACAGGTGAAAAGGCTGAGGCCCAGAGAAGCTAAATCACTTCCTTAGGTTCATACATCTAATAAATGCCAGATCCAGGATTCAACCCAGGCAGTGGGACTCTAGAGCTTATGCTCTAAACCTCTTTGATATACAACCTCTGTACTCATTGGATAAATGAAGTTATTATACCAAAAGCTCTTGTTCCATAACCACTAAGATTTCGTCCAGACAGAGGAAAATAATCCAAGTGGCCATTGGTAAATCAGTCTGACTACTACCTATTCAGTAATATGTTCCACTGTTCAGATTGTGGATCCCAGAATTTAAAGAAGTCACTAAAAAGGCCCTGCCTCCCTTGACCCTTAGAGGTGTACAGATATTTCATCTCAGTGTGCAAGACACTATACTAGGCATTAGAGTTAAAACTAGGAGACAGAAAGAACAAGCCTGTAGTTATAATTGTGGGGATGAAATGAAAATGTGCAAATTTCAAAACTGTACTTTCCTTTCAGCTGTTATGGAGGAGTCGGGAGATCTTGTCTTGGTAAGAAATATATTTTTATTATCCAGTACTTTTTTTTTCATTTCAAAGTAGGCAAACTCCTGTATCTAGGCCATATGCTCACTGTATGAAAATGAAACCAAACACAATAAAGTCTGCTAAACTCGAAAGGATTACTTAAGGTCCTAAATTTGGCATTCCCTAGGAAGATCGGGTGGGACTGGGGGTTGTTTTCAGCATTGCTTTGGTGGATTCTACAAACTAATTTACCTCTTAGCATCTGCATTCTTGTGTTTTGTTTTGTTTTCTAATATTCTCCCTATGTAGGTGTTATGATACTGACAGTAACTTCTAAATAATATCCACAGGTAACATAAGTATGAAAACCAATGTTAATTACCATATGTTTACTTTAAACTTTTTAAAAATGTGTTAGGGAAAAAAGAACAGTTAATGAAATGGCACATTAGAGTAACAGTTATTCCTTTTAGTTTTGGACAGTACGGAAATTGAAAACTTTTGTGTTTCAAAGAACACTATCAAAATCAAAAGACAACTCACAGAATAGGAAATACTTACAAACCATATATCTGATAAGGGACTCACCTAGGATATACAAAGAACTTTCATAACTCAATAATAAAGACAAACAACCCAATTTTTTAAAGTGGGCAAATGATCCGAATATATATTTCTCCAAACAAAATATACAAATGACCAATAAGCACATGAAGAAGATGCTCAACATCATTAGTCATCAGGAAAATGCCACAATGAGATACTATTTAATACCCATTAGGATGGCTATTATCAAAAAAAAAAAAATGGAAAATATATGTGAGGATGTGGAGAAATTGGATCCCTCATATACTGCTAGCGGGTATGTAAAATTGTGCAGTTGCTTTGGAAAATAGTCTGGCAGTACTGCCTCAAACAGGTAAACATAAAGTTACCACATGACCCAGCAGTTCCATTCCTAAGTGTATACCCAAAAGAAATGAAAACGTTTCCACACAAAAACTTGTACATGAATGTTTATAGCAGCATTATTCATAATAGCCAAAAATTAGAAACAACCTAAATGCCCATTAGTTGACAAGTAGATGAACAAAATGTCCATCCATACAATGGTGTACTGTTCATCCACAAAAAGGAATGAAGTACTGGTTCATGCCACAATATGTATGAAAATGAACACATTATGCTAAGCAAAAGAAGCATGTCACAAAAGACCATATATGATTTCATTTATATGAAATGCCTAGAATAGGCAAATCTATAGAGACAGAGAGTAGGTAATTGGTTGCTTAGGGCAGGGTAATGGGGTTATAGGGGGATTTTAACAAAAGGGTGTAGGGGTTTTTTGAGATGATGAAAATGTTCTACAATTGACTGGTTAGTGATGGCTGCACGTATCTGTGAATACACTAAAATCCACTGAATTGTATACTTTAAATTAATGAATTGTGTGGTATGTGAATTATAACTCAATAAAGCTACATAAAAACAAAAAAAAATGAAAGGCACTGCTAAACTTTCATCAGTAATTTAAAATCATAATTTAACCGTCAAAAACACATAAAGCCTCAGTCTTTTAATTCATTTCAATTACACCAAACTCAGTCTTCTGTACCAACATAAGTCTAATTAAATATAAAATGCTCTACTCTATCATTATTTAATAATATGCTATTTTTTTTATCATGTTCTATTAGTAGCCGCTTGTCTCCTACTGTATCTGTCTGACACAGTATCACCACAGCAAGCCATAGACAGCCTAAGAGACCTAAGAGGATCTGGAGCAATACAGACCATAAAGGTAAAGAGGTTGACTGTTCTTGTGTGGGTGTGGTTAGGGGAGCAGACCCTTACAAATACACTGTAATTCAGTATTGTGGGGAAAGAGGAAAATTTCCCCTTCCCTTCACTGGTTCTTTTCGGCTGAATAATCAAATCAACATAAGACAGATTGACAAGAGAAAATCAAATTAAATTTAGTGTGCATGGGAACCCCACACACAGGAAAGAAGACCTCATCTGCACAAGAGATTCAGAGACAGAAATGGAAAATGACGTACATATGACATTCTGAGCTAGGGAAGAAGTAAGGCACCTTAGGGCTTCAGAAGGTTAATTGCAGGAAAAGCATGTGTTCAGTAATCAATGGTTTGCTCTGGTCATCTCTGATAATCTCTTACATACACAAGACCCCTAATTCAAATTCCTCTAGGTAGTTTGAACTTCTCAGGATCTACCAGTGTTCAGTTTTTGCCCATTCGGCTCTGGGAGTGGATCCTCTCACTTAGAAAAATGACATGGTTACTATAAGCTTGGTAGTTTCCTGGGTAGGTTTTTGGCCAAAAAGATCTAATGAAGATCTAATTATATCACCAAAACACTTAATAAAGATGAATGACTATAATACAAAAAATGTAAAGCAATGCTAATTACTCTTTGCTGTGGATAACCAAAGGTGACATCTTCCACATTTACTTTTCCCTTAACATTCAAAAATACTGCCGTAGCAATGCCCAAGGATATTGTTATATACTAATCATGTTGCTGAAAAGATTCTGCAGATTTCACTTTATCTATAGCTCTGTAAAGCTAACTTGCCCTCCTTTCCCAAGCACCCAGCCTCAGCTTTAGAACTAAATCAGGAGCAGGCACTAAAGGATCCTGGCCTTTACACAGCTCCTAGAGCTACAGAGTCCATCTGCCCAAGGTTCAGGTCTAACCAAGTGTCATGAATATGAATTATTATAATAACTGATCATTTCACCAAGCCGCCTGATTCTCAGTGCTCAAATAAGGTCTTTCAAAAACCAATCCATATAGGACCCCACTTCAATGCACAGGTTCTGAAAACAGAGCTGCCCATATTATCTGTTACAATCAAATGATGCTTCAAATTCAAGATGTTCTCAAGTATGTCTTTTAAACAAAATACATGGTCAAACACATGTGCATATGTATGTATATGCATGTTTTACACCTTTAATCTTGGAGAGAATTAAGCCCTTATTAATATGGGCTATCAACCTATCACCTTAGCATTCTGTGGCAAACAGGCTTTACCCATCCCTGCCGATTTAAGTTAGCAGTATACAATTTCAACTCCCTAGTAAGATGAAATGAGATTACTGGCAAAGTAAAAATATCCTCTAGGAAGCTATTAAAATTCTTAATAAAGCTTGTGAGGTTTTTTGCTTATGTTAAAATTAATTTTATTTCTAATATTATTTGCTATGAAAATTATTCCAAATGGAGTCATCACAAAAAAGCAGAAAACAAGGGCTTCTATAAATTAATAGATTTTCTTGAACATACCATTGTTAATTGCTACAGAAAGTGCCTTCTCCTCCCTACTTACCCCCATTAGCAAAAAGAATGCCTTCATGTACTACTTTTAATCTTATTTGTTCCTGCCAGTAAAGGGAGAAATCAGATTTAAAAATATTCATCTGTATTTCATGCTACCTTCTGATTTTCGGAGATTTTTAAAGCAATAGTTTTCACATTATATGTAGCTTTATTGAAAGATAAAACTTCCCATGAAACTTCCTTACCTGAAAAGATATAGAATTGTTCTTAGCAAATATTTTTGATTCCTGATTCCTGATAGTATTGTAACTACTCCAGTAACTAGTTTCCTACAATGTGTTTCAATATCTCTTTCTTTTTTCAGCAATATAATTATCTTCATGAGTTCCGGGACAAACTAGCTGCACATCTATCATCAGGAGATTCACTATCAAGATCTGTATCTAGATAAAAAAAATAATTTTAAACAGCATATGTATATATATGACCGTGTCTGAAATTTAAGAGCTCTCTAACATAATTTGTATTGAAGTGAAACTACTGTTATCAACTTGATTGTAAAAGTATATGTGCAGATATTCCTAAAGCTTTTATTGACAAATTTCATTCTCTTTCATCTCTTATAGGAGATAGAAAAACTGCTGTACAATTATCCTTTTTAGAAATGCACTGGTTGTTCTGGTATATTTTACATGGAGATAATGCTGAAAAAGTATATGGAAAAATATTTGACTGCATTTATTTATCACACTTTTACCTCATTTTACTATTTGTAACTACCGAGTGACATATAACATAGTAATAAGTATGAAAATTTGTGTAAGTGCCCAAGCTAAAGTTATTTAAGTGACTTTCATCTTTTATTCCTCCCAAAATCTTTCCCATTGTTTTTTCTACTTCATAGACTTACAAAACTGTAAGGATCCTACAAATCATCTAGTAATCTCCCTCCCAGTGCTAGATCATGCCCAGTAGGTGTTTATCCTGCATTTGCTGGGACATTTTCAGAGACAACGAATTCGCTGGTTCAGACAACTGCTGTTTTTAGAGCATTCACTTTTTCACCTTAGAAACAACACATAATGAATTTAATCCTTCTTTCACATTTATTTGTACAGTACTTATCTACATATTAACAATCTTCAATTTTCTCCTTCATCTTACTTATGTCATTAAACATGTCTTTTTATCTTTAAATTCAACATTGATCTACTCAAAGCAGTCATTTAGACTATAGATAGAATTATATGATGAGTCAAAGCCACCTGTTTTAACAGACATCAATGGTTTCAGAGTCGCATAAGATAGGTGCATGGCTCTCTTGGCTACTGGTAATCACAGATGTGAACCAGTGGTCATAGGCACTTACACACGAGACCAAGTAAATTTCACATCAGAACAATTTTTAGATAATTATATAATTACCAAAAATCTTATTTTGTCTCACACTCTTCTTGCTGCTGCTGAACTACTTTAATTTCACCAGAGAATACTTTAAAACAATTATTAGTCCTGTTGAAAACTTCAGACCAGAGAACCACTATGTACCATAATATAATCAATATTTTAATGCTTTTATATATGCACTGTTTCTAGAATTTAAGATTTTATAATATTAAGAAAGATTGGAAAGTCACATATCCCACTAGTATCCAAATGTTTAAACAAGGGATTTCTTATCTAACAAAATACATACCAAAAGTTTTAACAAGAAAGTTATTTTTTTAAAGTACAGGCTGTAATCATAGATTGATCTTCCTCATGATTTTGTTATTACAACCAAATACAATTTAAAAAGCACAGTATTCTATTAAAATTTAGGAAGTCACTGCAATTGACATGACCAAATCTTATATCAGCTTTCTCTCAATATAAATAAATATTCAGCTTATTCATAAATACTTATGAAAATAGAGGGAAAATATTGGCATGGCTTTATCAAATCCTTTAATAATCAATTGAATTTTCAAAGTGTATGCATTTCTCAATTTCCACCGCAAATGCTAGTTAAGCCTTCCACATTTAAAATGCTTGAATAAACTACTGTAATACCAAGTGTAAGGAAAACATCAATTATTCCATAACAGAGAAACATGGTACTACTCAAATATAATTGTCCAATTACATTTAATAATATGTAATTTCCAACATTCTTGGAAAGTATCTTCTGTGCCTAACCTGTGGGATACCCCCTCACAACAACAGGGGAGGGGAGACAGAGACAATCTAGAGTCTTGGTCATACTCAAGCCAGAGTTAGCGAGTTAGCTGCTAAAAGTGAATTAACACAGATTCAGCCATTTATCCATAAACTACACAAGGAAACATTTGAGACGGTTTTTATTAAATGTACAAAAGCAAAATAAATCAAGCAAACTCTAAGATGGCAGGACTACTTAGGGCATTTTCTTTGGACAGTGGTATAGCACCATTAACTTAGATTTTAATAAACCATGAACACAGATGGCTAACTACAGTCTGCATTTTCCTTAGTAGTTTCAGGGTCTACCCTGTCACCAATCTATTAAGAAAATTTTCTTCTTCAGAATACATGGACACAGTAATTGAAGAAATGTAAATGTTTAGAAAAAGCATAGTACAATAAAAACTAATTCACTCTTCCATGTCAAGATGTTCACTACATCTTCAATTCCACAATGTATATTAATGTGGAATAAAACCTTCACTCTGATCCCTTCACCAATTAATCACTTTATATAGTTAATTGTATTATCCATACCAAGCAGAAGTAGCAGAACTGTTCACTCCTTTTAGACATTTAGCTTCAGAATGCTCAATTTTAACCAAAATTGTGCTAAGAAAGTTATTCAACATATCCAGAAATACATTTTTTTTTCTGTTGGCATCACCTTGGAATATTAGTTCAAAACCATCTTCTGAGCTATATTATTAATACCAGAGATCCATTAGTTAAAAACCATCTCCTAAGCTATACTGGTACCAGAGACTCAGCTGCTGGTCTGACTGCAGATCAATGACTGGTTTAAGCAAAAGAGCTTAAGTTATTAGTTAATTGATTCTAACATTATTAGTTTCCCCAAAAGGATGTATATGAGTACTTTAATGAACAATGCTAGACACAGTATCAATTTTTATCTTTCCTCTTTGAAAAGAATGTTTTAAAATATTTTTGCTGTCAGAATTTCTGATTTACAATTATACTGTACAACTGATCATTGAGAAATGCACATTCATAAGCATTAAATTGTATAAAAAAGTCAACTAGATATATACTTTTAAATACAGATCATTATGTGAATGGGCTCAACATATTACAATGCTATGATGTAGCTACGCAAAAAATGAAAGCCCATCGCCCTGCAGAGTATGAAAGATACACAAGTCATTATTTGCACCACGGCAATAACATTAACACTGATCATAAACATAACTAGAGGAAAAAAGAAATGTTGTACCAAGGAAAATATCTGCTAGTTTCAAAGTATATCTACATCTCTATTTCCTTCCTAGGCAAGTATCTGACATTTTCAAAATATGTTGATTTGAGAAGCAGAGAAGAGCTCTTAAGAGAACTATTAGTTTGGTCCTCAAGCTGAAAAATACGGAAGGCTTTAAAAGAGACACAATGCAAACTGCCATGTACTTTGTTGCTTTGTGAAAGGCCATTATTACCTGAGTATCTGAACTTGACTGGTAGGCCTGGCAGTTCATGGTATAATGCGTGAGGTTTTCTAAAATGCTTTAGTAGTACCTAATACATGTCAAAAGTGGATTTCTGGTCATTTCCTATCACCCCTCCCCCACTTCTCATGGAAAATAATTCAAATTTCAAACAAATTAGTAGTTTGTCTATAGCCTGGGACCCAACTCTCCTCCACCTTGGGGTAGAGGGTAGGGAAATCAGCTAAGCACTATGAAAATCATCAAACATCATTAATAAAATTCAGATATCAGCATTCAAATAAATTTCTACCCCTATACCTCCTTAGTACTAATGGGACATATTGCCATTATATAGTATTATGACTCAAGAGAGTAACTTCTAAATAGACTACACTTGTTATATAAGATTTTTAACTCAAAAGAATCTACAGTAGTCATAGCAACAAAGAATTGTTAGTATAAATATAAACCACAGTGTGTTACACTAATGGTTTCTGAGAGTTGGAAAGCTCTTAAAGATAAATCAAAGCACATGACAATAATACTAATTGTAACAAGGAAAAGGAGTACCTAAATAAACAGCTGTCGCTGCACAGGGAGAAGCAGTTTAATATAAGCTGGGAAGGATTACAAATCCAGGCTAACTATGCCTCAGCTGGACCTGCAGAAATAACATAAGGCTACAGCTACCCAAAAACATTAATGAGGGGAACAAATTAAATTCGGAGCAAGGAAGAGTTAATGGGATATTGCCAAAGGTACTTTGTTTCTTTCTCTTGGTAAGGGATTTAATTTCATAAAACATTAGAAAAGTTAAAGATGGGTAGATATTATGAGGCCATCAAGGTACTCAATCTTCTAATCACTTACATGTCTAAGAATTAACAACCTACCACCAAGATGGGTGAACCTCACTGTCGATCATCTTTGAGGAATCAGCTAAGGACTATAAATCTAAATTTTGAAGCATGAGAAGGCAGCTTCCACAAATTGCAACCAATAAATCTTGCATTAATTCTGGAGAATATTCTGGAATACATTATTAAAAGGATGTTTTTTAAAACTTAGAATGTTTGCTAAGACATCAAGGGCTTGTGAAAATACTTTGACAAGAATATGAAGGTAACAGCCCCAGGAAACCTATCTGGAGGACAGAAGACTTGGCCAGGTCTCTCATGATCAAAAATACTTGTGAACAAGAAAGAATAATAAGAAGTGGGTGCTGACATAATTAGGTGGATCGGACACTGAATCACGGCTCATACTCAAAGCATGAATATTCACTGCCTAGCAAGTGCTCAATAAATAATTTACTGCATCAAAAGACCAAAGGTCAGATCCCTCAAGGCATTCTGCAGACTAGAAAAAACAAGGTCTTTAAAGCTTCTCTCATTATGAAATAAGACTCTCTTCAATCTTAAGATCTGTTCTCTTCAACATACTCAACTCCATTACCCAATCACAAAACAGTAACAGCTACTCTCCCAAAGGTGGGGAAGCATTTTTTCACTAACAGAAAGTAAAACAGCATCTAATTCTAGGGCTTCTTAGACTGCCACAAAGACATCCATAAACTCCCTTGATCATTATGTAGAATTTCTATATATTGGTTTTCTTTGATCCTTTAAGAAATTCTGAACCATTTGCACTATTTTCAACTGCCTTAACTTCCCCATCCCAAATAAAGCACAAAAACGCTTATAAAAACATGCAAGCCATAATTTACCTGCCTTACAAGAAGTAGCAAAAACTCAAATTTATAAGTTGTTTTTCCTTAAAACCTGCTGTTTCAAAAAGGAACAAAAATTAAAACATTTTAAGTGCCACAATAACTTTTTAAATTGGTAAGAAAAATGATGCAGCACCATCAATGGTTATAAATTTTGTCAAGTGACAATAAAATGTAATGTGCTTAACCATTTAAAAATCTTCCTTTTTAAACCCAGACATGGTATTTAAAAACAAAAAACAAAAACAAAAACAAAAACAAAAACAAACGCATGTAATACTCTAGTATATTTTTCAAATTGACAGTTATATGTCTTTATTATGGATTAAGCAAGTTTATGAAATAGCTATTTGTAATCTTTAAAATAATGCACTGAAAATTAGTCTTAATTTCAGAGTTTTATTGTATTGCACTAAAGGAACAGCAGGATGGTTATACAATTTCCTCTCATTCAGTTTTGTAAATCTAAAGTACTTGCAAATTCTTAAGAATACCTTTACCACCAGATTAGAACAGCAAGTAGAATAACCAATTTCTTAATAATGTCTTACAAATTAAAACACATTTAAAATAGCTTTAAATGCATTCTTCATAATTCAGCATGTTTTTATATCATGTTCACTTATGCTTAAGAATTAAAGCAAGTATATTACTCTGATGGAACTATGGGAAATCTCTCATTCATGCAATATACAGGGATAATACTCATGTCGAAGGAAAAATCCCACTCTTATTTTTTTAATGTATCCATATTTAATCACCTACATGATAGATGAGGAAACCCACGAAGTTTCCCACATATCAGATATATATTTTCAGTTCATCAGAAGCACCTGATATCTACAGCTAATTTATAATTAGATGGCATTTCAATAAAACCAAAATGAGCCCTACACGTTCCTATAAATGAAAGCTTCCAATGGACTAAGGGCAGTCTATAATTAATGCAATCATTCAAGGGACTATGGCTGTTCCTTAAGGAGTGCAAGTTCAAACCTGTCAATACCAGAGGTAATCATTTTATATTAATTTAAACATAATTCCATTTAAATTCTTTATCCGAGGATAACATATGAAAAGTCTTTCCACAAGCAAAAAATGTGGAAACATTTAAAAAATAAGGAGTCAATTTTTAAAGTAACTGATCAGATTCCATAGGCTACTCTTGGAAACAGGATCTTGCTGGATAGAATCTCTTCATTTGGTGGCTTTTCGCATGCACTTAACTGGACCAATTCTTCTGTGTGTTGTTCTAAGAACTCACCAAAACATAGATCATGCTGAAAAGAAGAAAAAGGCTGTTAATTCAAACATTCCTAATTATAAAAGCTAAGAGCACCAAAAAGGTGAGTCTGCTTTATATAGCAAATGAGTTTCTAGTATCACATCATCACACAAAATAAAAAGACCAGTGATAAGTTCACAATATGGTTTTAATTTGCATTTATGGACTTTTGCCTATGGTAGGACTTGGCTCAGTGCAAATGCTATACTTGTCCCCTATTTCCTTTCCAATTTTAGCAAGTAGAACAGCACAGCTGAAAGCTTAATGGGGGATCAGAGCTTAGAGGAAAAATCCAAAACAGTGCACTGCTCTGAAGTTGGGTCTAATAATAGGGGCAAGCATGTCCGAGGGCTCACTTCATGCCAGGCCCACTTAGGACTTTTATATTTGACTCGCTGAATCCTCTAAGCAGTCCTAGGAGGTGAGTATTATTATTATCCCCATTTTACAGATAGAAATGGTCAATTAAGGAACCTTTCCATTAGAGAAAAGCTCCAGGCAACAGGAATAGGGTTAAAAAAGGGGACAAACAAGCAAAATAAAAAAGCAAAATAACCATTTGATTTAGGTTTAAGGAATGCCAGAGAATTCTATAGAAAGATGTGGGAAAGTATAGTTCAAAAATGTATCTCTACATGGAAATACAAAGCAAGAAAGAAAACTCAATAGACAATTTAAAACAGAAACAAATGCCTAAGTGCCACCATCTCCTGATGAACATTTTCCCACAACTGTACATCTCCAAATTTATCATTTATCTAATCATTCATCTTTTTTTCTGTCAACAAATATGTTTTAAGTGCTTACTATATGCCAGCACTGTCCCAGACATGTTGCAGGAACTTAAAAATGAAAAGAGGAATTAGAATGACATGTGGAATTTCACTTTTCAGAACATATTCACTACCTTTGTTTCATGTATTAATGACATCTGTAGATACACTAAAGGATACTCATATTCAGTTATAACCACAAAAAGCATAAAAAATAATGTTTTCCCTAAATTCCAGTCTAGCACCTCACACATACTTTTCTACCATGGAAATTTATATGATGTAAAGAGAACTATAAATATAAACCTACCATATAATAATTAGCAAGTTTTCAAGTAACAACTAGAAGGAATGGAAGCTAATTATTATAACGATTTCATCTCATACAGTTAATTTCCTTCATATTTTGAAAATCAGGTGGAAAGCTCTGGTTGAATATATATCAATAAAAGATGAGCAAAGTGTATTTATTTAGCTTCAAGAAAAATTGTAATTCCACACTTGACAGTATTCTTTTTTAGTTTTAATAAGTAGCCATTTTATCTCACCTACAGTACACTTAGAGCAGTAGGTTCTCAAGTAGGGAAATTTTGCCCCACAGGAGACATTTTGGTTATTACAACAGGGAGAAGGGGTGCTACTGGCATCTAGTGGGTAGAGGTCATGGATGCTGTTCTAAATATCTTACAATTCACAGGACAGCTACCTACAACAAGATTTATACAGCCCAAAATGTCAACATTGCTGAGGTTGAGAAACTCTGGCCTAGAAGAATGACATGAGTCCATCACAGTAGAAAAGGAGAAAAATCAATAATTGTACCATCCTATTTCTTTCATTCATCCCATTCGGATCAAGCAAACCAGCACATAAAGGGCAGAGCACATAGTTTATAAAGAATGATAGAGAAAAAACTAATCACAATCTGGAAACTGAAGTAAGCAAACTTTGCAAACTCACCAAGCCACATCTTCCCAATGCCATTACTCTGCCATAAGAATGAGGACTGCCCTTCTCTCACTGAATGAGTCTGAAAACTTAAGAAGCAGAATCCTTGCCCAAACTATCTGCCCCTGATAGCACGCTAGTTGGATGTTTTGATAAATACCAGTGTATTCCTAGTCAATGTGCATGAATTCGCTGGCGTGCACTGTGTCATTACCAGTTACCACCGTTCAAGACACTGAGTTATTCTGCAAGTGGATTTCAAGGTGTTAAGACCATAATGCCTGCAAATTTTTCAGGTGGCAAAGTGAAATCACATTTTAATCTTATTTTTTAAACTTACCCATATAGGTAGTAAAAAAATGCTAGAAGATAAAAAGCTAATTTGCACCATCCTTCTTTCTGACAATATGCTAAAATATCTGCATTCATGATGGTTGTAGGGTCATAGAGTCCTGGTCCACTCATCACTGGTCTACTCATATACCTGTAATAAAAACAGTCTATTAGCCACTCAGAAAGGGAGCAAACCTTCTGGAGGGGAAGGAGGGCTTTTTCCTAATATTTGATACAATGAGAGGTGGTCCACACAGGGAATCATACTTTTAATTACAGACTGAATTCTTTCCTTTTATCACCTCAGTTTTAAAACTAGAGCCCCTAAATGAGCAGAACAGGACAGCTAAACAAGTCACATCTGATCTCCTCTATACTTTATCGGAAATCTAACAGGAATAACTATAAAAGAAAATAAGACTTTATTTTAACATAATTTTAGACTTACAGAAAAGGTACAAGAATACTTCACCCAGATGTTCCAAATGTTTACCTTTAACACACTTGCTTTATCCTTCTTTTTTCTCATTCTATCTCTAATTATACATACATTTCTTTAACCATTCCAGAGTCAGCTATGGTTGTGATACCACTTATACATCTAAACACTTCCTCAGTATATAGATCCTAAAATCAAGAGCAATGAGATTTTTACATTCCTATTTAAAACAAAAAACTATATAGATAAGACAACTTTTAGAAGTTATGAAATATGAGTATCTTTTAAAGTAGCCAAATTTAAAGTCATAAGTAAACATGGAGAAAGAAGTTAGGTACACATTATACATATAGATTTACATCAAGTTCAAAAACAGGCAAAATTAATCTAAGTTTTTAGAGGTCAATGATTCTCCTTGGGAAGAGCTGGGGTAACTGACTGGGATGGGGCACAAGGGAATCTTCTGCAGGGCAGGAACTGTTGTATGTCTCAATGTGGGTGGTGATTTGACGGGTGCATACATATGTATAAATTCATTGAGCTGTATACTTTATAGACTTATACATATTATTATATGTAAGTTATACCTCATTTTTTAAAAAACCTCTTTAAAGAGTAAGCTCCACAAGAGGTTATTAAAACAGTTATTTGTTCATCTACTTGATTTTTAAAATAAATGCCAATTAATTTTCAGTTTTCATTTCAGTGACTAACATGTAAGAAAACCATATCAACCATAGTACAATTAAAATTTAATGAAGAAAAATATTAGAAGTATATCTAAATATTACCTCCAAATATGATATGCCAAGAGGGGCATATTGAGACCCAGTGTAAGCCACTCTGCTGCACAAAGAAACATGACACAGAAGAAAGCATGGATGAGGTACTCTGGAAGTACAAGCTGGAAGAAAAATACAAGTCGGTTATCAAAATGCCTGGGCATTAAGTCAAATGCTAATTTGGAAAGCAGGTGGCAACCAAGTTTCCATAGTGAAAAATCACTGTTTTCTTTGAATCAAAGATGAAGATGCTACTGAGTTTTATTCCTACATTTACCTTTTTATCAAAAGCAAGATTACAAGCAAACTGACCAGAGGATATAGCTTGCACTAAAAGAATTAAGATAAAACTTAAAATTTAAAACTCAAATTCTTATAGCAACTGATATATTATAAAATGTTACCACCCAGATTGTTCAAACACAGTTCTTTGCTAATCAACTGGAGTACTTTTTTCTTTCCACCATTCAACAATGATAAAAATACAAAAATGAGATATCTGATCACATGCAACATGATATAACAAAAATCCACACACACACACAAAAACACTCCCCTATAGAAGTTTACACATTAGTGTTTTTAAGTCTTTAACATAAACCAGGAATGCTACATATACAATATTTAGCAACCCACATCACATTTAGCACAAAAGTAATTTTTCAATGGAGAGCCAACAGCCAATAATCTCAGCACAGTCAGGGAGGAAAGAATGCTAATATGCACAAATGCAAACGATGTGCTTTCTGCAATGTAGGAGGGAATAGACTGAGTTCTGACCCATGAAATTGGAATTTTCCCCAGTTCCTGAGCTTCCATTCTTACATGGCCTTCCTGTTTCTTTAAGCCGGCTTTCCAATGAAATGCTACAAACAGGGCAGATCTGTAGAAGCTCAGAACTCAAGAACAAAATAAATCCTTTGATAGTAGGTAGTATTAAATGAGGAAAATTAATTCAAGCAAAATGCTTTTTAAAAAATGACCAGGAGTTAATGCTTTATTTTAAATTATCTTTCTTATTCTTAAGATTCCAGCCTAATGACTTTGTTCCATAGAAATATCAACATCTTTCATTACAAGTTTCAGCCAAAGGACTTCTGACAAGTCACAGCTGCAAAGTCAGTTTCTCAAAAGTCTGCATCATGCCCAATTAAAATTACATGAATCCTCGACATAATCAGATCTTTCCTGAGGGGAAACCATAGCTGTAGAAACATTATAGTTACACTCCATATTCAAGCCCATTTTCTAATACTCCCAAATTACTTTTTCCAATTTAAAGGTATAGAGAGAAGTCCTTAATGAATTCCATTCTAAATGAAATCCCAGTAAAACCAACTAATCTATACTACTAACCAAATATTTTCTGCAAACTTAAGCACTATACTAACAAAAGATAAACTCTGCATATGTATATAAAGTTGTAACTAACACGAACCTTTAAGCCAACATTTATTTAATATCACAGTTAAACACCTACACTAAATAAGAAAATGTCCATAGGAAACCTCTGAAACTCAGCGACTATAACCAGGACAAATCAAGAAAAATAGACATTAGGATTTCCATTAGGGCTGCTGTTCACAATCCTATTTTAAATTATAAACTTTTTCTTTAAAAAATAATAAGCCTATTTCAGCCCTCTGAAAGCCAACTGATATCTCATAATATGAATTATTATCCAAATTTTCATCCTATACTTACAAACTGAGGTACGGGGAGAGAATGATTTAAAAGCATGATCTCCACTGCCTTAAACAATATACTTTAATAAGAGTGAAAATAAAGATGATGCACAACTCTACCAGTCCTAATATGAAACAAATACCACGCTCTCCCTTCTCAAAAAAAAAAAATCCAGAACTTATTATTACATACCTCTCATAAAAACCAGTCCTCTCCAATCATTCCAATCTATTAATAATAAAATTTTCCCCATTAAGTGGTACAAAAATTATCCTATCTAGGAATCAACATTTACACAAAAACTAGTATCCAGAAAAAATACAGGTGAAATTGAGTACTTAAACATGCAAATCATAATATTCTCTAGTTAAGGTTCGCATTTTTTAAAATAATATTTGTCTTCCCCCATACTTTGGCAGAACTGTCAAAACAAATTTTGAATAGGGAAAACTGTCAGATGCGCTGCTATTAGGCCAATTATCAGCACCCTATCCAAAACACAACTTATGACTGTATAAAAACTTCCTTCCAACCTATTGTAGCATTCGGATGTCCCAAGCAAGTCTCTTCCTAGTGAGAATTTCTTTCCATTAAGAAAAGGCAGAAATCACACATTATATGTTAAAATGAAATTAGTCCCTCTTAAATTCATAGTAAATTTGGAAAACTACAAGAGTTTGAGCTTAAAAATCAGGCTACCTGGGTTCAAATTCTAGCTCTATTGTAGCTATGTGACTTTGGGCTAAGTACTTTAGAATCGCTAAACCTCAGTTTAGTCTCCTATTCATGAAAATAACACTATAACTACCTCAGGATTTTTATCAAGACTGAATGGAAAAAAAACAAACTAGATAAAGATGCTTAGCACAGAGCCTGGAACCCAGGAGGGCCCTCATCTGATTTTAGCTAATATCATCCTCATCATTTGGTTTTTTGTAGTAATGAAAAGCCAAAGAAGATAGAATTCGATTATTAAACAGATGTCAAAAGAAGAAATTTCAGCTTGTAAATTTCTTGGTAATAATTAGTTCCAAAAGTTAAGATGTTTTTCAATGAACTTTCCAACAAGAAGGCAGATTCATCTTATTTTGTTTCATAACAGCGGAGAAACAGCTAGTTAGTTAATACTTTTAAATGGACTTACATCAAGTCTTATTGTAACAGTTCTTTAAAGACAAACTAGAAATCTATTCTATCATTCATATTTATCTAGGAAACAATAATAAAGTAGCAAACTAACTTTATAGACTCTTTTCCAAATAAAATTCCTGTAGCATGCTAGTGCATTATGGTTTTAGACAAGTAAAGTTTACACCAGTTCTCATCATTATTTTTAAAGATGAATTATTGTACTTTACTTCCTGAAAACCTATCCACCGCTTTCTTACAAACAACCTTTCCATTTCTGACCAGTTACATAAAATCAAACCTACAGACTAAAGGAGAATCTTTCTAAATGAGAAAACTAAATGAAGTCAAAAATATATATAGAACCCCTACACACAATGGAGCCACATTATAATTAAATCCATCAGAGCTCAATGTAAGACAAGTCTGTTTTAGAAATTTAAAGAGGATATATATTAGAAATAACTATGTAGACATTTGTATACAAATTGTTATCTACAAAATTCAGAGAGCATGTAAATCCAGAGGTAAGCATTACGACAGCATTACACAGGATTCCAGATCCTAAGAACAGTTATCCAACTTAAAAGGCTCTGAAAAAACATCAGCTGAAAAAGTGAATTAATTCCAGAATGGACATAACCAAAGTTTAAATTAGATAGTGTACTAAAGACTCCACTTGCAGACTATCTCAGAGTAAGTCACAACAGGAGAATAAATCTTGTCTATTAAAGTCACTTTATGTTAACCAACTGCCAAACAATGCACTAAATAATTTAATATAGAAGTGCCTATGGATATAACATTTTTTTAATGCATAAGCATTTAACAGCTTTCCCTGCTTGACTGGGCCAGCAAGCAAACATTTGCATAAAATATGAAATTTCATGAAATCATAAACCTCAACAGGCATATGAACGAGCACACTGAACAGAACATTTTACAGATACAAATGCCCTAACCCTCCCCATGATATGAATGTAGCATTAAAACATTAAACTAAAAAGCAGTACACACCTTTAATGCAATTTTGACTCTTTTAATCTTTTTGATTTTTTCAACTGTCTTTGGCCGACAATGTAAAAAGCAGATTGGAAGATTGTTAGTATGACAGCTGACAAGATCATTGGCAGATTAATAATAGTCAGAACAGTCAAGCAGGACAGGAAAAAGAATATATTTTTTTAATTCTGCCTACTTCGAAAAGTACAAATATATCATGCTACTGAGAATATTGGCCATTTTCAAAACATCAAGTTAAAAGCAAAAACGGTTTAAAAATCTAAAGAAAAATCCAATATAACTTACAGGATTCAGGGTATTACACTGGTCTATAGGATTCTTGTAATCAGTCTTCAGCTCATCAAATGCTATAATCTAAAGTAAAATTAAAATAGTTAGGACCTCTCACTTTAATAAAAAGCAGCAACAAACCTACCCCATCTTCGAATAATAATTGAATGAAGTTAAAAACACAAAAGCAAAAGTGTACCAACATTACAAGTACCAATTTAAATTCAATATGTGCTAATATATAATATGTAACTACAAAGAGATTTAAAGAACTGAAAACACTTTTATATTATCACTAATATGATCTGATACCACTGTGATAAATATCTTCAATTTTCAACTTTTTCAATGCTGCTATCAAGTTATTTTTTCAACTTGAAATCTTTCCCCACCCACAACTATTTATCAAAATTCCTCTTTATCTTAAAAAAACCCTCTTCCTACATCAACTCCTCTCTGTAGGTTTCCCTCACTCCCTTGAAGAGAAATAAGTGCCTATCTGCCCAATCTCCACACAGGGCTTTATAATGCTGCCAATATGGCATTTCTCGCAATGGAGCAGAGTATTTATGTACAGGTTTGTGTCCCTCCACCAGACTATGCCCGCAGGGTAAAGTGTTTTTAAGCATCTATGCATGCCCCTCCCTTGTCACAGTGTTCAATGGGACATTAGAGATGGACTCACATGCTTCAATTTGTTCCCATTTGTGCCCAAACACATACATTCCAAAATCCTGCTTCAATCTGGAAATGCAAGAAATGATCTCAGAACAGAGAAACACTAGGAATTATTCAACTTCATGGACAGGACCGTGTAGGGCAGTTTCTACATAGGACAAAAGGCCCCAAGTGGGGGGTTCTAGCCAGCCCACGTTCTTACTGCCAAGCACCCTGGCATGGGCTCTGCACCGGGCTCTGTACCCAAGGGGTGGCAGTTCAGGAAGGAGGATTCTTGTGCCCCAAGGGGCATCTTGTTCCAATTCACCTAAAGGCACCAATATAGACAAGAGCAGAGCTCTGTTCAAGGCCACTATAAAAGTAATCAGTCTGACCTCCTTTCGTGTCCTATGTATATTCCTACTGCATGCGGGTCAATTTCATCTGGTCACCAAGCTGAAGACTGAACAAGGGTAAGCCCGGGTAAGGCCAGTTTCTCACAGCCTGATAAGTGAAATAGTTATAAATGTGATAAGGGATAAGAGATCAAATCCACTTAAAATACCTGGCAAAATGCTTTTTGTCCAGACTCTGGAGAAATGTTACTTTAACACTTAAGAGTCACTAAACACAGAACTTCAAAGTTGAAATGTACTAAAAAATCAAAATAGGGGCAATGCACCACTTTGTGGCATTAAATCAAAGTAAGAGCCAGAGGCACCAAGTTTATGGAGGAGCTATTTTAGTTACTGCCACTGCTACTCAACCTGCCCTCCCTCTGGTGGATTACAAATAGCATTTTTATACGAGTGGGTGTTACTCAATATTACCGGTAATCAATGGAGTCATATATTTCTAGCTTTTAACGTGTTGGTTTATTTCCCTGTTAAAGTTCTTAGCTTCGTAAAAAGATCATTTTTTTTAATTTCTAGGATTTTATAAAATTTACCCACCTGATCTAATAAAAATTCTAACTAAAATAGGAATAGAAAGAAAATAATTAAACATTAAAATGTAAACTCCATGAGAGCAAGATTTTTGCTATGTTCACTGCCAAGGCCTACAACAGTGCCTGGCACATACTGAAGTGTTCAAATAATATTTACTGAATATAAAAAGAGAAAAAACAATAGCTCTATGCTTTAAAAAAGCAGAGAACTCACCAAAAGGCATTTTCCTTCACTAATGAACCCTGATACAAAGAAATGTTAAAAATATAAATGTACAATTAGAAGATACTAATTTCTGATTACTTATGAACATTATTAGTCAATTACCTGATATCAGTTGTAATATATCCCCAACTCATTTATTACTCATTTGGGTAATAAAGTTCAAGACAAGTACCATGACTGCAAATTACTTGCCTACAACAAGATCTAATTTAATAACAGAGCACAGAACTTAGGTTTTAAAACTAATCTTTTTTTGATCGGACATTTTCTTCAGATGATTTCAAAGGATCTTTTAATGAGTATGTTGCTGAATGTGTTTCTGTTTGAGTGCTGTAAGGTAGTTTTCAAAACTCTTCTGAAAAAATTCTTAAGCTAGCAGTATTCAAATCTTTTGCAACAATGCATCCGGACAAAGATGTTCACAGAATTTTCCACAAAAGTGCAAAAAAATAAAACAGATATATCCCTAAAGATACCACACTACACAATTCAGAAACCTTCAAATTTGATGCACATCTTTAGAGAATGACTTCTGCATTTTTAGCTTTCAAATAAATCTGTGCTCCAACTCTGTTCTCCACAGATCATCAATCACATGAATTAGGACTAAACTAAGAGATGTAACCATGAGCATACAAAACATCCTCCATACAACAATTAATGTTAACAGGATTTTAATTTATGCTTGAAATTTCCAAATGAGTGTTCTGACAGATAGAAAAACTAACTATGAAAATAAACTAAAGGTTATTTAGTTGACAGAAAAATTAAAACTATTTATTTATTTAGAATTTTTAATTTGTTCCCAAAGGATGCATAATCCTTTGAACTGGTAAGAAATCCCTAAGGATCAAAGCTCTCCACTAATCTATGGAGCACACTATTTTTTTTTTTTTTTTTAATTCTCTAATAGGACTTAAAATTATCTACCTCAGTCAGATAGATTCATTTCAAAGCTAAAACTAAATTGCCCATTTTTTAAAAGTGCAGTTCAGATTTTCCTTAAACTAAACTCAAAATGTAAAAAGGCCATCCACAGCTCTAAGAAGCCTCACCACCTCAGAAAACAAACAGCACCCATCAAGCGGGAAGCCACTTAAATCCACATCTACTGATGGAAGGGAACCACACATTTCCGTTTCAGCAGAGGCTAAAGAGGAGCTGGTATGCAGCCCCAATTATCTTTTATTGTTCTTCCACCATAGAAGAGCCTAAAATGCTCTTCAAGTTATCGATTTCTACTGATGAACATTTTGAGGGAGCAATTGCTTAAGAGCCTATTCCCCACTACAAAACCAGTTGTGTTCTAAAATAATTATAAACATAGTCACTCTCTTTAGCAAAAGGGAATAGATTTGTGATACCGCTCTAGAGATTTTTGTTAAGATTTTTTTTGCGTAAGATTTTTCTTGTTAAGATTTTTTTTTACACTGATGCCTTTTAAATGACTTTGTCCCTCAATGTGCCTTAACAAATCCTTGTTAGGGGCATAAAACCTGACTTAAAATTTACATTAGAGTGAACATGCCCAATCATTTAAATGACTAGACTACATAAGGGGAGGGAGAGCAGGCAGAAGCAAATATAAGATAAAGTTTTAATGAATACTCATTTCCAGAAGGCTGCTTCTAATTTTGTTTTAGATTAACAGGACTCCTGAAAAATCTCCTGTAGAACTATATCATAGGGAACTTACTTGTTCCTTCCTGGGACCAAAAAGGATGTGCTTCTAACATGCAGCATGGTGTTAGTAAAAGAAGGAAAAAAAAATATTCGAGAACCTCAGGTTTCTGAGGATTTTGAAAACGCACAGATGGCTAGGAAGACTGTTTCTTGAGAAACGCTAGAGGCCAAAGTGTGATTTAGGGGGAAAGTTAGGATTTGCGATCAACAATGTAATCAATCCGATCTGCATCACAGTTCACAAGTATACAGGAATCCGAAAAAAAAAAGTGATTCCACTTGAAGAACACCCAACAAGTGCTGGGAAAGTAGTTGGAAATTCGTCTAAAGTTATAACTATCTCATTTGGGTTACACCCCTGCGGAAACCTAAAAAGAAAGGCAATTCGTATTAAATAACAATTCGGAAAACTTCATTTCCGCTAAGTACGTAGCTAGCTGCCTCTGCGCCTCGACATCCTCCCGCAGATGTGGGGATTTGGGGCTGCGGGCCGGGCCACGGTCCGCGCCAGCGAAGCGCTGTCCCACAAGGGCCGGTCAGGACCTCGCCCGCCCCACCCGGCGGAGAAGCAGCAGCGGGGGGCGCGGCCTCCGCCGGGGCACAGAGGGCGCATCCATCCCGACACCGTACGCCTCGGCTCCTCGGCGACCCCCAGCCCCTAGCAGGCGGACGGAAGGCACCGACCTCTCGCCGCGCAGCCAGCACCGCCCCTGCCCCGCCCCATCCCCCGGCGCGGACCTCCGGGGCCGTCGCCACCCCGACTGCGGGCCAGGAGCGAGAGGAGGCTACGCCACTGCCTCGCCCGTCCTCCCCCGGCGCCGGCTACTCACGTGCCAGATGGCGAAGAAGATGAGGGCGGCGGTGAGCAGCAGCGCCAGCATGTAGCAGAAGGCCGCGAAAGTGAACGCCATGGCCGGGGAGGAGAAGGGAGCAGAGCCGGTGCCAGCGGAGAAACACGGCGCAGAGCCCTCTGGGTAAAACCATTCACTTCCCCCGGCCACAGCCTAGACCGACGCCGCAGCTGCCGCCGCCGCCGCCGCCGCGCCGCCCGCCCTCCCAGCGCGCCTGCGCTGTGGGCCAGGTGCGTCGGCGCCCTCTGATGGCAGGAGTATGCATAGCACTTATATTGTCCGCACAGCAGAATTTTTTCCTTCCTTCCCTGGTTAATTCTTTGAACAAATATTTATTGAATGAGTGCCTGGTATGTTCCAGGTGCTGTGATTCTCCTTCGAGATACGAAGATGAGTAAGATAATACTTGCATTGAAAGAAGTCAGTATAGTGCCGGAAACAAACCTAAATAAATCATAACCGTATTGTATCCATTTAACGGAAGTCTGCGGGATGTTATGAAACGTCAGAGAAGGGCACGCAGCCCGCCCCGGAGCGTTCAATGTAGGATTTCTGGAGTAGATGTTTCTTCAGCTGAGGCTTACATGGTGAGTAGAAGTTGTCCACGCAAAAAGATGGAATTAGCAGCCCAAAGAAAAGTTTCAGCATGAGCAAAGGCAGAGAGAAGAAAGAAAAAAAGAGCTGTATTTAAAGTGAAATCACAAGCAGTTCTAAATTAGTGGAGCATAGGGCAAGCCAGTGTTGAGTGTCAGAAAGGGGTTAGCCAGGGTTCACGTCATAGATGGCCTTGTATGCATGGTTAAGGAGCTCAGACTTCATATTCCATAAGCTCAAATTTTTCAAACTGTTTTGCTCACAAAACAATTCTAAAGATCCCTGGGTGCTTTTCCTTCTGTTTTGTTGTTGTTCTTGTTTTGCTGTTTTGTTTTTAATGCTGGTTGTAACCCACAAAACTGATTTCACCACCTGCTAACTGATCGCGGTAGATGGAAGTAGAACTCACTGAAGGCTTTTAAGAGAGGGACATATTTAAATTTGCATTAAAGATCGCTCAAACTAGCAAATTGTATAGTGAATGGTTTAGAAGTAGTCTATCAGTATTGTCCAACAGACTATCTTCAGTGGTGGAAATTTTCTTTATCTGCACTGTCCTAAGACAGTAGCCACCAGCACATATGGCTATTGAGCACTTGTAACTATTATGACTGAAGAATGGAATTTTAAATTTTACTTATTTTAATTGTTTAAAATTTAAATAGCCACATGTGGCTAGTGGCCCACAACAATGGTCCAGGCAAAAGTGGCTATGGTTCTGACTAAAGCCATGGAAGCCAGGAGAGAAAAGAGCAAACATATTTGAAAGTATTTGGAAGATAAGCTCAGGAGGACTTGGTTGATTGATCAAACACCATGGTGAGAGAAAGGAAGGCATCCAAGAAGACTTATTCAGTACTACAGGCAACAGAAGCATAGCAAAATGCAGCACTGGCAATATTTGTCAAGGAGAACTCATAATCTAATGAGGGGCAGATGTAGTCTCCTGGTCTCGGAAGAAAGAGTTTTTGGATAATTGTCCAAATTGAACCATGAGATTCAGCCCCCTTCTTATAAATGTATCCCACTACACTTGGTACTGAGGAAGAGGCAAATGGGCAAACCTCCACCTAAGGAGGACAACATCTCCCTGCTGACCATATAGATTCTTTGTCTCTCTGAGAGTTTGAATGTGATATGTACAAAGACCCTTCGCAATGGAAGGACAGATGGGGAGACACTAAAGAGAGAGCAGTCAACAGAATCCAGGAGTAAATGGAATTCCAGAGTAAATTGGAACCATAAATAACATATGTATGAGTAGTGTAAAAGTGTAAAAGTACGTTTCAATAACATCTTCCTTATTCACATCTCCCCTCTTTCTCCGGCCGTGACTACTTTGAAAAATATGTTGTTATGAGTTATTGATGTCAATTCCTCAGTAAGCTAGTCCCAAGGACAGGACAAAGAGTGATATCTTCAGGCGCCAGCTGCCTAGGAGAAAATAGCTCCCAAGGTTCCCAAGAAGAGAAATAAAAACAATTTGCCATTGCAGTACAGATAACCAAACTGTCCACTTAGATGCTAACAGCCAACATCTGCTTCTGTAATCTGCTTGCTTGCGTAATCAAAGCCCACCAAGGCATAGTTTTAGGCTATATAAGCTGACCCTTATGGAGGCTCGGGGCTGATTCTCTAGTGAGGAGAGTCAGTCGCTGGCCGGCTAATAAAGGCTCATAATTAATCTCAATTGGCTCTGTGGGTCTTAGATTTGAACGCGCCACAACGGTAGATCAAAATCATGTCTAAGCAGAAGGTAGGTAGCTAGCTATAGCTACTTTCCCCATAGGAGTCTGCTTCTATACTTTAAACAAGAATGGAAAGTTACTAAAAATCAATAATCATCAAAAGTTTAATATGTTCACTGCCTGGTTGCTATTTGTATCTGTTCTAGTCTTCTTAGGCCAACCTCATTAGACCTTGAAACATCAGAGAACGTGACTCAATGATTCTTAATTGAGAGTCCAGTAACTCCACTGGCTTGGAAGGCCTTTTGAAAAGAGCAACTTTTTGCAGATATATAAGTCTTGGAGCACTGGAGGAGCTATTCCACTAGTGCTGAGTATCATTCTCAGTACTTCTACATGTGGTCTTTAGGATCCATAGTGAGTGCATGGGTATCTGTTTTAGCACTTGGTTAATCTTTGAATTTTACACTCTTTTGTGCTTAATCTTTAAACTGTACACTTTAAAATTTTTTGTGCACTTATTAGAAAGTTTGCAATTTTTTAAGTAAAAGTTTATAATTTAAAAATAACCCATTTCCCTCCAGTTCCCTCCAGGACTAGTTCCATTCTGATTCTCAGAGGGGGCCACAAGCTAGAAGAACAGTAATGAGATTCCACTTCTCACCTCCAATGTTACCAGGACTCACACCTTCAGAAGGCAGGTGTGGGGCAGGTGCCAGTCCAGCCATGCAGCACATTGCGATGCACTGGACTGTGTGCAATGGTGTGGCCAGGACTGAAGGAAACTAACAAGGGAAGATGCAGTACTCTGTGGCCAGCAACAGCCAGGAGCCATTACCACCCACAGGCCCAAAGGGTTATAAAGGGAACTGAAAATGAATTCATAACATTAGAGTAGCTATGAGGAAGGGCTAAGTTGGCATGGTGAAGGGAAGTCAAATTGGTTTTGAGTAAGCCAAAGCAGTGAGAATGAGAAAAGATTAACAAGTAGATGGCCAGGTGGCTCAACCGCAGGAACATGGAACTAGACAGGAAGATGCTTTATTACCCTAATGGCAGAGGATCAACAAACTTCTGCATTTGGTGTAATAACCAGAAAATTATCCATGCAGCTAGAGCTGGGTGCTTCCAGTTCCTGAGCCATATTCCATATTTCAGTGAGGTGCAACTATACAGCCATCCCTGGGTCAATCTCTTCATTATCATAAGTAATTTCACAATTAATCCCATGACTAGAACCAGATTAAAATGAATACCCGGAAACTTCAACAAGGAATGTGTGCTACCAATATGAAAAAAATTATACACCTCACTGAGAAAAATAAAAGACCTAAATAAAAGATTTTCCTTGAACGAAGTTTAAAGAGATGTCATTTACTCCCAAGTTAATTTATATTACCACTATCCCAATGAGATTTTGCACAAAATTATTTTAAGGTTCACCTTAAAAATACATGAAAATGCCAAATAAATATCTGAAAACAAAGAAAGGTGAAAATAAATTAGTCTTATGAGATTTGAAAACATTTTATAAAGCTACAATAATTCTAAGTCTGATTGAGGCACAAAAATCAGTAAACACTTCGATGTTAGAATAATTATTCTAGAAAAAGACTCAATTCCATATAAGAATTGAATATTTTGTAAAGGAGGCATCCTAATTATTGAGAAAAAAATATTTTGGTGATGTTAAAATCTTTGTTGAGGTATATTAATAATTTAAATTCTCTTTTTATATCATAAAGATGGAACTCCAAGGAGAAACAAGGAACTGACAGGTTTTCTTATGTGTTGAAGCATTTGGCAAAATTGCTAGGCATTTGATTAATCTGTTGGGGTATGTGGGGAAAAAATAGCAATGAATACATTGAAAACTAAGAAAATGGGGGGAAATGATCATCGTTAAAGTAACACAAAAGTTGTAGAAAGAGTAATTGTGAAGACACCCTGAAAAGTCATCCAAAGATCCAAAAGATGACCCTCAGGAAAGAACCATCATTTGAATTCCTGCCCCACTCTTGAAACTCACAGCCACTCAAGTGTTAAACAGAGAAGCAATGACATTCAAAAGAATAGCAACCCACCTACCAGGAACATGAACAAGAATGCAAAGAAAGAAATCAATCAAGGAGAGTATAGTCAATTTGCTGTGGGCGAGGTCACAGAAGGTAACATCTTTTCTGTCTCCTTCCCTCTCCAACACCAGGGGGATAAGGGAGAGGGGCAGTGCAAGAGGGCAGGACATGAGGACAGGAGTCCCCACATCATCCTTTCCCCCAGAGCCACAGGTTTAGCCTGTGCCAAGGGAGAGAAAGGACTGGAAGAAAATATGAGGTTGATATTTTTACATCAACAGGAAAAACACTTTTAACAACCAAGCAACTGAAATATTTTGGAAATATTATATCATCAAGGAAGCTTTTTAACCAGAGGAAAAATAAAGGTTTGACGGGGAATAGATAGTTTTTGAAAAACAACCAAAAATTTTAACACTGTTCCACTTGACAGACCAGTTACATAATCAGAAAAAAATATCAATCTGATGGTGGTAAATGCTGTGCAGAGAATTAAAACAAAGTTGATGTGATGGTAAGTATGTTGCTGCCTTAGAATGGACGATCAGGAAAGGTCTCTGTGAGAGGCAACATTTAAGCTCAGTTCAAAATGGAGCCAGAAGAATATGTGGGAAGAGAGGATGTGAGCAATCTTCACAGGAGAAACTTTACAGCTACTTGGAAGGCCTGAGCTTGATGTGTTTGAGGAACAAAAATAAGCCCAGCATGGCTCAGGTGTAGTAGACTAAGAGAATAGGGAAAAATGAGATCAGAGAGGTATGCAGGAGCCAGAAAAATGCATATTTCTTGTGGTCCAAATATGAACCCTGTTCAAGATGCCAGTCTGGAAAAGCAAAACCACTATAACAATTACAACAGAGAGAAAACCACTAGAAGCTAAGAGCTGAGGGGGCAGTTGTAAAGCCACCAGTCACAGGAGGCAAGGCCCAAGTCATGGGACCTGTAGCCAAAGTCCCCACTGGAGGAATGGGCAGGTAATCACAAAAGCGCTCCACCTCTGAGGTCACTCACTCCAGATTATATCTGTACCGGGTTAATAAGCCTTTTCCTGCTCCCTTACATCATCCCTCCTTCTCTGATCCCACTACTAGAGCAAGGCAGAGCAATAATAAGGACAGAATACACCCGCTTCTGGAATGCTGGTGGGTCTCCCAGCCTGCAGGATAGGTGAAGGAGGTGAAGTGGGGGAAAGGTAGGGTGGAGGGAGGAAACTTCAAAGAAAATAAGATGTTGAAGTTTTGACATTGGACTAGATTGGAATTCTTATTACCAGAAAAAAAAAATGAACATAATTTATAATTTTTTTTGCAATTATCACCTTTTAAATTCATAATTCCATAATTCTTAAGAGAAACCAGAAAAAAACTATGGGGCCTGAAAATTTCTCCAGACACAGGGAAAAAGAACATCAAAAATGTCAGAGAAGAAAGAGCTGACCCTACTTCAGAAAGATGGGACTCTGAAGTGTCCCTGGATGAAAGGAGGCTCTAGGAATCTAAAAAGCAGGAATGTGTCTCTTTGATTTGGAACTCCATGACTCAGCTACTCTCTGCTCGCCTATTTCATTCTTTACTGCCCTGGCTGGTGTTTTTCCCCTTTGCTCTGTAGGTTGCACATGGCCTCTTCTACATCTAATGGCATTCTTCCAAGTTCAGATCTCATTGCTAACTGCCTCATTCAAGAGAATGAGATCGTTTTCCCAATGTCAGGAGTTGAATCAAGACCCAGCTCATTGGTACCAGTCAAGCAACATCGTACAGGCTGGCTGCCCTTGGGTTCAACAGGGGCTGGAAGCAAGAGACCATGTGTGTATTGGGGGTAGGAAGGGGTTGAGGACAGGAAGGTACATCTATTTGGGGTGAATCACATCTGCCTAAAGGACTGCCCGTTCAGCAAGGACCAGTGGCTGAGGCATTTCAACCTAACAAAGGGCTGTAGCATATTTGGGCATGGCTTGTCCATTACAGGTAAGGAATGGGTCAAAATATGGAAGACCTTAAATTCCAGGGTAAAAGAATCTATAGTTAATTGGGTGGGTAACAGAGACTAGAAATTGTGCGTGCGCACACACACGCACACACACCTCCCCTGCCCCAGCTTTGGGCGCTACAGGGTAGCTTTTGGATATAATCTGGGCATTCTGCTTTTTCTTTCCTATAACCAGAAAAGAGGGTTACCTCAGTAGGGGACTTTCATGTACCCAGGAGCATATCTCAAGTAAAGGATAAGAGAACTGTGTGAAAACTCCCTGATGCTCAGCAATAAGAACTTTAATCTAATTGGCTCCTAAACACATCTAAACATATACTGAAAAAGGATATAATATTCACTCAGGTGTGCCGTTATGCAAACGGGAGTGGACCCATGCTTTCACTTTTTGCTTTTGAAAAGTGAAAAGGATGAAAAGACAAGGAAGGCAAAAAAAACCTAGAAGCTGGTCAGGTAGCTAAATAGCCAAATTTGAGAAATAAGGAAGGCAAGTTTCACTCTGGCCAATTCTCCTAGTGGGATTCTTAAAAACAGTAAGATATAAACTATTTCTTTGACAACCATAAACAAACTGTGACTACTACCACATATTCGATCACAGGAAGTATATGGCAAAAACTATTAAGTATTGGTAAGACATTCAACAGATATCTACAAAACACATACCACGTAGAATAGTCTATATATAATAAAGGCAGGATGGGTCTTCAGTGGATGTCTAATAAAATGATAAACTTTATTTAATAAAAGAACCTTTAATTTGATTTCTTAGGACATACAGAGAACCTCTGTCTCATTTTTCTTTTGAGAGCAAGGGTTCATTCATTATTTGACACAATGTCTTCTGCTGCTACAAACTAATAATTTTAGCCTCGGACCAAGTGTTGGAAATTATTATAATCTCATTCTATTCTCCCTCCTCCAGTCCCACATTGCCAAGTGATTCCCATTTATTTTGCCCATCAGTTTTTCTAGAGAAACTGCTGAATCTGTGTGGCTCACAAAAATGCCACAATTAAGCCAGACAAGTAGTAGTAACTCCAAAGGGGAGAGGAGGTAAGTAAAAAAATGAAAAGCTAGGAGTCCTTTCATGTTAACATTTTATTTAAACCAGTACAAGCACCATGCTTAACAGAAGACTGTCGAAAATAAACATGCAATATGAACTAGCAGAGACTGAAACCACAGCTTAAGAAGTTGTGCCAGCTGTTGATTTTGTTAAATGATGACAGGGAACTGTTAAAATTCACAAGACTAACCATTAATGTTTCAAGCCTCCTGAATGAGATTATATTGGACCATCTAAATCAGTGGGAACTGCCCTGGCATGTTAATGACCTCAAACAATATTCAAGTAATTATATGAACATGAACTATATTTCAAAAAGCAAGAAAACATAGTTTCTATCACAACCTTAATGTAGTTGTTTTAAATATTACAGGAATATGATCAATGATTTGAAATGTTATATGGCGTTACAGGAAACAAATTTCTCAAGAATATTCAACTTGGGACCACTGGTGTTAAGCGGCCCAAAAGGTTTACATTCTTCCAGAAATACAGGATAACATTTGTCCAGAAATGTTTGAGACAGTTCTTCACATAAGCTGGAAAGGCTCAAATTCTATAGATTCCAGTATCATGTCTATTGAACAAATAGGGAAAGCAACTGTACTAAGAATATTTGAATTGATAGAATACGAGTTACTCTCTACTTTCACCAAATATCAGCATTTAACTCTTATGAAAATATCTGTTCATCACTAGTCCACATTACGGATTAATGACATTATTCGGATTTTAAAGTAGTCCAAACATTTTTTTTAAGTACACCTTCCTTACTAACTATATGGGTGGGGAATAAAGACAGCCAAATTTAATTTGGCAATAAACTCCTCTTACTGGAAATATTTAGTTAAAGTGTAAGACCAGGATACAATTTATGGCTACCTTTGACTCCTGAAAATAGGAGATAAAAAGGGAGAGAAAAGTGCTGACAGACGTTTTGCTACAAAGATTATTTAGTAATGACAAAAAAATTTCACAATACCCTCTTAAACAAGAGTTTAACTGCACTAGACATTTAGTAAACTTTTTAGAAATAGACAATTTGAACATTTATGTTAGACGTCAATTAAACAAAAACAGTCAATCAACTTTTTTTTCCTAACATAACTGCTTCAGTACCAGAACAAAATGAATAGTATTCAAAACTCTGACGTTTTGGAATTTCAGCATAGTAACCTGAGAACGATTTCTTCATATGTCATTTACGTTGCCACAAAAACCATACTAAAAACATGCTGTGATTACTAGTTGGTTCTATTTTGACATTAGATGCTATGCGGAATTTATGCAAGGCCAACAATTTCAAAACTAATGCTGATTTAGAAGACCAGGAAGGAGGTTCCCAGGAAAAAAAAATTGCTGCCAAAAGGAAAGATTAAGATTTAGGGCTAAATAGGAATGGTTGTACTAGAAAGTGATGGAATGTACAAACTGGAATTATGAAATCTGGAGTTGCTACTTGAGAGAAGGCAAAAAAAGAAATCGAATAAGAAATGTACTTGAAAAGAATAATGCAAAATTTGGGTAGATGGAAGGGAAATTCATATAAAAGTCTGAGCACACTTTAGAGCATGGGATTTGTAAATCTCCCTATAGGACAGAGGGAGTAAAAAAATGTTCTACCTATCCCTTAACCTTAATCTATTGTCTTGCAAAATACATGTCACTGATAAGAAGCAGACAAGCTCAAAAAAAAAAAAAAAAAAAAAAAAAGATTTATCACACACAGTTCTTTGCCCTTTAGAAAACAGGGGAACTAAGAATTCTGTGTATGGAGGTCAATCAATATTATCTGACATTATGGAGAGCTTTAAAAAAAAAAAAAACACTAAAATGCGCAAGACAAAATAAGGAACCTCATTAAAAAATACATTCTTGCAGCACTAGTTTCTCTTATGGCTGCGGACCAGGAAAAACAAAATCTCATTTCCTTCATTCAAAACATTAAAAACACTCTCCATTCACTTGGATTACATTTGCATTTCTGCAGAATCATAAGCGTTATTCCGCAATATCAAAATAGCTATTCAAAGAATTCTTAAACTTCCTGGGTGAAGTTTTCCTTCTCTCTAACTCTCTCTCTCTAGAAATTAGAATAAACGATCCTTCCCATTCATTAATCAAAACAAATAACCACTCTAGCACTTCCTCATCTCCAACTAACTTCCTATTGCTTCCTGTTTCTACATTACTGAAGCCAAACGTTATCAGGAACAGAAGATGTTCTATACAATATTGTGAACATTCCAACTACCTTTACCTTTTGTTAAAGTTGGCACAGAAACCTCAAAAAAAAAAAAATATCAAAGAACATACAAATGGAAAAATGCCAACATAAAAAAATGCCTTTGCTAGTTTTGAAAGGACTAAGCTATTCTTAATATAAGAATTTACTCACCAAATTTGGTTAATCTTTTAGTTTCAAGACCTTTTGTGAAATTAATGTTAGACAGTTACTTATGTTTGTTTTTAAAGTATACAATATATTAGAATCCTTGCTTTATGCCAAGAATGCCATTATCTAACAAGACAGATGTCCAATCTAGAACACCTTCTAAAATCTAGGATATAGGATGAAATTTCTATTGATGTGTTAATGTTATTAACTATGGCCAATGTTTTAAGATAAGTAATTTTTTTCCTATGGCACAAAACTAATCACAAATATGCCCCAGATTAGAACTCTCAACTGCCATATATTCACCAATATAAATGGATAGCTGGAATTTTAAAAATATGAAGTTGGTTTTATCACAAATGTCAGATACACACATTAGAAAATTATTTTACTTGGACCCTTTACAAAAGTATTAATTTCATCAAATCTGGAATACTGGCAGTGTAAAAGTCTTAAACTAACTTTAAATCAAAGGCACAGTATTAACACATTTAAAATAACTAGTTTTCACAGAACATTAAGAGATGCTTTATAATAAAGTGTTAATAACCTAGATTCGAAATTATCTCGAAACAACACAACCAGGAATGAAGCCCTTGATTAGTTACAACCCAACAATTCCTAAGATGCTACTTTCCATAAGAATAGTCATAACTATTATAAAATCTAGCTCCCAGACCTTAAGAATGCGCAATTGATGAACAAAGTTTTCAGACTTGATTAAAAAGATATAAGAAACCAAAAAAGGGATAGAATTTATGAAAAATATACTTGTAATGCAGGTTTTACTATAGTAAATTATTATTCATGGCTCAAAATTGGGTCACTCAAGTCTTTTACCTCAAATTAACTTCAAAGATTGAACAAGTGATAAAATGCTATTTTCATATATATACTAATATCCAGTATTTGTCAAAAGGAGGCAACTGTTGTCTATCACAATCTAATACCCACTTTCCAATGGTGTCTGTAAATAGTAACAAATTCTGAACCATAATTTATAGAAATTAGTCACAGGACTGCAAAAAGTCCCTGGAGAGTAGTCCACCTAACAATTACAAATATAAGGAAACACTTTACAAAGTTTCATTACTATGAAGATGATATCTTCTTTGTTCAAACTTTGAACAAAGAATTTTTCTTTACTGCAGGAAACAAACTGTAAGTAACAGTGCATTTTTAGGCATAAATAAGTATTTATGTCTGGTTCCAGTATGGTCAGGTTAATACATAAAATACTTTAGAAACATAAAACTTCACATTAGTGGAAAAATCCAAGTTTTTCACGTAACCATTCTTCAGTTAGGTCTTCAGTATTTCTGATTTCAAATACCTTAAGAAAAAAAACTTAGGTTATATTTTGATACTCTCAAAATAAAAATCAACCACATTACATATTTGAGTATTAAATACCAAATTCTTCTTTCTTTTCATATTGGTCATGACCTAATCTGTGTAAATTAGATATACCATTTTGGAGGCACTTTACCTTTTTTAAATACTAAGTATTCAGTTACCAAAGTTGAGCAATTAAAATGGCAATAAAACCAACACTCTCTTAAAAGTGAAGATCTACAAATATTCCAAAAGAGAAATTTTGTAAATCCCACCCACTAAAAGAAAACCATCCAAGTAAATCAATCTAGTTGGTTAGGAGCTAGAATAACATATGCTCGTCCTCCATAATTGGAGGAAGTACTTGCTGTATATTGTTTTGATAAAGATAGACTAGAGGGCCAGCCCCAAATCTCCAGCAAGAATCTGAAAACACACAGGCTCAGAAAGCATAATGGCTATACAGCAGAAAGGATAGGATTCAAGGCCAAATGTGAGTTTGAATCTTAGTATTGTCATATATTATTATGCAATCCTGGGCAAGTCATTTGTCCTCTGAACCTGTTTTCCCATCTATAGGAATACCACCGTCAACCTCACACAGTTGTGAGGATTCAATGGGATTATTTGTAAAAGTAATCTGTGAATTGTTCTGCCTTAATTCCAGCACTTTAGGTCACATTCAGCATTAGATTAGACCTGAAGCTGTTAACAGAGCTCATTCTTAACCACTCAACCCCTTAGAGCATCCAGGGATTTCCTATGGTACAAATGAGGAAAAGTAGTGTCTATAAGTTGATAGTATCAGTGACAATCATATGGGCTAAAGGGAAAAAGCAGAGGGCACTTAAAGACATCCCCTGGATTGATGATTAAGCACCCGAGGGGAAAACACTGATGCTGTCCTTAAAACCTGAAAGGAAATATTATTTAATACCATTTCAGTGATATTCTATTTCAAAACCTTAAATGTGTATACTTTTTCAATTCAAACTAATATGTGTAAGTTACATAAAGTTTAAAAGCAAGAACCCCTCTTACATTTAACCTTCAAAAATGCCATAAACAATGGGGACATGTTAAATCATAAAGCAAGTGTCTCGTATAAAACATAATGTTCTACCTTAATAAAGCTAATAATAAGCATTCTTGCTTAGATTCTTGTTAAGAATTTACAATTTGATTTGGAAGCACTATAGTTAACTGCATAATATAGAATTCCTGCACAGAATTTAGTTCATTCAGCCTAAAGGTAAAGGTAAAGGGCTAATGGTAAAGGGATCGGAGAAGCTTCAATGCTGACTTTTCCTATCAGAAATTATATTATGGAAGATGAAGAACTCTCAATACATGAATAGTTACAGTGGCTTTTCTAAAGCTGCCAACATTTTTAATGTGATTTCTTCTAATTATAATCAACTTATAATTCCCATTCAAAAAATACATTTTTGGTTAAAGATTTCTATAATTCTATTTCCAACTAATACAAAGCTTTGACTAATTTACCACTCTCTTCCAAATAATGTTCACCTGCATAAAAAGTACTTAACTCTTCAAATTATTTTAGCTATTTCTCTGTACAGTAGTCCCCTCTTATCTTCAGGGGATATATTCCAAGATTCCCAGTGGATGCCTGAAACTTCGGATAGTATGGAACCCTATATATACTGTTTTTTCCTATACATACGTATCTTTTCACTTAAAGGAAACATTTCAGGCTTTTCTTTGGCATATCCAAATTGCCAGCATCACTACTCTTGTGCTCTGGGGCCATTATTAAGTAAAATAAGGATTACCTGAACACAAGCACTGTGATACTTCGACAGTGATCTCATAACTGAGACGGTTACTGAGTGACTAACAGGCGGGCAGTGTACACAGCCTAGGTATGTATATGCTGTACACATACATGCACTGGATAGGACTGAGATTTCATCACACTACTCAGAATGGTGTGCAATATAAAACTTATGAATTGTTATTTCTGGAATTTTCTATTTACTATATTCGGATCATGGCTCATCACAGGTAAGTGAAACCGTGGAAAGCAAACCCGCAGATAAGGGCCAGGGGGATTACCGTGTACTAAGAGAAAATAATGTTTCAACAAGCAAGTAAAATATAAATACCACCTTGGTTAGTTCAGCTGTTTGGACTAGCTTATTCTTACTCCCAGCATACATCATCTGTTGTTCAGGCTTACATCCTGGAAAAGAGACATTTGTGTAGAAATGAAACTTAGATTTTGAAAATGTAAAGGTTTTCATTGTTTAACTTTTAAAAAAATGACACTTTTAGGATTTCCTATACATTCAAGTTTATAAAAAACTTCAGTCTACATGTGTAGGGGTTGTATTTTGAGAATCTTATCATTGCATACTTCCTGTACAAAGAGACACAACTAAATTACAAATAAACAAGCCTTGGGTCAGCAAAAAATGAGACCAGACCTCTGTAGATCTTAACTTTTAGAGCCCTGCAAACACTTGAAAACTTTTCAGCATTTTCTTAATTTTGACTTTAAATATTAAAATCAATTTTATGGATGCCTAACACAGATAAAGTTTTGGGAAGATGGTGGGTCAGTGGGGCTGGGAGATCTGCCCTGGAAAAAAGTGAATCTGATTACATATTAAGTTAAAAATATATTGCAGTATATTTTAAGTGCTAAGTAAATGACATAAATGATAAAGGTTAGAGAAAAGTTCACTGAGTAGAAACTTTACTGTAGGCTTAAATGGTGGTGGTAGTGGGAGTTCTGGTGATAGATACCTTAAATACCAATAAGCCATTTTAATATCAAATGTAAGGTACTCTGGGACTATTCTCATGATTATTGGCATATCATGGGTAGCTACTATTTTAAAGATAAACACAAATATATATCATGATTTTACATGGAGCTCACATACTTATTAAAAACTTAAAATATAGGAGAAAATGTACTTTTGTTATTTTAAAATTTCATTACATTTCAAATTCTTTAAAATGTGTGCATGATCTGCCATAACCGTGAGATTTCTAGGAATTCTACCTAAGAAAATAAGCAAGTTTTATAGTAACTTATTTCTAGGAATGCATTTACATGTGTGTGCACATACACACCTCGACTTAGGTTTATTCAACAATTTTCATCTTTAAAACAAGCATAAAATTTGTCTAGTATAAAAAATAGTTTTATTATTTGGATCAGAAACAAATATGCATTATTTAAAGAAATTCACTTACCAACAGGACTGGAGAAAATAAAACAGAGAGGATATGAAACTCTTCCATCATCATGTTGATATTTATAACTATACACAATGAAGGTTTTTCTCAAGTTAAAGAAACTAAAATTACTGCTCTATTTGAGACAAATACATATCAACAAGGTCTGGAATACACGCCTGTGGAGCTAGTGAGTGGTAAATTTCTGACCTACCCATTTAGGTCACACCTTCATCATTATCTTTCCACAAATTTATAAATGGGCCCCAAAGATGTTATAAAATCAAATATCTCTCAAAAATAAACTTACCTAAAAGTATGGATTTAATATGGATTTCTTTTCACCTTTCTCATTTTTATTATAAACACATAATAATGAAACTTTTTAAAAGGAAATAATGTATCCCACTAATACAATTTTTCATTTTTCTTAGTCCAATATGCGCATACATATTTTAATTTGGTTGTGATCATGGAGTAGAAGAATATTTTGTAAAATATGTATCTTTTAAAAGATGAATATCTATGGCCATGCCACCCTGAACGTGCCCGATCTTGTCTGATCTCGGAAGCTAAGCAGGGTCGAGCCTGGTTAGTACTTGGATGGGAGACCATTTAGGAATACTAGGTGTTGTAGGTGTTAAAATTTAAATAAACAAACAAACAAATAAAATAAAACATGAATAAATAAACTTCATAAATTCTGACCACTAAGGAAAACAAATCTTTTTATAGCACACTAAGAAAAGGATATCGAGGCTGTCGTTCGGGTAGTTCATCTTTAAGTTCGTCTGGTGATAATCCCTGGCACCATAAAGAAAAATAACTTTTAAACATTTGTTTACTCATATCCTTAAGAGATATACCAAGCACCCATTCTACTAATAGGGATAAATTCATAACCATATACCATAACATAAAACTTCATTTTACTAAATTATACACAAACTGAGGTTACCAAACCCTCAATCTAATGAAAGCCCATTCTAGCCCACTCAGTTTAGTTCCATTTACTTAACTAAACATGGAACTGAGAGGCACAGTTGTCTATGTATGTTCCAATTGTCAAGAAATACCAAGATAAACCAACCCCTCAGAAGAAACAGTATCTGAATTAGGGAGGAAAAAGTTCATTTCTTTTCATTCTAAATTAGTTACTTCATTTGACAAACTAAATACTTAAGTTGTAGGATTTTAATATTTAATACTGACCAAACAATTTAAGAGCAAGTTATAAAACTGACTCAATATTTACTGGACAGACAAGCCCTAACTTCTACCACTTATTACATTGGATTTCATTATTGTTTTAAAGAAGGTGATTAAATTAGCAAGATAATATATTACACAATAGATAGCACTTGCTTTTCATATATAATGAGCATGTATTTAAAGGTTTAGAATTAATTATACAAGTATCTGTAACTAATATATAGCATCTTTTGGGCAATAATTGCTTAGGTATAAAACTATATTTAGCTGACCAAACAAACCTCAAGCTCTTCATCCAGTACCACCAGGCGTTTATCCTTATCAATCTTCACTAAAATAAAAACATAGTATGAGTAAACTGTGAGTCTAATGTGACCTCAATCTACCCAACCCACAGAGTCTCAGCCCTTTTTCTGGCACCTAACATTAAAACATCGAAAAACAGAAGCATAAAACTAATTTGCAGTTTTAGTTTAGGTCTTTCAGCTAACTTTGCTTTCAAGTAGTCAGTGTTTAAAAGCCTTTACCCACAATTCGCAGCACCTAATTTGCTTATTTAGAACATAAAGTTCAACTCCTTAGATTTACTGTGTATTTGGAGAACTTTGTAACTCAAATGCAACTTCCTAGATAATAAGGTCTGAAAGAGAAACTGTGACTGAGATTGGTCTAATGTAAAGTGGTTAGAGATGGAAGGGAAAAATGGACCAGTGGTCAAGACAGAACAACTGCCAGATTCCCAGCTTCTCCAGAGTTAGGATTTCATTGTACAGTATGAGTATTCTAAGAAAGTGATAGCTATAAATATATGTAACATAATCCAAAGCCAAACAAAAATATATTTAGATAATCTATGTCTCTATTCTTTTCTATCACTCTGAAAAGTTGGCTATTTCTGGTTGGGCACTAATTTCATAGTAAATCCTCAAATAGTTTTACCTTTTGTGGCAAAATGGCACTGACATACATTTTCACTTTTAAGAACTATATTCCTATGTTTTAGTATTTATTTATAACAGGACCAGAATTCATGACAGGTTGTCACCACCTCATTGATTCACATCTGCCAGATCCATCTCTGTTAAGTATAGCCCACAGACTTTTATATTTTCATCCCCTCATCCTTCCTTTTATCTTTCTAAATCACTACCCATATATTAAATATTACCTAAGAACATTCAAAAAAATCTGCAGAACATCAGATACAGCATATAGTAGGAGAGGTAATATTCAAATCATTCTTTCCATTGTCAGAAGTCAGTGTCACTTAAATGTACTTTCCATGAAACTAGAGTTTGAGTCTAGAATTGAAATAAGGCCCCAAATCACTTTGAATACAATGGTGAACTTTACCATTTTAAGTGTAGGCAAAAGTTCCTGTTTGAGGATGAATAGCCAGGCTATTTTTAGTCCCCTGATAAGTTAAAGGATGTAGTTAGATGGGTCATTACAAATGACCAACTGACTGAGAACAACTCCTCCAGCGCTATATAGGCAGCTGAGTGGGGAGGTAGGACATGCTACCTCTGTTCTGTGATATTAGCTGTCACTTATTTTTTAAAAGTGATCTAAAAAGGGAATGGGAATTAAAACAAAAAGAAGTAAATTACTTTCTAAAGGATCAGTTTATTCAATGTAGCTATAAGATAAAAACAAACTAACACCAAGTAACTGAGGCAATCACTTTTAGCTTACTTATAATGGCAGCATTGTTCGTTTCTTTGCGAAAACGAAACTTTCTCAGCTTTTCCACTAAATCTTCAGCAACATCACAAACCACCAAAGACTCACTCTAGAAAAGAAAAAAATCACATATAAAATGCCATGACTTCAATACACATGTATGTTAAAGTTATAAAACCCAATACCTTTAAAAAGGTATAGTGACATCTACAAATGTCACAATTATGGGAAAGGATTAACGTGAAACACATAAACACTTAAAGAACTTTTAAAACTAATGACCTTTGTAACCACACATTATACACATTTGTTCATCTTATATATATGTAGGGTATAGTTTAACTTCCTCTTTGGCTAATAAATATCTCAAAGAACTAGAAACATATTAATGTGCAAATTTATCAGAACTGGAGAGAAAGGGAAGAATGTGGGAAAAGTCTAGGTTCACTGTCTGCTGTTATAAAGTAAATATTTTTGCACTATGCAGGAAGAAGGGGATAATCATCTTACTGTATTTAGAATGAACAAAACCATGATTCATTTTTGGGTCTCACAACTATGAAAAATATACAAATAAACAAAAGCATAAAAAATAAACACTGAGTAAAGACCAACAATATTTATATCTTAACACAATATTTATGTGTTAATGATTGTGAACTCAAGGATGGAAATCTTTCTTCTCATTTTTTAACATGTAAAACTTCAAACACATAAAAGTGGAGGAGTATATTGAAACCTTATGCACCTATCACTCAGCTTCAACCATTATCAACATATAGCCAATTTTATTTCATCTAACACCCTCAACACTGCCCCATAGACGACTGTCACACAGCAAAGACCAGAAATAATTTCAACTGTAAATATTTCAGTATCTATCATTAAAAGGACAGTATGTGCTATTAAAAATATAAAAACGATAACATTATCTCACCTAAAAAAAAAAAACTAACAATAATTCCAGTCTCAAATATTCAGATAAAGTTCAAATTTCCTTGTTTTAAGATATATATATTTTTTACATTGATTTAATTGAGTCAGGTTCCAAACAAGGTTCACATACTTTGGTCTTTTTTCATATATAGGTCCCCGCTCCATCTTCAAGAAAATTAGAATAGTTCTGAGACCAATGCTAAATACATATGTCTCATTATAGCTCAAAAGGATTAAGGCTTCCAATTATGAGTTAAAATAAATATTTAACAAAAGCCTGCTTTTCTAACCCTGTATTGGGTAAATGAAAGCATGTTAAAGCAGAAAGTGATTATCAGTTTTAAACTGTCCATTAAATTCAGAACACTGGTAATATGTAAGGTGTGATATACCACAGGATATGCTATTATACGGTTAGAAAGTACATCCCATCCATAGGTAGAATCCAATATATAATGCTTCTATAGAAGTCACATCTGTCCATTCTTTTAGCTCTCTTCAGAGAAAGAGATGTTAAGTCATATGGATCTTTCTGAAGGTAGTATTCAACCCTATTCTTTTTTTTAGCTTCCAAGAAAGATATAAAGGTCAGAAAACTAAAATTTCTATTCTCTCTTCAACCAAAGGTAGAATCCATTAGTGGGATGAATAAATATTTAGATTTTTGTTTAGGTAAAGACCAATTTATCACGAAAATCTTATCCTCCAGTTGATACCAGAGCTCTTTGTGCAATACTGACATTCTAAGGATCAGAAACCAAGTGGGAAAAATAATGCTGTGATTTAATTTATTTGGCTTTTTTTTTTTTTTTTTTTGCATTTTCATTACTCCCATACCATAATAAGGCCAAAAATACCTTTCTAATGGCTAGAAGTATTTAAGAATGAATATAATGCTCTGAAATAACTTTATATGATAAATTTTAACATATAGTTAAGTGGAGAGTTGTGCTCAAGTGTGCATTTATTGGTTTTTCCACACAATAAACATTTAATGAGTATGAGCACCGTGATAAATGCTAGGGATACAATCATATAAAATATAGTTGTATCACATATCATTTCAGTCAACAACGGACTGTGTAAATGATAATAGTCTCATGAGATTATAACGGAGCTAAGAAGTACCCATAGCATAGTGATCTCTGAGCTAATGCAATGCATTAGTCACATGTTTGTGGTATAATGGTGTAAACAAACCTACTGCACTGTCAGTCATATAAAAGTAAAGCACATAGTTATCTACAGTACATAAGACTTGATAGTGATAACAAAGTTACTAATTTATGTATTTACTAAACTTTTTATCATTACTTTATAGTATATTCTTTCTACTTACAAAAAAAAAGTCTTCTGTAAAACAGTATGCTTGTGCAATCCTGACATTCTAAGAATCAGAAAACAAGTGGAAAAAAACATGCTGTGATTTATACAGCTCTTTCTTGCATCTCTTGATTGCATCATTTTCTCATGCTTGATTTAATCTCATGTTATTTTATGAATTTAGTGTAGCCTAAGTATGTAGTGTTTATAAAGTCTGCAATAGTGTATAGTGTCCTAGGCCTTCACTCACCACTCACTTACTGATTCACTCAGAGCAACTTCCGTAAACTCCCACAAGCTCCATTCATGGTAGATGTCCTACACAGACGTACTATTTTACCTTTTATATCATATTTTTACTATGCCTTTTCTGTGTTTAGACACACAAATATTTACCATTTTGTTACAATTGCCTACAGTATTCAGTACAAAAAGGAGAGTGTGGTCAACAAACCAGAATGCAGCTGAAAACATAAGGAAAGAAAAGAATTGAAGAGTCCCTTGAATTTAGTGACCATAACAAGATCTGTTGGATGTAGGTGGGTTGCAAAATGAGTGGGAGGCCAGAGATATGAAAGTGTGTGTGTGGGGGGGTATTTTTTTCTAATTAAAGAGCATATTTTAAAAGTCGACAGAAAAGATCCAAAGGTTCCTGTGGGGGAACAGACTTAATTTTCCACTTATTTTTTAGCGTAGAGGTCCAACTCCTAAGAAAACAGAAGCTAGAACCCCTAGACCCAGGAAAATTAAAGCTTCTGAAATTCCAAAGCTTTAATTCCAAGCGCCAAAACCTTGTGTCAAAAGGTATCCAACTTCCGAGATTGAAGAAAGCAAGGATAGGAGAAATCTTAGAGGCAGGCCGGGGGAAAGAGGAGACAAGCTAAGGCGAGGCCGAGAGAATGGAATCAGAATTTAAGCGAGCCCTCCCGGCAAAGGCCGCCAGGCGGAAGGTGTTCGGCGCCTGCCAGGTTCCTGGCAGAGAAATCGGGTTCTGGGGAGACTTCTGCTGGGCCAGACCCCGGCACCTGCAACCCCTGAGCTCAGAAGCTGGAACCTTCTATCCAGCAGGACCCGGCGAGGGTGGCCCACCCCTACTAGCCGCACCTTAGTCCCTGAACCCGCTTTGGGGAAGAGAGGGGTGTCGACAACGGGCCGGTTGGAGGATGCTGCCCTTAGGCGGGCCGGCAGCAGCGCTGGCTGAGGGGGAGGGGGAGACGGAGGGCAAGTCTCTGGCTGTAGGTACCAGCCAGCAGCCAAGGCGGAAGCGGCCGCCGACCCACCCCAGCTGCTTGCTGCCCGCCGAGACCGGCTCCGGCAAACAGGAAAGCCCAGCTGCCTGGCCCAGCCCTCTGGCCCCCACCCTCCCTGGAGGCAACTCACCATTTTCCTTCCGGCCGTCAGCAGTCTCTCCTGTTCCCTCGGGCCCCTTTAAGAATGGCACCGCGGCCGCCTCCCTTCAACCTCCGGCGCTTGGCAGAGCCACCCCCACAGATCAACGCGACCGTGGCGGGACAACACGTGACTGCGGACGGTAGGAGGCGCGGCTCAAACTTAGCCGGAACGCGTGTGTCTGTGTACTCCTGTGCTTTCTAAAAGAGGATGTTGTGTCTGACTGGGAGTGGACAACTGCACCAAAATGTGCTCTTAAAATTCAAGATCCAGTAGCATTTTCTGTATCGAGTTTCTCAACTTAAGCAATATTGACATTTGGAGTCCAGTAATTCTTTGTTGTGGGTGGACTGTGCTGTGCACAGTGTTTAGGAGCTTCCCTGGCCTCTACCAGCTAGATGCCATCAGATCCTCCCCAGTTGTGAACCAAAAATGTGACCAGACACTGTCAAAAGTTGCCAGGAGGCAAGGGTGGGAAATCACCCCAAGTTGAGACCAACTGTCATAGATAAATGTTGTTAGCTTTGAGCCAAAGACTAAGTACCATATTAATCACCAGCATCAGCTTAGTTGCAGCAGGCATCAGGTAGTCCTGCAACTTAGTATATATAGATGACAGAAGCCCAACATCTAAGACCATGAAAGCTTTTTACTAGAGGGACTGGAAGTTCATTGGGTTCAAAGGGTTAGGTTCTGCTTAGGTACTATAAGATTGTTCACAATTCCTGTCATCTGTGGGATCATATTCAAATTGCATATTCATTCAATTCTGTTGTGCAGCAACTGCCTCAAAGTTTGAAACTCAAAGTTATGAAGCTTATTTCTATCGATGTCCCAAAACAGACATAAATTTGCCCTTCCAGGAAATAATATGGGATATAGTAAGGCCATATAAAATAAACGAAAGGGTTGGCAATGCCAAGAAAAATACATACTGGAGATAATTATTGAAAACATATTAATAATTTTTGCATTTCTCTTATGAACATCTCTCTTTGGATGGCCAGAAGTATCTATGAGCCCCAGAAGAGAAATAGAACTGTGATGTTGGGAATGCAACAGAAAAAAAGCAGCTTTTCACTACCAAATAGGAGTTTTGAGTTCCAAGAAACAGCAGTCTTGAAAAAGCTAGACATTACTGAGAGAAAAGGTTAAAAAAATATTTAAAGCTCCATTAACATTCCAAAATCCAGGCCTTGGCAAAATTAAAACTGGCATTTAGTACATACCATTTGGTACAGAAAAGGGAGGCTATATGACATAAAGAAAGCACCTGCTGAGCAGGAAGGAAGGAAAGCCTTTTTGCTCTAGTTTTATGAGGAGTTCGATGGAGACTGGGCTTAAGTAAGTGCAACAGGCAGTCATGCACAAATTGCTCTAGCTGACGTCTCAAAATGGGGGTGGGGGAGGGATTGTATTAAAGTACACAAATAGATGTGATATTGGAGAACCTGAAGAGTTAGGAATTGGTAGTCTATCCCTCTAAGAAAGGAGGAGAGGACTTGCATTTGCATTGGGCTCTGCACTCCCTTGAACATGACTCAGGTACAATAGTGTTCAATGGCAGAGGTGGCCTGTTTTGGTATCCTAAGATAACTGCTGGTTCTCAGTGGCCTGTTGGTATAATGTAGGAGACTCTACATGTTCATACATTCCATGAGGAAATAAAATTGGAGATGGCAAACAGTATGGTGAACCAGTGGAGCTAAGAGGTCATAGTGCATGAGGGCTTTGCAACCAGAGGTAAATGGCTAGAATCCTGGATCTCAGGAGTGGTTGCCAGTTGGTGCCACAAAAGGCCAGATGAAACCTGCTTTACCTTACTGAGGACTCACAGCATTGTGCAGACCTGAGGCCTCATTTTTCCAACCCTACCATGAAATCATGTGAATACCAAGTACATATGGTGTCCCTAGGATACCATCTTAGGAAGAAGCAAGAGAAGAGGGAGGAGTGAGAAGAGAGACTAAGAATTTTCCTGAAAGAGACCAGCTACCCAAAGGGGCAGTTAAACTCAAAGAACTAGGATGGCTTTAATTGACAAATTTAAGCTCCTGTTGTCCGCTCTTTTTCTCCCTTCGACTACTCAGTGGGGGTGAAGATTCAGGAGCAAAACTATATCAGTTATAGATAATAAAGAAGAGCCATTCTATGTGTCTGAGAGTTATGCAGATTTTAGCCTAATATAGAGACTGTGCTGCCATGTTATGGAGAACTCCCTCCATCCCTCCCTCCTTTCCTTCCTCCTTTCCTTTCTTCTTTCCATAAACATCTGTTGAGCCGCTACAAGACATATGTTAGGTACTGTTGGCACACATATCAATTAGGTGTCATTCTTGCACTCAGGGAGCCAGTGACTCAGTAAGATAGACTAGTGAGCAAATGTTTTCACCAGGGTCAGAGGGACTCCATATAGATCCACACTGGGTGCTATGAGAGAGGCATCTCCCCAAGGGTTGGAAAGTGTTCAGGAAGGCTTCCTGGAAAAAGGAGCTTGAGAGCTGAATCTTCAAGATAACTACAAGTTTGCCAGGAGAAGGAAGAGGAGGAAAGAAGAGCTCTTCGGGCAAAGGGAAGAGCATATGCACATAGCTGTGATGCTTAATTTCATGTGTCAACTTGAGTTCTCCAATCGGGTGCCCAAATTAAACAGCATTTCAGAGTATGTCTGTGATGGTGTTTCTGGATGAGATTAGCATTGAATTGGTGCACTTGGTAAAGTAGATTGCCCTCCCCAGTGTGGGTGGGCATTGTCCAATTAGACAAGGGCCTGAACTGAACAAAAGGCAGAGGAAGGAGGAATTTGCTTCCCCATTTTTTCTCTTCCTGCCTACTTGAGCTGGAACATTGGTCTTCTCCTGTCCTTGGACTGGGATTTACACCATTGACTCCCTGGTTCTCAACCCTTTAGAGTTGGGTCGAGATGGCACCACTACGTTCCTGGATCTCCAGTTTGTAGATGGCAGACTGTGGACTTCTCAGCCTCTATAATCATGTGAGCCAATTCCTCATAATCAGTCAATCAATTGATTAATCTCCCTCATACAATAACTCTATATCTCTCCCCCGCCTCTTTCTCTGGAGAACCCTAATACAATGGCCAGTTTTGAGATCTGCAAATAGCTTATTTCACTGATTTAAGATTCATTACTCCCAATCCACTACATTTTAACTTCTCTGAAATCAGGATGCACCTAACAATCCACAGCATCTCATAATTTTGTTGGTGAGGCTTAAAGTACCCTAAATTGAATGAAATTTATGCTTTGGGGCCCCTCATTTGCATGGGCCCTTTCCAAAGTCCTTATACTTAATTTGTATTTATAATTTTCTGTTCACCTTCTTAGAATGGGTCCCCCAAATGGTATGAGCTTCAGGACTCCCACACCTGCATCCATCTCTAATGTATTTTAGAAGATTAGTGCTTCAGTAGGTCTATGATTGGAGTTTATAAGGGATGAGGGAGAGAGGAACAGGGAAGGGGAACAGGGATAAGTCGTGACTCCCAAGACTGGAGACTTGGGATCTAATTTCAGTGAATAACAGCTACATCCATTCATCTGGTGGAAGAAATCAGAAACTTCAACTCCTGCCTCTCTCTCATGCCCCATGTCCAATCCATTATCACATCCTGTGTATTTATCCTATTATAGAGACTCCTAGTTCACTTTCAATCTCTGTTTTCTCCTTCTGTAAGTAATAGAACCCTCTAGTTTTAGATGGACACATGGCCACTCTGAACGAAGACTATCTTCCTGCCTCCCTTCCAGTGAAATGTGGACATGAGGCTGAGTTTTGGCAAATGGAATATGTGCTGTATCCTTAGTTTTTCTTTTTATATAAGGATACCAGTCCTGTTGGATTAGCATTATGACTTCACCTAAAGGCCCCATCTCCAAATAGACACATTGGAGATTAGAGCTTCAACATATGAAGTTTGGGGGACACAATTCAGTCCATAACACTCCCCTTCTTCAATCATATACATTCTCATTGCTCTTAGGGTAAAGTTGAGTACTTAAAATGGCAAGATTCCTGTATTATCTGGACCCTATCTGTCTCTCCATTTTCATCTCATAGCATGCTTTTGTTCACTCTCCATGTTTTAGTCATACTGGCCTGTCGTTCTCTCTGGTACGCTATGATTGCTCCCATCTCAGGGCCTTTGCACATGCTGTAGCTTCTATCCTAAATGCTCTTTCTCTCTTATGTCTCTTTACCTGGTAAATCTCTATCAACTCTCAGTTCAATCATCTGTTCTTCAGGGAATCCTGCCCTAGTCTTCCTTATATTTCCCCATTCCTTCATTATATACTCTCATAGCTCCATGTACCTCTTTTTAATAGCACTTATCATTATTTTGCCTTTATATTTTGTTCAAGATTTTTTGGCTAATGTTTGTCTTTCCATTAGTTGATAAACTCCAGAAGAGAGATATATGTTATTTTTGGCTTATTATTGTATCCCTAATGCCTTCTACAGTGTCTAGAACACATCTGACACTCAAGAAAGTCTTTGAATAAGTGAGAGGTAAATGGGTGTTGGGTCATATATAAGTGGGTATGCCAAAGAAGAAACTTGGGACTTCATCCTCAAGCATACATAGCATAGCAATCAAGGATTTTCGGTGGTGGGGTGAAATAATTTTTCAGTGTAAATTAGGTTGGGTCTCAGTTTTCCCCAGTGCTGATTTGGAATCTGGCTTTTATGGCCTGGTTAGTGAATTATTCTTGTTCATCTGTTTTCCATCCTCCAATATATTATTGCTATTATTTCTATCCCGTTCTTGTTTTTGTTGATTTTTTAAATACCTTTATTGTAGTTTTAGCGGAGTTTTGGGAGAGAGTAAAATTATAGCATGTTTAATATACTACTTTAACTTGAGACTCCTACACCTTTGTATTCATTATGAAAATTATTTTATTGCAATAAAATTGCCTTTCACATTGGCCAAGATTTTTGTTAAGTGACACTATCAAACAATGGCAAAACTGAGGATGAGAGAGTGGGATTGTAAATTGGTACATTTCTGGAGAACTAAAAGTTTCACCTCTAGGAATTTATCCCAAAGAAATGATTTAAGAATGTTCACTGCAGTATTATTTACAATTTAAAAAATTGTCCAACAATTGAGGGCTGATTAAGCTATATACTTTCACAAATTATATATGTAATCCTCAAAAATTATGTTGGTTCAAGCTTCTCACACAGCACTACTGCAAAGAACATGCAAGACATAGTCATTTGCCAAGGGATATGTGAAGCCATTGAACAAATTTAGCTCATCTTCCCCCAGCACTAATTTATTGGTGATTTAGGAGTGTGAAGGGACCACTAGTTAGCCATCCCAAGGTCCTTTGTTCCTTTTTTCCTCGGTAAAACCCCCCGATTTGTAGCAGGTATGTAGCTGCTCAGAATAAAAGACTACATTTTTCTGTCTCTATGGTGGTTAGTGTGGTTTTAGAACTAATGGCAATCCTATATTGTCAGGGGAAGTGTTGTGAGCGACTTTCCGGGAGGCTAACTTGATGGAGTTGACTGAACAGGAATGAAGAGAAAGGGGATGAACATTTCGCTCCTTTCTTGTACTTAAAAGCTTCTGCTCGGTTAAAAAAAAAAAAAAGTATGTATATGTATACATATACACATATATATAAACACACAGTATTCATATTTTAAATTATCGTTAAGGTGAAAATTAATACAAAAATGTTAAAATATGTAAACCTAATTTGAAGGGTGTAGGGAGAAGAGAAAAATAAAGGGATGTGGGAAGACGGCTGATTTATTTCTATGGGCATCTTGATTCGCAATGCTAATTTGCTTCTATCATTAAATCCAACTAGAAAAGGCTGACGAGGCTCGTATAAACTGCTTGTAAGACTCCCTTTGGTGTTTCGCACACTGCCTAACTGTAAGTTTTCTAGGTAAAACAAGAGCGGGTATGGAGTTATTGCACTTTGTAGAACCAAAGATGCCGGCCTTCCTCCTCCTCCTCCCAAATTTGCCTCGGATCTAATATGTAGGGTTTCAGGATCTAGGCTTTGTGACGTGGATTTCGGACTGTACCTCCTCTCTCTGACATCAGAAAACCTTACCTGAGTCTTGGAGTTGGCCCCGATATCTATTTAGAATTTGCCGCAGAAAGGCGCGGACCGCTAGGACAGACAGACGGTGAAGACGCTCTCCGAAAACCAATCCCAGGAGTCTGGGCGGTGTGAGCCTGGGCTCTGCCCCTCGGTGAAGCCAATAGCTCGGGACGCGAGCAGGAGGAGCCGGGTGCGCGCTGCAGGCGACGTCGTGATTGGCACGCCGGCTCTCGCTACCCGCGAGGCTGCTCCGACGTCCAGTTTATAAAAACCCGAGAGAGTGCGGATCTACGGAGTTTGTCCGCTGCGGGGCACCGTAGTTGCTTTTACCCTGGCCGGACGGGCTGATCTGAGCTGGGCGGCTGAAGCCCGTTTCAGCTTAGGAGACCCTGATGGCTGCAGTGTTTCTAGTAACGCTCTATGAGTACTCGCCGCTTTTCTACATCGCGGTGGTCTTTACCTGCTTCATCGTGACCACCGGCCTGGTGTTGGGATGGTAAGTGCCCTAGGGCTGGGGGCAAGGGACGGAGCGGCGGACTGCGGGAAGTAGGGTCCCAGCGAGGAGCAGGGGCCATCGGAGCAGAGGGGCTGCGGTGCTAGAGCGCCTGAGGATGTCGGGAAGCCGGTGCCAAAGGCTCCAACTTGCTTCGCGAGGAAAACTAGGTGGACAGCTCACCTGCATCACTGTCCCGCATTACCGCCGGTTCCCCTTTGCCGCAGGCATACGGAGGTGGTGCTGGATTAAGGTATTTTACCCAGCGTTGTTTCTAGGTAATAAAGCATCCAGTAAGGGCCTAGTCTTGGTATTGGGATAGAGTGATTGTCCAACAGGCTTCTGTCCTGGATCGAGGCCTACCTACTGTGTGCCCAAAAGTGTCCAGTCACCTGCGGTACAGTGCCCAGACATATAGAATAAACAAGGTTGATTGGTGTACTTCTGAATTGAACAGTTGGCTTCAGCTCTTTTAGCGTAACTTGTAACTGAACTCCATTGTATCATGTTTAGGAAAGCCTTATAAATACAGCTAGTTGAAACCATTTTACTAGTCCAACCATTGAGGGGAGAGACATGAGCTAGATTTTGAAGAATGAGTGTTTTGAAAAATAAATGTAGTAAAAGGTGTATAGTAGAGAATAGAAGGCATTTCAGAGAATACAATATGAACAGAGGGGCAGAGGAGACGTGTTAGCGAATGAAGCAAGCTGTGTAAAATGAGTTTAAAAATACCCTTTGATCGCATATAGGTGATAAAAAAAAAAAAAAAAGGACACAAGCCCTTGTCATGTTTTGAAAATATATGCCATGTTTAGGAAGCATAGTTTTGACATCTTTACACTGTTCCCCCCCCCCCTTCCCCCACTGTAAGCAGCAGAACATAAAATTCCTTGTTTGTGGGTGGGGGAAGATTAAGACCAATTTTACAACAATTTATTATTATTACCCCATCAGATTTTATTGCTATTGTTCTTCAAGAAAGTTTGTAATTGGAATTAGGAAGCTGTTGCCCAAGTGAGAAAGGCAGTCTTAACACAGGATTTAAAAATAACTATAAGATTAATGTTATTCTCTTAAACCTAATGTTTCTCCATTAAGGAAAATAGGTTGATAATTGCATTATATCCTTAAATTTTAATTTTCAATAGGCCAGCTAAATAGATACCTTAGATATCTATCTTTAGTATTGGGAAGAGGAAAATGAGTGAAGGCCGAATTGGTAATGAAGGCAGCATCAGTGTGTGAAGAGTAGAAACTTCATGTTTGTAGTGGTTAAGAGACAGACTTTGGTATCAGACAGACCTAGGTTCAAATTCTGGCTCAAATTCTGGTTTAAGATATGGTCAGAAAACTCAGTGATTGTCTAACCACTCCATTTAGGTATGGCTTTTACAAGGGTGGAAGCCTAGGTAGTTGTAGAACTTACGGAAGTCTGGGCTAAGTACTGCTGAGGTCACAAGACCATGTCAATGCCAGTCACTTCCACTTCTGATTTGGGTCTAACCAGTAATCTTGAGCCTAACCCAGCTATTCTCTCCATCTGGGTTAGCTTTGCCTATGTAGTGTTTATTTCCTAACCTAAGTCAAGATCACGGATTCATTGAGTAGAAACAATGAAAACCATCTAGATCTCATGAAAACAACTTTCCGATAGTACCCCAGGCAGAAGATATACCCATTAATCCACGATGCTCTTCACTTTTGTCATGTTTTTTAACTTCCCAAAATATAATCCCTATTGGTCATCTGTCTTTTCACTCTCATGGTTCTTGCCTCAGTACTGCTCTAAGTTTCTTTCCCATTGCTTCTTTCCACTGTTTTCCTTGTCTGGCTGCAGTGTGTGGGAGTGGGAAAAAAAATAGGAACATCTGATTATTGGAATCCCAATAGCAATAGCAAAGAATCATGCAACTGGAAGTATGGTATTTCTGTTTAACTACGTGGTGGTTTCTCTGAGCCCTAGTAGCTTGCCAGGCACTGTACAGAAAAGACCAAAAAGCCATATACATTTTTAAGTTTCAGATAATCAGGGACCTGACTCTGCAGCTACTCCCTGCTTCTTCTCTACTGCAGGTTATTAAACTATTGTCTCAGCTATTAATACCATCATTATATACTCTCCTTGGTGAATCTGGGATAGAACCTTTAAACCACATTTCTTTTTTGCTGGCTGGCTGCCCATGAGGCTTTGCCAGTAGGGGAGAGAAAGTGGAAAGCCAAAGGACAAAAGGACTTGCTGCTTCCTGTTTGATTCTTTTTGTTGTCTGTCTCACCACAGCAATAGTGCCTCACTCTGTCATTAACAGTTGGTCCCAGTTTTTCCATTTTATAGTTTTCCACTCTCTGACAACCAGCCTCATTGTACCCCTTCAAAGATATTAATACCCTTTCTTCAGATAGTAGTCCCACCTCCGTGGGGGTCCTTCCTCCAAATTTCTAAGCTGTGATAACTTACCTTCCTCTAATCCATGTCCTAGGAGTTGTAGTTCCTTCCTACTGTTACTATGATTTTGATAGTCAGTGTTCCCCTCTTTCCTTTTCAGTTCTTTAACATCTGGTTAACATTTTTTTTTTATATTAAATTATCTCTGTTAAAGTATCTGGTATGGTTTTAGTCTCCTGACTGGAATGATAAAGGTATTGATAAAGAAGTTGTTACTAAGAATGAGATCCTGGGGGGGAAGACCCTCAAAGATCAGATTTGGAGATTGATTTGATCATTTCTTAAGCTCTTTGCCTATGATTCTAGAAATCCATGGCTTGCATTGGCATCACAGTTAATCAAATCATTACCTTTGGTTGATTGCGATAAAATGCTATCTGAAGCAAATGCTTTAAGGGACCAAGTGGCTAAAGCACTTGATCATTATGGCAGTAATGATGACTACAAGGACTGAGGGATGGGTGGGATTGTTGCTTCTGAGATCATTGGAGCACTTTTAGAAAGAAAATGACAAGCTCAGGTCTATTAACTCTCAGATCAAGTCTTATCGAGAATCAGAGAGTTTCTGTGGTTCTAAAGCACTTTATTTTCATGTAGCCACAGAGCTAAATATTGAACACAGTTTAATTGTGCTGGTACTAAAATTATACCACCCTGTATGTTTCATTCAGGACACTGATTGGAAAGAAGTAGAGCCCTGGGACTCGGAATGCGAACATCTAAACAGCTTGGGCAAAACTGAGTATCTTGACACCCCAGTTACTGTGAGCCTTCCTTTTTGATGAAGGCAGCCTGCTTTTCATATCTGAGAACACTAGCCTTCCCTTACTTAAAAATTTTGTAATAACCTCACCTAGGGCAGTTGCTTTGCAAGGGTATCTGTGTTCAAGTCCTTTCTCTATTAATTTTGCCATGTGGCCCAATTCTTCCCATGCTCCATAGCACAGGGACAGAAATCTGACCTGGTTGGAAATAGCCTAGCCTCTAAAAAAGAATTGCAAATTTTTTCCAATTTATATCATTGGGAGTTTAGGTAATATGTGTGATAATGGGTTGTGAGTAAGTTAGGCCAGAGAAGATAGACTATAACACTAGATCAGATAGAATTTATTGATCTAGGTGTGTTCTCAAGAAATTCTGAATTTAAAGTGTTAAACTCATACTCAGTTGACTAAAACTTGGACTCAGAGGTGGCCTATATTTAATGAGGTTGAGATTCTAGAACTTTCCTCACATAATAAGGAAGGAATCTGAAGGCTTAGGAAGACAGGAATGTTGGACGGGACTTATTGTGTGGAACCTGCATGCACATTCCCCTGTTGCATCCTTCAAGAGGACACAGAAGACATACTTTTTATGAAGGCACTGAGAACTATATTACTGAGAGGGGACTGGTATTCTTGAAAATCTGTGACACCTGTCCTCTGTAGGATATTTATGATGGGAAATGCTACCATTAGATTGGAGTTCCTGATTTGATGTCCAGCCTCAATACATAATCACAGGAGTCAAGGTGGATATCTGTTCCATAATGGACAGTAGAGGACAAAGCAGAGAATCTTTTGGCCTGCCAAGGTGTTTGGCAGTGGCTAATGGATTAATTACAGTGTCCCTAGAAATAAAATAGATGGGCAGTCTACTAAATGCTACATGAACTACATAGAAGGAAAAACTCCAGGTCTAGAGCCAGAAACCTGACTTGAGTCACAACAATGGAAAGTTATGATCTTTTACCCAGTTTCCAGATCTAAGCCAATCCATAAAAAGGGAGCTTTCAATTGAAGAGGAGGTTAGGTCCCCGTGGGAAAGGACCTTATACCCTGCAGAATTGCCACAAGGATATACTGTAAATTATCCTCCAAATCTTTCTCTCTTATCTCTCAGCTGTAAACATGTTCTGTACTCTGCTTTGTGCTAGTTCGCTTCTTATTAGGCTCTGCCAATAAGAGGTGCTAGAAAGAGGTGAGAAGGCTGGAGGAGGAAGAAGGAACTTCCTCTTAACAGTTTCCTTCCTTTTCCTGGTCTACATTTTTGCAAAATTGACCTTCACCTTGGCAGTGACAGTCAGCCTACGTTACAGCAGTTTATTTTAGTTTATAATTTTTCCTCATTCCTAGAACCAGCTTTATGGCATGCCTTTAAAGATATCAGCACCAGAAGGTCAGCACTCTTACAGAGAAGATCTGGGTCCTAGCTCTGGGAAATCCCTTCTCTGAGTTTCTAAATTGTAATAATCCCCACTATTTCCTTTGTTTCCCCAGCCCTAGGAGTGATAGCTGCTTCTTGCTGGGATACCTTAGTGTCCCCTTCTTGCCTTTTTCAGTCCTCCATTACTTGGTTAACGATTCTTTATATTAAATTCTTTATGTGAAAATAACCAATACGTAGTGTCTGTCCCCTGCCAACCCTGCCTGATACATTGGCCTTGACTATTTCTCATTTCACTTGTTGAATGCAGTCGGTTGTATGTGTGTGATGAGGTTGGTGATGAGGTATAGATTCCCTCCTAGAAAAAGAATATGACTTTAGTTTCTATTTGCTTAAGGTACAAAATATATGGTGCATGGCAAGCATTTTCTTGGAACATTTTAGAAGAAAACACAAAACTGTTAGAAATGGCATTTCAAGCTTTAGTAGGGCCTTAAGATGACTTATTCTAGCCCTTCTTTTTATAATTAAAGACACAGAATTTTAGAGATTGAGTCCCTTTCTCAAAGTCATATCTCATACCAAGGATTTCCCCATGAATGGTTTTTATATGCTGATCCAGTCTCAATATTCAATTAGCCAAGTAAGACCATTTTGGGGACTTTGCACAGGAGAGGAAGCCCCACAAACTGCCTTTGTGTTTTGTGATTGGCTTTAGAACTCAAGGCTAAAGGAATGATAAAAATTGTTGACTGCTGAGCTGAAATGTTAGCCTCAAAGTAACCTTTATTCATGAGGGACTCCATGAGACTCCAGACACTAGGAAAGGAGGTTAGTGATACTGCTTTAACTGCTGACAAGCTTAGGAAGTATGTGCAGGATAAGATATTGTTTAGGCAGCATGAAACAGTGTGGACAGAATTGTAAGTCCACAGGTTATTGCTGTGTTGGAAGTTTAAGCATTATGAACAAATGTAACAAACAATTTAGAAATGGGGAAAAAAAAAACAATTATAGAGAATCCAAGAGGATTGTGTAAAATTATAACAGTAAAGGAAAGAGAATGAAAAATTCTCCTTATAGCTATAAAATCCATATATAAGTTTATGTTTATAAGTTTTATAAGTTTATAAAAAAAGACAGTAATAAATATTAAGAAACATTTATTTAGTTGGTAATCCATTACCAACAGTTGCTAAAATGACTTTGAGTGGAAAAAGGTAAAGATGGAATTTGAATGAAAAGAAAATTGGTCAACTTTCTATTTTAATATTTTGGTTTACTATTCCTTCTAATGTCATATTAGCCATAAGCTGATATACAAGTTTTTTTGATTGAAAATGTGGAAAAGGCCAGAGGTAAGGTAGCACATCACTGGGTCTACTTAACCAGTATTTTATGGAACCATTTGTCAGCACCTCTTATGGATTGCTATTTAACGAGTGTCCAGATTTTTCCAAAGCATTTCTGCACATTGGCTTTTGAGTAATACATTGCAGATAGAAATATTGATCCATATCAAACAGTTGAAACTGTCAAAGTTGTGGATTTTTGTGCAAAAATGAGCAGGTTCATGCAGGATCAGATATGTGAAAATGTTTAGGATTATACTAGGCTGAAAGTTCAGCATGAGTCATTAGTGTATCAACTGCCCAAAAAATACCTTACATGATCTTAGAGTACATTAGGCATGATGTTTAGGACAAGAGGTATTGTCAGACTATGATGTCACGTGATTACACAGTGAATTTTATCCCCTGCCCTCCTTTTTTTCCCCCAAAGCATGAGGATGTCAGGGAACAGGGCTGGCAAAGTCAAATACGGACCTTGATGAAGTGCTGGCTGCTGTAGCCATGCTTGGCTAACTCCTTTAGAAGGACAGGAATACAAAAATAACTGAGATTGTAATTCAGAAATGTAGCAGTATTAGGACATAATTCAGATAAGGCAGTAATGAAAAGCCAAAGAGCAAAAGCATTAACCTTAAAGGAAAAGATAACTTTGTGTTAAAATTAAGAACTCTGTTCATCAAAAGATAACATTATGAACTTGAAAAGGCAAGGTGTAAAAGAGGTGAAGGTAAATCCAACAAAGTGCTCATATTCAGAACATATTAAGAATTTCTATCAATAAGAAAACTAAAGACAGAACAGTAGAAAAACAGGGAAAGGGCTTGACGAGTGCTTTCACAAAGGAAGATATTTAAGTAGCAATAAACATAAAAAAGTGCTCAACCTCATTAGTTATCAAGGAAGTAGAAGTTAAAACTTTATTGCAATGCCACCACACCAGGATGGCTGTTTTGGCAAGGATATGGAGCAAAGGGAGAACTCATTCATTGCAGATAGGAGTGTAAATTGATACCACACAGAACAGTTGTTAGCATTATCCACTAAAACTGAAGCACAGACTTTATGGCTGAGAAATTCCATTCTCAGTGTGGGCCTAACAAATGCATGTATGTGCACTGAAAACCGTATATGAAACTGTTCACATATGCATTATTCATAATGGACAAAATGTGAGGACAACTTAAATGTCCATTAAGAGTAGAGTGAGTAAGCAAATTATGGCATATTTGTACAATAGAATACAGAAATGAATTTGGGTCTTTTTTATATCTTCCATGTCTCTGTATAATATACTCAATTTTTACTTACCTTCCTAAAAAAAGTATAGTTGTAACAATTATTTTGATGTCCTTATCTACTAATTCTAGCATCTGTATTATTTCTGGGGTCTATTTCTATTGATTAGTTTCTCTTCTCCTTGTGGGTCATATTTCCCTGCTTCTTTGTATACCTGTTAATTTTTTATTGAATGCTAAATTCCGTGAATTTTGCCCAATCTGGTGCTGGATGCTTCTATATTCATGTAAATATTCTTGAGCATTGTTTTAGCATGTGGCTAACTTACTTAGAAACAGTTTGATCTGTTAGAGGCTTGCTTTTCAGCTTTTTCAGGCAGGACCAGAACATCCTTATTCAACTGTGCTATAAATTAAATTCATCTAGAGTGGAATTTTATTCCATTTGTTAATTTTCTTGGCTTCCTGTTGGGATTAGATTTATTCATGTGTTTTGAAATTTTACTTTGCAACCTAAATTTAAGTGGAAGTTCCCCTCCTTTTGTCCTCATCCTTCCTGTTTAATCATTTTACAATTGCCTCCACCCAGATTCATAGACACCCTCCCCCCAACCCCAGTCAAGGACCAGATCTTGTAATAATAATTCTGTTCCATATTGATATTGGTATAACCCAGCTACTAGATTCAAATTCTAAACATGGCTCTGGCCCTTGCCTGGAGCAGACAACCCATAAGGCCCTCTTACTATGCAAAGGATTAGTTGCCACTGCCTGCTACCAGACCCAGAGCCCATCAAACCATGGCATCAACCTTACTCATTATATTTTTTTTCCTTTTTCAGATCCATAAAAATTCATCTTTGAACCAGGCCATGTCTCTTTTTTCCAACATTTTATTATTAAAATTTTTAAACATACAGAAAACTTGAAAGAATTATACAGTGCAAACACATATACCCATCACGTAGGTTCTGAATCACCATTTTGCTGTATTATCTTTATTACGTATTTGTCCTGACCCATCCTTCCTCCTGTCCACCCATCAGTCCATCTTATTTCTTGATCACCTCACAGTAACTTGTACTCTTCACCCATAAATACTAAAGCATTGCATATTATTAGGTAGAGTACAATATTTGCTTTTGTTTATAGTTCTTTCTCTTTTGAAGTAATATTTACATACAATGAAATGTACAGATCTTAAGTGTTATCAAACACATCACTGGTACAACTCAAACCTCTGTCAAGATACAGAATATTAACCAGAGAGTTTCCACATGCCCTTTCCCAGTCCCTACTCCTCCACCCCAGAAGCAATGATCATTGTTTTTTATTTCTACCATAGATTACTGTTGCTTGCTCTAGAATTTCATAATACAGGATCGTATAACATGTACTCTTTTGTGTTAGGCTTCTTTTGCACAGTGTTTTGTTTTTGAGGTCCATGTGGTTGTAGCAATAATTTCTTTTCATTACTGAGTATTTCTATTCCTTTGTTTAAACACACCCCATTTCAGTGGGGTCCTTTTTGATTTCTCTATTTTTTATTTATCACTACTAAGTGTTTGTAGAGAAGAGAGTACATCAAAGTATGAACCTAACTGCCAGCTTAACCTAAGTCCCCTGGTTTAATTAATGTGTATTCATTTTAAGTTATTTTATTTAAATTGAGTAAGCTTAGCTGCTTTCTAACTTTATAGAGAATTGGAAGAGAAAAAAAGTTTTATAGGTGACAGAAGCTCTGTTCATCCCTCTGGCAACCAAATCAAATTTGTGATGGAAACATGGAGCAGCAGCAAGCAGAAATCTCCTGGGATGAACAAGCCATACAACTGGGAAGAAATCTAAGAAATCACCCTGCAACAACAGAAGATAGGACAGGGTGAGGACATGGGGCTACCTGGTCTCAAGTGACTGAGTGAGACAGAGGCAGCAATGGCAGATGCCTCATAAAGGGGCCGCATCCTCAAGCAGATTTTCACGGTGTGGGACCTCTTCCCACTGAGCACCAGTGCTGACTCGGCTGCATGCAGGGGGCATCAGGGACTTACAAGGAGACATTGTCGGAGTGAGGGCCTACTTGCTCTGTACAGAAGTGCTGGTGGTATCCATTGTTCCCTGTTGAGCCCCCCACCAGTGCACTGGACATAGCACTGCCAAAGCCATGATGTCATCAAACTGGATAACAGGTCACTTCGGCCAGAGGATTTCCTGAAACCCTACCTCCCCCAACTCACGGCCCTACCTAAGCCACATTCAGGTATATCCTCAGAGAGTCAGGTGCTCCTTGCTGAGACTCACACTGGAGGAGACAGCTGGCCTCTGTTTCTGGCATGGCCTTTTGAGGCAAATATAAGCACGGCATCTATAGATTGCTTGCTGAATCTTAATAGGTGGCCCTGGAGGTGTAGAGGCTTGGGCTGAGTTTGGCCTGCAGCTGGACCCCTCTCAGGACTTTGCCACTGGACACTTACTTCACAACTCTACACTAATAAGACTGAGAGACTTAGAAGCTTTGCTTAGTACATAGAAACAGACACAGAAAGTCAGCCAAAATGGGAAGACAAAGAAGCAGAAACCATATGAGAGAAGAGAACAAAGATCCAGATATAGTGCAGTCAAGTAATCTAACAGATGCAGAGTTCAAAACATTGGTTATAAAGATGCTCAATGAACTTATAGGAAGTGTAGATAAATTCAGTGAGAACTTCAACAAAGAGATAAAAAAAAAAAAAACATAAAAATGGAAATGGAAATTATAAAAGGGAACCAGTCTGAAATAAAGAACACATTATCTGAGATTAGAAGTATATTAAACGGAATAAACAAAGTGAATAAAGAAGAGGATCAAATGCCCTATCTAGAAGACAGGAAAGCCAAGCACACTCAATCAGAATGGCAAGAAAAAAGATGCCAGGACTATAAAAATAATTTAAGGAGGATATGGGATACTATTAAGGCTCCAAATATTCGTCTGATCGGTGTAACTGAAGAAAATCAAGATGTTAAGCAGCTGTTTGAAGAAATAATAATGGAAGACTTCCCTAACCTGGTGAATGAAAGGGACATAAAACCTCAGGAAGCTCAGAGAATTCCAAAAATCAGGGATCCAAAGAGGCCCACACCAAGACACATCATAATTAAAATGCCAAAAGTTAAATACAAAGAATGTTAAAAGCAGCAAGAGAAAAACAGATAATTACATATAAGGGAACACCCGTAAGACTGGCAGCTGATTTCTCAGAAGAAACTATGTAGGACAGAAGGGCTTGGCAAAAAATATTTGACAGGATAAAGACCCAGGATCAACAACCAAGAATAATTTATCCAGAAAAGCTATCATTTAAAGTTGAAGGACAGATAAAGAGCTTCCCAGACAAAAATAAGCTAAAAGAATTTATCACCACCAAGCTAGTATTACAGGAAATGTTGGAGGGACTTCTTTAAGAAGAAAAAACATGTATCAAAAACAGTAATAAAGAATAGTAACAACTACATTTCTATCAATAAGTACTTTAAATGGAAAAGACTTAAGTACTCCAACCAAAAGATAGAGTGGCTGCAAGGATAAGAAAACAAGACCCCTACCTATGAAAAGGAAGGGTATGGAAAAAGATATTGCTTTGATGGACCTAAAAGGTATTTAAATCAGACAGAGAAAAATAAACACTATATGATTTTACATATGCAGAATCTAAGGAATAAAAAGAATAAACTAATCAAAAACAGACTCAAATATAGTGGACAATTTGGTGTTGGACAGAGGGGAGGAAGGTTTGGGGGGCTGGGAGAATGGGATGAAGGGCTAAAGAAGTACAAATTAGTAGATGGTGGATGATCACAGGGATGGGGAGCATGGCATACGGGTTGCAGTTAGCACTAATGTATTGGCTAGATGGAAAACCAGAGGAGAGGAGTAATGAGGGGGATCGTTTTATAAACTATATAGATGTCTAACCAATGTACTGTATACTTGAAACTAAATTAAAAAAATAAAGGTTAAAAAAAAAAAGAATTTAGTCCCTTTCATTTCCATCTAGTCAGTTCAGTAGGCATTTTCACATTTTTATATGAAATTTAAAAGGAGAAAATACGTTATATAAATAAAGAGCTATATTCAATGTTTAAAAATTCTCTTGTCCCATAAATAATATCAAATTGTCTGCATATTAAACGTGTATTTCTTTTTCATATCATTAAAAAATTTTTTACTGTTACATTAGGTACAATTTATAATCACTATACTCTTTTGTTATCAACAATACTATTAACAGTAGAACTCTTTTGTTTTCAAGAGTATGTTGATTCAGCCAGCTGAACAATATATTGCAATTCTGTGGGACCTCTAATCTCTTTTAATTCTAGATTAATTCTGCAGTATAATGTAAATTGAGTAACTTAATCTCCTTTTCTGATACTTAACTAATGAAGCATAACATTCACTACATATAACACAAATTTCATTAAAATTATGTATTATTTTATTTTTATCTTTTTTCAGGTTTGGTTGGGATGTTCCAGTAATTTTGAGAAATTCAGAAGAGACCCAGTTCAACACAAGAGTTTTCAAAAAGCAAATGAGACAAGTCAAGAATCCTTTTGGTTTAGAGATCACTAATCCATCTTCAGCTTCAATTACAAGTTGGTAGCTATTTCCTAAAGATTGTTCTCTCTTTCTATACCCTTTTCTTAGCCCTTTTATTTTCTTTCTCTATTGCTTTTCTTTCTCTCTTGTTATCCCTATTATTTTCTCTATTGTTCTGGGAGCTGTACTACGTACTATAGATACAAAGACAAACAATTCACAAACCTTGCTCCAGGGGAACTTATCAACTAGCAAACAGAGGCATTTGTCTGAGAAAAATAAATTATCACAGGTGTTAATAATATCACAGGTGTTAGGATACTGCCATATTCACTGGTCTTCAGTGCATTGAGAAATGTTAAGAATGGTGTAAGTACAGTTAATGTAAGGTTGCTAACCTTCTGAACAGATGGCTTTTAATCTAAAATGATGGTATTTTAGTATGTTATTTTGATATAAAACGTTAATTTGGTAGATGGTAATAATAGATGGTAGTTGTTTGTTTCTGTACTTAACTTGGAAAAAAATATTGTCTGCAAGGATATCTAGGAATTAGTGGACTGAAAGAGAAAGTGGGGTGCTGGGGGTAGGTAAGAGAGAAGAGTGAAGAAAGACCTTGCTTGGGTCCTCCATAGACAGGTCCTTTTACTGACATGAGGAATTCAGGAGGAACAACATGTTTTGGAAGAAAGATAACGAGTTCACTTTTGAATTTCTGGACTTCTAAATGCTCTTGTAACAGTCAAGTAGAGGTATAGAGTAGGTAGTTCTAGATCCAGTTCTATAGCTCTACAAAGATTTCTGGGCTGAGACCTTATCACCTTTTATACTTTGTCATATTTCTAGTATCTTAAAAACAAACAATGTAAAACTTTATCAGCTTTTCATCTTACTCTAGCTACTGTCCTATTCACAGCCAGGCTTCTTAACAGCAGTTTGCATTTGCCTTGTCCTCTTAGCTCGCTTCCATTTTATTTCTAAGAGCAGTAGTAGTATGATTTTTACCTATATCCCACTATTGAAATGGCTTTTCCAAGAACGCTAATCACTACTTCTACCCCCACCTCCAACCCCAGCAGTCATAAAACTCAGTGCTCTTCTCTGCAGTGTTTAACAAAGTTGACCAGTCCTTTCTTCCTGACACCCTGCTCCCTTATCTTCTGTGAGCATTCTTGTCTAGTCATCATGTCTGTAACTTGCAGAATCACTTGTCAAAAATTAGTGTACTTAGTCAGTAGTGTACTTCAGTTCATCTTGATTTTATAATGAAAAAGTACAGAATCTCTTATTTTTCTTCCTTAGCTATAAATACTGTATGATATAAAATATATATAAAATGCTATATTATATACATAGTATATAAAATACTATATCTATATATGACTTGAAAGAAACTAAGGACCCTTTTTTTCCCTAATGGTAGATAAAGGGTTCATTCTGAAATTTTTCACTTGGAAAAAACAAATTTCAAGATATGACAGAGTAAACTAACTTATTTAGAAAATATGCCTGAATAAATTGTGCAGAATAGTGGTAGTTTGGTTATCTCTGACCTTTGTGGCCATGCGCTTAGACCTGCTATAAGTCACATCTGGCTCTTGAGCAGGACTGCCATTTAAAAAATCTACCATTACAAAGCCGTCCTTCCTGAAGCACAGTTCCACAAGCCTGGAAACACTGAAAAAGCAAAAACTGATATATTGTGAGCAAACAAACACAGGACCCTTATGAGCTAGAAAGTATCAAGAAATCCATCAATCTACCTTTAAGACAGAAAGTCTCAAATAGAGCTCACCTGGTAAATGTTAAGCAAATGAAAAGCAAATGAAAAGATATCTACTAAGCAGAAGACCTCTCATGTGCAACACACTAGATGCTAACCAATAGTAGCAGTACTGAAGTACATGAAAAAAATTTTAAGTGTGTGGACTTATAGCATGCTTGTTGAAGTATTTTAATTTTTAAAATGCCAATGTATATCGTTCATCATCTGTCTTCTATGGGTAAATAAGAAGGATTTTGGTGGGAACTGTACTCAGCAGAATAAAATTCATTTGTTTAAACTTTGGAACAGTGGGTGTCATTAAAGATGCCTGAAATAATATTCTGAGCAATAATTGTGATACATCCTTCCAACACATACTCTTGATCACTTTAAAAAATAGGCAATGTATCAATAGAATTCCTATTAGCAAGAGACAGAAATGACTCCAATAAAAGGATATCGAATAGCTTACAGACTTGCCAGTAGATTTGTTGAGCCAGAATCGGAAACCAAGGCTGTTCAACGGGAACAATGACCAAAAACATTCCCTTTACCACTGCCACGAGCGAAGGAAAAAAATCATATAGGTGGCACATAGTAAATCCTAATTAAGTGTTAAATAAATAGATAAAATTATATAGTGCAATTTATATGTCTACTTATAATTTATATACCCTCTTAATGAGGTCTACTCAAATTATATATCTTTTATTATGCTGAAAGCAAGCAAACGAATGAGAACATCACTATTAAACCTTTCCTGTTTAGGAATCCCCCCTTTCCTTGGGATATTTTACATATTATAGGGGACATTAACTATTTGATAAGAATGTATATTAATGTTGTCATTGTATATATCAATCTTAGTAAAGCTCAATATCTCTTAATATTTTAGCTATTCCAGCGATCATCGTGTACACCAGTGGGTGGTGTGTATCCACTTCAGAGACAGCTCTGCTCTGCTTGTAGTTACAAGGTTATGTGTTTCCACTTTTGGAGACAGATCTACTGTTTCTTGTAGTTAGCATTATAGACACTATTAGAGTGGTAGGTTAACAATAATGAACTGTAATTCAGTTTTTAAAATGTGAAAAAAGTCTTGAAGTCACCAAAAAAATTAAATTGATACTTTCCAAGCATAAATATATGAATAATAAAGAGTATACTGAGAGTACTTCAAAACTGTGTAGACACTGAGGTTATTATTTTAGAGATCAGTTCCTTCATTTATAGGCACATACCCTTTAATGAGTTCCTTTAACTGCCAGCAGCCTGGCCAGTATCCAAAAGGAAGCTTTTGTTACTCGCTATGTATAATTAGATAGAAATTACATTAACTAATTTTCTTCTCTTTGTCTTGTTTGTTTTCTACAGCTGGTATAACTTTGACAACAGATTGCCTTGAAGATAGCCTCCTTACATGCTACTGGGGGTGCAGTGTTCAAAAATTATATGAGGCTCTGCAGAAGCACTTTTATTGCTTCCGAATAAGCACTCCCCAAGCATTGGAAGATGCTGTGTATAGTGAATATCTCTGTCAAGAGCAGTATTTGTATCCTTTTATCTGATATGTCCATTAGCACATGAAAATTCTAGACATTAGATGTTTTATGGATAAAATAAAGTACTATTGATCACCTTTGGTATATTATATTTTGGTTATGGTGGCAATTTACCTTTACATCTTCAAAAAGCATTAAAAAGGACAGCAAAGAAGAAATATATTGCCAGTTACCAAAAGACACTAAAGTTGAAGACTTTGGTACAGTGCCCAGATCTCGCTATCCATTGGTAGCGCTGTTGACCCTAGCTCATGAGGATGACCGAGAAATTTATGATATTGTAAGTAATTTTAAAGTTCTGGAAGCATTACTTTTAAGTGATTTAGATAGTGGGTCTTAATTATTTGGCGAAATAAAGTTTCATTTTAATTTCTGAGGATATACATTTGGCCTGAACACTTTTTTTTAAATGAATACATGGGAAGTACACCTATATGATTTTTATAAGTGTTACAGCTCCTTTAGAGTATAACTATTTTTTTCCATGTGGGTTTCAAGAATATGATTTTATTTGGAAAATGAAAGATGTATTATATTTAAATTAGGTTAATGCCATCATTCTGTATTCTGTCATCTTTGTTACATGGAAAAAGTGTTGGGAAGAATGTTTATCCTTAACATTTTTAGCACTGAATAAATAAGCCTTGTAGTGATCTGAAGTACTCACTTTTAAGACAGTATCCATGCTTTTCTTTGAATGTTTACAGTCAGTTTGTTTCCATCACAGTCCCTGATACAACTGTATCTTATATATGTTTGGTCCCTGTATTTTCAGTAATTATAGTGATAATCACTTTTCTCATATGCTAATTATTTCTTTAGTCCAGTAGTTTGTCCCTATTAGGAAGATAAAAGCATCTTAGAGATCTAAGAGGACCTGAGCTCTGACAATCCTCTAAGTATGGTAGAAGCTTATACATGACATAAACTTTTGGTGAAATCATATCATGGTAAGAATGCCCTTATACACAATTTGCTCCTTTTCTGAAGTGCATGATATAGATGTATTCATTAATAAAGATATGATAATTTTTATGATACTTTGTAATATACAGAGTACATTCACTAACATCAACTTATTTATTCTTCCTAACAACCTTGTGTGTTAGAGCAAAATCCTTTTTATAAAGACTGGAACAATCAGGAAAACTCCCAGTCGTTCGGGAAATATGAGATGTGCTTGACCCTGAGCCTTTGTAGTCCTGTGCCAGTACCCGTCCCCTGCCCACCCCTCACCCCCCCCCCCCGCCGCTTTTTTTTCTCCCAGGAATATCTCCCCCGGAACAAGCATGCACTGAGCATTGGAAGGTGTAGACCCTTATTGAGAAATCTAGATCCTGGTCATACGTGGTTAAGCCTTTGTAGATTTTAGGGGTTTTTAATCTTATCAAATTGAAGTTCCATTGAGCTGAAGTCAGCTTGATTTTTCCAAATAAAAGATATACCAATAGCAGTGTATTTTCGAAATCTAGCACAGTTCCTAGAACACAATAGGTGCTCAATAAATTTGATAAGTGAAAACAGTCCTATGAAACAATGTTAGCCTTGTAGAAAATCTTTTAGTTGCATGTGCACGAGGTAGTGTACATGAGAGATCTGGTTCTTCCCCCTTCCTCCTTTTTCAATCGAAGATAAATATGACCTGTTAGATCGGTGTTTTACAACCCTGCCCACCTGGGCAAGGTAACCCTTCTCTCACCACCATGTCCCCCATCTCTGCTAAGCTCCCCTACTCCTTTCCTTTTATTCCAAACAAAAAGGGTCAGCTCTCAGTCACCTTACTCCCAGCTACCCCTTTTGCTTCCTTTATGCCTCACTGTTGATGCTCTTTGTCTACTTGACGTACTCAGTATCTTGTTTTCTAATTTTCTTCTTCCATCTAAACAGAAGGATTTGGTGTGTACATGGTAAAATTTTTATATATATATATAATATATATAATTTATATATAAATATATACTTATAATATACATTCTAAATAAATTATATATTTATATATAAATTTATATATATATATATATATATATATATATATATATATATATATATATAAAAAATTTACCATTTTAACCACTTTTCAATGGTGTTATAAACAGGAAGGATTTGCTCTCAGGCTTCTGATCCAAGTGGAATGAAGACTCCATGGCTCTGCAGTAGTTGTGGGAGGCTTGTTCCCACAGTGCAGCCTGATGCCTGGCTCTCAAGTCATTACCTTTGTGTATATCGTCCTTTTCTGGGTCTCTTATTCTTGTATCAGTGGGCTCCCTCCTGTTTTTCTTGTGAATTCTTGCTTCTCCATTTCTTATCTCTCACACTGAGCCTAATATTAGAACTAAAGCATATTTTTTAGTATATTTTGTATTAATGTTCTCTGTTCTTAATTTTAAAAACAAATTGAGCATTTCATAATTCTTTTTCATATGTGGTTTTTCAGTATTTGGGAGTCAGAGAGTCAAAATCTAACAAAAAAATTTTAACTCTTATTTCTATTGTAACAGTAAAAATTACATTTAGACAGTGTAGTTAAGAACTAGTTTATTATTTTAGGTAGATAAAGGAAAGCAGGGATTGTTACTGCAAGATTTTGCCTTTAAAATTTTTTTCATTTTTAATTACATTAGTTTGTTTTCTGTATTGCTCAAACAATACATGTTTATGGCAGTAAATAAAATTAGAAAATCTAGATAAGCCAAAGGAAAAACAGTATAATCACTTTTATTCTATCATCCAAAAATAACCACTGTGAATATTTGTCGATATCTTTCCAGACCTTTATAGATGTAATTTTTAAACAAAAATGGGATCAACGTGTATATGCTATTTTAGGACCTACCTTCATTTAATAGTATATTTTTGATATCTTTTCCATATCGGATATGTATATCTACAACTACATATATTTTTAACTAGCATTATAGTAGTTTCAGAGGCTTTTAATATTAAATGGCAAGATTTTTAGTATGGGGTGATAACATCATCTTCTACCAATCGTTAATACAAAATTTATTTAATATTAAAAGCTTTCAAAGCCATTGCCAAATTAATAAATCCTTATAAAGCTGTAAAGAATATTGTATGTTTATAACCGTAGTAGGGGTTTTATAAAAATCTTTTTATTGGACATAATTTTAAAACCTTGCAAAAATAAAAGAATGCCCATATATATGTTACCCAGATCGCGTATTGTTAGTTGTTAACATTGCACATTTGTATTATTTGCCCATATATGTATGTATATATATGTGTGTGTGTGTGTGTGTATTTTTTTTAATGAATGGTTTGAAGGTAAGTTGTATACACTATGATTCTTTAATCCTAAATACTTCAGTATGTATTTCTTAATAATAGGATGTTCTGTTACATAACCACAGTATAGTTATCAACTTTATAAATCTAACATCGATGTAATACTTTATCCAATCTATTACCTATATTCCAGTTTTTCAGTGGATCTAAAACATGTTATAACATGTTTTCCCCTCCAGTACAGATTCTAATTGAGAGTCAGATGCTGTATTTGTCACGTATCATTAGCCTCCTTTAATCTAGAATATTTCCATAGCTTTTCTTTGTCTTTATGACATTGACATTTGTGATCTCTTAGTCAAGGTGTCATCTAATTTCTCCACTTTTCTATTTTTTCCCTCCCTTGTAAGTAATAAGCAGTCTATAGGGAGACACTTTAAGACCATGCAATTATCCCATTCTTTATCAACATTTCCCCCTGGATTGAATATCCATTGATGTGTTTCTTACCAGATTTTATCTTTACCATGATGGTTGCAAAATGATTGTTTTCCAACTTCAGCCCTCCAGTCAGTCCTCGGTATTCTATAAGCAAGAGACTTCCCATTTATGTTTTGTCTGTTTCCCAGTGATTTATAATTCATTACTGAATTTTAATTATTTTTATGCTCACATTGTCCTCTCCCTGCTTCCTGCCAAAGACTGAATATATTCAAACACCACGTTCATAAATTACTTGGATTACTTCTCCCAAAAGTCAAAAAACTATATTAAGATATTGCTCTCTTCTGTGTACTCTCCCCCCGACTCTCACATAGCCCAATCCTTGCACATAACCAGTTCATTGTTTTCTGGTTTATCCTTCCTATGTTTCTTATTGTAATGATAAGAAGACACAGATTCAGATATATACATACATTCTTATTTTCCCTGCTTTCTTACACTGACGGTAGTACGCTGTGTATACTGTACATGTTCTTGCTTTTTTTCACTTCACAATATCTCCTGGAAATCACTCTAGACCAGTCATAGAAATCTTCATCAATTTTTTTTTACAGGTGCATAGCACCTCATTATGTGTAGGGTGTATAAGTATGATAATTATTTAGCCAATTTCCTGTGGTTAAATATTCAGGTAGTTTCTGCAATAACAAATAACCTTGCATTGAATGTAACCTGTATGAATGTATTTTAATATTGTCGAAGTTGTGTGGTTGAAGAGCAAATGCTTGTAATTTGTTGCATACTGCCAAATTCTCTTCTGTTGGGGTTGTGCCTTTGGAGTGGAACCTTTTTTTTTACACATTTCCACCAGAAATATATGAAACTGACTATTTCTCCGTAGAGTGTATTGACAAGCTTTTGAATTTTTGTTAATCTGATGAGCAAAAAATGATATCTCAGTGAATTTTTAATTTGCATTTATCATGTGAATAAAATTAAACATCTTTTAATATGGCTAAGGACCATGTTTCTGTCTTTTTGTGAATTATCTGGTCATGTCTTTTGTCCATTTTTCTGTAGGATATTTGGTCACTTATTTTTCAATTTTTAAAAGTTCATAAATTAAGACAACTTAGTCTGTGTTATATATTGTGAATATTTTATTATAGTTTGTCATATGTCTTTTAACTTTGCTCATGGTGATTTTTGTCATGCAGGTCTTTAAGTTTTATGTAGTCAAATTTGTCGAATTTATCTGCCTCTGGGTTTGAGTTATAGTTAGAAACTCTTTCCCTCCACTGAGACTAAGAAGGAATTCACAGGTTTTCTTCTAATAGTTGTATAGTTTTATTTTTACAATTAGATCTCTTTTGCTTTTTAAGGTTATTCTATGTATGGTATGAGGAATGCATCTATTTTTTTATTTTTCCAAGTAGCTATCCAGTTGTCCCAGTATTTTTTATTAAAAAGACTCTCTTTGCCCAGTGATTTGAGATGCCACCTTTATCATATTTGTATATATGACTGGTTCTGTTTCTGGACCATTTATTCTGTTCCAGCCATCTGTCTATTCATTTGCCAGTACCACACTGTTTTAATTTTAAAGGCATTGTAGTATGTTTTAACATCTGACTGGGCTTAGCCCCCCTCATAGCTTTCTTTTCGGTATTTTCATAGCTATTCTTATTTGTTATTTTTCCATATGTGAATTTTAGAGTCAACTCAGCTATAAAACAGCTTAATGGAATTTTTGTTGTGGTCACATCAAATGTGTAGATTTGAGTGTAATTAAAATAACTAGCAAAAATGTGTCAATGTGTAGTGGCTGTGACAAATTATTGTAAGTTTTCTAATTTATCTTTTCGTTTGAGACAAATTTTTCACATATCTGAAATAATGTAAGGAGGTTAAGTACTGACCGGTGTTTAATTTTTATTTTAGGTTTCCATGGTGTCAGTAATTCATATTCCTGATAAGAATTATAAGCTTTCCTGTAGAATATTATATCAATATTTACTCCTGGCTCAAGGTCAATTTCATGATCTTAAGGTAAGTTGTACCCTGAAATCTTATCTCTCTTTTGTTTGCAGATTTTCAAAGAATGACTGTTTATGAAGGGATAATATTTTTCAGTTAGTTATCATAGAAGTTAGGTATTACTTGTTATTAGATTTGCTAGCTCATAAAAATTTTAAGCAGCTCTTATGACCCTCAGGCTTAAAGAGTAATTGTCATTTGTAATTATCTTTAAACTTGTTTCTTTGATTTTCAGCAACTTTTCATGTCTGCAAACAATAATTCCACTCCCTCCAGCAATTCCTCTCCAGAAGAAAAAAGCATAGACCGAAGTTTGCTAGAAAAGGCTGGACTCTCCGAAAGTGAAGTAGATCCTCCAGAGGAGAATAGCAAAGACTGTGTTGTTTGCCAGAACGGGACTGTGAACTGGGTGCTCCTGCCATGTAGACACACGTGTTTGTGTGATGGCTGTGTGAAATATTTTCAGCAGTGCCCAATGTGCAGGCAATTTGTTCAAGAATCTTTTGCACTTTGTAGTCAAAAGGAGCAAGATAAAGACAAACTGAAAACTCTTTGAGGTTATTGTTACAACTGAAAAGTATATTTTCTACTGAAGATGCGGAAACTTGTGTTCTTGGAACTAATCATAACATGGAATCTACAGTGTTAACCCTCATTGAAAATTGTAGTTTAACTTCATATTTGTATGGTTCCTGAATGATGAAAGTTAATTATTTCTTCCTGTTCAGTGTGGTAATACTGGAATACCATCTGTATTAATATATAAAAATTCATTCAGCTCTTGAGAGAAATATAAACGTTTGGCCTTTTATCAACTAGAGGATTTCATATAACATCAATTAGAAAAATTCCGAAAAGCAATCCATCTAAAATTTGAGGAAGTAAAAGTCTTAAGATTTCCAAATGTTTTTCCTTTAACATAATCTGGAGTACAGTTAGGAAAAATTTTAATTCCTAAAATAAGTGTATGTTCCCCAGTTTATAGAGGAGATGAAAGGGCTTCTAACTTTAAGTCCTTTCCTGAAACATTAGTTTTTATAAATATCCATCTGTTTGGTTTCTAACTTTTCTTATAATCATAGTCACATGAACACGTCTTAATTTTTAAATATAACTTCTTATAAATGCAATATACAATTCTTAACTGTTCTCAGTGTATCATAGATTTAAATGATATTTATAGAAAACATAAAAGAAGCATAATAAAATTTCTTAGGTAATTAAATTTATTGTCAAATATGATTAAATTAGCACACTGTGATCTATCTGGGAAGATCTGTGAGCCTCTTAATACCTTACCTTAGATTTCCTCCTGCATGGCAAATCCATCCAAAACTGGAGAGATTTTAGAGCAAGAAAAATCACTAAAAGAAACAAATAACTTTTTTTTTTCTAGAGTATTTTTTATTCCAAATAAACCCCATATCCTTCTGGATAGTAAATTACTTTGCTCATCCCTTGTTATATCCTCATAAGAGTTGATAAATCTGATAGGCAAAATGGCCCCATCCCTCACTCCTTCCAAGATGACTAAGAAGAAAAAGGTAAATCAGAGCTTCCTGTGTCTTCAGTGCAAATTACCTTCAACTCACCAAGAAATCAGATCACAGCAAATAAACTATGACATTCAAGAGATATTCAAGGCTTTTTCGTCATGTTTTTATGAAGAATAATCCTTTGTATTGATGTTTTTACATAATACATTTCATCTAATCAAATATAGCACTCTCAAAAAGACATTACCTATTCTCCATTTTATAAAACAAATCAAACTTTGTTCAACAGCTGTGTAATAAATACCTTCTTGGGGTCAGATACCTTTTGGGAGTCTGGGCTACAAAGAATCAGGAAAATCTTACCTCAGTGTATTTGTGCTTAAAAGGAGTATTGGTGGCTTATCAGAAATTCCTAAATCCCTGTTCTAACCCTGCTCCTAGGAGCAGGGTTGTCAAGCTGCAGGCCCTGCTGCACTTAGCTACCATTGTAATAGTTCATCTGAGAAGTTCACTTTGTGGCATAAATTGGGGGAATACTTAGAGATCATGTCTCCCATCCCAGCCATCCTGCTTCCCTTTGCAGATCAGTTTGTACCTAAACTGTCCTAGACACATTGTTGCTTTCTCATCTGAGATAGATTCCACCTATAATTTTATTCCATTTTTCATAACTATTGTAGTAAAATATACATAACAAAGTTTATCATTTTTACCATTGTTAAGTGTACCAATTCAGTCGCATTAACTACATGTACATTATTGTACAACCATTGCCAGTATCCATCTTCAAAATTTTTCATCATCTCAAGCAGAAACTATACCCATCAAACAGCAACTTCCCATTACTCCTCCATTCAGCCCCGCTAACCACTATTTACTTTCTGTGTCTATGAATTTGAAATTCTAGACAATTCATATATGTAGAATTATAGAATATTTTTTATGTCTGGCTTATTTCACTGAGCATGATGTTTAAGTTTCATCTATGTCGAAGCATGTATCAGAATTTTCAAAGGTGAATAATATTCTGTTATATGTATATACCACATTTTGTTTATCCACTCACTCATCATTTTTCATGTGTTAAAGATGATTTGCCCTTGCTGCAGTTAAAGTAATTTTTTTCCTGCCCTCAGTAGTAATAAATATGAGGGTTTTGGTAGGTAATCAAGTAAAAACAAGTACACTGACTCCTAGAGGCTTATGTCAGAATTTGCCAATAGCAGTGAATAGTGACATTTTGTGAGAATGTCTATGACAGCATTATATTTGAATAGATTATTAGGTAAAATGTTTGGTTTCTATAGATTAGTTGCTACTAATTCAAGTAGGGATGTCAAACAAATGAAATAGTACTCTGAAGTTCAGGGGAAAGGTCTGGCTGAAGTTATGAATATGGGGGTCATCAGTGTAGTATTTAAAGCCATAGTCTGCACATGGTCACCAAGGGCGTGAGCACAGGAATAGAAGTGGTTCATGGACTGAGGAGGAGACTCTACCATTCAGGGAGATTATGGAGGAACCAGTGAATTGAGAAGAAGACCGAAGTAGGAGGAAAACCAGAAAGGTGGTCTTTACCAGCCATCCCAAAATGATGTGGTATAAAACAACCACCATGTCATTATGCTCACAAATTCCGTGGTCAGGTACTGGGACAGGATATGGCAGGCCTGGGCCTGCCTCGCACCTTGGTTGGGAAGACTCAAATGATCAAGAGTGACTCAAAGGCCAGAGGGCTAAAATTGCCTGAAGTTTTCACTCACGTATTTGGTGCCTGCGCTGTGATGACTCAAAAGCCAGGCTGAGCTAGGACAACATGTGGCCTCATCATGTGGCTTGGCCATTGCTGCAGTCTGGTGGTCTCAGGGCAGTTGGTTTCTTAAATGGCAGCTCAAGATTCCGTGAGCAAGTGTTCCTAGCGGACAAGGCAAAAATTGCATGGCCTTTTTTCATTTTGTCTTTTTTCCTTTTAATTGCTTAATGAAGGTATAGTTTACATGCCATACAATTTTCTCATTCAAAATGTAACATTCAGTAGTTTTAATATAATCAGAGTTTTTCAACCACTGTTACGGTCAACTTTAGAATATTTTAATTACCCCCAAAAGAAACTTTGTATATATTAGCATGTTCCTTCAAACCGAGGAAACCACTGATCTACTTTCTATCTCTATAGATTTACCTGTCCTGTACATTTCATGGAATCACATGTAGAATCACAAATGGAATCACATTATGTGGCCTTTTGTAACTGATCACAAACATCACTTAGCATAACATATTTAAGATTCATCCACGTTTTAGCATGAATTAGTATTTTATTCCTATTTACTGCCAAATAATATTCCAGTGTATAAATATACCACATTGTGTTTACACATTTATCTACTTTTTGGCTATTATGAATAATGCTGCTGTGAACGTTAGTTATGAGTTCAGTTTTAGACATTTTAAGTTTGAGATGCAATGTTAAGCCACCCTTGTTTAATTAGTAGAACATCCAGGCATTTAATCTCTTCTGTCTTTTTTCCTAGTTATGTCCTACAGAAATATTGCAAATCTGTACCAGCCATAGGACTGAGTCAATTAGTCAGGTGAGGAGGAGAAATAGCTGCTCTAAGTGCTTTGTATTTATGCCAGCAATAAAGCTACTGCCTCTCAGCTTCAAACCCACCCTCTGTATTCTGCTTTGTGATGCTGGGGTAGAACTCTGCAAACCACATTTATGCTTTGCCAGCAGGCTCCCTATGAGGCTTTGCAAATCAGAGTACTAGAGGGAGATGAGAAGATAGGAGGAAGAAGGGATTTGCTTCTTCCTGTCTCCTCTAGGTTTCCTGTTCCTATAAACATCATCCTAACCTCAACTTTTTACCTTGGTAGTGGCAGTTGATTCCAGGAGCAGCAGCTGAATCCAGATGGGAACCTGCTTCTTCATCTGCCCCCACTCAGGACACCAGCCCCAGCCCAGCAGTGCCCCCTCCTCAGAGGTCTGAGTGCTTTAGCTCTGTGCGACCCTTCTTCCAAACTTCTAAATTTTTATAATTTCAACTTCTTCACTTTGTTTCCCCAGCCCTGTGGATGGTAGCAGCTTCTTGCAATTGCCACTTCTTTCCACTTTTCATTTAACAACTTTTTATATTAATAATCTCTGAAGAATAATTGTGTTTTATGTCTCCTGGCTACCCTAATTGATACACTTAGATATTATCTCCTATAATCCTAGCTCAATTTACTAAGGTAGACAGAAAACTGAGACCAATTGAGGTTAAATAGCCCATACTATACAGCTACTAAGGAGTAGAATTGGGATTTGAATACAGTTTTGTTTTGCTTTGTTTTGCTTTGCCTGAAGCTTGTGCTCTTAATCAGTACTCACCTTCCTTCAGAAAAACACACAGTTTTTCAACATCAAACTGGAGGTACAATTTTAAAATTCCTTCATCATTTGTATTGCTTCTCTTGAGCTTGTTATCAGACCCAGCATTTTCCAAAACGTATCCCATGCAAAACTATACTCCAAGACCTGTGAAGAATGGATTCTGGACTCAAGTAAGTTTACAGCCTGCCATATTCTGTGCTCTCCAGAAAAGGCATGATGAACGTTAGCATAATAAAGACTCCGAGAAATCTTGCAATAAAACTTAAATATGTAACCAGGTAGCCTCTTGTGAATTTTTTGACTGGGAACATTCCAAGGATGTGAACAATGTGAGATTAATCAATATCTAATCTAATGTATCGTGTGCAGCAATAGTGCCGAGTTAGGAGAAAGTTGTTGGTGCCGGCAATCGTGGGACCATCTCATCATACAGAGGTGGCTTTAAACAATATTCGGGAAGGCAATTCTGATCTTTGTTTAGGTTATTGAAATGTGACCTTGGATTTATACATTTAAAAATTTCAACTATTTAAACCTGTAGACACATTTCACATGTATTTTCAGTTGAAAAAGATACTGGCAATTTTTTTTAAATAATTTTTTAATTTTTAAATTATGGTTAACATACAATATTATATTAGTTTCAGGTATACAACACAGTGATTAGACATTTATATAACTTACAAAATGATCACCCTGATAAATCTAGTACCCATCTGACACCATACATAGTTACTACAATATTATTGACTATATTCCTTGTGCTATACATTACATTCTCATGACTAGTTTGTAACTACTAATTTGTACTTCTTAATCCTTTTCACGTTTTCACTCCCCCCAACCTGCCTCCTATCTGGTAACCATCAATATGTTATCTGTATCTATGAATTTGTTTCTATTTTGTTTATTTTGTTCTTTAGATTCCACATGTAAGTGAAATCATGGCATTTGTCTTTCTTTGTCTGACTTGTTCCACTCAGCACGATACCCTCTAAGTCACCCATGTTGTTGCAGATGGCAAGATTTTATTCTTTTTTCATGGCTGAGTAATATTGCATTGTATAGGCGCACTACCTCTTCTTTATTCCGTTCATCCATTGATGGATACCCAGGTTGCTTAGATATTGGCAATTCTTGAATCAATAACCAAAATCAGAATAAAGATTTTATGACTTCTAGAATAAGTAATTTTTCCTTTTTTTTCCCTCCCATGCTAATCTAGGACAAGTTATCCCTCCAAAAGGCCTAAGGTCCCACTTGTGTAACCCTGACCCATATAAAACTATAACTAGTAGTTTTACAATACTTACATTTACCCTTCTGACTGGATTTATTTGAAAATTTATGACACCTTATGAGATATTTTACTGTAAAAAACTATAATTAATACTTCACATGTTTGTTTATTTTTAAGAAGTGTGAACCCATCTGCATTTGTGTTTGAATTGTGGTTCATTTGCTTGTGTTTATATTATATTTAAATAACTTTACCAGTTAATTGGTTTGGATTACACTGTTTAGAAACCAGTCAAAAATATGTTGTACCTAAGTGTCTCAAAAACTAGAGTTAACCCTTCTTATTAATTCTCAAGTCCATTCTTGAGAAAGCTGTCTCAAAAGTTATGTTCATGGAATAGTCATCCTTAAAAATGAAGAAAATTCTGATACATGCTGAAACATGGATGAACCTTGAAAACATTATGCTAAGTGACAAGCCAGACACAAACAGACAATATTGTATGATTCCATTTCTATGAAGTACCTAGAACAGGTAAATTCATAGAGACAGAGAGTACAATAGTGGTTAGCAGGGACTGAGAAAAGGGAGAAATGGGGAGTTATTGTTTAATGGGTACAGAATTTCATTTTGGGATGATGAAAAAGTTCTGGAGATGGTTAGTGCTGATGGTTGAACAATGTGAATGTACTTAATGCCACTAGTTTTGTTAAAGGGTAAATTTAAAGTTAGTTATGTGTATTTTACCACAATAAAATAATCCATTTTCTTCATGGATTCAACACACTTGTCCTACTCACATTTCAGTTTGAATCCTGAAGAATAATCATAACTGCTCATGGTCCTTGGTTAGTGAGATTCTATTTATCTAAAACTGAGTTTAAGGAGTGTTTATTTGCCCCTCCATACCTCCCCCCCACCCCCGGAAAATTCTCTAAATCGAAGAACTAAAGAAAATTTGAAAACCATCCTGAGAGTGGTAAGAACTTTAGTGAAAAGTGAGAGCAGATTTCATAAGAGTCCTACTGTTCTACCTGATGCTCACCTGGCCAGTCACCCTGCACTGGCTTTTGGCTTAGATTCCGCCATAATCCCATCAATGTAAAAAAGTGCTAAGGATAGAGGAACTTAAGTGCAGGCAATTACCACTCTGCCCTGGCTAACAGAACACCAGCTTTCTATCTGAATGTGTGGCCCTGCCAACATAGATATTTCTGAGCTGCTTCTAATGAGATCTGAACTCAAGTTTAGTCTCTTGAAGCCACAGCTCCTGGGCCTTACCCAGCTTGCCTTTCACCGTTGCTATCTTAGCCGACTTGACTCCTGATTTAGCCTTCCCACATTCCATCTGCCACCAGTTCTGCAGTTCCTTCCTCCACATCTCTCTCTCTTCATCCCCTCGAATCCAGATTCAAGCCCTGGCAATCCTCTCCTAGGCCTTATTATAAGGCTTTTGAGAAAGCATGTCTTTGAAGAGTGAACAAAGCATGTTTCTATGTGAAGCAGACCCAAGATATAAATTAGCCAAATTAACACACTCTAATCTGTGTATAAAAAGATAGAAAATTACTATTTATCAAGTTCCTACTGTGTGCCAAGAAATAAGACAGTTATTTTCAGACCTCCTAATGAGCTTATGAAAGCCAGCACTACAATTATTTTTAAATAATATTTTTAATACAGAAGCTACTTTACCAAAGCTGTGCCTACTTTTCAGGAAGCACACTTGATTCTAGTGGCAAATATAGAGTTCTATCTGATGCAGATGCCAATTTGGCTCTTTTTAAATCAATCTTCACATTTCCCCAATCCTGGGCACTTCTGTTTGGTTGCCCAAGCTTAATCTTTTAATAGTCAATTTCTTTTCTCCATCTTGCCCTGAAGAGCCTAGACTCACCTGCATGCACATCAGGGCTCCTTCACCTTCCCTGAGGAGAGAGAACTGTGAACCACCTGGGTTGGTCTCCTTCAACCAAGAAATGATTTCTTTGACTGCCAGCCATGCTTGTAGCTCACCTAAATCCTCTTTCTCCCAACTTACTACTGCATCTGCTCTTTGGAAGTTATAATTTGCACTGAAACTCATTTTCTGTTAAATTATCTGATATTACATGTTGATGATTCTAAGAGACCTTCATGTCCTTTAAAATATTCAACTTTCTAAAAAATCTATGCTTTGTTCACTTTTTCCTTGAACCTATCAAATACTTTTTCATAGATCAAAACAGCTTTTGAGAAGGCATTTCAGCTTTGCCACAGCAGTGATGGGTGGGGGACAGGTTATTACCATTTATTGAGTGTCAGGTACTGTAAGGTACTTCACATGTTATTTCCTCAAGTCTCACAACAACCCTATGAGATGAGTACTATTATCTCCATTTTACAGATGGTGAAATAGATTAAATAACCTGTTCATGGTTGCATAGCTGCTCTGACTACATTTGAAATCCCCTGTCCAGTTCTCAGGGTCACTTCAAGCAAGTGGGTAGTATGTCTGTTCAGGAAGGTCCTTTAAGAATAGATGCCAATGCAACATTTGATGTGCAAGCCATTTACTGAAGGGAAACACCTGTGAAGGTTAAATGGGAAGGGAGCAGAACCAGGCAGGGAGAGCCTTCGCATTAGGACTGTGAAAAGAAAGAGGGAAGAAGGATCAGGTAGAAGGAGCCTCAGACCATAGCATAGTTTGAAGAAAGTGAGTGGGGTGTCCCTGAGCAAAGAGGCAGTAGGTGGAGCTGGCTGCCATGGGTGGAAGTTACAGAGAGACAGAGCAAAGACTTTAGAGAAAGCATGTTTTAAATTATCAATGCCAACCAGGGATGCAATGGCCACCCCACACCATTTAAACGGCCACCTAAAGGGATGCATGTGAACTGTGGCTTCCAGACTAATGAGTTTCATGAGCCGGAAAAACCAGGAGACCAACTGAAGTTGCCAAGTTTTCATTTTTATTTTTCCAAGTAAGGACATTAACAGCCAAATACCACTTACTAGTACTATAATTTAATAGAGATACTTTAATACTCAAAAACAGAAGAGCATAAGCTCAGAATGATGTCCTTAAAGGTGAATAAGTTTAGAGCAATGAAAAAGCATTGTTCTTGCTAGTCTTGTTTTGCTGAAATTTAGGTAAAAACATGCTCATGGACTGGGCAGCAGTCCATGGACTGGGTCTCAAAACACTGTAAAGAGGGTATTTAAGTACAGGATGGGGTATTGGACCTGGGGTCTTCTAAGGTAACTTCCAACCCTGAGAGTTATTTGTCAACTCACAAATATTTACTGTGCCCTTCCGTGTGGACGGTCCTATGAAGATATTGAGGATCGTAAGTGTAATAAGGCAGGCCTGGTCTCTGCACTTGTGGAGCTTAAAATCTGGTGAGGGGAGAGAGATAATAAGAGGTAAACAAATGAATAAGCGATATAATTTCTGCTTGTGGTAAGTACTACCATAAGGAAAGGGCCACTACTTAGATAGTGTGGTCTAAAAGGGCATCTCTAAGAAGGTGACATTTGAGCTAAGACCTAAGGGAGGAGTCAGCCTTTTAAAGGGCTGGATGAGAAGTGGGATAGATAATCCTCCAAGAATAGTACGTGTAAAGGCCTGAGAAAGGAATGAGCTTGGTGCAATTGAGAAACCAGAGGGGCTGCAGCTTGCTAATGAGGCGGGGAGGGGCAGCAGGCCAGGTCAGACAGGGTGTGTTTCATGTGTGTACTGCTGAGAGTTCACTATTCCACTACAACAATGTTATTTCAGTGACAGATGTTCGTCTTTATCTAAAGAAGATATCTGGGTATTTCCCCAGAAAAATCCAAAGGGACATCCTCACCTTAGCAAATTCACCAGGACTCTTCTTTATGCAGGCTAAAACATAAGAAAAGAAAAAAAGAATAGATCCATCTTTCAGGAGTTGACATAAATTCAGCAAGCTCATGAGATTTTTGCGTACATCCAGCCTGACAGTATCAATTTGCAGTGAGAACTCTAACTTCCCAGGGCACCGAAACCCTGCACACCCCTGCCAGCACATTTTCATCTGTAGGTATTCCATGTGGAAAGACATCTTTCAATCAGATTCTCAGGACTGGAATATGGGGACTAGGGACACTTAGAGATATACCTGAGTGCCACAAAGAAAAGAAAGGTGCGATCTTTTATCTAGAGAGAGCTTGCATGGCCATTGCATGGGCACTCTTCTTTTAATTATTATTTATTACCTAATATTGCATAATATCAGTTAACTCTCAGTCTATTTTTAATATTTACCCAAATGTCTTTTATAGTGATTTTTTTTCAAACCTAGATGTAATCAGGGGTAACAGATCACATGTGGTTGTTATGTGCTTTTTCATCTCTTTTAATCTAGAACATTCTTTCCATCATTTTTTTCCAGGCCAGTAGTCTTAAAGAATGTCCCTTTCTGGATCTGTTTGATTATTTCCTGATGGGTTTGTATTAAACATTTAAACAAACAAATAAATATTCCTATACAAATATATTTGTACATTCGTATTTATAATATATTTAGAGAGAGAGAGAGAGGTTTGTCTGTTCTCTCCCATATGCAATCTTTTCCCTTCTCAAAAATTCATAGTTAATAATAACATTTAATGAACATTTACTATATGCCTGGCACTATTTTAAGAAATTTAAATGTATTACTCCACATAACAACAATGAGGTATGTTTGTTACCAATGAAACTTAGGCATAGAGTGGGAAATGACTTGTAAAAGGTCAAAGGGCTAGTAAGTGATGGGCTGGGTTCCAAGATTCAGGGCTCTTGCTCTAGAGTTGGCTTTCTTAACCACAAAAATGGAATCACAGCATAGACATTATTCTACAACTTAAAATATATTTATATATATATTTCTAGGCCAGTATATATAAATATGACTCATTCTTTTCATTGCCAACAATTTATTATTGACTTTAACACACAGAAAATTCAGAAGAATTGAATGGTGAATGCCTATATACTCAACTATTTAGATTCTACATTAACATTTTACCATGTTTATTTTATTACATATTACTTCACTTATGTATCCTCCCATCCATCCATCAATCTATCATAATTCTGATGCATTTTTCCAAGTATAACTCATTTTAAAAAATAGATGTATTTGATTTATAGTATGGAGTTTCCAAATTTATTCTTGCATTCTTCTACAGATTCCTCTAGTATTTTGCTATTACAAACAATGATGAAATTAACATTCTTGTATTTATACTTATACTTTAGTAAATGTTATAGTAATGGTGCTTTTACTTCAGTAGGATATATTCCTACTGAAAAAATGGGATTACTAGCTTAAAGGCTAGGCCCAGCTTAGTAGATACTGTTAGATCTCTTTCCACTAGTATATTGACACCAACAAAATCTGGGAAGGGCTATATTTCCTTCCTTGTTTTATCTTACTACTACTAGAAGAAATATAGTCTAAAAACATACTAATGTGGAGTTCTCAGGATGTTTTATTGATACAAACATCTATATATCCTGGCTTATTATCTGTGTTTAAAATTTTGCCCATTTCTGTTGAAACTATCCAATGAGCACCAACTCAAAAGGCACTAGATGCATAGTATCTTTCTGAATTTTCAAGCAGAATTTTTGCTTCCTCTAGTCTTTCTCAACTCTGCATGTGGCCTCCCTCGTGACCCACTGTTAATTGTACCTTTTAGTAAAGTGTGTGTGTGTTACAAGCATATTTTGCCCTCTCCAATAGCGGTTGAAGAGACCATACCTTCTTTTCTACCTTTGTATCCTCTATTTGCCTAGCACAATGATCTATACTCAATAAATACTTCTTGTTGAATGAATTAGTGAATGAAATGTGGGAAAGAAGTCCAGAGGATCAGACAGTGGCCAAATTCTGAAGTGTTTGTATTTCAGGCCAAAGAGCCTGGAATTTATTCAAAGTCAAGTCTGAAACCACAGAATATGTCTAAGTTGGGGAGTGGTTAGGCCAGAGCTGAGGCAGGGAGACACAGTAATGAAGCTAGGATAGGATCCAGGTAGGAAGCAAAACAGACCCATAAGTAATTCTTGGGAGTTGAAGACCTAAGTTTTACAGCATAGTTTCTTTAAGATACTTTCTAAATTTGATTTTAGTCAGTGGTCCTGAGTTCATGCAGTATTTTAACTTTTTTAACTTTTAGTGGAAAAATTAGAAAATATAGAGAAAGAAGATAATAATCCTCAGTAATTCTACCATACAGGGAAAATCACTAGTAGTTACCATTTTGTTGTAAATCTTTTCACACTTTTGCCTATACATATATATAATAAAAAGCTATGTTCAATGTAAATGGGTATATAAATTTATAATTTTATTTTATATATTAAATTTAATATAAATACACATTAAATTTTCATTTTATATGTAAAAATTAAATATATTTATATATTAAATATAAATTATGTGTATACATATAGGTTTTTATGTTAGATAGAAAACACCATTTGTCTTGAACATTGTATCTTGAGGACTTACATAGAATAAATAAATGTTCAATATATATTTATTGAATGATTGAATGAATTATAATTATTCATTGTCATTTACCTTTATGTGGAGATTTTAATTCTTTTGCTAGTTCATACAGTAAATAATTAAAAATAACCTGCTCTAATGTATCAATATCCAATGCATTTCTTGTTTTATCTTATTATGGCTAGAAGCAATATGAATTTAAAGTATATAAACATGGATTCCTTGAGATGCCTTATTGACACAAGCAACCTCAAACATCTACTTAAGCAGTGATTTATAAACATGGCACTGATTTATCTGGAATTAGTCATCTTTGAAACATTTTAACATTTGAGTTATTTGACCAAAAGTATTATTCAATATTTTTTCTTCCCAGATTCTAGGGAGGAGAAAAGTACAATAATGTTGAGAATGTTTGTTTGAGAATTTGATCTTTTATTCATGCAAAGAATCTTTTAGTTGGTACAACATTCCACAGTGAATTACACTCAGTACCTGTATTTGGTGTTCTCACTGCTTAACCCAGTGCCTAGCACAAAGTAGATGAACAATAGGTATTTTTTTTTAATGAGTAAGTAGGAATATAGTGAACACAGACATATTAATAATCTCCTTTATTGCATATTTTCATTCCTTTTCCAAGTGATGTGGATATTTAGTACTTGTTAGTCACTTCTGAATTATCCATAAAAGCGGGGGTCAGGTTCACATAGGAAAAATCCACATTTAATACAAAAACATGTATTTAGCTGATAGAATTTTCTTCCTTTAGAATCCTGACTTCACTCTCTGTGAGGAATAGTGAAGCAGCATCACAGGGTTTTACATCCATTCCCATTCTTGTCAGGGAGAAGGCCAAGAGGCAAGGAAATCGCGAGTATTGTGAGCCCACAAAACAAGGGGCACTGGGAACTCATGTCAGACTTATCTTTGTATTTCTCAGAAATAACTCAAAAATTAGCTAATCAAGATCTTTTCCCAGGTCAAAGGCTGCTGTTAGGACTACACATTTCCAGTAGGTGGCAGTATTTTCTTGCTTCAGCACAAGTAGAATTCTTTAAGATTTGCCTCAAGGTTTGTCGTATTTGTTTTTGTTTCTTAGTTTTACTATTCGTTAGTAAACTGCAGGTGACAATAAATACGTTAATCAAAGTGATGTTTCTTTTACTTTCATGTTACAAAATCACTCTTAGGGGTTTCCAAAAGCCCCAGATGGGAAACTTCTGTATAGGCTACAGTTGATAGCAAGTTAATACCGAGAGCTCTAACTCTCCTCTTTTCCTGGTAGAAGTTAGGCTAATTGATAGTAATGTCTTGGAGAAAATTGCCTCTATAGTAATAAAACAAACAAAAATAAAATACCGACTCTAGAATTTTTGTTTTTAGGGCAAAATATTCATTAAGCTATGCAGATAACTTTCCCAGGTGGTTAATAATGAACTTATAAAAATTATTCACACACTCTATTTTAATGGTAACACCTAAAAATTTTTGCAGCTCCACAAGATCTTTCAACACCCCAACAGATGTTTAGGTGCTGTCACATGCTGACAGGAACTACACGGTGCTGAAACCAGGTTTGGGGTAGAAAGGAAGAAAGTATTGAAATTCCAGGGACATATGCTGGAGTTGAAAGACAGAAGTGTTAATTAGTGGAATGTTATCTCAGACACTTTATCTTCAAAAATACTGTATTAGAGAGAATAGGGAAGGCTGGGTCTGAAACATATGTTTCACTGATTTCTCATAAGTACTTATTTTTATAAACAAAGCTTCAGGTTGCTAGAGAAAATGTTGGAGGGCTCAGTGTTTTCACTGTAAATAAGGAGACAGTCCGGATTTAGTCAAGTCCACCTGTGAATATTCAACTTACATTAGAGGATACAGCGAGTTTTAGGTTTCAGGGCATTTTCAACCAATTCTCTACTTTCGAGACTACGCGAGGGCACTTTCGCAGGCCGCCCTGTGGTGCTCGACTCCGACGCCGCATTCTCTTACCCTCTTCCGCGCCGCGAGGACCTCTGAAGCCCCAGCCTCGTCTCGGCTTCGCGCGCTCTCCAGGTCTAGGTAAAGTCTGCCCAGACCCGCCACTCAGCCGCGGGGACAGGTGGCCCCACCCGCCTCCCTGCCTCCCAGGCTGACGACGGTCGCCTCCGCTCTGGGCCCGCAGCCGCGGCCCGTGCCCCAGGCATAGCTCCCAGGCTGGCCCCAGAAGTCCGCGGCTTCCCCAGGGAAAAGCGAGGCCAGAGAAGGACGCAGGGCCAGCGGTGAGGCCGCGGACAGGAGTAAAGGGCATCAAAGGCCCGACCCGGGCGAGGGGTGATCAGACCAGGTACTTCTCGCGCTCTGCCCACAAGGACCCACTGAGCCCGGCGCCCAGGCTAGTCCAGCTCTGCGTACTGCCCCTCCACCTCCTCTGCCCTTGGTGTCCACGACCCCCCTCCACGCCCCCAGCGGCAGTGGCCCCAGGTCTCCACCATCTGCGAGCCAAGCTTCTCTGCCAACCCGGGCCCCGGTCAGGCCGCGGGGTCACCCTAGTCGGTGAACCACATTCCCAAGGACAAGCGGCCGGCGGCAGCACCGGCCCCCGTTCAGGCGCCCGCGGGTCCCCGCCAACCCGCGCCCCAGCCCCTCCAAAAAACGCAGGCGGCAGCGGGCAGGAATTCACTAGGACCCCTCCCCTTCCCCAAACTTCTTCCCTCCGCCCCGCGGTTCCTCCAACCCGACCCCTACGTGCCATTTGGCTCCTCCCTCTCTGCTCCCCTCCCCTTTTCTGGTCCCCACTTAGGAATCTGCTCTCCCACCCCCGCCGCCGGCCGGGTCCGGGGATCCTCCCCCCGACTCCCCCCGCGTGCCGCCGCCGCCGCCCGGGTTCCTCTCCCCCCCGCTCGGGCGCTCCCTGCCAAGCCCATGATGTAATGGTGTATGTTAATCAGTAGCATGTGGGGAGCTCCGGCTCGGGCGGCTCAGTCCTCTGCGAGCCGACACTGGAGGCAGCAGCAGCGGCGGCGGCAGCGGCCCGGACCCGCAGCGCCGCACTCTCTCAGCGCCGCCCGCCCCGACGGCATGGCCCGCGGCCCGCGCTCCGGGCGCCCCCAACCTCGCTGAGAGCCGCCGCGGGCCGGGACCCGTGCGTGGGGCCGCGAGCCGCCGGCATGAGCCGCGCGGAGGTGAGCGCCCCCTTTTCTTCCGCCCCGGGCAGGGACTCGCGGGCCATTGCGTCCCCTTCCCGGGGACTTTCCTCTCCGCTTGAGAAATTCGGGGAGCGGGGATGCTGGGAGCGAGCCGTCCCATCGAGGGCTGAGCCGCTGGGCTCCCTATTTTTTGCCGGCGGCTGCCACCCCGACAGGGATAGGACTGGGTGAGCCCACAAAGCTGAACTTTCTTCTTCGCGGTCGTTGGGGGGCGTGTGCCGGCCGCGCGGAGCCGCAGTCCCGCCGGAGCCACCCTGCCCGCCGGGGGAAGTAGTGCTGCGGTCTCGGGCTGTCTCCGCGATCCGCGTGCGCTCGGGCCGTGCAGCCTTTGGCCTGGGACGCGCGGACCAGTCACTGGGCTGGACAGACCCGCCCGTAGGCGGCGGCGGCGGGGGCAGGATGCCGAAAGCACACACGCTAGTACACACACATACACACACGCACACGCACGCACATTCTGATCGCTCCAGGCGAAGCAGGCCCTTGGAGACCTCCCGGGTGGGCTGGAGCGGTGAGGCGCGGGGGAGCCTGGGCTCCCGCTGTGCCTCCCCGCGCTGGGCGCGGAGCTTTGGGTGGGGAGAGTTTATTTTTGTCTCGAGCTGCTGCCGCGGCTGCTCACGGCCTAAATCCAGAGGGGCGCCTGGCGGTGGAGATGCTGGCTGTTGCTGTAGATGGAGCTGCAGCCGATCGGCTGCTTCTCCGGGAGGAGGAGGAGGAGGAGCACGAGGAGGAGGAAGGAACTCAGGCTGCTGCTGCCTCCGCCTCTGCTTTGCATTAGCCCCCACCCCCACCCCCGCTCCCCTTCGCAGCCGCATTGCAAGTTTTCTGTGCGAGGAAAATCTGTTGCTGGTGCTGGCGTTCGCCGGCACAGCCCCCGAGGCCACCAGGGCTGGGGTGTGTGGGGAGCACCGGCCGTTCGCAGCGCCAGCAACAGGAAGCCGTGGGGTCTCCTCCCGCCCCAGGGAAGGAGGCTTCTTGCCATTCCTAGAACGGGAATAGCTGTTCTCCCGTATCCGGAGGAGAGGGCGGCTGGAATTTGGGGGACCAATCCCCCTCGGGGCGCCCTTCCCCGCCCCCTCCAGTGCACTCGTTTCCCGGGCGCGTTCCCTCGCTGGCCGAGGTCTCACTGCAGCCCTTTCTCTCCTTCCAGTGGTGATCGCCGCTTGGGAATGCGGGCGTAAAGGGTCCGAGCTGCCGCCCAGAGGGAAAGAGACCCCGGAACGCCGGAAATCACCATCCCGGAGCTGTGAGAAGGGAGGGAAAGAGAACATTCTTCATTCAGTTTGTGTGCCTTGTGGGGAATTTTTTTTAATCGTTATTTTTTAAAAGAAACATTTCCGTGCTACTGTCTGTCATCATCTCTGGGGAAATCAGCCAGAACCACCGGAACGTAACCGAAACCAGACGAGAGAGGCAGGAGCCGAGGCAGTACCTGCAGCGTCCGAACACAGAGCCACCTTGGAACAGGAACGCGTCTCCCGCGGCCGCGGGGCTGCAGCTCAGCCAAACTTTGGGGCGGGAGGGGCGGGCTGGGGCTCCGAGGGGGCTTTGTAGACCGAGGGCCGCCCCTTAACCATGATGTTTCGCGACCAGGTCGGGGTGCTGGCGGGCTGGTTTAAGGGCTGGAACGAGTGCGAGCAGACTGTTGCGCTGCTGTCGCTGCTCAAGCGGGTGAGCCAGACCCAGGCCCGTTTCCTCCAGCTCTGCCTGGAGCATTCGCTGGCCGACTGCGCAGAGCTGCACGTCCTCGAAGGCGAGGCCAACAGCCCCGGTAAGTGCGCGGCCGCCGCCGTCCCGCCTGTTTCCCCCCTGCCACCCGGGTTCCCAGCCTCCCGCCCAGGCTCCGCCCCCCGCCTGCTGTTCCGCGGGGACACGGACCGCGCTGGCTCCCAGGGCCCTTGGCCTCTCAACCTCTTCCTAGCCCCAGCTCCTGCCGCCCACTTACCTCCGCTGGCCACTTTGGGTTTTTGCCCACTACCAACTCCTTCGGTCCATTCCGTGTGGTAGCTACGGTAGCATGAATGATTGATTTTTCTCTTATGCAGTTTCCTGGGAGATAAGTAAGTCAGGTCACGTAGAGTCTGGATTTTCTGGGCTTTTTTTCTTCTTTTGGGCAACGTGGCTCTGGATTTCAGCAATATATGAAGAAGCCCGAGACTGCTCTTCAGAAACCAAGCTTTGATTAGGCTGTATGAGCAATATATAAAAATCCAATTTTATTATTAGTTTTTCCACACGGGTATTCCAGTTTTAGAGCTCCGTCTTCTGAATAATATGTAGGTGACGCTACAGACTATTAAAATATTTGCAGTTCATATACTATTTGGATATACTTATCTATTGTGACGTTATACATATCAATATGGATTTCGTAGAAAGGGTTTCCAAGACAGCAGACATAAATCAAAGTCCTTGATGTTTTTTGTTAGGACACTTTACTGACTATAACAGAATTATTTCACATTACCCTGTTGGTATTTACAGACACCTCAACTAGCCTAGAAAGTGAATATACGCAAAAGGTCCAGCAGTTTGCTATTTGCTAGTGTGGGTGGTGACAGACTGAAATTATATCCTGGGGTGAGTGGGGTGAGGATGGGGGATGTGGAAAAGGTCTGTTGGCTGTAATTTTGGATAGGGGAAATTCTTTAGTTCCTGCTGCAGCAGGAGGGTGAACAGAGCCCCCAGTGTTTACTCGGAGAAAAGAATGCAGGGTCCTCTTCCAGCTGTTCCATGTTAGAGCTGCTAGTCTGCAAGACTCAGCAGAGGTCTGAGCTGCCATTTGATGACAAGGTCCAGTTGAGGGCAGCAGGGCCTGGGAGACACTAAAATGAGTGTGTCATCAGGGCAGCAAGAGGTTGAGCTAGTGTCCTCCTCACTCCTCCTCCCTGGTGTGGTGCTCACCATGCTGAAAACACCAGGATGGGATGTTTCCATATATAGAATCATAGGCTGGAAGTGACTGCTGGAAATCCTTGCAGCCCTTTTCCTGAGCAGACAGTACTGCACCCAGAGTACCCCGTGCTGCCAAGTATGGTGGGCCATACTGAGAGGGTCCCACCCGCCCCACTAGGATCTGGCTGGAGCCTAACAGCCCACCTTATTCCTTTTGGCAGGGTCCCCTTCCTTCAGTTCCACATTTATAAATAGCTGAAGGGCCAGCCTCCTTCATAAGGGTGTGGAAACATAACTAGGATAACTGATGTCTACTTTCTTTACTTCCATCCTTAATGTGACAGGGTAGCCTGGTTCACCTGCTTGATTTTGCTTTCTCCGGTTTGACCAACAAGGTTATATAAACTTTTGTGTTTTATGGAATGCAAAGGATTTAAGTACAGTCATTTATGTTGAATGCTCAACTTCAGTGCTTGTAGACACAGTTTAGGTTACTTGAATGTTAGAGCAACATTTTTTCCTCTAAGGAAAGAAGACTCCCCAGAAGAGCAGCAGTTTAGTAAGTGAAGCAATTAAATATATTTAAAAGAAGTTGCTTACTTTAAAAATCTTGTAATTTAATAAACCAAGAAAATATTGAACTTTGAGTTATTATAAGTAATTTCATAATTTTTTCCCTCAAAGAAATTTTTTTCCATACTTATTTGTGTAAGGTGTCTTCCTCTTCATGCTGTTAAATGCTGTAGATGTACGCCATCTAGAACCATTATGTAACATAAGGACCATTTTCCGGTTTCTGGATTAATCTTTCAACCCAGACAATTTGCTTCCTTGGAAACCTTTGCACTTGTTTTGTTGTGTGGCCAGGACAGAAATTCATTAGTGAGGTCATGTGGTGGTTTGCTTTACTTCTGCAGCGTGGGGACCACAGAGAGCATCAAGATATGTCATAGCATACCTGAGTCTGGAGTGTAGTTCTCTTATGGAACTGGAACCTAGCCAAGACCCAGGAAAGGGACAAAAATGCCCATTCAGCAACCAGAATAGTTGGCATAAAGTCCCAGAGAATACTTTAGACCCTTCCTTGGAACATGATTTTGGTCGTAATCTTATTTTGGACAACAATCCTAATGTTTTTTATTTGAAAAATAATCCATTGTATTTTATGGGTAGCACATTTAGAACCAGATGAGTGGCTGCCATAACTAGGAGTGAAAAGTGATCTCTGACAGTTTGACAACCAAGGAAAAGACAGAAAATTTTTAATTTTAGTCGCAAAATTGGGAGTGAAAGCTTTGAAGATTTGGGAATGTTAGCATAGGAATTCTCAGTTGACTCTACAGGCATTACTTTATAATATAATGGCTATTTACCATTAATGAGAGTGAACTACTGAAAAGGAAACATTTTTTAAAATACACTCTTGAGAAAAGAGAGAAATGTGCCATAAACTTTGGAAATATTCACACTTAAGATAATTGACCTCCAAAGCTCTTTCAGTCTGTAAAGCTCTGACCCATTCAGGAAAGTAGGCTATGTAGAATGACTCATTCATTGGCTGGCTGAGGTTTCCTATACCCAAATCACCGTGTATCACTTACTTGATTTTATAATCATTAATTAAACAAGCACACACATTTCTTCTGATGTTGAGAGATTTTAAAACTTGTGAATGGGAACCAAATTCATATCTTGGGCTTGATCTTAGTGTAATAAAAAAAAAATTAGTAATAGTATGCACTTGGCTTTGTTTCCTCCAGGACCATCTTTAGAGAGAGAATCCTTTGCATTAAACCTGGTTTATTTGAGATCTGTGGGGTGTATTTTGATACTAACTTTTCATTCTCTTAAATTTAGCATTCATTAAAAATCTAGTGGTTCACTGGTTTATCCTTTGCCTCAGGTTCATGGTCATCTCAGATTGAAAAATAAAAATGGCTAAGTCACTTATTGTGTGTGTGTGTGTGTGTGTGTGTGTGTGTGTGTGTGTATCCAGATTGGGTCAGTGGGTATCGGTCATGATCAGCTCTTCAAGTAGAGGCTTGTTCCCATAAGCCTCATAAACTTAGTTAAGCGCCCTTCCGCCACCAACCCAGGTTAACACTGAGACTACTGACCAGTCTCAGAGTCTCACTTTGTAGATGACTGTTTCTGGAACTAATAGGTCATTCAATACCTAAAAATGGCAAAAACAGAACCTACTGGATTTACCTCCAGCTCCCCCAAAGAAAAATAAGTTCTGTGGCATTGTTTATTTATGACTTTTGCCATTTGGATTTGAAATATATTTTCCAATGGAAACAGTATAATAAATGGAGATTTGTAAGTGAATCCACGATGACTTATTAACTCACAAAACAGTGCATATTTTTGTGGAGAAATTGCATCCGTCTGCAGTAAATAAATGTCAAAATGGTGGTTGGTTTGCTTGTAGTTAAATACAAGAGGAAGGATTTTCTGAAATGGTGCTTGAGACAAAACTAATTGTGACATTGCAAAGGGCTAGTGCGCATATTTACTCTCATTAGAGGATGAAGATGCTGGCTCCATGAGTTTTATGGTGTTTGGTTTCCATATATGTAGGTATGCCATACCCTGAGTTGCTTTTTTAGATCACAAATGGAATAAAAGGAAAGTAGAAGAATAGAGGTTTTCCTGATGATACTGAATAAGATCTTGTTTGTAGTTCTTTCTTTAACTTGTTCATTCCACATACATTTTCTGTCTGCTCGCTGTTTTCCTGGCCTTGTGTCATGCAGTGGGAATACATAGGTAACCTACTATAGTCCAGTGTATGGCACATAGATATTAGGTGTTGACTAAATGACTGACACAATATCATGGGTAGAGGCAGGGTTCTGGAAGTAGCTAATTCCCTGTGGGAGTCAGGGAAGACTTCACTGAAGAAAAGATATGTTTGAGTTGAATTTTGAAGGGTTAATAGGAGTTGGTCCAATACATTAAAGGATTGTAGAGAGCAGGCATGAAGGTGTTTTCTAGGCAGAAAGGATAACATTTATAAAAATGTTGCCTTAAGAAAAAGCCCAGTTGTGTGTAGGAAATAGTCAGTTCAGAGTGTCTAGAAGAATCTAGAATGTAGAGCTCTAAGAGGCAGAGTTTAAAACAGAAGCTATGGGTGCACAGGACTTTGTCAGCTAAGGTATTTGGACTTAACCCAGCAGAGATGATAGAAAATCCAAGAAGACTTTTAGGAAAGGAGTTAAAAGATGAAAGTCGTGTGTGTGCGTGTGTGTGTGTGTACACTTTTTAATATATGTTTTCCAGTATATACATGATCTTTTGAGAGGCAAAAATAAGAGAAGACAGTTTGGTTCAAACAGTTTCCGTTTTGGCCACCTGGTGGGCATCATCACAGGGCAGCTTTGTTGCTATCAGCATTGCTCTGTGGGGGAGAAGAAAGGATTGAGGTGGAGAGGAAAAGAAAGCACCATCCAGGTGGCCATTTATTCATATCCATGGGAGGGCATATGTCCTAGAAAATGCTTAGAGTATGAATTTCGAAATCAGTCAGACTGGGCTAGTCAATTAATTTCTGAGCCTCAGTTTTCTCATCTGTAAAATGGAGCTAATAAAACCTCATTATTGTCCAGAGGTTACTTGTTAATAATCCAGTAAGGACCTATTCTATTACCTACATTTAAATTTGTTTCTAATTAATATAGAAGGTTTATAAATAATGTTTGCTTAAATGATAGGAAATCTTTTTATTTAAAGGATTATCAAGAAGAGATTGGACATGATGTGGAACCCTGAAAATATATGAGCCTACTTGGCTCTACCTTCTACATTTTAGCTTTGTTGTTCTCTATCATGTTGGGTTATAAAAAATGCAGCACTGACCCAGTTTTCCCAAGTAACCTATCAACACTTTTTTCCTTCAGTTGGTGAATCTGAAAAGAAGAAATTATTTCATTGAATGAAATATATAAGGACTTTGTATCTGGAACACTTTTCACTTAGAGTGCTGTAATTTCCTTTGGGTTGGTCGTACCCATCCATACTCTTTATCGTGAATAACCTGGATTCGGTTGTTTAGCTTGGGTGCTTACGGGCTTTGGCAGCTGAAGATGTGTTGTAAACAGGTCCTATCAAAGCAAGGAAAAGGCAGACAAACTTACCAGTAGTCAAATTGGTTTATTTATGTTTAAACAAACAGATGAGGGTGAAATGAGAGTCAGAGGGTTGAGAAATAACTGAAAATTCCCCAGCATGGCTGACAGAAGTGTAATTCTAAAGAGAATTCACAACATTGTAGAAGAGAAAATATTGTTTCTTCTTGACCTGAGGAGAAATTGGGAGGTTTTCTTTCATAAGCAAAGTGCAATGTATAACTCATTTTCTAAGAAAGATGTAGTGCTCATAAATCTTTTTTTTCTTTTTAAAATATAATTACTACTTTAAGTTTTTAGCCTGTTCCTTTCTACCACCCATCTAATCATTCCAGGGCCTTTCTGAGTTCATTCAATTCATGTAGATTAAGAAGTAGAATCACGTGTCTCCTCTGAGATGTTCTTTTGGCTTCCAAGAAAGCCTCCAGAGGCAAGAATCTCCCAAAGAAAGCCGAACTTCCAGAACAGAAGCCAAGCTCTGTCTAGTTGAGACTTGAGCCATGCTCTGAAGGTTGCACCCCAAGAACCAGGTTGGAGTTTGGGGGAACTAGCCTGCTTTTATATAGGAGTATATCACTCTTTGAGACTTATAAGCTAGTTCTAGGGTTTTGTTCCCACTCTATATATCAACATTTTAATACAGTGTTCTTTGTCTTGGTTTACTAGAAAAAAATCAATCAAATGATTTGGAGGTTTCTTTTATACAATAGATAATACGTACTATTAAACCATACCTTGCAAAGAGTTTTTAGTAAGAAACTGTGGGGCCAAGTTTCTCAGTACTTATTCACCAAGTATCTCAACAGAGAGTTGGGTGCTGTGTCAAAGGCAAAGTAGGCGTAATGATTTCTCTCAAGGAGCTTACCTTTGAGTTGTGGAAGTAAAACAAACATATGACATATATGTGAGTATATATTATATATATATATATGTATATGTGTGTGTGTGTGTGTGTGTGTGTGTATAAATAAAATAATTTGACCATACATAGTTGCTAAATGCTATGGTGCTATGGTTCTGATGAGAGAACAAAGCTGGAGTTGAGTGAAAGGGAGAGATGGGATGTGTTGACTAGGCCAAGTTAATAAGTAATGAGTGGGAGAAGTAAACTGAAGTGTGTCATCTGGAACAGGTGCTTTAGGGCTCCCAAGATCCTGCCTTTTTAGTGCCTTTAATGAGAGTTTCATTAAGGAAACCACACATATAGGGGGACTCTGTGCCTGGGTCATGTTTGGGGCAGGCTTCTGGACCTTTGGAGGACGAGGATGAGTATGTTAGAGAGAAGGCAGCATGATGTGTTTTGTCCATCGGAAATGATCTCTTGAGTGGAATAAGGAACAAATTAAACACTCTTCTGATTTCTAACATATTTAAAAGTAGGAAAACAAAATATCTGCCCACCTAACATTTTCATCCCTCTTAGGTATCCACAAAATTATGAGACTTAGTAATAGTTCTTTTGGCTCCTCCCAATAGGATACTTTTGTATCACAGCTAGTGTTAAGTAGAAATATCTGAAATGCAGGAAAAGATAAAAGTGTCTTAGATTAGTTCTCAACATTTAATGCACATACAAATCATGTGGGGATCTTGTTAAACCTAAAACTCATAGAGGAGCTCTGGGTAGGGAGGAGGGTGGGCTGAGCTCCTGCATTCCCCCCCCCCCACCCCACCTCTTTAATTCCCCACTTCTTCCCTTCCACCCCTGACCTACAATGTTGCCATTTCCCCCTTAAGAACTGGATCTCTGAAGGTGGGGCGTACACATTCATGTGGGCGGGCACCCCGGGGCAAGGACCCAGGACCTTTTTCATGTAAAGCAGACATGCTAACCACTGTACTGTGGAGCCATCCCACACTATGGAGCCACCCTTCCTATATCTCTAATAAACTCCTAGGTGATGATGCTGCTATAAGGGAATGGACCACACTTTGAGTAGAAAGATCATAGGTTATTAGAAGTGGAAGGTAATTTAGAGGTAATTGGTTCATTGGCTTTCAAGTTTTATGGATGTATATCAGAAGACTTTTGTTTGCAAGTGAAAACTTAGATGGAAGCTTATGGGAAGTAGATGGTACTCCCATCCCTCCATCACCCCCCACCCCCCAACTCTAAGGAGAGCAGTTGGAGAATCTCTGGCCAAGCACTATAATTTTCCCAGCCTCAGAAACTTTCGATCTGTCTCTCAAAGCCCGAATGGAATCTGGGTTTGAGGAAGGCAGAGCTGGCTTCTGTTGTAGCATTTTCCTGAGCTTTTTGGACGTACCCTTGCTGGAATTTCCAGGCATTCTAATGATCGGTGTCCCATGGAAAATGAGGCTCCAGGAAAGATTCATTTTTGCTAATGCTATGGCAAAGAAAGAGCAGGAATGTTAATTCCAGAGACTGGATAGGAGAAATCTCTTCCTTCTTTCCCAGCACTCTCCCATAAAGCTCAATCATTGGAATTTCTGAAATGGCTTATCCTCATCTTTGAGTAGAATTCATGTGTTGTGTGTGTGCAGCATAAATACACACTTTTATCTATGTGAGTTTGTGCACAAATATGCGATATGAGTGTGTGGCTAAAATGGCAATGCTGAACCACTTCTGAATTTCTAAAGAGTTGTAAAAGAATAGGGGAGTCATCTGAAGTCTCCATAAATAACATTGTCTAAGTTTGAAAAAGAAAAAAAGAGGGCGAAAGTAGGTTCAGTACCTTGTAGAGATCTGGATGGTTAACACTGATCCTGTGTAAAATACCAGAAGAGTATTTAAAACTTGATTTGCGAGTATTTGGTTGAGGAAATAGGAAGCAGCCTGGTTTTCCTAAGAATGAGAAAAATGGGTCATGGAGAATTAATGCCATTTCTTTTTTGATGGGGGAATGGGAAAGGAAGAGAGATAGCATTTACAGAGAGGTGTCTGTGTTGTGGGCAGATACAGGAATTCTGATAGGCATCCCATATCTAGGATTCAGCACTGCCTTTGATAAAGTCCCTTAGTTCCTGATGAATAAAATGGAGACATGGGTGGGGGAAGGGCGGGTCTGGGAGAGAATGTAGTCGGGTGGGGTGGTGTTAGAGTGGCTTCAGGGAGTGACAGGCCTGGCTTTGACTGCTGTCTGCCTCAAGGAAGGTCTTTGGTGTGGTGCCTCGGGGCTCACATGTTCTATAGCATTATTCGTGTTGATGTGTGACTTAGTCTGGGGTCGCCAAGAAAGTAGAACCTGAGGCAAGGGCTGCATGCAGGTTGTTTAATTTGGGCATTGATCCCAGGGAATGAAGGGGCTAGAAGGAAAGAAACAGGGAAGGAGGGAAAGCCAACATACGCCTATGTTGGTCACTATCAAGCTGGTCACTACTATGGCAACTGGGGCTTAGTCCCATGGGGACTTTCTCAGGGGTTATGTGGACTGTGCCTCAGAGGGGATGGAGGGACAGACGAGGTGCAAATTTATTCACAGGCTCCCTTTCATCTTTGTCAAGGGATTTCTGGGGTGCTAAGTTCATGTACTTGCAGGTTCGCACATGTATGAGCCGGAGCCTTTCTACAATGTCCCATGCTGTGGTGTCAGAGGAGCCCCAGGACAGAAAGCTAGTGAGAAAGGGGACAACTGAGGCAGGATGCTGTCAGGTTATACCTGCCTGAAGTTAGTGGCCACAGCAAGTGCTGCAATGGTAGCTGGGCTGCGAATGTGTAGTTATCAAGTCTGTGGGTTAACCTAGAGGGATAGCTGAGGGCTCGATGACAGAATCGTGATCCAAATAGTATTTGAATATAACAGGATGACTGTTAAGCCACTAAAAGCATAGCCTGTGCCTTTGCATCCCTTGAACCTAGCTTAGAGAAGGCATGGTTAATCAGTAGAGTGCATGAAAAGGACTTCTAGCTTTTAGTAGACTTAGAGCTTAGTATGAATAATATCACAATGTGATTGCCCCCAGAGCCACTAAACCTTTAGCAATACATTAGATATATGATACAATATATAATAATATTGTATGCAGAACAGGTCTTCTGTTATGAATACAATACAAGGTCTGGCCAGACTGTCCCTTGAATCTAGGTACATACTTTGAAGGAAATGGACAAGTCAGAATGTGGCCAGAGGAAAGAGCATGGTGGGGAACTTGAGAACCAAGGGAACATTTAGGCTGGAGAAAAAGGTGAGCAGAAAACATAACGACTGTCACTGATTCTTTGAAAATTTGTCTTGAAGTTGGGTTCAGTTCTGTATCTGTGTAAAGGACTGTGTGTGGAAGCTGCAGTTCATTTAGCTAGAAGTAAAAAAAAAAAAATTATACTGATTAGAGCTTCTAAACAATGGCATATGCTGTTTTGGAGGCAGTGGCTTGGGTTTCTCCAGAGGTGGACAAGCATTTAGCATTGTGCAGGGCACAGAATAATACTACATAAGACTGGCTCCTATTCATTGAGTGCCTGCTTTGTGCCAGGCAACTTAGTGAATTCTTTGCATACATTATCTCTTTATTCATCCCAACCACCCTGTGAGATGAGGTACAAACTGTCCTCATTTCATTGGTCAGGGAGGAAACAAGCAATCTCACTTTAGCACCACTCAACATGCCTCCCCACTGGAGAAAGTCAATAAGAGTTACTTTAGAAAAGGAGCTGTGACCTCTTGGTTGACTTCCAGAGTGCCTCCTAACCTTAAGAATCTATGACTTCTGTGAATTGGGAATAAAGATAAGAAAATAAAACTGTCAGGAGCAGAGAGGAAAAATAGAGACAGTATGAGTGAGTGAGTGAATGAATGAATGAATGAATGAATAAAGGTCTTAAAAGTCTTATTTAAAAGTCAGATTATTTCCAGTGTATTCCTCCTATACTTCTTGGCCTGTTTGGGCCACGGATTTGTGGCTTTTGTTTAAGAAACATATTATAGAGTGATTTTCTGTGTTTTTTTTTTTTTTTTTTTTAGTAGGCAATGAGGCAAGGCTAGGTCACAATGATGAGTAGGGCCACCATGCTGAAGGAAAGATGTAATCAACTGAATTGATTCTTGCTTTCTTTGGGTCACCCAACAGCGCTGATAAGCCCTGAATGTGTCAGTCATTTATTAGCAAAGTTAACTCATAACTGTAGTCTATACCTCTGAATCTTTTTGTTCTCTCCATGTAGTCCTAAAAGTGACCATAGGATAGATATTCTTTGTATGGTAGTAGCTACGTTTTCTTTCTTTTTCTTTTTTCTTTTTCTTTTTTTTTTCTTTAGCACTTTCTAAGTGTCAGCTATTGTGCAGATACCTACACATACACACAACTGCTATCTCCAATTGAATAGATGAATGATTCAAAGAAGCAGAACTAATGGTTGTGAAAATTAAATGCAATATATTACAATAATTAGATAATGTGCTAATTACTACCCAGAGTCTTGCATATAGTAAATACTTAAGAATAACCGGTTTCTAAATTATATACATCCCACAAAGTAGATATTATCTCCATTTTACAAATGTGCAGACTTAGGTTGAGAATGTTTGGAAATGTACTAAGCTCACCAAGGTATTTCTGATCCAAAAGCCCGTGTTGAACCTTCACCCCCATGTGAATGTTGCAGATCTCTTCCAGTTACTAGGTAAACAAAATTGTTGGCATTTAAAAGAAAAGCACTTGAGGATATTTCATGGTAGTTTTAATGTATTTCATTCTAACATTTTATAAATTTATTCTTGGAAGAATTCTTTTCAGCTTTTCCATTTTAATGTGCTTCTTATTTATCAGATTTTAATCTATGGAGCTTGATATGCCTTGACTTCTTTTTTACACTGGCATTTTTTTAAATTAAGTGAAGTCATTGATTTAAACATTTCTCTTCCTAGGAGGGAGACTCAAGGAACAGAGGCTTCTGCTGCCTCTGCATGAATGGGCAGGACTTGGGGAATGAAACAGGCTCTCCAAGCTGCAGAGAGGAAAGAATGAGGAATGTGTTATCTAATAGCTTATGGCATCCTTGACATTGACACACTAGCAATTGATGAGCTGGGACAGGATCGCTTTAGGATCTGAAGTTGGGCAAAGCACCAACTTGAGGGCTGTAAATTAAAACAAGCTTTCTCATTGTTTGTGAATGGGGGGAAATTTCTGAAGATTAGTTTAGGAAAACATATGTAATAGCTTTTGTAAGGGGGAATTCTACTCATTCCATTTTCTAGCAGCATAAAATTAAGGAGGTGGAAGAGACCTCATCTACTCCAGCCCCTCTGTTGAAGATTTGAAAAGACTGGGGTCTGCTACCAGCTAGTAGGGAAAGGGCTGGTGTTACACCCTGTCACTTCCCGCCACCTGTGACCTGGTATCTCACAACTTTCCCAGGATTGACTCAGTCACCAAGGTCACCACATCAAGGGACTGTTTGTACTGGGCATGAGTGATGCTTTTTTTACCTGAACATCAAAGATAGCATTCATCAAGATGGTCTCTTTGACGTGATTTCCAGATGCCCCCCTCTTTTTTTTTTTTTTGTTTCTTCACTCAAAATAAAGCACGGATTTGTTTTTATTGGACGATGATTACCACGCATATTTTGCAGTATAGTGTAGGAAGGTTTGGCTTGATTTTAGTGTGTTTTAATCACAGTTCCAGTAATGTCCTCTTGGTTTATGCAGAATCTGACTCAGCCACTCTGGAGTTACCCTAAATCCCAGCAGAGAACTGGAGTCATTGGTGACTGCCCCACTGCCTGTGGGAGGGACTTCACTCACTGGTGAAGAGGTTCCTCCCTGGGTGTTCACTTGCATGGTGTGGGAAACCAACTGCAGCTCCTCAGTGTCCTGATCCCTCAGGCTTGATGTCACCCTGCAGGTACTGTCACAGTGCCAGGCATTGGCATGTCTTCATTTCAGACTAGCCCGTGTCTCTTTTGTCTCCTAGCACCTAATATTGTGCTTGGCACACAGGTGGTCTCAGTATGTTTTCACTGAAAGAATAGACGGATGAATACAGAGAAGCTTAGCTCATAGCCCTAGTCCACAAGGGGTTTACATCTCGGCTGTGAAGAACACCTAAGTACATAAAGATTTAATAATAGAATGGGATAAGATGATAATCCTAGTGCTGTTACCAAGACGTATGCGCTAAAGGCCAAATGTGAGAAATAGATGCTGTTGCTTTTCAGTCTCCTACAGAAGACCTGAGCTGGGGTCTTGGCATCATCATTTAGAAGTGTGTCACCTTATAAAAATTATTCAAACTCTCAGAGCCTCTGTTTCCTCATCTGTGAAATGGAATTACCCCCTATGATAGTCACAGAGCTATTATGAGGATGAATTGGAATAACATGTGTGTAAAGTACTTTGTAATGCAGAGTGCCATTATTCTCAAATGACCAACTGAAATGTGGGTGTTTAAAAGGTTCAGGAAAAGATAACAGTGTATTCTTTTTCAGAGCTTTTGCTCATTAGAAAGAGCTGAAATAAGCACATGGTTCTCTTGATGAACACCAGCCACCTCTGGGCCTGGACCAAGGCCTGGATCTGATGAGTCAATCAGGACTCGCAGCTGTATGGCTCAGGCTGGCCTGGCTGTAATTTGTCAAAGTTCAGTTTGTGTCCACTTTTATCCTTTAATTGATTAGATCATTGAGTGCACTCTTCAAGTAAGAAGGACTTAGATGTCAGTGCTAAAGAATTTCTTTGGGAATGTTACATAAAATGCTGTGTTGTGACCACTGTACCCCCGCCTGCAAATATTCTAGCATGAATGTTCAAGGAGTCAGTGAAAGCATGCCATAGAGATTTTATACATAAATTGGCAGGTCTGGATTCTTTAAAAATGTGTGATAATTAAGTTTTTAAAAAGTTTTATTATTAAAGAGGTAACTTCATAAAAGTTATTATTCAACTTAACATCATTTAGTGAGAAACCTTTGAGTATTTTTGCATACCTCAGCTAAACAAGAAAATAATTATGTTTTGCTTTTTATTTTTTAACATTATTTCCACCTTTACCTTTTGTGAAACAAGTGTTAGTTGGAAAAGGAGGACGGCTTCTTGTCATTGTTCTTGTTTGTTTTTTACAAAACCTCCCTATTCTCACATTTTCTTTTTGTGGCAGAATGAGCTGTGTTAGCAAATTTTCCAGATTATTGTGGTATTTGCAGATGATCTGAGCACAGGTAAAATATTGAAATTGTGAGCTGTAAGGTCAAACTCGAACCTTGTTTGTGATTCTGATAGTAAGCTGCTGGTGGGTTACATGGAAATAATTACAGTGCATATATGTTTAGTTTGCAGTATTTTAGATGAGAATAATTAGGGCAGAATCATGGTTGCTGGTTTTCTTAAAGACCTTCCCCACTTCTCATTGAGAGAGGGGAAGACTCCTAGAGTTAAAACAGGAAATGCCTAGGTATTTTGTTGTTTTCCTCAAGAGTTAAAACAGTGAGTGGTTTCACCAGCTGATGTTCAGCAGTTGGATAAAAGACAAAGAAGGAGGTGCCTCACCATTCCCGGTGTCCCCGCACCCTCTCTGCAAACTACCAGCTCAGCACTTAGCACACTGGATCACAATTACTATGTTAGCTGAGGGATTGTTCCGGAGTAAAGGAAACTATAAGGAGGTGACAACTTAATGCAACATGGGATTCTGGATTGGATCTCGGTTGATAAAAAGCATTGCCATAAAGGACAGTATTGGGACAACTGGTGAAGTTTAAATGTGGACTCTATCCGTCATAAGGGATAATATAACAGTTTTAAATTTCCGTATAATTATATCTTGACCACATCAGAAAATGTCATTAAGACATGCATACTGAAGTCTTTTAGTTGAAGGGGCATGATATCTGCAACTTACTCTCAAATGGTTCTATTTAAGGTGACAAAGACTAAGAATTGATGAATTTTGGTGAAATGTGTATGAGAGTACATTTTTAAAAATGAAAAGTTCAAAATGTTTATCTTTTTATACCAACACCCTACACTGGAACATTGGCTCCAGGAGGGCAGGGCTTATGTTTTATCACCCTTGTGTAGGTTGCCAGATAAAATACACAACGCCCAGTTAACTTTGAATTGCAGATACACTATGAATAATGGTGCATATTTGTATCACTTACACTAAAAAAATGATTTGTGGTGTATTAGCGATTCAAAGTTTACTGGGGGTCCTATATTTTTATTTGCTATATCTGGCAATCCTGCTTTGAGTCAATAAGTGCCTCTCCTACCAGCAGAGCGACACCTAGAAGGTGTTCCTCTGTTATGGTGAATAAATGGCGTGGGTTTTCAGAATTCTGTTTTGTAGCTCCTATTAGATAAACCCATTGCGTCTGAGCACAGAGCCAGGACTTACCTGTTCTTGGACATGATCTCCTCCTTGTCCCTGTCCCTTTGATCTTTTCTCTTTGAGCTGATTCCAGCTTTCTCCATTTCTCTGTAGTTGGTGGAGTCAGCTGGGTTACACTTTATACTAAGTTACCTACGTCCTGACACTCCTGACAGTTTTAAGATCTTCTTCTAACACACTTGAGTAAAATGGATACTGGAATCTATTTTGACAGCTGTTGAAAATCTATCGCTGTTGCTATAGCAGGTTAAAGAGGTTATTTGTAACACTGGTATTATTCAGTGAACCTTTTGAAAAGATGTGCACACTGTTCCATCAAATATTATTTTATAGAATTTAAATGATTTTGCTGTTCACAGAGAAATCATCAAATTTAATGCTCTTAGGGATTATACACTTAGTAATATTTTCCATTAATTTTCCCCACCGATGTGGTAATAGCATATTACAATGGTCTCAATTACCAGTGCCTTTTAAAATACAGGTGTAGAGTCTTTAAATACAGCTAGTGGGTTGCCAGCTGTCCTAGTGATAACCTTCTCTTTAAAAGTGACCTTTGAGCAATTTCATAAAGAATGAATATTTATATTGTTTTGTTGTTGAGTTGCTAAAAGAGGGGTCTGTGCTAGTGACAGGTGGCTTCAGTTGGTCTGCTTTCATTGAAATTGACTCAAATAAAGCATTGTGTTATTTTACCATTGGAATTGTGATTATGTGCTAGACTGACTTCATTTTTGGAATTGCATTTCAGTGTTGAGGTTTGGGTTTAGGGTGGGGTATCTCGCATGTACACGAGTCGAAGAGCTTACAGATAAGACATAGCAGCTGAGGGATAAAACATCCAGGGTTGTCTTTATGCAGCAGAGGAATTTTTACCAGAGAAGCTGGTGTTCTGCTGGGCTTTAGGTTTAGAGGCAACTGTTCATATTAACTCTTTAGACTTGAATTTTTCCTTTTATCTCAGGTCCAAAGCATTGAAGAGGGCCCTGTCAAATTAATTGTCAGGACAGTGCTTAGCACTTAGTAGGCACTCCAAGTAAAATTTGTTCAATGGAATGAACTAGATAATCATATTTATGTTATTATTTCACTTTTAATATGATTTAATTACTTGAAATAGATCTTTCAGTTACTGCCCTTTCCCAATTGCTTGGCAACACAATTGTTAACTTGTTTTATGATTAAAATAAATGTTCCAATCTAAGTTTATACTAGATGAGATTATAGTATAAAGAATTAGGAACATTAAATGAGTAAAATGGAATTTGACACAAAAGCTATTTCTGAGAAATCTATTTTATTAAATATACTTTCTTCTGTGTCTGAAAAGATTTATCAAATTGTGCAAATCAGGTCCTAGCAAACTGGATAAAAGTGTTTTTAAAAAAGACAAAAATCTTACAAGAAGAATTACATTTCTATTGTAGAAAAATTGAAAAAAAGAAAATCACATAAATAACACCTATAATTTTATTTCTCATTTTATTGAGTATATTTAGAGTCTTCTTTCCTACCATAAATACATGAATAATTTTTTATACAAATATACAAAATAGAACTATATGAACATATTATATACAGTGGTATGTATGTGTTTATATACTGTTTGGTGAAAAAAATGTTTAAACTGCCTTTTTAAACTTACCATGTCATTCATATTTCAATGCATCATCATTAATTCTTTTACAATACTATTTTTAATGACCGTATTGCATTTATGGTATATGGCCGTGCCATAATTTATTAAACCAAGTCCTTCCACTTGGTCATGTCGGTTATTTCCATTTTCCAATAATGCTGTGATAAACATCCTTGAAAGCATGGTTATTACTTTGGAATATATGCCTGTAAGTACAATTTCTGGGTCCCAGTCTTTAAGATTTTGCAAAAAGTATGTTAACCATATTGTCCTGAAAGTTTGGACCAATGAATGCTCTTGTGCGCATTTAAGTATGTTACTTCTTGTTCACTGTTTTCTGCATTGGGCATCAGAACAAACAAAAGGAACCTTTGTTTGATAGGTTCTTATTACTTTCAGGCTCATTTCTTTGATGATACTTTCCCTGTATTTATGGTCTTGCTGTAGTTTTTATCCTTCTGTCTCCTTTTTCATTAGGACATTTGTTTTTACTTACTAATTGGTGAGCACCCTTTAGTATATATATATTCCATTTTTGTATGGTATGATTTAATGTCTAGAGGTTTTAAGTTCTGATGCAGTCTGAATTTTTTGAGAGCAAGGGTTAATTATATCAAAAGCTTCTTATCTCTCCGTGTGTGGTAACATTTAGTGTTCCAAAAGAAGGAAGTCACTGCTCTGTTTCATCTAATCATCTCAGAAGCATTTTAAGTTATTAAAATAAAACACAACTTATATATTAAGAGATGTTTCTGTGTTTGCATTGTTTAAAGAGTATGTCAAAGTTCAAATTAGTACTTTTATCCTAGAAAGTTCTCATTTTGGAATTTGGTCTATTTATCCCAACTAAGACACATTAGAGGTGGGACAAGTGTTAAAATGGACAAGTGATTCATTGTGTGTGAAATTTTCTAAAGACAGAGTAAGTTACATAGTCATTTATCAGGAATGCCTAGATGTGGGGATAGAAACACTTACTGCGATAGGTCTGTTAAAGCTGCCGGTTTTCTGATTCATAGACACCTACTGGGTCAAAAAGCCTCATGTTTTCACTCTAGTGTGTTGGAATTTTATAGCCACATGTGGTGTGGATACTTTGATTGGAGTTTCCATGTTGATATTTTCCCAGTCTATTTTGCATCAAATTTATGTTACCAATATAAGTAGTAAAACTCAGCTCTAAGCAAAGCTATTTAAGAAGCCAGACAATATTAACATCAGTTAGAACCAGTGATTCTCAATGTGGGGAGGACATATGTCCTTCCAGGAAGTAATAAGATGTCATTCATTCATTCGCTAATTTTTATTTTGTGCCTATTCTGAACTATGTTTTTGTAAGAGGGAACACATACCATATTAGAAGTTGAAGATCCAGCTGTATACAAGACATAGCCCCTTCCTTAATCTGAAAGCAAAGTCCATCACTTTGGTTTGTTTCAATCATGGTATCTTAACTTTAATTTTCAGAAGTTCCTTCTGACTGCTCTTTCTCTCAAAGTATGCCTGGCTTACTTCACATGCTTCAGGTCTCTGCTCATATGTCTCCTCAGAGAAGCTTTCCCAGCCACCCTCTCTAAACCCTTTACCCTGATTTATTTTATTTTATCTATGATGTTCATCACTGCATAATGTATTGTATGTCATCCAAACCCCCTCACTAGAATGTAAGGTCCATGGAGGAAGGGAGTTGTCATTTTGTTGATTGTTCCACCCCCCCTCCCCCCTATATGAAACAGAACATGGAATATAGCAGGAATGCAAGGACTATTTGTTGAGTGAATTAATTCACTGAGCATTTGTCTACCTATAATGTAGCTGGCTCTGTAGGTGGTGATAAGTGCTATGAAGAAACATAAAGCAAGTTAAGGAGACAGGGAGTTCTTAAAAATGTCCATCTCAAGGGCCTGGGTGATAAAAGGTGGGAAGACATTGACTAGGTGGCCTTATCTTCCCTTTTCTCTCTCCTGAGCATCTCTTTGAGTCCTTCCCTCTCCTTTCTCTTCTAGTCATGTTATAGCCACTCTGTCAGTTGTGCTGAGTCTTTCTAAGGAATGGCATTACATTCTTTTCATTCCTTACTCCAAGATGACCTTCCCACTTGAGTGGCATGAAGACCTGTATGTGATCAACTCTTGAGCCTTGTATTTTCCAGATTCCCAGCTAACATGCTTTGCAGCAGCTAGGTTCTTCTAGAAGTAGCCAAAGCCTGCCTTAGGATTTGAGGGGTGGCCAAAGCTTAGAAAGTATTCAAGGATGCTTTTATTATGGTTTTCATTTTCTTCTTTACTAATCACATGATTCCGAGCTTACATTCTTTGAGAGATGCATCATAGAAAGATGTAAAATTTTTAAAAATGAGAGTTCCTTATCTCAGATCTTCTCTTTCTCTCAGTTGCTTTAGTAGCTTAACAGTCAAACCTTCCAAGATCTTGGTCAGTGTCTTTCAATGGCAGTGTAGTAGCACCCAGCGAGGATGGATGAGGGGCTATTTATGGGTTATCACCACGACTGGATTTTTGCACCCGCTGATAGGGGAACACAACATCCTACAATAAAAGAGACAGTTGTTCCAAGATAAATTGTCCTGCCCAGAATGCCAATAGTGCTCTTAGCAAGGAGTGCTGATTCTATCCCAGTTTTTCTAAATAAGAATGGCTGTGACCTCTAGGGGATTCTTGAGAAATTTATGGGATGTTTTTGATTTCTCATCATTAAGGGGTGATTTGCTACTGTCATTTAGTGGGTGGAGCCAAGAAGGCTCCAAGTCTTGCAATGCATGGGGCAGTTGCCCACCAGGCAACAAGGAAATGAAAAACCCTATAATTATCAGAGCCTACAACCAACTCTATAAGCTAAGTGGTTTTTTTTTTTTTTTTGCACAGTTTAAATGGATAGAGGTCACTATTTTGTATTCTTTGGGACCTTACCACAAGTCACCTCCCACACTGGCACCATTACTTGTGGATCATAACTGGCTTATCAGTCTGCATGCGTAGCTGTTGCATTCATAGTGATTGCAATGTAGGGCAAGGATCTGACCACTTCATTATGACTTCTTGTGCCTGAAAATGTACGTATTATAATGTATATTATATAATTATAAGTTATTTTCCTTTTATTTCTCTTTTATATCACAGCTAGGTCATAACATTGATTTAGTAGGATTATATGTAGATTAGGCTATATTATCTGTAATTTCCATTACTAGATTGTAAAGAGGGCATGGAGTCTGATGAGGTTGAAAACCATCGTTCTCACCTAACTTGACAGCCATATTTCTCACCAATTTTCTACATGAACTGTGTTTCAACCACAGTGATTTTTCTCTGTCTCACATTTTCTTTTCTTCTAAGAATGGCTTAAACTCAAACCACCCCTCCTTCTCCAATTTTCTTCCATCCCTTCTTCTACAAATCCCACCCTTCCTTCAAAGCCCAGTTTCCCCGGGCAGCCTTGTGAGGTCATCATTCCTCTACTACTGCAGCTCTGTGACCTTCTTTTCTTTTCTTTTTTTTTTTAACTACTGTAGCACTTGTAAAGACTCCTCATTCATTACTTGTCTACAGCCTGGTAGCATTAGGTATATTCTATGTTGAAGTTATCTCTTCATATAGCTTTGAAGCTCCTTTCAGATGGTCATCTTGATTTAGTGTACTTTATTTTCCCCATGCAGTATCTAGGAATGCTTTATGAATAGCCAGCTCACTCTCGTGGGCTAGATGATCTGGTCTTTTTTCCTTTCCCAAATAGAAATTCTAATTGCAAAAGTAAATTATGTTCATTTTTAAGGCATTCCAGATATGGGAAAGTAAGAGAAGAAAATAATAATCATCATTGATCTGCCACCCAGAGCCACTCATTGCTTATCATTTTAAAGAATGTCCTTCCAGGCTATCTTCTCTGTGTATATGTGTGCTTTCAACAAATTTAGAATCATGTAATTTATATAGTTTATATTTTGCTCTCCCCATCATATTTTATTTAATGTTATATTATGAGCATTTTCCTGTGTCACTAGTCTTAGAAAACATGTTTTATGGAAAACTTTAGACATACAAAAAATAGAATAATATAATAAACTCCTAGATACCCAACATTTAGCTTCAATAATTATCAGTATTCTGTCATTCTGAATATGTGATTTATAATAGACGCCTAACATTCCATTCTTTGGATGATATATAATTTATTTAGCCATATCTTTGTTATTGAAAATTTAGATGATTTCTAGTTTCCTTTAATTATAGATGCTTTTGTTTTTGTTCTTCTGGTCATAAATATTATTCTTGCTTCCTGGAGAACCTAACTAATTTCTTTATGATTAGGTAATTCTAATTATTAGTTTTGTATTCTGGGATTTTATTGTATTTCATATCTGTGACTGATTTCATTGTCATTTTTCTTTTCTCCATTCATAAAGTATTGCTTATATTAGCCAGAATGGATCTCAAAAGAATTTCAATAATAAGTCATGTTTTCCTATTCATTTTTTAGAGAAACTAACCAACCCCTGAAAACGGGCAATGTAGGAGGATGACATTTACTTTCTAAATAATTGAAGGGGCAAGCACAAGAAAGAGAAAATGGTTTCAGGAGAAATAATGTCTGTTAAATTATAATCTTTTCCCAATGAAAAATTATTTTTACAAATGCTTAATTTTGATTGAAAAATGGCCTCCTCTTAAATAGTGACCATCTAAACTAAGGTGCACTTAAACCACCAAAATGTACAAATGTTTTTCTCCAGCTGATTTAAATTTCTATTTTAACAAGTACATTTGGTATTTTGAAAAACCCAGCATCTTTAAATGGAGAAGTCCCACGGGAAGCTTTTCTTTTTAAGAGTTATGTTCTCAGGCAGTGGCAAGAGATGGTTTCCTTAGATCTGGTCCATTGTCAGCCATGGGAGGACGAGCAAGTGAAGGAGAATCAGATGGGCTATGGGATTTCTGGTTCCCTGTGAAAATGAAGGAAAAATTTCTGTTGCCCTAGTTCTGATGGGATTTCTTCTGCAGTATGTGCTGAAATTTCTAGACCAGATCATATACAGGAAGATGACTCATGCGCCTACCTACTCTAAGAATATGTCTGTTTCTTCTGTTACAAAATAAAATATGGTTGCTGTAACAAAAAAAGAGTAGATTTTCAGAGATTTATAATAGCAATGTATAACATAGAAAGTAAAAATCGCCTATAACCCATACCGCTTCCCACTAATGACTGCTGTTAGTGGTACTGTATGTGCTCATCTAGATTTCCTGTTGCCGTATTAGAACATATTATCTGCATAATGTACAGAAAAAAAAGCTACCTTGTAAAATGCTGGGATAATTAGTGACTGTTAAGAACATTAAAGTATAGAGACTACGTTCAGTTTCTCATGGTTAGAGGTAAGATGATAAGTACGAATAACAGGACAGAACTGGTTAGGTATGGAAAACTATAGCAGAAGCGAATGCTTAGGAAGAGGAAGGAGTAAGAGCTCAAAATTTTATTTTTATTCAGAGGCTAGATTTTTATCGCTGAATCAGATTTAATTGGTGGTTGTACTTTTTCCCTTGGGAATACATTAAAATAGTAACTATGACAAGATGACTAAATCATGAATGAATTTGAAATATTAAACTAGTCTCAGCCATACTAACATATCAGCAACTTGTTGGAGCTTAATTTTTGTGTTGGAATTTAGGTGACAGGAATGTACATTGCTAACATTAGGACTTTTCTCTTTAATTTTGGGAACACTGCAAATAATGCATTTTACAAGGTCTATTTCCAGTTTAGGGCCAACCATAAACGATTAATTATATTGCTACTATAACAGGTGTTTAAATAATGAAGACAGTAGAATTCTTGCATGTGAAATCCCACTTTATTCATTCGTAAAAATACCTACTCTGTGGCATGAGCTATACTCAGTGTTAGAGACACAAACTTGTAAAACTTACCCCTGTCACTCTCTGGTGTTTTGCACCTGCTTTCCCATCCATCTGAGACACCTTCCTATCTTTCATCTGACAACATCTCTCTCATCTCTCTCATGTCCCAACACAAAGATTACTTCTGATGTTCAGCCTCTTCAGCTCTATAGACTGGCTTAGCCTATCCCTCATTGATGTCCTTCTCACATTTGAACACATGTCCACTAAAGCATTATCTCACTGTCTTATAACTGACAACAAGAGACCAACATTCATTTGCTTGAGGTCAGGGTCCTCATATTTTCATAGCCCAAGTTAAAATGGGTACATATTTGGTGCTAAATATATGGAGTTATAGACATATATTTGTCAAATAAATGATTACATGAACTAACAAATCTTGTAATGTTGACTAAAACCTTGACATTCCTATTTACAGTACAGGACATCAAGGAATAGTCTTAAGAAGAGTAAAGAGACAGGCTAATATCCCTCTTAATGTAGACTTTCAGAGTCTGATACTTGGATGTTTAGATAATTGGATTTAGCAGAACACCTAATAATTTTTAATGGGGTTAAATGGGAGGAAAAGCTTCAATATAACATATCTTAATGGCACATCTCATTCAAAATTGTTAAAGAATTTGTTAACCACCTTATGTGGGCATTTCAGGAAAATGTAAGAAAAAAGATCTTTGCTTCATGGAGCATACATGATTTCCAAATTGTATTTTTAGTGGGAGGAGGCAATTTTTTGCCTTCCAGGTTAACTGTTCCAGAGTGGGACTGTTACTCTAAGGATTTTACTCACTTAGAACTGTGATTTAGAAATTAGAGTTCATGTAAGGTTCAAGAAATAGTACCTCTTCAACCTAGAAAAAGTAGAGTCAAGGTAGCCTCACCTAGTAGATCACTCTCCTCTATGGAATTAGACTCCCAGGTCTGGAAGGGAGGGATCTTGATCTTGTCTATTTAGTGTCATAACTAGGTCATGGTATGCGATGTAGGAAGATGTATCAGTCAGGTCCTGGCAGGAAAGAAATGATTACCTCAAAAGGGATAATGGAGGAAATAAAAGGACTACTAACAAAGATGTAGACAGGGTTCAAGGAAATCAACAAGACTAGGCAAAGCATCCTAGAGTTAACAACACAAAGCCATTACCACGCCTTAGTCCTAAGGAGACAAGGAAAGAGAGAATCTCTTGGAACCTTTTAAGAGATTTAACTGTAGGAAAGGGTCACCTGATGAGAGCTATGGCCTTTGGGGAAAGATTGTAGTCACTGCCAAAGCAACCTGGCAGGGCAGGAGCCAAGGGGATAAATACCCCAGTTTATCCCCTCCCCTCAGTTTCCTGCAGGACATTACATTGGATGACCCCAGTGAACCCCAGGGAGCAGGGAGCCCAGAGATGTTGTCTGAGGTTAGCCTCCTGGGGCACAGAGCTGAATGAAGAGGGGGAGAATGGATCTGGGGGTGCAAATGGAGACTATCCAGCTAGGAGGAAAAATCTTCAAGTTATGAAAAATAGCTTCCCTATTCATAGCATTCCTGTGTTCATTAGAAGGGTTAACTGGTGTACCTCATTTGTTAGGATTTCATTGCTTGTACCCTGACCTCTAAATCAGATGTCATGAAAGGGAACCTCATGCAGATGTGTTTTGTTTGGCTCACATAGCATTTTCTTAAGCCAACCAACACGAAAAAACCTATATTGTCTTTAGGGAGATTTATATCAAAATCTGAATTTCATACTTCTTTTGACAAATGGAAAATTTGACAGCACTGAGTATGCATTCCTACATGAGAACAATCTGCCAAATTTAGTAGGAGTTACCCCTTTAGACAGATAAAAACTCTTCAATTTGCCTCAATCCCTACCACTCCCTATTGTGGTTTTAAACCCACATTGCTTCTGCTTGGTCCCTTTAGACATTTAAATTTGTGGCTTCAACAAAGCACTTTAAAGAAGGAAGGATAAGTGAGTAACGGCTTAATCTAGAAAGGGAGTTCTGATTTGGAAGATGCACTCTCCACAAAGGGAATAAAGAGACAGGGAGACTAATCTTGTCTTTGGGGACACAATCTGAGTGTTTGTTAGACTAATTAGGAGAAGGTTTTGCAAAAATAAATGAAGTTCAGTTTGATTCTTTAGGTCAGTCTCTAAGTTTACCTTTAAACTTTTCCACAGAACAAAGATCATTGAATGGAATATGTTCCCAGCTTAGTCCTTATTTCAGTGCTGGGGCATGCTAGGGAAAGGAGACTGTGAACAAGAAAGAAGATGAGGAGACTTGGGGAGCAGCCTTTTCACTCTTTGGTCCCTCTTTACCATAGGAGAATGCATTCTCTAAATTGCTGCTCTGTCCCTTCATGAGAGCTAGATATAGGCTGGGGCCTGAATGAGTGACTTCAGACTTCTTCTCTCTTTAAGCCTAATGGTTGTAGGGCTGTAAGTTATTTTTCAAAATAGTGGTAAATATATATAACATAAAATTTAACATTTTAACCATTTTTAAGTGTACGGTTCAATGGTATTAATTAGATTCTCATCACTGTGAGACCATCACTACCTTCCATCTCCAGACCTTTTTATCTTCCCAGACTGAAACTCTGTATGCTGTAAACACTGACTCACCATTTCCCCTCCCCCAGGCCCTGGCAACCAGCATTCTACTTTCTGTCTCTATAAATTTGAGTACTCTAGGTACCTCATGTAAGTGGAATCATACAATATTTTTCTTTTGTGTCTGACTTATTTCATTTAGCATAATGTTTTCTAGGTGTATACATGTTGTAGCATGTATCAGGATTTCTTTCCTTTTTAAGACTGAATAATATTCCATTGTATGTTTATACCAGTTTGTTTATCCATTCATCTGTCAGAGATTTGGGTTGTTTCTACCTTTTGACAATTGTGAATAATGCTGCTATGAACATAGGTATGGAAATATTTGTTCAAGCCTACTATCAGTTATTTAAAAATATCCCATACACTCTGTAGAAAACTTGGATGATATAGATTTTTAAAAAAAAACACAGATGACTCTCATATCAAGGATAATGATGATGATGATGATGATGATGATGATGATGATGATAGCACTTGTATGGCCCTTGCTATGTGCCAGGCACTAAGTAAGTGCTTTGCATGTTTATTTTTCATAATGGCCCTATGAGGTAGGCACAATTGTTCTTCCCATTACAAATGAGAAATGTGAAGTACAAACAAGGTTAAAATGCATATAATTAGACAGCTAGAAAATGCCACAATTAGGATTCCAACTCAGGCAACCTGGTTCCAGAGTTCTTGCCTAACATAACTGTTATATTATCCTGTCCACTAAACCTAATCCCAATATAGCCATAGCCTTCTAAAGCTTTTTCCTCTGAAAATACACACACACACACACACACACACACACACACACACACACACACACACAGTTATATGCATATACACATGAGGTAATACTATATACATTCTATTTTATAATTGGCTTTCTTTATTCAATAATAAAAGCAAGCATCAACCATTTAAATAACTATGTAGTGGTCAATCCTATGAAGATATCATAATTGTTAGGTATTGTTATGATAGAAAAAAATCAGTTTCACTCTAGTTTATCACTATTATAAAAATACTGTGCTATACCTCTTTTATATGTATATTTTAAAACACTCATCTGATCTTTTCCTTAGGAAAAATAGATTTTCTGTGTCAAAAGTTATTCTCTCTTTCATTCCTTTTATTAAAAATTGCTTTGTTTTTCTGATTTTAAAAGAAACATGGGCTCATGGCAAAACAAACAAACAAATAAAGACAAAGTAAAGAAGAAAGTAGACAACCTGTAATTTATTAATACAAACAACTCTGTCAGGAACATCCTGTCACTTACATTTTTGTGTACGTGTCTTGATTCTTTTAGCATAAATTTCTATAAGGGTACTTGCTGCTATAATACACATTTACATCTTTGATAAATAGTCTCAAATAGTATGCCTGTTTTTACGACCTTTAATTCCTGTTGTCAAAGTGCCCTACATATCTGGAGTAATAGCCATTTTTCGAAAAAGTGAGGACAGAAATAAGGACATATATAACCAAACATAAAGTCACCTTGTTAGATGTTTATGACAGAGATAGACTACATTTTTATCTGCTAGTGCTACCCATTTTGAATAATCTCAGAACCTTAAGTTGTTTTTTTAAACTGCAGGTAAGATAGTTGGAGCCCACAAATTTTGCATGAAAACATTTTTTTCTCTACACTATGAAAAAATTTTAAAATACCATACTGCTAGGATTGTTTCAAGAGAAATGGGCTCTAATCTCCATGATTAAAGAGTTAGAGATAGAAGCACTAGTTCTAATTCTGGCCCAGATGTTTCTCTGTTTATATGATCTTGGACAGGTTACTTGGCTTGTCTAAATCTTCTCATCTATTCAGTGGGGAGAATTCCATAATTGACTCACAGCGTTATTGTAAATGTTAAATGAGATAACCTTATACCTGTTAGAATGGCTATTATGGAAAAGATAAGAAATAAGTATTGAAGAGGATGTGGAGAAAAGAACCCTTGTACACTGTTGGTGAGATTGTAACTTGGTGCAGCCACTGTGGAAAACAATATAGTAGGTACTTTAAAAATTAAGAATAGAACTGCCATATGATCCAGCAATTCCCCTTCTGGGTATTTATCAAAAAATCTGAAAACACTAATTCGAAAATATTTATGTACCTCTGTGTTCATTGCAGCATTATTTACAATAGCCAAGGTATGGAAACAACCTAAGTTTCCATCGATGGATGAATGGACCTAAGTTTCCATCAATGGATGAATGGATAAAGATGTGAGATACACACACACACACACACACACACACACACACACACACACACACTATTCAATCATAAAAAGATGAAGTATTGCCATTTGTGAAGACATGGTTGGATCTTGAGGGTATTATACTAAGTGAAATAAGTCAGATGAAAAAGACAAAAACTATGATTCCACTCTTATGTGGAATATAAAGCAAAAAGTAACAAGTTAATAAAACAAAAAAAAACTCATAGATGCAGACAACAGAATGGTGGTTATCATAGGGATGGGAGAGGGAAAATTAGGTCGAAGGGGTCAAATACATGGTAATGGAAGGAAACTAGACTTTTGGTGGTGAGCATGCAACAGAATATATAGATATCAAATTATAATGTTGTACACCAGAAATTTATATAATGATGTTATTAACCAATGTTACCTCAATAAATAAATAAAAGAATTATATGAGATAATACCATATGTGAAGATATAGAGTATTTCATAAAGTACAAAGCAATATATAAATAGGCTATCATTAATAGCTATAGTAATCTAAATTTTTCAGGTTTAGCTCCTTCTGATTATTTCTCAAATTACAGATCAACTACTTGGGCGGACATCCCCTTAACACTCGGTGCCTCTTTTCTTCTTAAAACACTGAGAGTTCTCTATCTGACATAAATATTTCAGGAGAATTTATGTACTTGCAGTCTTGGATCTTGGAGAGAAGAGACTCTATTCCTACGTACTCTGAGATCATTAGTCCTACTTTTAATTCTACTCCAAACCTTGTACCACATCTTTTCCTAATGCCAGACTGGAGTGAGTAATGACCTTTTGGCAGATTGAATTTCAGTTTTAAAATCCAGGAAACAAAGCTGTGCCTTGGCCTTTCTTCTTTTAAATTATAGCTAAAAATCTCGCTTCTGTTTTTAGGCAAGTTAGATGCCTGATTTCTGCCAGACCAAAGGGAAACCGGGTCCCTTGTCTGTGCACATCACTGTCATAAACCCAGGCAGTCTGGTGAGGCAGCTATTAATGAAATCACATTCCAGCATTAAATGCTCCACACCTGAAACTAGGGTCTTTGGAAGACATTTTCTGGGGTTTTGTTGTTACTGGTTTTGTTTTTCTTTTTATATTTGTTTCTCAAAGATCTTTATTAAGTGTACCCAGTACTTCCATTGACCCAGCTGCTTGGAATCTGCTGAGCTGTCAGCAGGATCTAATTTCTCTCAGAATTTGTTATTCTGCTGGAACCATGCTGTGGTGTTTGTGTGACTGAGTTAGCCACCAGATAACTATGCCTTTAACTTTCTAGACAAAAATCATTTCTCTCTGTTGTTCAGAACTTTGGGTTGGTAGCTCTCAAGTAACTGCATAGCGTGTAAAGCTTATTAAAAGCTTACTGCTGAAAAAATAATATGGGTCATGCCTGTAGGAGCCATCGTAGAGCCCCTTTCCTGGTAAGATTTCAAGGCAGGGTCCTTCGTTTTACTAAGAGAAGAACATTAGCCAACGGTATCTACCCTCAGTGCTGAAAATGCCCACCAGCAACCTTAATCCTTCCTTGAGGAAGACAGTTTGCAGAGCAGGTTAGTCACTTGTTATTCCACCTTTTCCAAGATCTACCATTTCATCACATTAGTGCCAGAAAAAAAACTTGCTCAGGCTACGTTAACTCGGCTATGGAGAGATACGCCTCTACTGAGTTGCGTTTTAGCATCTGGGCTTCTGCTTCTAGCAACACTTGAAGGAAGAAATGGCCACCTGGCTTCAGCTGAAATCACCATTTCTTATTTCTCGGTTCATTTCAGGGAGAGACTATGCCATAAATTCCTCTTTGATGTCAGCAGTAGAATATGGACGATCTCTCCTGACAAATCCATCTGCTTCCACATTTATGAAATTGAGAATTCATAACCTATCATGTTTCCATTTTAGCTTTGGTTTCCTAAGCTCAGAGCCAAAATTAGTGCTTCGTTACAATAACTTTCATCTCTGTTTCCTGGTAATTATCTCCCCTTTCTTCCATGTGGATTAACTCTTCTTTTCTTTATTTCAGTGATCCTGTACATGTGTTTATTTTAAGCCATTTTAAATCCTTTATGGAAGTAGGTAGAGTTCAGATTATAAATAAAATGGTATCGCTTGTATTATTGTCACAGTCACATTATTGATTTATCTTTGGTCTTAGTCGCCTGCTTCCCTCTCAATTTCCCCTTTGTCCTTTTTGATTCATTCATATTTACATGGGGATAAAAAACAGGAATATGAGCAAAAAAAGAATATAATCCTCAAGAGAAACCTGGCAACACTTTTATTATTTAAATGTATAAAGCCTTAGATTCTTGTCTTAGATACAGTATGAGGATTAGAGTAATTGGTCAGTGGACTTGGTTGAGGTTAAATAGTGGAATTCATGGCCAAAGGCTCCCCTGGAGGCTTCAGTGTCAGAATTTATAAAGTCCTTTTTAGTTGAATCTCGTGTCTGGGTGTAGAGTTGCTGTTTTAGGCAGAAACCTAAGGCTGATAACTTGGAGAAAAGACTCTGACCTCTCAGACACTCTTATGTCACTATCCAGAAGGACTGATATGGATACTGGCTAGAGTGACTTAAAGACTTTAGAATAAGATGATGATCCTGGGTCATTGAAGACAAAAGAAAATTCCAAAGGCATCTGACAATAATGGTGGAGAGAATATTAAGGAAAACGATATAGAAACAAAGGGAAAAAGCAACAGAGACAATGGGATCCTGGGACCCACGTGGTACCGTGACTTTCTCTCTTCATCTCTCACAGTCTCAGCTGGATCCACAGAGGGCTTGTGGTTTAGCAGGGAAGTGTGGGACTTGTGGCCACAGCTTAGGTAAAAACTCTCTTTACTTAGACCCTCTATCCAAGTCTGGACCATTTCCTTAGAATTAAGTTGAAAATCACTGTTCAGAAGGGAAGCACATGCATTTGCTGCTGCTTTATTTTATACCTAGAGTAATGCATTTGCCTATTGCTAGAAGACTAACCCCCTGCCCTTTTTAAATCAAAATGACATATACAGTGGCTTTCAGAGATGAACATACTTCTTTCTGTGTCCTAGCCAAGCCTCTTCTGGTTGCATGGAACAGAAACCAGCACTAGGCAGCTTAAGGAAATGAGTGTATTGCAAGTATACAAATATGTTTTTGTGAAAGTGATACTTTTGGGACTACAGACAGCCACTTTCTCATTTTCTCTTAGTTCATCATCATGTCTATCAGGCCAAATGTCTAGGTCTTTGTTCCTTAAAGTTCACACTGGAGACCAGCAGCATAAACATCACCTTTGATCTTGTTAGAAGTGCAGAATCTCAGCCCCCTTCCCCCATCTGAATCTGCATTTTAATAAGATACCCTGGTGATTCGTTTGCATGTTAGAGTTTGAGGAACACTGATGTAGGTCCTTGGCTACTTACAGAGTTGTTCCTTCACTCAGGTGCCCACTTCAGTGTCATCACCCTGGATGAGGGGATGGGTAGGGCCCTGTGACAAGCACGAACACTGTTGGGGCTGTGGGAGGGAGCTATCAGGCCAGGCACACCTTTTACAGTGTCTAAGACTGTTGGGCTTTCCTTTAATTTGTAACATCTCTGTCAGGACCAAGGTAGCTCCCAAATGCTGAGACAAAGTTGATAGAGAAATCTAGTGATTTATTTAAAAATAAGTGAAACTGGTTTTAGTGTCATTACTACTTTATTATTACTTTTTATTGTGCCGTCTTTAATTTTTTTCAATTATTAGACATTCAATATTATATTAATTTCAGATGTGCAGTGTAGTGGTTAGATATTTATATAACTTATAAAGTGATCCCCCCAATAAGTCTAGGACCCACCTGACACTGTAGTTATTACATTATTGACTATATTCTCTATGCTGTATTTTATATCTCGATGACTATTTTATAACTGCCAATTTGTATTTCTTAATCCCTTCCTCTCTTTCACCCTGCCCCTCCACGTTCCCTCCCATCTGGCAACCCTCAGAATGTTCTCTACATCTATGAGTTTGTTTCTGTTTTGTTTTTCATTTTGTTCCTTAGACTCTACATGTAAGTGAAATAATATTGTATTTGTCTTTCTCTGACTTATGTCACTTAACGTATTATCCTCTAGGTTCATCTACGTTGTCACAAATGGTAAGATTTCATTGTTTTTATGGCCAAGTAATATTCCATTGTATATATGTGCTACATCTTCTTTATCCAGTCATCTGTTGATAGACACTTAGGTTGCTTTCATGTCTTGGCTATTGTAAATAATGCTGCTATGGACATAGGGATCTTTTTGAAAAGTTTTTGTGCAGCAAAGGAAACCATCAAGAAAATGAAAAGACAACCTACTGAATGATAGAAAATATTTACCAATGATACATCCAATAAGGAGTTAATATCCAAAGTATGTAAAGAACTCATATAAGTTAACACACACACACACACACACACACACACACACACACTCCAATTAAAAAATGGGCAGAGGACCTAAATAGACATTTCTCCAAAGAGTACATCCAGATGGTCAATAGACACATGAAAAGATTCTTAGTTTCCCTAATCATGAGAGAAATGCAAATTAAAACCACAATGAGATATTACCTCACACCTGTCAGAATGGCTAGCATCAATAAATCAACAAACAAGTGTGGGTGAGGATGTGGAGAAAAGAGAACCCTTGTGCACTTTTGGTAGGATTGCAAATTGGTGCAGCCACGGTGGAAAACAATATGGAGGTTCCTCAAAAAATTAAAAATAGAACTACCATATGATCCACAATCCCATTTCTGGGTATTTATCTGAAGAAGTACCATTATTATGTCATTGTTTTATTCTTATCTTACTTTTCATCAACTCGAAGACAATTCAACCTGAAAACTCTGCAGAATATGTACAATTTAGGCAGTTGTACAAATATGAGTTTTTAACTCTGACATAAATGAGCTCTCTGGTGATTTAGCAATAGCTATCTCTTGCTTTAAGCTAGCAGAAACTGATCAGTCCTAGTGTTTACAAAACTTGCGCTGCCCAACTCCATCTGGAGTCCACTGTGTATAGCTCTGGCTCCCATCATGCCCATTAGCCTGTGAAATTGATTTGTTTTTAATGATTATACAGGCATTTGGCCTATAGCCAACTGTATGATTGGGCAAGTGAACCCTGTTTCAGTGCTACTCTATGAGTAAGCAGTTAGACCATTCAAGGACTGGTGTGTGTGGATCATTCATTCCTAGGGACACTTACGGTGCTTTTACAATTTGGTGCATTCTGCATCCTAGAAGGCATTTTTTAAAAAGGGAAAACCTTTTTACTTTTATTTTATTTTAAAGAATTTTTTAAATTTATTTTTTATTAAGACAGTTTTTTAAGGCAGTTTAAAGTTCACAGGCAAATTGAAGGGAAAGTACAAAGATTTCTCGCATATACTGCACCCACATAATAGTATTTTATTTGAACGCTTCATTCCTGAGCTGGCCCTTTCTAACCACACTTGTGTAATGTATGATTAGTCATTTGTTCTTTGCTTGACTGTTCCAGTTTTTGGTATTTCAGGGTGCTGATTTCTCTCAATTCAGCAAGAATGATGGATTTCCACAATGCTTTTTATTCTTTTATTTATTTAAAAATATTTTGTTAAAGTATAGTTGGTATACAAGAGTATATTAGTTTTAGGTGTACAACATAGTGATTTGACATTTATCATTTATACACCTTACAAGGTGATCGCCACACTAAGTAACCATCTTTCACCATGCCCAGTGAGTACAATATTATTGACTATAGTCCCTGTACTGTACATTGCATCTCCATGGCTTATTTATAATTGGAAGTTTGTACCTCTTATTTCCCTTCACCTTTTTCACCTATACCCCTATCCCCTCCCCTTTGTCAACCATCAGTTTGTTCTCTGTTTCTGTGAGTCTGTTTTTGTTTCGTTTGTTCATTTCTGTTTTTGTTTTTTAGATTTCACATGTAAATGAAATCATGTAGTATTTATCTTTAACTTTTTTCACTTTGCATAGATAAATACCCTCTAGGCCCATGTGATCGCAAAAAGCAAGATTTCATTATTTTTTATTGCTGAATAATATTTGTGTGTGTGTGTGTGTGTGTGTGTGTGTGTGTGTGTGTGTTTGCACATGCACCACATCTTAATTCATTCATCTATAGATGGACATCTAGGTCACTTCCATATCTCGGCTATAGTAAATAGTGCTGCAGAGAATGTAGGGGTGCATCTATCTTTTCAAATTTAGTGTTTTTGATATCGTTGGATGACACATGCACTTTAAATAGAATATGTCTCTGTAAGGCACATTGTACATTTCTCTCTGAATTTATTGAAGAAACGCAAAATAAATCTGCATCATTATTTAAAGCAATTCAGGTGATGGAAAAGAGGCTCTTAAATCAAGAAGGAAATAAGGAACCAGGAGTGATGTCAAATACAGAGAGACTTAGGGCCACTTCTGACATTCAAAATGAGCTTCCAGTGCTAAGAAAACTCCCAGCTCTGAATAAAGAGTTGATATTTCAGGGTGCTGATTTCTGTCATTCCAGCAAGAGTGGTAGATTTCCACAGTGCTTTTTATTTATTTTTATTTATTTAAAAATATTTTATTAAAGTATAGTTGGCATACAATAGTATATTAGTTTCAGGTGTACAACATAGTGATTTGACATTTATTACTTACATACCTTGCAAGGTGATCATCACACTAAGTCTAGTAACTATCTAGTTATTTATGCAAGATGAAATTTTATTTCTGGACATTGTTGGAAATCCATTAGATTAGATGGTCTTCAATCTTTTGTAGTCTGAAATTTTATGAACTCTTATAAGTGTTATTTATAAATCCTAAGTGAAGAGAAAAAGCACTCCCTGGTTTAAATTTTATGTTCTATCTAATATGCACTTTTAAATTTTGAGTTCCCATTGTAATTCTGATCTTTTTTTAAGATATGGAATCTATCACACATACAAAAGAGTGTATCACATTTTATGTACTGTTAAAGATTAATAAGCTGAATGCTCCTATGCCTACCACCCAGCCTAAGAACTAGAACATCACCGGTGTCTTTGAAGCTGCCTCTGTTAATGTGCATTTCTAGATTGCCTTAAAGCATTAGATTTGTGCACCGCAGTGTTTTATTTGTGAGCACTAATATCAGTGAGTACCAACCAAGAGTGGATCAACCATTTTTATCTCATGACCAAAAAACTCTTTTTAGGTTTCCAATTTGTCCGATACTGGACTTAAGAACAGTTAAATTTTACCACTTGGAAACTTATCTAACAAGCTAATTATCCTGATAGAAATAATAGCATTGTTCAGGATTTTAATTTTCCTGTTCACATGACAATTATAGCAGTGATAGCTTCCCTGAGCACAGGATGAGTATCTGTCAGCTTCAGCTTCTGCTGTAGAAAAGGCAAGGCGCCTATAAGCTGAAAATCTACCCAGGCCCTGGAGAAATTGAAACAACAGCAGAGCATAAATATGGAAACTATCTTTAAATTGTCAACATTAAATCAGATAGGGTGGCATTATTTCTTGGGTGCACGATAGGGACATTGAAGTTCTACCATTTCATTTCTATATGGATTTTTTTCTTGCCACCTACTATTTCAAGAGCCAAAATTGGATGCATATATTAAAAAAAATACATGCTTTGGCGAAGATGGGAGTTTTAAAGAAGCGAGATGAAGGACAGTGGAGTAGCCATTAAATTGCTTCATTTCAAAATGGGCAGGGAAACTCACAGTGATGCAGAGTCTAATATGACAATTCTCAGGAGTCCCTGTGGAATGCCCATCCTGCTAAAGGTTTGGGCTCATGTCCAGAGCTACTGGTCCTTTTTTAGTAACGACCAGAGTTGAGATTAATCATTTAATATCATTGCGCCAGGCATTGTGTTGACTTTGTTTACATGCATCATTTCACAACAACTCTGTTCAGTAAGTATAAGTGAGGAAACTGAGGCTCAGAGAAGCTCTGGCACCTGCCAGGGTTGCATTTGTTTAATCACCATCTCTGCTAGCGTCTTGTAGAGAGAGCATTACACAATGGCTAAGTGGTGAGCTCTGGGGCAGACCGTTTGAGTTCATGTCACAGTCAGTCACTTACTAGCTCTGTGACCTTGGGCTTAACACTTAACCTTTGTGTGCCTGTTTCTTCATCTATAAAATAAGGACAATAGCATTGCCTTCCTCTTAGGGTGGTGCTTAAGATTAAGAAGTAATGACCCTGGCATGTGGTAAATGCTTAGGAAAGTCTAGCTAATTTGCAGAAAGTGGAGAGTCAGTGTTGATCATTTCTCTAATTCTGGGACTACTTAAATATTCTAATATTTAAGAAAATAACTCAGTTTTTATTATAGAAGCAATCATGTTTGTTATACAGCAGCTAGAAAATATAGAGAAATGGGAAAAAATCTTTATCCCATTATCTGAACATAGTTTCTATTAATATTTTGCTCTATTTTCTGTGCTGTTTTTAATATCATTGTGATCATAATTATACTATATAAACCATTTTGCATTCTTTTAGACTTCAAATGATAATGTTATATAAGTATTATTATTATAATATCTTCATAAATATTATTTTAATGGCTATCATAATTTCTGTTTTGCTCCATTGTTTGGTATTCAACTATTATAATAATGTTTTCATAAACATCTTTGTGAATAAAGTATATTTTCTTAAAATAGATTTGATCATAAACACACACACATATATATGTAACTTTAAAAAAGCTATTTTACAAAATAATCACTTTCCACTCTGACTGACTTTACATTTATAGACTTTTTAAGAAATCCATCCCTTTTACAACAACATTATTAAATAGTTTAAAGCAAGTTATCCACATTCCTCTGACTACTCTGGTACAGGAAGACTACAGCTTAACTTAGAATAAAACAATAATGGACTCATTTCAACAGACATTTATTAGGTGCCCATTTTACCTTGAGACTGTTCTAAATAATAGGAGAGTGAGGAAATTGTAAGAATAAGTTTAAAGATCAGTCCCACCTTTTTTAGGAAATATGAAGCATGGCCTTTCTGCTGTAAGGAAAAGAGCTCAGACCTCTGTATGCCTTAGTTCTGGGGTGTGTGTGTGTTTGTGAATGTTTTTGCTGCTTCAATGCCATGGGCTCACATCATGTGGTTACCAATAGTGAGAGTTCAAGATTGGAGAGCACTTTGCCATCCTGATTGGCCATCACAAATTCCTATGACATTCATGTTTACAAGCTGTTTGTGAAATGTTGCTTGGTGCTGCTTAATCTGTGGCATGTGCCTGCTTCTAATTCATCCCTTTGTGGGAGGCAGAGCTGAGCCAGGGCAGGGAGTGTGCCCTGCACGGTCAGGCCGGGCATGAGGCTGCTTCCGAAGCAGTCACAGTCATCTCGAAAGATGAAGGGCACAGACCCTGTTTGGGGTCTGTGTTCCAGAAATCATCACTAGTCTGTCAGCATTCACTCAGCACATTTCTTTGGGGTTTTCTGTGAAACCCTTTTCATAACGTCTGTTTTAGAGGTTTAGTTTTCAAAGTCTGGAGAGATTTAGTGACTCAGAAAGTTCTTAATTCAGTAAGCTGCATGGTAGTTGGCCCCATGTTTTTGATGCCTCCTTCGTTTAGTCCTTAAGTTTGGTGGCTGAAGAGAATCTATGGCTTGACTATTTTCTTCACTGTGGAAATGGTGCAGAAGGTGTATTGGAGGTGAGCACACCTTCACGTATTTGCCAATGCTCTTTGGTGCTATCCAAGAAGATGAAGGACCTGAGTCTATGTTAGAAGGAAATTCCTCTCTGGGCTGTGTAATCCTTCTTGCCTGGTGAAGCAGCAGAGGTGGGCTAGAGAGGACAGGCTGTATAGCCTGGCCAGTGGAGGTTCTACAGGAATTCTGGGTACCCTCTAGAAGCTGGAAAAAGCATGGAATGAGTCTCCCTTAGATCCTACAGAAGGAACGCAGCCCTGTCGACACCTCGATTTTAGGCCAGTGAAACCCATTTTGGACTTAGACTTTGAGAACTGTAAAATAATAAACATGTATTATCTTGAAGAACTAAGTTTATGATCATTTATTGTGGCAACCAACAAGAAACTAATACAATTCCAATATGATCCCCAACGGCATGCTCTATCTGCTCCTGGTGGTTCACACCTGGAAAATAATGTACTTTTTGGCATCAGAATGCTTTTAGGGAGGGCTAATTTATGTCTCCAGAGAGCAAGGTGAACTGAATAGGACACAGGTTTGAAAGAAAGCTGTAATTGACTAGTACATCATTACAGGTTTCTCTTGGCCACATTACTTATTGTCTCTGTCTCATAATTATTCTGAGAAGACTCTTCTTGCTATCAAAGAAAGTGAAGTTAACTAAGCAAAATCATTCAGAATATCTTATTGGAAGGTTTAAACTTACTTGCAAGATCTAAGGCATTATTTAGTCTTTGAAATAAAAGCAGAATCACCATTTCTTTGTGGTTTTATTTTCCCAGTAAAGGATTTATTTGCTTTCTGAAAAATAGGGGCTCATTATGACCCTTGAAAGGTTCTTCTTTTGTTGATATTAAGTTGAAGTATCTCAGGTGATTCAACTATGCATGCTGTTTCTAACTTTCAACTAGTTAGCGAATTCCTAATGTCTTTTGATCTTTCTGCAACCTGGTTTCTGTTTTTAACTGTAAGCATGACCTGTCTCTTCCAGAACTAGATCACTTTCATTTTGTTCTGAATATTTAATAATAATTTCAAAAGGAAACAACAGTTTTTGTAGCATTTTCTCTCCCAAGCAAGCTAGGGCACATTTCTTCAAATTAGAATAAATGGAAATGTGGCCAAATCAGCATCTTTATTTGAAATGATGGGAATGTATTTCTACAAAAAATATAAACTGAACTTTACAATGTAAAGAAGGAACAAAGTCATCTATAGAAAAGCAAGTCCAGGCCCCACAGCTCACAGAGTACCCATTATAGTCATCCCAGAAAAGCGTTTTCTTTACCGGAGAACTTACCAGCTAGCTCAGCCTGGCACTGCAATGGGCTGACACTAGCTCTTACTATTCTCTCTACTCTGTGTCTCAAAAGTATTTATTTTTTAGCACATTTTTCTGATCTTTGGTTCTGTGCCTATACAGCTGGATACTGCTTACAGCTAAATGTTTTCTGTGATAAATTTAATTTCTAAAGCTTTCGATTTTTTTGAGCCAAGTTGCATGTAACACTCAGTCACTGTTGATAAAGTCTTGCTACTATAAAAGTCCATTCTGATTTTTTAAAAAAAGTCAGACAGTTCAATTCTCCTGTGAAATAGCTGATAGTCAGTGATATAATAGTTTAACTCTGACACAATCTTACAATAGCTCAGCTCCAGTACATTTTTTAGTGATGAATGTGGAAAAAATAAGCTATGAAAAGCACTTGTAGCCAAATGGAAAAAGAGAAAGTTTTGGCATGATCTCCCTTTCTCGCTCTCTCTCTTTCTCTCTCTCTCTCTTTCTCTCTCTCTCTCTCGGAGAAATGCCCCAAACTGTAGAATTAAAATAAGAATCTTTTAAAGTCCTTGATAGGTTTAAATTTTTTCTACGATTTTACCTAATAATAATGATTGAAAACCAGCACTTCTAATTTGTGCAATAAAAATCATATTAATTGTGATTATTGAAGGCTATATATAATAATGGCATAGAAATATAGTGTACTTTAGTTTATAAAAGAAAGCCTTTGAACCTTGGCTGGGCATATGAGTCTTAAAGAAAAAAAAAACTAAAAAATTCAAAGAAAAATTAATGAAGAATTAATGTTAATAGTGTCATAGCTCACTTCTTTTTTTATCCAGAAAGCCCCATATATTAATAATAATAGTGTCAGCAATAATGAGCCTATTACTTCTTTACCCTACAAGTGGCCTTTGAGGTTTCACAGAGCTCTTCATTCTGCTTGGTGAGTGAGTAATGCTCAGAACACTAGTTGCCATCCAGAGTGAGCAAAAAGTCTCTGGGCAGCCCCAGGTCCCAGCAAACCACTTGATCAACCTTTACATAGAAATCATCCTTTATAGAAGGCATTTGAAGAAACCTTTTCTGATGCTAGCCTTTTGCTCTCTGATTTTGACCTCAGGGTTCCTGTGAGGTGACAAAGAGACAGGTTGATGGGAAATAAACCAGCAATACCTGCTTTCATAGCCAGTGACAGTGTAGACAGATCTACTTCACCTGTGAATAGAAACCCTCAGATCGGACCTTCCCTTGGTTGACCCTGATGTACAGACCCCTCTGCTGATGTGAGTTGGTGGGTGGGTGGAAGGGGGTACTTTGCACCACTAGAGCAGGGTTTTGATTAGCTTCCAAATTACATTTCTGGATAACACAAGATTTAAATTATTCTTTTAAAAGTTGATTGTTTATGTTTGGAAAATAACAGCTATAATTTTCCTGGGAAAAAATTCTTTACAAAGAAAAGCCTTTCCATTTTGGCTTAGGTTGCATATAGTTGGCTACTTTCTTATAATTTTTCCATTTCTTTTAGCCTGTCACTTAATGCCCATATTTTCATGATAGGATACCATCATTTTATATTCACGTCAATATGATGGGCTAATCTGCATGTCTCTAAGTCATCTTTGAGTCATTAGAAGCTCTTTCCTGCTCAGTCTGAGTTTGGGCTGCTATTAATTTTTACCTCTTATTTAAAAATCTTATCTTTCTTTGAATGTGAATGTCTTCATTTCCCCTAATGCCTATTCAGTAGTCAACTCTAATTGCTGTTTCTTCAGTCTAGGGGCATCTTCGTTAGTTTAATTACTGAGGGAGCCTGTTTCCTAAATGTGCTAATAGCATGAAAATGACTTATTTTCATGTTCTGTCGTGCTATGCTACAAAACAGACAAAAAGAAAAATTCGTTCAAGACTGAAAAACATCAGTTTTCTCCAACGGCCCATACAAAGGAGCTGCACCTACCCTTCTCTACCTGAGCATCAGAACCTGAGTGTGAGAGGCTAAAATGGCTGCAGAGGGTAGAGCTGGGGGCTGCCTGAGACAGGAAGTAGCAGAAAGAGCCACAGTCCTCATAAAGAGTAAAAGCCAAGGAAAGCAAATATATTTGCCAATTCTAACAATAAATGTGGATGCATACAGGAGCAGAAAGCCTGGGTCAGGAACTGGGTGGAGATCCAAGGGAGATTGGAACAGATTGGTATGAAATGAAGCAGATAGCAGGCATTGCTACCACCAAAACTGGGTGTTCTGGATTGTCTCTGTAGGGAGGTAGGTTCATGGTATGTACATGCTAATCTGGTTTAAAGGGCTACAGCTGGCTGTGACCAGTTATGATGTAATAAAAGTGTCTTTACAGTATACCCAAGGGTTCTCACAAATTGTTGAAAAAGTTACCATTGTGGTGCAACTACTACTTCTAGGTTTCCACTGGGGCCATCTCTCTGCACTCCTGCCTGCTTCATGGTGTCTAATTTCTGGTTCCCATGTCCAAATAAAGATGAACCATGGGACGAGTGGTTTGTTTGCACTTGATCTTTTTTCTACTCCTTTGTAAGCTTACTTCACCCTGTTCCTTAAATTTCACATGTCTCCCTCACTCTACCAATTATACATAAGATGATTTGTATCTTTAAAGTAGAGGTTCTCACAGTATGGTCTGGGCAACCCAAAGGTCCTCTTTCAGAGAATCTTCAAGGTCAAACCTATTTTCACAGTAATATCAAAGGATTGTTTGCCTTCTTTGCGTGCGTTATCTTATGACTATACAGAGTACAAGTTTGTCAACAAGGATTCAGATTCCATGTCACAAGCAACCTTTAAAGAAACAACCAGTTGTCAAGTTTTAGTGTATATCAAAGAAGAATATCACAATTACCTGAAAAAGCTATTAAAACACCCCTTCCTTTTCTAACTACATTTCTGTAAGGCTAGATTTTCTTCATATATTTTAACTGAAAGAGCATATCAGAACAGACTGAATGCAAAAGGAGATATGAAAATCTAGCTGACCTCAATTAAGACAGACATTAAAGAGATTTGCAAAAATGTAAAAACTGTGGCCCTTCTCCCTAAAGTTTTTTTTTTCCTGGAACATAGTTATTTTTCATAAAAACCTATTATTTATTTTAACATAATGGGTTTAATGTTATTTAAAAGTGATAAATATTTTAAAAGTTTCTTTAATTTGTAATATGGTTAGTCTGGATAGATATACACCACATCAACAAAAGTTTTTGGGGTTCTCAATGATTTTTAAGAGTGGAAATGGATCCTAAGGCTAAAAAGTTTGAGAACCACAGCTTTAAAGTAACATTTGTGAAAATAAACAAACAATAAATAAAGTAAGCATTTGTTTGGATAATGCCAAAATTCAGTTGTTTAAGGACATAAATGTATACCATGAAATCATATATTATAGCAAAAGTGGCTTTTAAAAAACACTTAGTCTGGGTCTCTCCTGTCTTCTGTACATTTCCGTCTTTCTTCCCCTTATACACCAGTCGAATACTCAAAGCTGTAAAACCCGATGTAAGCCTTGTATAAATATGTGGGAAAACATTTAGTTACTATTTATTCTCTTTTCATAGAATGTTTCAAGTTGCCAATAATACTTTAATAAAAACAAACAGTTTTGCCCTTTTTGCCTAAGGGACACGGAGCTTTACAGCAAAATTTCATCGATTCTCGAATATTTATTCGTTAAAAGACTGAAGAAACCACAGTATTTCTCTTGTGAGATGGAAAGTGGCTGTGTGATTGTCGAATAAAGTCCTAGAGTCAGAGGTGAGGTCAGGGTTGGGATCTGCTTCTCTTGATTTCAGCTCAGTCATCTAAAAATGTACCATTATTACTGTCACCTTTCTTTGGTACTCTGCCCAGTGTATGTTCGATAAAGATTAACTACTGAAAGAGTTTGTTAGATACCACATCTAGTGCAAAGGGAGATGGACCAGAAGTCAAGGGCTCTGGCTTCTTCTCTTGGCTTCTCATGAGCTTGCCCTGCAATTTTGGACAAGTCACCCAACCTCCCCATTGCTTCTGGGTCATCTGTCAAATGAAGACTTACCCACCAGAACAGGAGTGAGGCACCTTTATAATGTATAATGTAACTTATTTGTTCTCTATCTCTGTACTGTATTTAATGCTCAGAGCAAAGTCTGAAGTAAATAAGGCAGGTATCATCCCTCCATTTTGCAGTTGAGGAAATACCTGAGATTATGTGATTAGTGATGACACTTGATTCTATTCGTTTTCCTGACAATACTAAACTTCTGCCAAGGTTTACATGAACCAGTCTCTTGGCCCTTGAGAAATACCTGTTTAGAGCACAGGAGATATATTTGACTCTTCAAGTTGGAACTCTGAGTTATTTCATATAGAAATATGGTTACCTGTGGTTCTTTAGTACTGGATCCTGTAAGAACTATGTATTAGTAATATCATGGGCTAAGTGATATCTATAGTTGACCTAGGTACCTAATCACCTCTTATAGTATTGTTTCTTGGAAAAGGTGTTCCAAGGTTCACACAACTCATTTATAAATGAGCTTTTAGAATACAAAGCATTTTATAATTGGATACTGTCTGTACTCTATTTTAATGTTTATTGTTTTTATTTTGTGACTTATTTGAAATCGTACGATGGTATTACTAATAAGTAAGAATATTTTATCTGAAAGTGATAGTTTTAAAAGTATAATGTTTTAAAAAGCTTTACTTCATTATTTTATTACAGAGATTGAGCCTCTCCTGCCCTCACAAAAGTTAGATTTAATTATGCGATAGAAGTAAGGGCAGAAATTATCTTATCAGAAATATCCTATGTAAAAATAAATTTTTGTCATATTCTATTCTCTTTTCAATTTATATTTATTGGTGGCTATACAGTTTGTGGTATATCCTATGTGATTGTATAAAACCACACACTATTTCCAGAGAAGATAACTACAGGCAAATAGCTGCCTTTGTTTAAGTGTATCCCAAATAGGGAACGAAGATATAAACCTCATAGAAAAAATTATAAATTACCTTGACCCCTCTTTTATGCACATTTTATATTAGTCTTTATTATTCTTTTTAGAATTATTCAGAATTACTCCATGCTTTCTTATGTTCTGGGGAAAATATTTTCATAACTCTCGATTGAATTATGTGACAATGCCTCTATTTTCTTTTAGATTCTTTAGAGCTTCTTAAGTCTTTTATGAACAAGTACATCCACAAAAAAGACCACATACTGATATATCACTCTTATTTGCTTTTCTTATTGTGTTAGAAGCCTTCTCTGCCAGTTAGGGCTTCGTGTCATTGTATGAAGCTGCGTATGTGTTTGCGGTCGTGTCAATACCCTCTAAAGCATAGGATCTGAGCATGGGAAGGCTCCCTCCTGGTTGAGGCCCCAAGCTCCTGGCAAGGTGATATCCCAAATAATCCAAAACAAATTGCTCTGTCTTTAGATAACCAGATATCATCAACATAATCTCTCTTATTGGCTCATTCTAGAATTTGATAATATGAAACTTACTGCTGTGAATTCCTTTGGTTAAGTGTTTACAGAGTTAAACTTAGTATCGTTGATTTATTATTGCTAAATTGATGTAATTATTTTGTTTCAACAGATTTAGAGACTTTAAATGCCTGTCTTGTCATCAACCTTGTAGTTGTTTATGTTTTCTAAAGTAATAATACACTTCAAAAATTCTGAAAAATATAAAATTTCATTTTATAAGATAGCAGTAGAGAAATAATATCATTTAATTGCAAAAGGAGAGTTTCGAATGTGAGCTTGTGAAAGCTGAAGCCAAAACGGGAATTTGTTTCCCATCAGTTCCTCTTTGTGAGTAAAAGTTATCCTTGTTTTACTTGTGTCAAACAATTTCTTTAAGACCCTGATGAATAGCAAATATATGTTTATAAACCAAAGGATTTTTAAAAGTACTAAAATTAAATATTTCATAAATGTGGAGATGTTTAGATATGGTACTATTCTTTGCAATTCGATGAAAATAAGGGAGAGAAGATAAAAGGGTCATTTATTTTTTGGAGATAATATATTCCATAGGATGTACAGGGTATTTCTATTTCAACTGAACATGAAAAGTTTGTGGCTCCCCAAACAGAATGGGCTCTTTCAAAAAAAATATATACAACTGTGCTGTTGTACATAAATTATTAATAAGTTATAGTATAACAACATGCAAATATGAATTAGTACGTCAGCAATTTCATTGAAAACACTAGCCCATCTTCTTTACTCAGATGATTTGTTAAAATTCAGAAGAAAGTGGTATAGGAAGATATTTTAGGTTTAGCTGGTTCTCTCGTGGCTTCGCATTTTGTCTTCTTTGAAGCTAAGAAAATGAACAAGTGTCTGGTAGTCCATGTACGGATACTGTGTGCAGTCATTCTGATGAGTTATTGGATTTAATGATTAATTTTAAGAAGTCATCTAACTTCTTTTCTATCGGAACTCTAACTACCACTACTTGCACATCATCTATAGACTTAATGGTCAGGCTCTAATAATGACAACTTTAAACTGGACCTAGATCACCATTCAATATCCTGTACCCAGGATATTTCCTTTTTTCTGCAACTCATAACTATGCTTAGCTTCTAAATTTCTTGAAAATTTGGTACCTGATTTTAACCACAATATAAAACTATGTTTTCACAAGTTTATCAATGACTACATAGTGTGGGAAATACTTAAAACCTTCCTGACATCAAGATAGATGATACCTTTTAGGCCCAGCCCTGAGTTATTGGAGATTAGTATGATAGGATGTGTTCTTTAAGGAGCCATTCCATTTCTTACCCTGTTTTTCCTTCAAGGGAGTTGCGATTGATTGTGCGCAAACATTATTAGTCTTTTGCTGACAAACATTGTAAGAATAAAAAAATTAAATACTTTCAAGTTGAATGAAGTGGTTTCTGGTGCAATCCAGATTAAAATTGGCCTAGCGCTACATGGTATTGCTGATGTAGTACTTTATTTCCAGTCATGTGCTGGAGCCAGTTCAGAGCAGCTTCCATGAGCCAATAGTACATAGCTCTTTCCAACTGCACTTTCAGTGATTTCACCTAGGGAGCCTGAAATCAGCCATGATGGGTGTATTTACACCAAGGAAATTGGCATATACTGCAAATCCTCCCCTCTCCCTTCTGCCCGAGAACCAATTGTTAATACATGTACTAACACATTACTGGTTCGAAACTAAGAAAAACTAAATTGGCAGTTTTGAGATTTTAAAAAATTTATTTTTATTTTAAAATTACAGTTGACTTTCAATATTATATTATTTTCAGGTATACAGTGTAGTGGTTAGATATTTATATAACTTGCAAAGTGATCCCTCTAATAAGTCTAGTACCCACGTGACAATATACATGGTTATTACAATATTAGTAACTATATTCCTCGTGTTGTGCTTTACATCTCCATGACTGTTTTGTAACTGATGCAGTTTTGAGATCTTAAACAGCATCTATGGAGGACTGACCACAAAAGAAATATCAAATAAGGTTTTTGACACTGAGAAATCACAGATTTAGCTCAAGGTCAGTTTCTGGTATTCACATATAGTTCTTAGCAAGATTGAAAATGATAACTTTCTTCTCACCATATCCTAAATTGTATTTAAAATTCTTTCCTCCTTCCAGCAGCAGGAGGGGTAATCTCTAGCCCCCGCCTTCTCATTTACATTTTTCTTTTCTGGCTATGTCTATAAGACCTATTTTAGCACTTGGTGCATTTTACATAACAGGTGTTCTTTCCCTATGAAACATACTTGGAGAAATGACTAGAACAGATTTAATATAGAACACAGTAAGAAATTGGGAAGGGGATTGTGCTTGTGGCTAGGGAAAACCTTTTCATTCTAGCTGGAAGACAAAAACAAAGAAAGCAAGTCAACTAATTTTTTGAAAATTGTTTTTTTTTTTTTTTGGACTTGGGAGATATTTATCTTTTTTCATTGATCTGAAGAGAACTTCTGTTATCTGAATGACCTTAAATAGTGCCACACTAAGCACTGCCAGCATCTCTCTAATTTAGCCTCAGCTGTATTGTGAGGTAATGCTAAGCCATGAGAGTGTGGTGAGCAGCTGTTGCAGCAGGCATTCAACTAGTACCGACAGCTACCTTTTGGTGGGCACTATGTATATGCCAGACTGTGCAGAGAGCCTTGCTATATCATCTCATGAGTTTGGCATTATCGTAACCCTCATTTTTCAGATGTTGAAATGAAGAGTTTGGGAGTTTAAATAACTTGCCCTCGGTCTCGTAGTTAGCAGCTGTAGAGCCGAAATTCATCTGCAAAGGGACCTAACAGAGTGCCTATTCCATAGAGTTGTTCTGAAGATTAAAAGAATTAGCAAATGGAAACTGCTTAGAATGATGCCTGAATCAAAAATGGGCACTGGGTCTTAGCCACCACCATCGTCGTCATCAAAAATAGGTCAGTCTGATCCCCCAATCAGTACAAATAGTCCTTCCTGAAATGCCAGGTGAATAGAATAGTAGTGACATTCCCTCCCCTTCATGAGACTATCGTCTACCCAAATGAGGCAACTGATGATAAAAGGTGCACATATACCTTCTCAGTTTAGAAACAGCTTCTCTCTGTATAAGACGGAGTGATTTTGACTGTTTTTAGGTCTGAGCTCTTTTTCTCTAAACTGGAATTAAACCAGGTAGGAAAGAAGTCTTAAGGAACACATGCCAAAACTGTGGTATTTTCTAAGCAAATTTAGGTATAATTTTAAAATTGAACCTAGAAAAAAATTATTGTTCCATTCCATTCCTTTATCCTTATGTGCAACAGAAGTTTCCTATCAAATCAGGTGACAGAAGGAGAAAAAAGAGCTGACATCTAGGAGCTGTTTTGAAGATGTGTCCTCTAGGTAAAGGTTTGGTGCATTTCAACTCCCAGATTTCCTGTTTGAATTTTTAAAACTAACTCTTGAACTCAAGCAACACAATCACAGAATAGACTTCCCTTACTACAGAGGGCCCAAGAAAGCCACCATGAAGCAGAGCCCCTGCTTGGTTAAAAATGTCTGAAAACTGTTCAGGTTGTGTTCATTTTCAGAATGTCTTTTTGAAGTACATATCCATGCCTAGATTCTTGACCAAATCCTTTCTTTTTAGTCTCTACCCAAAGAAAAGAAATCCAACCTGTAAAATTTACAGCATATGATGCTTTCTAATGCAATGTCTAAGAGAAAAAAAGGAAACTCTTCTGATTTTGAAATTGTGCAACTAGATTCATTCCAGTATGCCAATGAAGCAAAGAAGAATGGGATTTTGGGGGGTGGGGAGGGGCAGCAATTAATCTTCTAAAAATGATTTTAAAATTTATTTTTGAATTACAGTTGGCATACATTATATTAGTTTCAAGTGTACAACATAGTGATTAGACAGTATATACTTTATGAAGTGATCACTCTGATAAGTCTAGTATCCAGTTGACAGCATACATAGTTTTTTTTAATATTAAGGACTGTATTTCCTGCTGAACTTTACATTCCTGTGATTATTAAAAATGATTCTTATTCATTTGATTCTTTTGTGTTACTCATGATATATGAAATTTAGGATAGAATAATGAGTATTTTTCTTTTATAAGAGTTTTTCTCTGGAGGAAGGGAAGGATTTTATTGATTTTTCATATATAAACATGTGTTACCTATGCACAGTCTTTGTGATTTTGACTTAAAAAACTCATTTTCTTGCATGGGAATTGTTTTGTGATAGCGACATTAGGATACAGCTTGTTAATGGGAAAATTTTTTTCTTTATATTAATATTGTTTTTGTTTAAATTAGAAATTAATCATTTAAGGCTTATTTTGTTACTTCAATTTTGAGGCTTCACTGCAAAAGCAATAGTTCTAATGTCTCTTTTCCAGTTTGGATTCTCATTATCTAGTTCTCACAGAAAAATTCTCTCAAATAACCAGGCAACTAACTAATGGAGGCGGTGTTCAGAGCCTGTCAAGGGAGGCAGGATATAGGATTATGATGGGCCTCAGATGTACCCTTGTGATGTTCTCTTCAAATGAGCTTATATGTAAAGTTGTACTTTGTGTTAAAGGCATTAGCTTGATAAACGTAAACACTCAGACTATGCCACAATTCGGGTGATTCTGCCTTGATATCGAGGAACTTCAAAAAATGGAAGTAGCCCAGGCCTCTGCAGACAGGGCTTTGTTGGTTTGTTTCTGAGAGCCAAGAGCAGAGATTTGGGCTAAGGGAAGGTTCCTGGGCCTGGGAAGGCATCTAGGCTTGTGAGTCTCAACCTCGACTGCCCATGGGATCATCCTGCAGCTGGTTTCTGGTCTCAGCCCCTGAGACTCTAATTTCATTGGTCTGGCATGTAGCCTGAGTATTGGGATTTTTGCTCCTCAAAGTATGTTCCACAGGTCAGCAGCATCAGCATTACTTGGGAGTTTGTTACAAATCAGAATCTCAGGCCCCAACCCCAGACCTACTGAATTGGAGTCTGCATTTCAACAAGTGGTCCAAGTGTAAAAACAAGCCATGGAGAATTTACGGTGAGAAATATGACTGCCACGGGGCAATGCTTTCTCTCCCTGCAAGCAGACCTAGGTAAAAAGGGAAAATCATAACAACCAGAAGGTTCTTGATGAGTATGAGGTCGAACAAAGGAAGTTGGGTGGATGGAAAGGGTTTGGTTGTTTTCTCTCCTCCACTAAACTGTCAGTGCTGTGAGGGCAGAAACTTGTTCTGTTCACTGTTCTTCTCCCACCTCCAAGAGAGGGCTTTGCATGGCTTCTGCTGGTGCTTCCCAGTGACTTCTCTTGCACTCTGTCCCCATGACAGGCCATCTTCCTTCCTTTCGAGATCCTGATGGCCTGGTTGCTCTTTAGTCCCAGTACACATCTTTGCTGGTCTGCGTACCTATCCCAGGTATTGCTCCTATGTTTTCTCTCTCAGCAGGTCTTCTCCTGTTTCCATTTCCTCAGCAGGACCTCAGTGTAGCCCTTGTATACTTTCCAAATTGTTTTTAGTATCATAAAGGCCACTTCCATGTTTTAAAGACCCTGAGTAGGTAGCAGAGCATTTATAGTCACAGCTAAGTCTAGTTCATATCAGTGAATTTTGGAGCATAGGGAGGGGCCCAAATCTGTTACTGTAAGTGATGACAACTCTGTTAAGAAATAGCCTCAAGATTAGTGAAAAAGGAGGATATGAGCAAAAGATTATTCCAAAGTATCAATCTTTAGCACCTGGCAAAATGATGAATAATTCCATTGGTGGAGGTAGAGAAACCAAGATAGGGATCTATTTGAGAGGGGGCGAGGATGAGGTTGAGCTCGATTTGGACTTGCTGAACTTAAGATAAGGGTGGGTATCAGTGTAGAAACGTACTGAACAAGTCGGAGATAATAGCATGAGAGGTCCTGGTTATTACAGCTAAACCTTTAGAATCTCTTGCCCTGGAATGTTCTCATTCTTTCCACTCTCCCTGAAACATTGGAAGAAAATGGACTATGGCTCACTTAACAACCGGGAAGAAAATGAGAAGGATATTTCATAATCACCAAGTTTAGTAAGAATCCAGCGTAAGGAGACAGTCTAATGGATGGTATTTAGGGGAACTGGTTTGATTTCATTCATTCCTATTTAATTTCTACTGTGTACCTTCCAATCACATGCCAACTTATATGTCAGTGTACGATGTGGAAAGGAAAAAGACATCAAACGTTACTGAATGACCCTGCACGTCTCTTCGGGAACCACTTTCATTGACTCTTATTACACAAACTCTCATTGAGCCAGGGAGCCCAAGCATTACCGATCTAAGACCTTTCAGAGACCACCTGCTTTGACATCTATTTCAATGCTAGCAGGAAATTTCAGAAACAACCAGTTTAATGGGGTGCAAATGATTCGATCACCAAGGTTTGGTAAAAAGTCTATAGTTGAGACCTAGAAAGTAATTTTTCTCTTTCTCGGAGTTACTTGTGACTTTTAATAATCTGAGAACTGACAAAACTGCCAAGAAAGCAAATAGTTTTATTCATATGTCAATATAATTATTCTCAATTAATAAGTTCAATTGATGAGCACTACAATTACTTTGTAATAGAAAGGGTAACCTCTGGGAAAAGAGATTTTTTTTTTGCGGGCAAAATTGACCATAAATGACGAAAACTTGAAGGCTACAGTAAAGATTAAAAGTATTAGAGATTTAAAGTATTAGAAAAATAAATACAATCTTTCAAGGTATTTTCCAAATGTAAGAATTTTGTTGCCTAATAAAAATCTTTGGAACACCTATGTAAAGTTGACAGCAATAGTCAGTTCATTTGTTCTTTAGGATGAATTATGGCATAGGTTTGGTTTCCCATGCCTTCTCTAAACACTATACTAGTACAGCAAAAAGCCCAATCAGTTCTTTTTTCACACCTAGCATTTTTTGGAGGCTTGCTTCCCTCATTTTTCCTTCTCTAGCTTCACATCTCCCCACTTCCAACAACAACAACAAAAAAAGCTTTCAGGAAATTAGACAACCTGAAGAAACTGTCAATGATAGTTTTTTGTTAATTCTATAAATATTTCTGTAAACTTGACTCCACTGAGACACAATTTCGGCAGTTGGAGTAATGGGCTTTCCTGCTGTTGCATACATCCAGATTGCAAGCACTCCGACTGGCTTAGCAATTATTCCCACGTTTCTGCCTCACGACACTGTCATTAGTCTTTCCTCCGCTAGGTGTGAGGTTATAGAGAACATAAGGTAAAACATTGCTATTCTGAAGTTGCCGGCCCCAAAGTTCAGCAGTGAAAACAGCAAGAAAAACGTTTCCATGCAGAACTTGGAAAAGCCGTTTTGATTTATTTGTGAACCCAGGTGGGTCTTGTTTATTGACAAACTGTTATTATTCTGATCACCAGGTGATGTTTATACAAGGAGATGTTAAATTCCTTCACGCCTCTTTAAAAATCTGTTCCCATATTTGCAAATCTTGGAGAAAGGGCCCATAGTTAGTGGTTGCCAGTTTGAAATGTAAAGTAAGTACTTAAGAAGTACCTAAAGAATAGAACTTTGCAATACGATGTTTTTTAAATACTAAATTCCCTGAATCCCCCAGTGCAGCTTTGTCCATTGAGCATATTCAGTTCATGACCAATGATCTCCTTTGCCTTACTTAAGCTATTTTTTTCCGTTTCATCCATACACTGCACCTCTAAATGATCTCACTAAAATTTGATATCTCTTTGACTTCTGCTTAAAACCTTCTACTTGTTTCTGAAGCATGCTAAGCAAAATCTGTGTTTTGCTTCTGACAAAAGTTTGGTATTGACTTTGTGTCACTGGATAGCAGCATTATTGTTACGTGTGCATGTATGCGTGTGCATGTGTGCATGTCTGAGTTACCTTGTCCTTTTAGACCTCAGATTCCAAGAGGTCAGGAAAGGTAGTAGCTCTGCTTTAACATCCTATTTTAGCACCTGATACAGGATCATTAACACACTAAATGTTAGATGTTATAATTTATCTCCTCTCCATTAGAATTTCACTTTCCATGGGATACTATATTTCTTTCATGCTAATCTGTTTTAAGGGCCTCTAAATTGTCAATTGAGAGGGTGATTAGTTCTAATTTAGTGTTAATGCTCTGAACATAGAGTAAGAAGCTAATTGACATGGCATTCTACCAACTAGAATTTTATGAACTAAAACTTTTTATCTCTGCACAACAGTGAGTGATCTCATTATGGAGGTGCCATTTAGGAAGAAGAGCTGCTTTGCCTACAGGTGTTCTGTACCTTGTGAATGCATCACTGATTGCTTAGTGATGGCCGACTGCTTTGATTTTTCCAGTTCAAACAGCTCTCCTTTAAACCAATGTTTGAAAAATTGATCTAAAATTATATGCATATTTAGATAGCACATTTTTGTTTTCAATTGCATTTTTTTCCCTACTGAATATAGGGAACGCATATGGAGGCTGAAGGATATATAAAGCAGGAAAACATCCATTCCTTACATCCAACAGATCTAGATTTTAGTTGAAATAGCAGTATATTCAGTGAGCAGTACTTAATAGTTTACGAAAGCCTTTTATGTATATGACTTTATATACATACAATAATTGAAGTCAGGGCAGATATTATTATACCCATTTAATAGTTGAAACAAATGAAGTTTAGGGAGTAAAATAACTTGTCTGTGATCATATGGCTAGTTAAATGTCAGAGCCAAGCCAAGGACTTGAACCTTTTGATTTCTGTTCCAGAGTTGTCATATTCCACTTCTCTGATTTGTTTATCAAGATTCAGTTTTTATTCTTATTGTATAATTTTAAGCAATTACTGTTCAGAAAAGTGACATAATCATAACCCAATTAACTCATCACCATTTTACCTCTCCACTGAGTTAACAAATTCTCCTTCAGTACTTACTCTGTCCTCACTCAAGCTCAGAAAAACTATCTTGGAGAAGAGGTAAAAAGGCCAGACAGTAAAGAGAATCAGGCTGAAGGTGCTTCTGACTAATTTTTCCTTTAAAAAAAATTTCAGCTCTGGCTCTAAGATGGCAGTTCTCAGTTAAACCTAGAGCAGTTTTTCAAAGACGAAGCCTGTCAGTTACACTTGCTGCTTCCTGGCTGGCCCTATCCTGGGCTAGCCTACCAGAGCTTTCTTGAGTCCATTTTAGATTGTTTAGTGCCTGCATATCTGACACACAACCTTCATCCCTGGTTTGTGTTCCTGTGTTTGTTTGACTGTTACATTTTAGATAATTTACCACTATTCCTTAGACAGGAAAACAAAGACATGAAAATCTGTTTTGCTGTGTGTGAGCAGCTCTGTTACGGTGAGGGCAGGATAGTAGTCACTGTTGAAGATGAGGTGTCTGGGTTACCAGGCAGTCCGTTCATCTTTCTCTGCCCTCCTCCAGCTCCTCTAAACCACTGGGAGATGAGAGGGCCGAAGTTCTATTTGTGTCCTTCTGTTAGTTTATTTGTACACTACAGGTCAAAAAGTAATATTATGTATAAAATCCAGACTGGACAATTGTTTGTTTCATGCAGAGAGAGAGAGCTTTAAAGGAAATCAGCTGACTTCCTGACTTGCTGAATGAAGTGTGAGTTTTAGTTTCTATCCCGTTAGGAAATGACATGTGAATAGAATACTTGTATAAGCAGGCTTTTATTTTTGTCAATGGCTGGAAACTTGTAAAAAAAGAGAAGAGGGGTCTGTTTACTGTAGCATATCAAGCTTCATTTCTGTGAAACAGAAATGGGTGTTTCTGAATCCTTTGGTGGTCCCGGTCCTAAAATTTCATTTCTTCTGTCCTCCTGCCCAGAGTTGTTAGGTTGCCATAGCAGCATGACTCCTCCCCCACAACCCTGTAAGATTAACTGGATACAGATTTAGCAGCAAGTGAGGCCAAGACTAAAATCCAAATTTAGGGCTCTGATGGCAGAAAGTGGGAGGTCTGATCAGGGTCGTGGACTGCTCAGTGTCCCTCGGTGGGCTGCAGGTAAAGTGATAGGTGTTTTGCCCTGATGGTTTAGGTGGCACTGCTCTGAGACCTGATCAGCATCAAGAGACTGGCAGCCACACTGCAGACGGGACTGCCCCTGGAGGTGGCTGGTATGTGTAAAGACTATGTGATGCAGCCGTGTAACCCTGTATTGGCTAAAATTGCTGGTGCTCTGAAAGTCAGGCATAAGACTGTTGGTTAAGGACTATAGAGAAAGGTATTGAGGAGGCATTGCCAGAATAAAGGGTCTCTGTCCCCAAGAACGTTTTCTAGGGGAGTCCTAGGCATCCTGTAAGTGGTGATAATCACAACATAGTTGTTCGTGTTAATTGAGCACTAATTATATGCTAAGCACTTTGTAACTTGTTTAATCCTCATAACAACAATTTAATCCTCCTCCTTTGAGCTAGGCACCATTATTTTAAAGATAAGGAAACTAAGGCAAGGACAAGTTAATGAACTTCCCCAAGGGTCTGTGGTTTGTAAGTGGCTGACTGGGATTTGGACCTTTTCAGTGTGACTCCAGGCTCTTAGGATCTTTACTTATCCTCTTGGGGACTCATAAGTAGAGTGTTTGAGGAACCTAACTGTCATTGATTTTAATATGCTTACTCCTATTGCTTGAATTGTATCCCCTCAAAAATGTTGAAGTCCTAACTCCTAGAGACTGTGAATGTGGCCTTTTTTGGAATTAGGGTCTTTGCAGATGTAATCAAGTAAAGATGAGGTCACTAAGGTAAGCCTTAATCTAATAGGATAGTGTCCTTAAAAGAATACGAAAATGCCAAGCGAGGAGAGACACACGGGGAGAAAACATGTGATGACAGAGGCAGAGATTGGAGTGATGCAACTGTAAACCAGGGAATGCCAAGCAAGGATTGATGGCCACCACCAGCAGCTAAGAAAGATTCTACCCAGAGTCTCAGAGGGGGTATGAGTCTACTGTCACCTGATTTCAGACTTCTAGTCTCCAAAACTGGGAGGGAATAAATTTCTTTTGTTTAAGCCACTCATTTTTTGGCACTTTGTTACAGCCACCTTAGGAAGCAAATACAAATATATTCTTACTATACTAGATTCAGTCAATACAGAGGCACAGAGTGATATATGAACATTCCCATTCTGCTTTATCTCCCCCTTCTCATCTCATTGGTAACTGCTAATGATAATTTGTCTCCTTTCTATGCATATATATTTACATTATTTTTTTTATAATGGGACTATATTATATGCATTGTGTTGCAACATTTTTTTAAAAAGCTTACTTGTATATCTTGGAGATCTCTAAGTCTTTAGCTTTGCTTTTAAATTGTAAAATACATGTAGCATAAAATTTATCATCTTAACCATTTTTTTTACAATTCAGTAGTATTAAGTACATTTATATTGTTGTACAACCATTACCACCATTCATCTGTAGAACTCTTTTCATCTTATAAAACTGAAACTTCATATACATTAACAAAAAAATCCCCTATCCCTGGGCAACTATCATTTCAATTTCTGTATCTATGAATTTAACTATTCTAGGTACCTCCTATAAGTGGAATCATATGGTATTTGTTCTTTAATGACTGGCTTATTTCACTTAACAGGTCCTTAAAGTTCATCCATGTTGTATAGCATGTGTCAGAATTTCCTTCCTTTTCAAGGCTGAGTAATATTCCATTGCATGTATATACTACATTTTGTTTATCCATTCATCTGTCAGTGGACACTTGGATTGCTTCCACCTTTTGGCTATTGTGAATAAGGCTGATATGAATATGGGTATACAAATATCTTCAAAGTCCTACTTTCAATTCTTTGGGGTATATACCCAGAAGTGGAATTGCTAGATCATATGGTAATTCTATTTTTAATTTTTTGAAGACTTGCCATACTGTTCTCCATAGCAGCTGTATCATTTTACATTCTTGCCAGGAGTCTACAAGGATTCCAATATCTCTACATCCTTGCCAACACTTATTTTTTTATAATAGCCATCTTAATGGGTATGAGGTAATATCTCATTCTGGTTTTGATTCACATTTCCCTAATGATTAGTGATGTCACATGTATTTTTATGTGCTTTTTAGCCATTTGTATGTCTTCTTTGGAGAAATGTCTATTCAAGTCCTTTGCACATTTTTGTAATAGGGTCGTCTGTTGTTGTTGTTGAGTTGTAGTAATTTTTTATATATTCTTGATATCGATTCCTTATCAGGTATATGTGTATAAGACTTTAGATTTTAAACGGTTAATTCTCTCTGTACGAGCTGAGAATGTGCTCATGCATATTCATGAATGGGGTGTATGTTGGGGGAAACACTGTATTCCCATTTCAGGCTTCCAGTAGTAGATGGCACCAAGCAGGGGGTATTTCCCTCTGGCAAGTTTCCTAACAGAGGAAACAGAACCAAAATGCATATTATACTTATTATAAAGAATTGGTTGACATGATTATGGAGGTTGACAAGTCCCAAGATCTGTAAGATGAGTCAACAAGCTTGAGATCCAAGAGAGCCAGTGATTTAGTTCCAATCCAAGGCCAAAGGCCTGAGAAAAGAGAACCAGAAGAGCTGATGTTTCACTTTGAGCCCAAAGTCAGGATGAAGCTGCTGTTCCAGCTCAAAGGCAGTCCAGCAGGAGGAATTCTCTTGTACTCAGGGCAAATGTCACCTTTGTGTTTGGGTTAGGCCTTTAAGTGATTGGACAAGACTCATCCACGTAAGGGAGAACAATCTGCTTTACTCAGTCTACTGATTTCAATCTTCATCTCATCCAGAAGTATTCTCACGAACCACTTGGAATAATGTTTCATCAAATATCTGGGCACCCCATAATCCAGTCAAGTTGACACATAATATTAACCATTTCACAGCACTAATAAATGATCTTATTCTCCTTTGCCTTGTTAATTAGTTTGAAAATGAAGAACAGTCTCAGGATCATCATTTTCCTGTAGGTTTTTTGGTTCAGGTCTGTTATGGAACTCATTTCTTTGCATATGAAGATATAACCATCCAGGGCCACTCTGAAGGGCTCTTGAAGGCTGTTTCTAGGGCAGATGTTCTCCTTAGCATTATGCAGCTTTAAAAACTCAAAGAGGGAGTTTTCCCATTACTGAAACAACAATAAATTTTTATGACCCAAAATTGCTTAAATGGCTGAAGCATTGTAGATCCTGTATGGCTTTTCTAAATTGTTCCCGTTTTTTACGACTTGAGCTATTTTCTTTTTCTTTCATAACCTCACCATCCCTTGCTCATTATCAGTATTTTCTCACCCTGTATGAGCCCACATGAAATCCTGTGAGACCTAGGGTTTATCTTTGTGAATATTGCTTATTTAGAATCTCTACTTTGAATATTAATAGTGTAGTAGATCTTTTCAGGATCTTAATTTTTTACACAGAGAAACTTACTTGCTGATCTAAAGCATTAAAAATTTTTGTGCGCTTTTGGTAAAGAAGGTTCTTGCTATTTTACTCTGGTTATCTAAGGCTTAGACTCTTGGACACTATTTATCATTTATTCAGTCATTCATACATTCATTCATTCATGGTTACTATACACAAGGTAGTATGCTAATTGTTGGAGCTCTGGCACTGAACTTTATACTCACAGTTCCCGCCTTCATGGAGCTTACATTTTAATGGGGTTTAGTGAGCTTATATACTGAGTATAATAAAAATGCACTGCCCCCCACTGCAAAGAAAAAACAGATAATTTTAGGTATTGACTCTAGCAAAGTCATAAGATAACCGTGCATTAATAAATCATTTAATAGTAGATATATAAAGAAAATACAGTGTGTAATGTGATAGCGACTTGGGTATACTCTTTTCTTTTGGAAAAACATCAACCTAGCAATCTGTTTGTTTTTAATTATTTAGTTTTTTGAATAGACAATGTGTATATGTTTGTACATACACACAAAAACAAAAAGGCAAAAAAGAGTATGAAGTGAAATATAGGTCTTCTCTCACCCCTACTTCTAGCCACTTAGTTTCCCTTTCCAGAGTAGCCATTGTTTCTTACATGTTTTCCACTGTTTCTTATGTCATTGTATAGATGTATGCAAACATATATATTTTCATTCTTTAAAAAGAAAAAAACTGCATGAGATTAAACTTTACCTACTATTCTATACTTTTTTCACTTAACAGCATGTCTTAGAGATCAGTCCATATCAGTATGTGTATAATTCCTCATTCCTTTTGATGGCTGCATAGTATTTCACCATGGGGATGTGTATAGGGCAGGATTATAGTACAGAGACTAAGAAGCTGGAATCTGAATTTTTGTTTTACTACTTATTAGCTATGCATCTTCAGTTAGTTAACTAGGCTCTTTATGCCTTAGATTTCTCCTTTAATATAGGGCTTATACAGGCATACCTCATTTTAATGTGTTTCACTTTAGTGTGCTTTGCAGATATGTCTTTTCATCAGCATTGAGGCAGAACCCTCCACTAGTAAAAAGACTATGACTTGCTGAAGGCTCAGATGATGGTTAGCATTTTTTAGCAATAAAGTATTTTTTTAATTAAGCTATATACGTTGTTTATTTAGGTATAACATTATTGCACATTTAATAAACTACAGTATGGCGTAAATGTAACTTTTAGATGCACTGGGAAACCAAAAAATTAATGTGACCCACTTTATTGTGACATTTGCTTTATTGTGGTGATCTGAAATAGAACCTGCAATATTTCCGAGATATGCCTGTAATAATAGCTCATATGGTTGTCGTTAGGTACCTAATGCATTTTATGTTACTTTGTACAGTAATTTATTTAAAGAACTCCTACTGATGGCATTTAGGTGTCGTCAGCATTTTGCTATTAGAAGCAACACAGCAATAAATAATCCTGTAATATATACCATTTCACATATGTACAGGTTTATATTTAGAATGAATTCTTAGAAGTAGAATTGCTGGGTCAAATGACTACATATGTTGATGGATATTGCCAACTGGCCATATGAAGAGGTTAACTAAACCATATCCTAACTAGAGTGTATCAGAGTGGGTATGTGGGGTAGCCATATCCTAACTAGAGTGTATAAGAGTGGGTATGTGGGGTAGAGGTAGGGGTTACTTTAGATTGGGTGGTCAAAAAAGGTCACTCTATAGACATGACATTGAAATTAAATCTCAGATGATAAGACAGAGCCAGCCATGTAAGATCTGGCATCATAACAGCTGGTTCTAAGCTACAAGGCAGAAATGGACCTCGTGTGTTCAAGGCTCTTAAAGCAGGCCAGTGTGGCTAAAGGCTGGTGGATGAGGTGTAGGGTGCAGGCTGTGAGTTCAACAGGGAAACAGGGTTTGTATAGACTCTGCCTAGAAGTATGTTCTAAGTGCAATGGAAGCCATTCGGGGTCTAAAGGCTGGTTTTATAGAATCACTCTGGTGGTAGTGTAGAGAGTAGACAGCTGGGGACGGTGGAGGCAGGGAGATTAATTAGGAGCTATTTTAGTAACCCATGTAAGAGAGAGCATGGTGCTTGGGTGTATGGGGTGGTAGTAGCGATGAGGAGGTGGGGCCTGCAGGTTTTTCTGATGGCAGGATACTGGAGAGACAGATAGAGAGGGAGGACTCTGGGAAGATGGTGTCCTCTTTACTAGAGGTATGGCCTCGGGCAATAATCTCACTTCTCTGTGCTTCACTGTCCTTTATAAAATGAGAATAATCTCACTATTCTTATATAGTAGTTATGAATAAATTACTTAATATGTGTAAAATACTTTCTGTTTGGGACATGTTGAATTTGAGATGTTTATTATACCTCCAAGTCCAATGATGAATAAGCAGTTGGATATTCAAGTCTAGAATTTAAGAGAGTGATCAAAGGTGGGGAGATATATTTGGGAGTTGTTTGCTTTAAATACCATTTATACAACACGAGACTACAGGAGATCATCAAGGGAGTGAGGGTATGTAGAGAAGAGACAAGGACTAAGAACTGAGTCATTTCAGCATCAAGAGTCTGGGAGAAGTGTAGGAACTAGCAAAAGAGGATGAATAGGAGCCACCAGTGAGTTTGGCTGAAAGCCAGAGCATGAAGCCCTTGAAGCCAGCCAAAGAAGGAGCATCAAGGAGGAGAGAACAATGTCCAAAGCTGCTTATAGGTCAAGTAAGAGTCTTCCCTCTTTCTCATGGAGAAGAGATGTAGCAGTCGGCACTTGTTGCCAGCACAGAAAAGTAATGGAAGAGAGGCCTAGTGGTTGCAAAGCTATTAACAGCATCCTCAGAAGAAAAGGGAAATCTCTTCCTCCATCACATCTGGCTTCTCAAAATGGAGAGAAATGAGCAGGGACAGAAGGTGGCTTTGTATGTGACATCATGATGTACTTCTTGACCCTTTTTTGACATTGGTTACATTGAATTGGTTCTAAATGGCTTTTTAGGGTCCCCAGTAGATGAAATTTCTTTCCTTTTTGTTTTATGTGCCACTCAGGATCTCTTGAATTCTTGGAATTTTTATTAAGAATTCCTCATACACTGACAAACAATGCCCAGACTCTATAGCCTCTCTGCTCACACATTGCTCTTACACTTAAGGAAAGTCTCAGGCAACAAAACTGGTCAGTTATTGCACCAAGACCTAACCTTGGTAGCTTTTTGCCAAATGGTCACGATCTGTACATCCTTCCTTCCTGGAATCGATATAAATCCCCAGGCTATTTTTGCTACAAGGAGATTATGGCACAACATATGGAGTCTTCTCTCTTTAGGAGCAGGAGAAAAGTCTTGTCTTTGTTTAAGCAAGACACTTGGTGAATGCCACTGGCTTAGGGCAACTGTGATTCACGGAGACTGTACTAGGGGGCTGCAGCACAGAGCAGCTGGTCCTAGGAACATACTAACCTAATGTTTCCCACAACATCTTATGTGGAATTTGCCCCACTTGTCATGCTGAGTTTGCTCTGTTAATCTTATACACATTTCTGTGTACATTAATATTTTACCTCAAAACAAGGGAATAGAATCATAAAATATTAGCATTTAGAGGGTGAATATTTAGTGGTGGATATTAGGCATTCTTAATATTATAGATATTCTCTCTCTTAAACAGAATAAACATGAAAGAAAAGTGGGAGTTATCAAAGAGGCCATTTGTTAAATTCTTGGACTTAAAAACATACTCATCTATAAGTCCTTGTTAAAAGCTGATTCATCTATAGGTAAAACAGTTTCTATTACTAGTCTTTGAACAACAAGAGAGGTTTCTGTAGGAGATTAAGCCAGTGACTCACTTTATTGTTTCAGGATAGGTTATACTCTGAGTTAGACTCCTGAAGTTAATTTCTATTATCATGGAAAACATTTATAATAATTTCTAGCCGGGCTAGAAATTGAAAAGTTAGTTTTAGTTTTATTATCTGGATCTAGTGTCTATTGACATTCTAAGAGATTAGACATGTGGCAGTTCTATTTTAAATGCTAGTGTTGAAAAATCATCCCTCCATAAATTAAACAGGGTTGATTTTGCCTTTTGGCATTTATTTTTTTTTAAATCAGACTAAGTTTATGTTTATTAACTTCAGGGCACAGAATCCCATTTTCTTCTCTTGATGGTTGAGCAAGGTTGGCATGCTAGGGGGAAGGGACGTGGTTTAGCAGGTCTGTGGACCATGCCACTTGGTACATATTGAGCTCAGCAAATTAATCTCTCTAAGCTTCTGCTTCTTCATCTCTGTTATGGGGAATAGAACCTGCATCACAGAGGTATTGTGAAAATAAGTAACATATTTTATGTAAATTTCTTGGCACACTGATGCATGGGAGCACGGAATAAGTGGCAGCTATTATTATTGTTGTTATTGCTGCTGTGATCTTCTCTAGCCTGCAGTGTTGAAGATGTAAGAAAAGGAACATGGTGGTTGAGCTTTGGTGAGCTGTCTCAGCATCTTTGCTTCTCATGTGTGTGCCGTGCCCTCATCTAAAACAGCTTGCCCTCATCTAACCCTACCTTCTATTTCAACTTAGGCATCAGGGTTGAGGGTGAGAGGACGTAGGAGGAGGTCATGGGGTAGCATCCTCACAAGTGGGGGCCACACCTCACAGCTACCACCAGTTAGGCCACATGAAATAAGGCAGCCAAGGTAGCCCGTTAGGGAGGCATCGGTGGTTCCTTTCCTTGAGGGCTCCTTTCATGCTCCGAGTCTCAGCACTTGTATGCAGACCTGCTTTCCCATGTTCAACCCCGGAGCATTTAGGTTTCTTCTCCTTTGTATTGGGATTTAAGATAGGCCAGATCATATCACTCTGCTTCCATTTGTTCTGGATGCCAGTGGTACCTGCTACTTGCCTACTTAATTAGATGTTTTGAATGTTGAGTTGGTGTCGAATAAAACACATACATGCACCTATTTTCAAGTACACACACTTCCATGCTACCAGTTACTAGTTCTAACACATCTGGCTCATTGTGCTCATTGTGCTCATGAGCCTATAAAGAGACCTAACATTCTGCAGTTGACAACATACTCTCTTTTAAAATGCCAAATCCTCACAATTCTGTTTATTTTCAATAGAACCTGTTTCACCAAAAAGTCTACATGAATTGGTTCGATCAAAGCAAAATATATGTATTTGACAAAAAAATGACTTTGGTATTTTGTTTTCTGTGTACTTTAAAATCACCGTACACAAACCTGTCACCACAAGCAAGTCAAGGAAGAGAGTGACTTTTGTTGGCCTTTCCCCCAATTAAACAAAACAAATATAACCACTGCCTTTACTCTTTCCTTGGAAACGTTTTCTCTTTCCCTTTCTCCATTTCTCCCTCTCTCCCTCTCTACCTTTCTCTGCCTCTCTGTATCTTTCTCTCTTTCTCTTAATAGTACCTGGCAGTTTTTGTGCCATGAGATTTCTGTGTTTTCCTTTGGTTTTGTAAATTTATTTCATGGCCATAGAGATCTGGAGCTAATCTCTGAAATCTCTTACCCGTATTTGGGATGTAAAAGGTCCCCATTGACACCAAATCGATTATTTATTGATTTAGAAGAAGAAAAATACAGAATGGCAAGGACATTGTCAGAATTTATATATCTCATTGTGGCTGATTGTCTCTAAAACAAGCCTATTTTGGGACTTACCACCGAGGGAACCTGTTCTCAGTGGAAGAGGCTCCTTTTCCAAATTTATACTATTCTTGGTGGTCACTTAATTGTGAAGAAACTGGCAGTTTTGTTTGCAGACTTTTAGGTTTTCATTAGTAGTCTGGTGGTGACAGCTAGCTTTAGCTATTTCCTCCTGTCATTGCTCACAGGAATGGTGCTGAATACTCAGAGGTGGCACGGAGCATTGGGGATGGCAGCGGCTTCATCAGCATGCCCTCACCCCAGCCTTCAATTGTCACAGCAGCAGGTCATGCCACCGAGAATGAGAACATTGCTGATTAGTGTGCCTGGTGCATTGGACAGGCTGTGGGGAAAATGCCATGGTGTGATCTCTGTTGATTTCCCAACAATTACATTCTCCTTGCTTCCTACTGGCCTTCTCCTTACACACAGACTATGTTTTGTCTTCCATTATAAAGAATGTCCTTTTGGTCTTTCCACTAGGATTCTTGCAGGTTTCTTCTCAATGTCAGTAACTTCATTCTATCCCTGCTCTTGCACTTCACCTCTCTCTCAGTTTCAACATTTCAGTTGCCCTGGATAAAAGCTTGGCTTTCACTTTCTGATGCTTTTATCCTCTCATGCAACAATCTATTGAAAAGAAAAGTATGTGTTTGAAGGGAATTGTACTTAATGATGAATTAAACTCTCTGGGCTTTAGTTTGTTTTTTTATCTGTAAAATGGGGATAATAGTATTACCTCATAAGATTATTGTCAGGTTGAACAAGATAAAACATATGAGGTGCTCAGAATAGTGTCAGGTGTATGGTCAATAAAGGCATCATCATCATCATCATCTCTTTCATCACCAGCACTCTAGGAGTATACTGGATTTATAAGCAGCAACCACTTGTAATTTTGATACTGTGGTTATATGTTAGGCCCTACAAATCACAACCCAAATCTCCTCTACACTCATTGCCCCTTCTATCTTATATTCTGGATTTTCAAGGAATAGTCTTCTTGCCCATTCTTTTCTATGTGGTTTCACTCTTTCATTTACTACCTTAGATTTGACAAAGCAGTATTATAAATGTTGTTGCATTTAATCCCTGTAACAGCACTATGAGACGAGGGCATTACGCTCTGTTTTACATATGATAACATGTGAGATTAGAGAGAGTATGTACTTGTTTGGCTTAAGATAACCAGCCAATTGGAGGCAGACCCAAGACTCAAACCCAAGTCTTCTGACTCCAAGTCCAGTGCAGCTTCCATGTGGAGCCATTTGTGTGTGTGGAGGAACAATGACATTTAATTTTCTATCTGGGCTTTTAACAAGAAGTCCATACACTTAAAGCTCTTGGAAGGTAGATATTAGTCCTAAATCTCTAAAGTACATCTATCTCATCTTCTCCCAGCACTATGGCTTGAACTTATTTACCATGCGTCTTTCCTGACCTCTCACTGAGGGCAGAGGACTAAGGCCATGATAAGACAGAGAAGGCTTTGTCTAGGCTGGGAAAGTAGTCCTAGAGAAATATAACATAAAGGGACTCCATTCAACGAGGGGGTACCAGGTATATCTGGGGAATTGGGAGTATAGGTGATTGGGTAGAGGCGACATAAAGACAAGAGCTGATTTTGCACACCCGACATGAACTACTGTCCTCAAATTGGTCTGACATTGGCTGTCTGTAGAAGAATCCTTTTTGAATCCATTTGGCACTGACTCTGGCCCAAAATCCAGGCAAATCTGTGTTCTACTGCTTGTGTAGAGTACCAGTGGGTAACAAGTTCATTCATTTATTCATTTATTCGTTCATTCATTCATTCACTCATTCATTCAGCACTCACTCAATACCAGCTGTGTGCCTGGTGCTGTGTTAGTCACTGAAATAACATGAATGAAAGATCCTGTGATGTTGATGATCCAGCTTCCTGGTTTCTGGTTGAGATGTGTGGGAAGAGGGAGAGAAGGGGGAAGGGTCAGAGAGTCAGATGAAGAGAAAAACATTCTGAATCAAGGGGAAGCAAGTCTACCTTAACCAAACCTATACACCCTGCATTTTTTAACATGGTGTCATAAGCCTGTGAGCATTAATAAATATTAAGAGATGCATCACATGGTGTAACTAACCCGCCAGAACATCTGAATGATGGAGAACCCAGCAGGGAGCCCAGTATGTGGCTGGAAAGCCCTAGACTGAAAAGAGAAATAACTCCCTTTCCTCAAAGGTCTCAAGACGATTTACCTATTCAAGTGCATCTTTAGTTCCTCCAATATCTGGATAGCAAGGCAGGTATTTGGTAAGAATAAGATATTGAATCAGCAAGGAATTTGGTAAACATCATTAAGAAAACAGGCAAGAGCAGAGGAGTTAGAACCCCACTCCAAAAACTCTATCCTTTATGTGGTAGATATAAACAGTTGAATCATTGTTCAGCCATAAAAAGGAAATCCTGTCATTTATAACAACATAGATGGAACTTGAGGGCTAAGTGAAATAAGTCAGATAGAGAAAGATAAATACTACATGATCTCACTTTTTTGTAGAATCTAAAAAAAAATTGAACACATAGCTACAGAGAACAAATTAGTATTTGCCAGAGGTGGAGGAACTGGGATACGTGGGTAAAGGTAGTCAGAAGGTACAAATTCCCAATTATGAGATAAGTGAGTCCTTATTATGGATTACAGCCTAATGGGGATGTAATGTACAGCATGGTGACTTAGTTAACAATGTTATATATTGGAAAGATGCTAAGAGAGTAGATCTTAAAAGTTCTCAAAACGAGAAAAAAATTATAAGTGTGGTGATGGATGTTAACTAAACTTATTGTGGTGATTACTTCTCAGTATTACATATATTAAATCATTATGGTGTACACTTAAAACTAATTAAACGTTATATGTCTGTTGTATCTCAATTTTTCTTATAAAAGAACTCCATCCCCTTCTCTACTCACTTTACTTCTGTTCCCCTTCAACAGATCTGATTTTGAAAAAGAATTATAGGAAAGAGAAAAAAGGGATACACTCTTTAGAATTGTTTGCCCTAATTGTGAATCTCACTGAGTAAGCTCATTGTTGGTCTAACTCCATGCAAATGAATTGATTGTGAACATTCTCAACCCCTGTCATTGGTAACAGCAAATGCAGGCCTCATGCTCTTGATTGTTTGGTTTCAAAATCCAAAGCTGTTCTTTCGACTTTGTCACTAAACCAGATATTGGCAAACGTCTGCCCTTTTATGGAAGTACCAGCCTCCAGCTAAGAAGTCTCCTAGGCCAGCATGTGAGCTCTCAATAGATTGTTGTTAACGTCTCTAGTGAGCATTTGAAAATATCCTGGAAATGCCTTTACAATGAGTTTAGACGGTTTAATTTCCACTTAAACCGGTAGGCAGGGGTTGGCATGCTGCTTGAAGTTTGCATGGGGAAGTATTCCAGGTATGTTTAAATTGTCAGTTATTGCTTATTCTGTTGTGCCTTCAAAGAATGTTTTTGTTAAGGTCAAGGGATTTGACTGACTTCTTTCTCTTTCGCTGAAGAAAATAGTGGAAACTACTTTCTCCAGATTTGAAAAGAAATTGGTCACAGGGTTTTCTTTTGTTTCGTTTTTGTTTTTGCACTCTTGGTGTGGAGAAGAGAGGCCTCTCCACTGGTACAAATGAGAAAAGAGAGGCTCTGGTGGAAGGGCAGGCCCAGGGGAGGGGCTTCACCTTGGGCTGGGAAGGCAGGCAGAGCTAGGAGGGACCCATTAGAACAAGTTCTCATTGGGGGCAACTAGCTGGGGAGACAGTCAAAGGTCATTTGGGTGATCTGGAGATTTGAGAACAAATGACTACCAACCATGATTCAGGGTAAGCTAAAAATAAACTATCTCTTGTTTAGGAAGCTTTGCCGTTCTCCAGTGTTTTCACACATGTTTATTTAATCCTAGCTTTTCAGCCTTTCCTGCTAGGGAGAATGAGGCAGGGAGCTGTGTCTTTTCTAAGGTTACTAACTTGTAGTAAATGCTGATCTTATCAAAGGTGAGCACTTATAATCAAATTTAGGGGAGGAGACCATGGTTACAATAGATTAAAAACAGCCAGGAATTAGTGAAGAAGGTTCTGAATTGTCCCTATTTTTTTAAAGTTAAATTTTGATTGATAATAGCTAACTTTATTGACCACTTATTCTGTACCAGGCATTTGGGTATGTACTTGACATATATGATTTCATTAATCTTCACAGTTCTATTAAGTAGATAGAGATTGGCTTTAATTGTGATAGTGCAGATGGGAAAAGGAAGGCATAAAGAGGTTACATGCAATTAGTCACACTATTAGTAAATGGAGGAGTCAAAATGAGGAAGAAAACTGCTGAATCCCTGACCTTAAGCCTTCCCATCTCTGCCTCAGTACAAGTCCTTTGCAAAGACCATCGATAAGTGCAGGATTTAATTATAGTGATCAACTTTAGTTCTAATATAGTTATGTTTTGTAACACTGTAGTAACTTCATGATGATGATTCAGATCTTAGATTAACACATGAATGGTGTTGTAGAACATGTGATGGGCAACATGATGTAATTTTTAAAAACGCATAAACCAAGAAGCCCAAGAACTGAGGGTGAGACTTGCTTTCGATATCAGTAAGTTTGATGATACAGGCAAATCCTTTAGCCTTTCTGGGCTTCACTTTCTTCATCTGAAGTTTGATGGAGTTGTACCAGATGAGAACTGCTGTCATCTGGTGATAGCATACTCAAATTGTAGGAAAAGGTAGCCGAAACTGCCACCTATAGTTTTTAAGTGACATTCAACAAAATGGATACTGAAGATTAATGGTCCAATAATACCGATTTATTATTTTTAAGTCAGCTTATTTTATTTCTAACTAGTACAGTTAAATGAATTATACAAAATATGGACAAAAATCAATTTGAATAAGACTCAAGGATTTAAAATGAAAAAAAGAAAGTCGTATTTCCCCCTGCACAACCCACTGTCCAGATATAACCACTGTTAAGTTTTCTCTTTTCAGCCATACATATACAACTATATAATACATTTTTGGACTTATTAGTTTAAAGACTCAGCTAGTTTCTTTAAATTATCTTAATTATAAAAACAGTATGTGACTATAAGCACTTTGTAAAAAATATTCAAACAAAACTTGTTTTTAAAAGACATAAGACTTTAAATTTATGCATATTGAATTTTATTTTCTTCCACTCAAGAATAAATAAGGTACTCTCCTGAAAAATATATTTGAATTGAGAAAATATAACTGTCAACATTATGGAAGCATCAGAATATTAAAATAAGCTTTCATTTTTTGTTTTAGATCTTTTAAAAAAATGACAACAAAAGTCGAATAAGGCTTTCTTGCTTAAAAGTACATTCACACAATGATTCTAGTTTTGAGATCCAGAATACTTCTCTGTTTCTCTCTAAATGAGTTTTGACTGTTTAAGAAGTGTTATATTTTTAAAAGCCTCTGAAGAGTTTCCTGTATCTTTCCTTTTTGTTTGTTTTTCATATAGTTAGTGAGATTTTATTATATAATTATGTGATTCTTTTGTTTTCCAAAGTGAATTTGAAAAAGAAGTATTAAGGGTTTTCCTAAAGTAGCCGTAATGCTTCACCCTTTGTATTGTTACTCTGTGTCTCATTGTAGATCAGCAACTCTTCCTAGAAAGGCCGAGTAAATTAAACTGTATGGTTTGTGGCCACATGATTTTGATTCCGTTCGACATGATAAGCAAAACACGTGGTTCCAGGGTTAGCTTCCTCCACATGACCCAGCTTGTCGGTGCTGTACAGCCACAAGGGTCCCTTCTTCCTGGGCTCTGCTTAGCAAATAATTAATGATTCCATTAATTTTCACATCAGGGAATCAAGTCTTGGTGAGGGAGGTGGAATCCATATCATATGTCTATACAGTCAAGAGCCAGTTGAAGATATTTTTGATACAACTTGTCCAAGAGGAGACCTAGTGGCTTCTCTGATGGAGCTGCCTCATATAGAGGACCCAGCTGCAGCCTAGGTGTGCTGTCCATACTCTGGCCCTGCAAACATCAGGAGAGCTTGTTCAAACATACGTGAGTGGGCCTTACCCGCAAAGTTTCTTATGCAGTAGTCTAGGGTGGAGCCCAAGAATATGCAAGTTCTCAGGTGATGCTGCTGCTATTGGTCCAAGGTGGACACTTTGAGAAACACTAGCCTAGCACCTTCAGAAACCATAGCAAGAGAAGAATGGATGACTGCTTTGGCAAAATTAATGTTCTGGCTTTGGCTACTGAGTACACACAGCTACCTCTGAATTTCAACTCCCAAAGGCTGGGGGAGTTAACTTATGCTCTGAATGAGTAGAATGTGTGTACCTATTTTATTCGTTCACTGGGATAGTGGTCCTTTAAGCACTTGATGCAAAATAATGTCCACATGTGCTTTGAATTATAAGTCTTTCTTCTCTCTATTATTGTTTTGTTTTTCAGATTCTTAAAAAGACTAGTATGATTAGTTACATCCTGCCCATTTAACTATTTTCCACATTTCACTTTTAAAATGAAATCATCCTTGCATTTAACTAATGGAAAGTTCTTCAACTTGCCAAGCAAGGTTCCACTGTCCCTGAAATAAATTTTCCAAAGAACTGGAAACACTATGCAGCTTTTATACAAGCAACAGAATGGAAATGTTCAAATTTATGTTATTCTGATACATATTTTCCACGGTTTGATATTTAAGTAATATCTATTATATCGTATCTGAAAACATTCATTTGACTCTGTAAGACAAGCAATTGCATTTAGGATTTCTTTTTCAACTTACTTTTAACCTCCTCAAATATTATTTACATTTATTTTGTTTATAACTATTTAAAATAATTGAGATCATCATCATCAACTTATATTGAGTGGTCATTATGTACCAACCATTGCTAAGCGATTTACAGATCTGATTTATCACAACAACCCTTAAGAAAGACAGTTATCATTTTCTCTGTTCTACAGATGCTTAAGCTGAGAATGATAAGAGATTAAATAATTGGTCCAAGGTCCCTGGCTGGAAAGTGGCAGAACAGTAACTCAGATGCAGGGTAATTTCAGAGCCTAAGTGCTTTCCCACTGTGCTATCACCCTTGTTAAAACATACTTATTAAAGAGCTTTCTGTGCTTGGCATTATTAAATATTGGCCCTGCTCCTGAGAGCATTCAGTCTAAAATAGTGTACCTTATTGAGCAGACAGTAAAGGCATAACAGCTGAGCAAGCATTGAAAAAGTTACAAATCGAATATTAATATGGAAATATTTACTCTGCACAAAAAAAGTTTTATGAAAGGAAAGTGATGTTTATGTGGGTTAGGGTGAAGAATGTGTAATTTGTCTTTCTGTTAAAATTAGGGCGGATCTTAGGGAAGAATGTTTCAGGAGCTCCTAATATTGAAACGTTAGGTCTTGGTAAAAATCGGGTTGACAGGGCTTGTTGGGTGTGGAATTTATTTTCACAGAAGATTTTGTTGTTGTAGTTGAGTAAATTTTCCAGAGAGGATAGGTACCAGCACTGCCCAATGAACCTTTTGTGATGATGAAAATCTTCTGTAGCTGGGCTGTTCAGTAGTGTACTCTCATTCACAGGTGGCCACTGAGTGTTTGAAGTGTGGCTAGTGCAGCTGAGGAACTGAATTTTTAGTTTTATTAAAATTTAATTAATTGAACTTTAAATAGCCACTTGTGGCTACTAGTTATAATTTTGGACAGCATGGGGACAGGAGAAGGCAATAGAAGGAATGCAAGTAGTAGGAGGCAGGAATGGAGGCTGACATGTGTGGACGTGAACTTGGATGTAGAAAGAAGCCCTTGTCAGTTCTCTGGAAGGACACTTGTTATAGCAATCTGAGGAAGCTAAGGGACAACTGGAGGAGGTGTGGGATTTCAGGCATGAGTTGAACAGGACAGACACAAGACTCTGAATAGAGAAAAAAAGAGGAAAGGGCAAATTAAGATTTCTGTGCTAGGGAACGTGGCAGGATTTGGCAGCTTACTGATTATGGGTTGAAGAACAGTGGAGGTTGGCAGCTACTTTGAAGCTGGTGATGGGAAAACAGCTCCTTTTTGCAATGTCTAATTGGTGCTGGCATAGGGACTTCTAACCTGAGATGCCTTATAGACGCAGTGTGTATCCTGAGACTGTTTCAAAGAAACAAGTCGGTAGGTGGATAAATAGATTTAACATTTGCATAGAGATAATATTTAATCCATGTGTACAGATAATAACCAGAGTTGTCGTGTGTTTAAAAAATAGGAAAGTCAGTGTGATTGGAATGGGGTGAGCAAAGCAAAGTGTGGTAGGAAATGATATCGGAGAGATGGCTTTGTAGGCTATGGGGCTACCAGGAGCCGAACAGTCCATGTAAAACTTTGGACTATATTTTAAGTGTGATGGGAAGCCTTTGGAAAGTTTGAGAAGGAGAATGAGTTTCATTGGACTTTGTAAATAACCACTCTGAATACAGAGAACGGACTTTAGTGAAAGAGTAAGAATAAGAGCTGGGAGCTGTTAGGCTATTCCAATATTCTAGGTAAGGGATGGTGATGGCTTGGACCAGCATAGCAGTGGTGGATGTGGAGACAGGTGGTTGAATTCCAGAGATATATTCTCAAGGCAGAGTCAACCAAATTTATTGTTGGATGAAATGTGTGGTGTGAGAGATAGAGAGGAGTCAGAGATGATTCTAAGCTTTTGTGCTAGTTGAGTGGTATTGTTTATTGAAATGAGGAACACTGAAGGAGAACTAAGTTACAACCAAAATCTAGAATTCTATTTTGGACATATTAAGCTAGAGATGCCTATTACACATCCTAGAGGGGCTGATAAGTAGGCAGTTGAACATGTGATCCTGGAATTTTCTCATGATTTGATGAGTTGTGGTTCATTAGGGTTTTTAAGGGAAGGAAGGAGCCAGAAGAGAAAGAGAAGCTGAAGACCAAGAGTATTAAAGAGTGGGACAGATCTTTCAGGAAATGGGAAGTCACAGGATCCTGTTTTGGAATGGAGTCATTGACTTGAGAGGAACATGCCATTCTGGTTATGGGGCTGTTGAAACAGAAAAGGTGTCTTTTTTTTTTTTTTTTTTTACTAGATTAGTGTAGTATGGTGGTGATGACTGGGAGAAAGCCCATATTGGGAGCCTTTAATATAGTTCTCAATGAAGGGAGAACTATAGTGTAGGGAAAGAAAGAGTGGGAGATGTAGAAGTGGAGGTTTAGTAGGGTACCAACACAGCAGTTGGGTAGAAGTCAAACTACAACCTGATATGTCATGATAGGTCATGATATGTCAGTTGTTGCCTGCTACTTGTGCATAAAAGTACTCTTGGCCTACTTAATCAAATTTTTATGCCTCAGAGTTGGATAACAGAGTGGGAAGTGTTGATTTAAATTGTTTTTTTTTCAAGCAAGCATACATGTTAGAATTTATAAGAACAGTATTCTGAGAAAAAAAATTAATTTATTTTCGAAGGAGGAACTTTTCCCTACTTTTTCTTATTTGCCATACACAATCATCTAGCTTGCTTTTACAAATGTAGGATTTCCATTTACATGAAAATATGTGTTTTAAGTTTTTTTCTAATTAAAATGGTCAGGGTTGATATATTTGGTATTTGTTTTTAGTCTAGTTAGAATTTTAGCCATTAGAATGTTTACTATAAAAAAACACCAAGATTTTCTATTATAGTTACTGACTTTTAATGTACCAATAAGATAATGGAAGAGGTTATTGAAAACTCTTATTTAATGGATAATTATCCCAAAAAGAAGTCTCCTGTCCTTCCACTTACCTCACCTGACAAAATCAACAGAAGAGAAGAGTCTGAAAGTGAATTGCATCAGTCAAACGCAACTTTTACCAGAGAAAAAAACTTGGAATAGAGGGTTTACATATTGTTTGCAGATAAACCTTTACATCATTTATTGATTTACCAGTCGATCCTATTCATGAACCTGTGTAAGTAATTAATAGTTGCTTAAATAGATAAAATTAGAATTCCTCCCATGAATCATGTTTATAGATGAGGATCCCCATGTTATTGGCTAGCACTTTTTTCCTTCTTGCATTTGTTGAACTAGTTCCATTGTCAAAGATCTCAGGGCATTAATTGGCAGTGACTTGATCTTGTCCCCCTTTGTCTCATTATAGTAGCTCCTGCGACTGGATTACAGTTATGTCTTGTGGGTTGGCAGTAGGGGAGAGGACTTCCTTCCGACACTCGTGCTCAAGCAGCTGTTTCTCTTTCTCCAGAAACACCAGTTTCCCCAGCCCCCAGCTGGTTCCTCCCTGCTGGGAAGCCAAAATATGCCAAAGTCATTGCTAGACCAAGTTCATCCTGTGACAGTGCAAATGACTCCAATGCCTTTTTCTCCCACCAAGCTTTTCCCAACGTAAGCTTTTATCCTCTTTGTCAAGAGCTTATTTTGTCTTCTTGCTTCTCTTCTCCTATAAATAATCCATTTCCCCCCACCAGACTCACAGAACAGAGGCGTGCCCCATGTCATATGCTTGCTCTGAGCATTCTTTCAGTGTTTTTCACTTGCTTAACCCTTTAGTTCTTTTCTTTCATCCCTATCAGAATCTCCAAACTGAGTTCATGAAAGGTCAGAGTTAAAAAAACAGTATTGACTGAATGCTTTTCATTAGAAAACCAAACACCATGCTTTCTGAATATTCACAGAAGTTTTACACTGTCTGCAGTGACCCTTGCCACACTTTTGCTTCTCTATTTTCATTTCAAGGTTTAGAGGCCCCGGTGATAGGAAAGAACTATAAATAAGAACAACCCCGAGAGTGAAAGGATGAGCTCAGATGATCCTTAACTTTTTGGCCTTTCTCTTGGTTTAGAATTCCTCAACACCTATTATAGTGGCTTATTTCACTTGACTCAGAATACCAGGGGTTTGGAGCTCCTTAAGTCACTTACAGAAAGGACTCATGGTTATGGTGTCTGTCAACTAGAAGAGTACTGGAATACTTTTTATTATAGTACTCAAAGTAAAGAGGGGGTGAAGTGGGCACTAACTTAATAATATTTTACAAACACACTTAATTGCACTTAGGGAACTCAGCATTACATGAGTTGTAACACAACATGACTAAGTTCTCTACTTCTCTTTTGTTTTAGTTGTCATTTAACAGATTTTCTTCACAGGAGGTAAGCTTATGGTTTCTAAGGATGAATGAATGCCTTGCAACTAATGGTTGGTATGTTGGAATTTAAGCATATTAAAGAGTTAATTATTTTTTAAAGCTTACTAGTAAATAGGTATTACCCACAATAAGATTTTGAGAATAATCTATTCCAAATAATTAATATGTATATGTAGTCATACTGATATCTTATTCTGAGATTTTCATGATGTATTGATGCCATCTCCTTTAATAAGAAATACTATGTGTGTATATATGTGTGTGTGTCTGTGTGTGTGTATGTGTATGTGTGTGTACTTATGTATGCATGTAATATAGTTGCTTAAATATATACATATATATTCTAAAGTGATGATGCATCCATCATAGAGCAATTCTTTAATCTTTATATGACCCCTGAAGCCATCCCAGGTTTCAAGGGCCATTGATAGTTCCTTATAAACAGACTCCCACCTTGGCTTTTACATTGACATCCGAGGAAATGCCACAGCAATGTCTGTTCATGGTAGTAACTGTAGTCACCATCCAGAACATTTTTCCTTATATCTAATTCATCTTGTTCCTCTTCGACTTCCTCTTCCTTGTGAGGGTTTAGAAGATAAATTACACTCAAGAGTTAGTGCTTCTCCACAATGTTACACCACAAGTTGTAGAAAGAAAACCAGAAATTTGCAGTTCTGCCCTTCATCTCAATTCCTAGCCTATGCTAAACCTCTTATGATCTATATGATGGGCCAGAATTCTCTCTTTTTTTTTTCCAGTGGATCAGAGAGAACTGTAGCAGTTATAAATCTATTTGCATGTTTCCTGGCCACATAGTAAAAATGGTAAAAGAATAAAATGGTCAGATACCTAACCTTTCCATTTCTTTGCTTTATAAATGAATAACAGTGATCTACAAGTGAAAGAATGTAGCTAACCAGTGTCATTTGGGATCTTCTAAAGTAGTACGGAAACTCTGCATTCTTCAGACCAACTTGTGGCGTGCCAGCACATTCCTCTCCGATGAGGTGGAGGAATACTGGTGGCCGGGCTGGGATTTGTAGGGCTGGGGTGGGGAGCTGCTGTTTAAAAATACATTTAATTATATTCCTTCTCTGCAGTAATATTGATACCATTTTTAGCCCATTACAAATACTGTGATTTTCATTTAAATCACGTCCATTATCTTATTGACCTAGTTTTTATTTTGTAATCAAAATATTCTATTTCTGGATAGCTTAGCCCCAGAATATTTTTCTTTTTAAAGGTTATGGACACTTTTTAGAGTCCTTTCTTCCATCTCTGTGTACAGATGGGCTGTCTCTGAGTTCACCTTGTTATAGAACATGGTACTGTATAGTTCTCTTTACAGAGAATGTGGCATTTCTCTAATTTGGCAAAATGCCATGAGACCTCACATCTGGTGACTTTTTTGATTGATGGTAGGAGAATTAAGAAAATCTATTTCTATTTAAAACAAGAGAGAGAGGTCTTGGTTCTCTTTCCCCGCCCCTTTATTTCTTTGCTCTTCCTCTGTTCTTCTGCCTTTTCCCTCTTTAGCTTTCTCTTCTTTCCTCCCTACCACTCTCCCATATGTTATAAGCCTCATGCAGAGTTGTCTTCATTCATCTTGATACTCATAGAATTCCACTTATTTTAGGCCTTTGCTTTTTCTGTGCTTCTTTACCTCCTATTTCCTTTCCGTCCTCTTCTTTACCTTCTCTTTCTTGCTCTCAAGGTAGGCCTACTTCATTTTTTTCACTCTGGCTGGAAGCTCACCGTGGGGAGAAACCCACTGGAGATGTTCCTGGGGCTCTGTTTCATCAGCTCATTCTTCATCAGTGTCTAATCAGGACTTTGAGACCCCTGACAAACCATCCACTTTTCCTTCTAAGTTTTCTTTCAGTGTATTTCTTACCATCCTTACCATGTAAATGTACCTTGCGCTTTTCTTCAGACGATGAATAGAATCAGAGAATTTTAGGATTTAGGGGGACCAGCCATCTTATTTTGCAGGTGAGGAGATAGAAGACCTGAGAATGGTTTCTCCTAAGATTCTAAGGTAATTTAATTGGCAGAACCAAGTCAGCTACCCCATCGCCTGACTCCTGTTTTGGGGTTCTCTTTTCATCACTATATTTCTAAGCCATGATGTCATATAGATATGTGTCTGGTTCCTCCTGGCACTCATTTCTCTCAATCACCATAAGCCTTCTTAAATATTGTTTGGTTTACATGTATTTTAGAGTAACTGAGTCTTAGGAGTGACACTTTCCTGTCAAAAGAAGGCACAGAAGATAAAGTGCACTGGCAAAAGTCTCTCTGAGTTGTTGGGGATTTTCTCAGGAATGCTATTTTGCCCCAGGTCATTTCTGTTGATGTATTCATTCATCAGAACCAGTCGATGACTATGACATAGAATATGTGAGTTTGAGCTCCTTCCTGCCTAACTGGAGTCTCTCTGTTAATCAGGAAACCACATTTAAAGCTGTGTCCTGAACTCTGCCCAGCATGTCAGCTTGGCCAGGAAGGATAGGGAATTCCTACTGGTAATAGCCACTGGGGACTAAGGGAGTAACCGGAGGTCAGACAGGAGCTTAGTAAGGAAGGCATCAGCAGCCAGTGGGATTGTCTCTTTGTTTCCTAAATTCCCTTTGTGGTCGAGGTCAGGCAAAAGCCAAGATATCAGCCCCCTAGGCAAGTGACTCTACGCTTTGGGTTTTTATGACCTAACAACATTTTTTTTTTTTTTTTAGTTGAGGAGGCTCAACATAAAGTTGTTGGCTGTTATCTTGAGAAGTAAGGATATTACAAACAGCAATATGTCATATGATGTTACGGTCCTTTCATAAAAGAAAAGACATTTCAACCCCGGGAATGGAAAGAATATAATCTCAGAATATAGGATAGTGCTCTATCCCACACACATAAAGCTTCCAGAAAAACTCAGATTGTCTTGTCCAGATTTTCATTATTTAGCCACATGTGGACATAAATTGCATCCCAGAAACGGTGTTGATCTGTGATACCTGGCAACCACCAGGCTTCACTCCATGGCTGGTGAGCTCCTGCCCCTCTCTGTAGAGAGAGCACCAAGAATGCATGAAGAAGATGGCATATGGAACAACTCATCAGTGTATGGTGCATACACTGTAAGTGCTCAGTAAATTATGTTTTTATTCTATCTTAGAAAGTAAATTAGGCTGGATGACTATTTTAGGTTAGACTTTAAGGGACACTTCGACTTTTTTTTTATTGTAGGTTAGGGTCTGATTTTTAGTTTTTCAGATCTGAAGCTTGATTTGATCAGCTACCTTGTGGATGGTCTGGAAAGACTTAACACTTTCCAAGCTCACAGGAGGATAGTCCATAAGCAAAAATGCCAGCTCATTATTTTGCAAAGGGAAGATATGCTTTTTCAGTGACCATATCAATGGATCAGTCTGCCCAAATCCATGTCCTCCCCACAGTGGGGGAGAGGTGGAATGGATGCTGGGGTAGCAGTTTTGGTGTAGATTTTCCTTGGGGAACACAGCATCAAAAGAGTAGGAATTGATTGACTGAATTTATTCCAGCAAGCTTAAGGTAGAGCCCATTTTATTTCACTGGCTTTGTTTTCTCTCTCTTTCCTTTGGACATTCCTCTTCGCTGAGAGACGGTAAAGCATAGTGGTTAAGAGCAGACGCTCTGGAGCCAAAATGTCCAGGTGCGAATCCAGGCTTTACCTCTTACTTAGCTGTGTGACACTGGGCAGTTTATTTGACCTCTCTGTGCTTTAAGTCGCCATCTGTAAAATGGAGATAATAATAGAATTTGCGATAGAGGTTTGCTTTGATAAGGAAAGAAGTCAATACATATAAAGTACTTACAACAAGTGTTTGGCATATAATAAATGATCAAAAAATATATTATTATTATTATTATTATTATCATTATGAAAGCTAGTTTTGTTGTAGACATGGAAAAATGAATAAAATCAGATGGGTAGACTCAGTTAGATTCTTGACCTTCAACTTTCCTTACTGTAGAAGTCAGCTCTCCAGTAACCTTTGGTTTCTGTTTTTACTCTTCATTATTTCAATAGATTTTCATATCATGTCTTTCTTTCTATATTGTTTTTCATTGATTATATATTTGGTTGACACATGGAGAGATATTTTCATCTCAAGCTGTCAAAGCCTTCCTTCCCAAGGTTCACTTTTAGAGAGGCTTCCGTTCTTGATGTGGTTGACCCCATCAGGGTCCCTTCCCCTGGTCACCCCTTCCTGGATTTCTCTCTTGACTTGACTTGACCTTGGACTTGACTTATTCAGTGGTGGTAGGAGAAGCCTTCTCTCTCTTGATATACCAAACACGAACCTATCTACTAAAATACTGAGATATGCTGAGATACTTACACGGGTGTCCTTTAAAATAAGTAGCAAGATTAGTAGTAAAGCTGATTCCGTGACTAGCTTTTTATGTGTTTTCTCCTATTTTGTCAAGTCTGTAAAGCAAGGTGACAAATAACCTGATTTTTTTCCATTCTCCTTCCTCTGGAGAAACTTAACAACTATTTTCCAGTGGAAGCCAGCGCCAAATTGACTGGTGTTCAGGATGCCTTTTATAGGAATGCATTCCATCTAATCTATATAAGTGTCTAACACCTGTAGTGTGATCATTTTTCAATTTCCTCACTAAATATACAGTGATAAATTACAGTTAATATTGGCCATTAAAATATTTTACTATACAATATTCCAAGTACACTGACTACTGAAGCAAATTAATCCACCCACCATTTATCTGTAGTATAATGAGAAACAAGCTGATAGTCAGCTAAAATGTTCTTTCTGTAACACTATCAGTTCACATATTAATGACTTTTCCTCACTGCTCTCTTGTGCTCCCATTCCTTTAAGTGCAGCTTTCCCCCCTGACTTCTTTCTCACTATCAAAGGCAGCTAGAATTAACAGTGTGATTGGGCCACTGGTTTTGCTTGTTCATTGCCAGTCGAGAAGTCAGAGACGCTAAGTTTCCGGAGGAGAAGAGGAAAGAGTGGGTAGAAGTACTGACTATTTCTACCTTTGTAATCAGGGCTTTCTGCTGAGAGTGTTGCAACCCTCTGTCAAAGTTTTGTTGTGTTCTCTGCTCAGTTTCTGTACCTTTGAATTGGGAATGCCTTGCTCAGAGAGTGCTTGTGAGGGCCTGATATCATACACGCAGTATCAGGCTAGGAAATAAGTGACACTTTCAATCCAAGTATCTGTTTTATCTTTGGCTCTCTATACTATAGAGAGGAGATGTTTGGGATTGCAGTTCCACATTTCTATGGCTATTTCTCAGTCCTTTACATTCCCAGGCACATGGAGAAAGTGCTAACATTTGTTCAGCACACTGAAGTCACCCAGCTGCCCTGGGTCATGCCCGAAGGCTGAGGGGATCGATATCTCCACAGGCCTGTGATACATTTGAGACATGTCATGGTTGGGAACTCAGTCTCACAGTTCACAAGAGACCTACCAATCTTCCCTGGTGGTGTCTATTCTTATAAGGACTATTTAAAATAATTTTTATGTGTAGGTTCTTTGTTGGGGGAGAGGGCATTTGGCTCTTTTGTAGCCCTTCCTTCATCTGGACCACTACTAATCAGTATTCCTATTCTCTTCTTCAGCAAATATTCCTGGGGATGCTCTACTTGGTGCTTTGGGAAAACAAAGATGGATGGATATCCCCCATTCCTTAAACTCAAGGTCTAGTGTTCATGAGGTAGAACATGACACCTAAAAACAAATAATCAGAGAGCCCAGCTGTTAAAGTGCCGGCTGACTCTGGGCTCTGGAAATTTTGTTTGGAAACTACCTGTGCTTGCATCATCTTCTGGTACTATACTTTTGATCAACTTAGAGCCCTGTATAACAGAGTTTAGGTGGCCTAGAGTCATCACTGGTGTGTACATGGGGCTGAGAGGAAGAAGTAGAAAAGTCAGCCAGGCCCACTCTAAAAGTCCCTTGTCAGTCTCACTCCCCTTGTTCCAGGGTCTTGGAGAATCTAATTTTCCAGAATTCACTGATATCTAAACTCTTCTTTGTATGTTGCTCTGCTGTTCTCAAATCACCTTATTTCCTTTTATCCTCTAGGAACATGGGAAGTAGATATTTGTTTTATTTTCCCCAAATTTTAATGGAGGAAACAAAGAATCTTCTGAGAAGCTGGATATCTTGTTCCAAGAAATGATGGGCCAGGCAGTTGTCACTTGATCATCCATTTCCCTCTGGGTACATTTGCCCCAGCACAAATTTTTCCACAAGTGTCTTTTGTTTGTAAAGAACAGGAGAACGTTCTTTCTAATGCTGTGGAGTGTTCCTAGATATTTGTGAGAACAAGAGTCCAGGGGGCTGTAAGTCTCCAGGATTGCAGTAGTGCTGCCCAGGAGGACGGCAGCTCAGTAAAGGCAGGAGACAGACCACTCTGAATCTGCCAGTTGTGGAGAGCAATCCAGTCACCACAACTTACTTTCCAGCTTGGCTAACTTAGACACTCAGTGTGCTCTGGGTGGAATGACTGGATAAAACATTAACTTAAGAGTTTTTTTTAAAAAGTTTAGAATCTCATGATGTCTTTCAACAGCACCCTCCTTAAACCACATTTATATAGCCGTTGTATAAAGTGAGATCCATACACAGTGTTTCACCAGTGACTCTGAATATCTTATATTAGACTTGAAATTCAAGCATATACCTCCAGTGCTTTTTCAAAAATTTTTTTTCATCTTTATTGAAATATAATAGACAATTAGTTGTTTGTATTTCATTGTACAATTCAATTACCTTCGGTGCTTTTACCGCAGAATTGTTTGCCTATTAAAATCTGAATTTCTGTGGGCAGACATTGAGAGCTCAGGTAAGCTAATCAATGGCACACCATTCATATGTCATTTTAGTTCTCTGAAGGATCCAGTGGTGGACATAATCAGCAAGTTCTTATCTCTTCAATGATGGGAACAGGATAGAGTGAGAGACACAGCCAACTTTGAGGCAAAACATCAAAGTTCCAGATTTCCAGCAAATTGCTTGTTTTTCTCCAAGCCTCAGTTTCATCTGTTGAGCAAGGTTGTTATGATGATACCAAACAAGTGTAGCATTTGGAGGTGCTTTATAAAACAAAAAGTGAGATTCAAATCTTATCTCTTGGTCTACAAGTTTTTTTATCCCTAGGACAAGGATATGCATTCATTTATTTGCCTTCACATTATTATATTAAAATAATATAGAATAAAAATTATTTTACATAATTATACTTCAGATACCTAATGTGGAGTCTATAGATTTCTTTGTTGCCATTTTATTCCTGAAGAGTTGAAAACCCTGCTGCTGGTGTTTTTGCCATATTTGTAAGTCTGTGATTGGTTAGTCAGGTGGCTTGAAGAGTGCTAATTAGCAGATGTGAGCAGACCACTGCGATGGACCCCTAGGGAATCTAGTCCAGAGTTTCCTATTCTGTGAGGACAGCTCCCATCTTAGTGAAGGACAGTATTTGGATCTTCTGTCTATTCATTGACTTCAGTCCTTAGTGAATCTATTTGTGTGAGTCATGGATTCATTCGTCGTGCATGCAGGTTAGCTTCATACTAACCATAGTCACAGATCGCGCCCAAAGAATCAGCCCACTGTTTCCAGATGTCTGCTATTGATTGCCAAAGTTGGTGGGAGAGTGTGGATGATGCACATCAAATCTGTCCCCACTAATGGAAAAACATCTTCAGATGATGTGAGGCATCTCTGTTCTGTCTGAGGTCAGTCCCTTATGTTAACAACTGTGTACCAGGTGCTGAATACAGTTTATCCTCTCAGAAAGCAGAATTACCAGGAATCCATGATAATTAACAGGAGAAAATGGTTGAATATAGTGCTTTATCCACTCTCTGGAAAAAGTGATAGTCATTGAGATAGGCAGCCATCATTCTCACAAGGAAAAGCCAAGAGCAAAGCGTTGGGAGCAAAAGAAGTTGATCAGATTCAGTCAATAGGAGTGGCTCTCAGGCATAAGGATCGCAGGGGCTTTGCTGCAGCCACATGTGGCAGCCTTCACCCTTTGGTTCATTAAGCATGCCTCTGACGGGTATTTTCATCACTAAGGTATAGATGGAAAAGCCACACATAGTAAAGTTCAGTGACCTATTCAACCCAGAGAGATCAATGGCAGATTGAAATCACACCTGTGGATGCTTTGCTCCATTTAGTTAGAGACTTGGCAAGGGTGGGGATTCATGGGAGCTGAGGTCAAAGTTTTGCCCTTTCTCTCGTGTCACACAAAAGAGCCTGATTATTGAACATATTGGTGGAGACCCCTACTGGATGGGACACTTATTGATGCCCTACACTCTCACCAGGGAGGGTCCTGGAGACTAACTACTCTTCAGCTCCCTGGTCACAGGGTGTGGAGCTGCTGACAGCTCTGTGAGTCTCCACACCCACGCCATCCCCTGGCGAGGTCCTGGACACCAAAGGGGATGCCTTGGAAAGTTCTGCCAGGATTTCCTGTGCTGCCGGGGCAGCTTCTGCTTCGGGCAGCAAACCAAAGGTCGCAGTCTGCAAAGTACCGCCTTTGTTGCTCAGTGGAATGCCGAGACCACAGGAGTCCGAGTTAATTGATCACACTGGGAAAACTACTCGATTGAAGTTGGACTAGCAGGATGAGGGAGAAGTGACTGAACTGATTAAAAATGAGCTTAATTGAAGAGCTAAGCTGCCTCAAATCCTTCGTGGAAGTCGACAGGATGTAAATAATAAATCATAAATAAATAAAACTCAAGAGCTAAATAAAGGCGCTTTAAATATACCATCCTTCACAGCTGCAAGTGTTGCAACGCGAAATCAGCCAGTATGTACAATTATGAGCTTTCACTCCTCACGCTGAGACTGGATTCAGCCTCAGATACTTTTCATCCAAAATATTTTTATCCAAACTTTATATGGTAGCAGTGATGAGTAAAATGATCGACTGAGGTCTAAAGTACTGAACCAAGGCAACTAAGCCGATTTTTCAATCCAACTAGAATTTTAGGGATTAAAGTTCTTAGTCAAAGAATCTTAAACTACAACATAAACCTCTATACCTCATGAAGCACCGTCAGATAATTGTACATATATACACATATATTTATGCCATAGACATGTGTATATATACACACATGTATGCACATATACACATTTGTATATATAATTAAAGGCAGAATATATATTATATATGTATACCTTAAAAATATATTACATATAAAATATATTAAAATATGTAATATGTATTTAAATTATATATATTCTTTGATAATACATATTTATATATAGCTATATAATGCACACTTCTATATGCTTATATATATTCTGCCTTTTAGTTTTTCTCTCTTTAGCCAAAAGCATGACTACTTTTTCTTTCTGTTCTGTTTCTAGCAGTATTACTTACTTACTTATGAGGAGGTTTATCCAATAGTCTGTAAGATAAAAATTGAGCAGATGAAATTACCTTTCAAAGCCTTAGAAAGGCATCAGGTTAGAGACCAACATACAGTCCCTCCCTAAGTCCAACCTGGTCATTTTCCTGCTCCAGCACTGGACTAGATCAGTAGCTGTTTCTCTGGCTGGGCCTCAGATGAGGTGCAGAGGAGCTCATTGGATCTGCTCACCAGTCAAGCTGTGCTGTCGTCCTTCTGGCGAGTGCACCAGATGCCTGTGGCATGCTGCTCTCTGCTGGGTCCTCCCATTTCTCCAGTCAGTTCAATTGGGAGCCAATTGTGAGTTGTTTGTTCCCAAACCTTTTTATGCCAGTTGTGCTTTTTTTACTTAAGACATGTAACTAAATACTATGCATACAGGTGATATCTGAGTGTGAAAGGGAGAGGTGTTTCCATGAAAACTACACTATTGGCTTGGAAAGACTCATCAAGGATGAATTTGCTTTAAAAAATCATGGCTAAATTACTTAAGTTTAAACAAGATAACTCTAAATTCATAAAAATCTTGGCAGATTTCACAGTCAAATTGATTTTCAGCTGTCTTGGGTTTTTTCTCTTTAAGGAAATTGAAAATCATAGCAGATTTCTGGTTTATACAGGATAGATAACTGAGAATTCCATCTTGACGGCATGTTGTATAAAATGCACTTGTCTACTGAGGAAGTCAAGATGCTTATACTTTGTAAGTTACGAGAGAACTTCGCCTGGCTGGGGAGAGACCAGACACACATCTTCCTTACGGGGCTCATCAAGGACACATGCGTTGAGGGAAACTGTGGGCAGAACCATCTGTGCAAGATCTCATGAGAGCACTCACTTTGTCTCTCTCTCCCCTCTCTCTCTCCCCCGTCCTCCTCTTCCCCTTTCTTCCTCTCTCCCCTCTCCCACCTCTCTTTTTTCTTTCTATGTCTCTCTCCCCTTCTTGCTCCCTAAGTAATGCAGTTTAGTTCAGAGAAGTCTAAAATAAATAAGGGAAAAACCATTTGGAGTTAAAACAGTATATTTTAAAGTACTTGTTCCAAGAAAGAGATGATATTTGGCTTAAAAAGTTTTGAAATACATGTTTATTTATGTGAACCCAATACAAACACACACACACACAGAATATTCCTTTAAACAATCTTTGATTTATTAAAATGTGACTTACATTAGGAAGTTCAGAAACATACCTATTTCTCATGAACTGAGATCAGAATATAGTGAAAAAGCTTACTTGAAGTGTCTTAAAATCCAGCATGTTTTAGATCATCTTTTATTCTCTTTGGTCTAAAAACATTTTGGAAAGACCTTCCTCTGATACAGAGGCCAGATAACTGCAGGAAAAATGTGAGAATGCTTGTAGATCCTGGGACATGTTAACAGACATATTTGAGAACCCTCAGGAAGAATAATATTTTACAGTGAAGTGTTGTTGTCTTTAACAATAAAAGCCCTATGAATGTGCTTTAATTTATGCTAACGTGGAATGCTTAAAATCATAAAACAGGTATGATTATTCGGTTCCAATTCACCCAGAGAATGCAGATCCCCAAGATAAGAATGCTAGAACACAAATTTCATGGGAAAGCATGAATCCACCCACCTCTAACAAATAAAACATCCTTCATTTCAGTAATAGCTCTTAGGGGTTTAATTTTGATAGATAGCGAGGTATTTTATTCTAGAGCATAAACCAGATGCTTCTCTCAAGTTAATGCGAAACAAACTGATGAATGCCAGATTAACTAGAAAAGAAATGTTTCTCCCTGTAGTTCTGGACAATAATGCAATTTAATGGCATTTCACTTGAGTGGACTTTTAAGATGGATGGATTTGTCTTTTGCCTCTCAGGGCATAGGTCCAAATTTGGAGCAGATGGCAGAAAAGATAGATGATCACAGAGATCTCCCGGTAAAATTGGTTAGATTTTCTCAATCCTCATTAATTCCTGGTTGATCATCATCCATCTTCATCTCTCTGACCCTATCTAATGAACTCTGATTTCTGAGGATTTTCTGGATCTAGAATAACCAAAATGTGCTAACTGAACTATGAACAGATTGAAGGTACTACTCACCAGATATTTCAGGCTTTTGGAAGATGGGAGGAGTCTCAACCTGAACTCTTGTTTTCCTTACTTTGAGTAATAGTGGACTTTGTTTCCAAGCAGCAAGGAGACAGAACTGGGCAAGGTGTGAACTCTATAGCTCAAGGAGTGAGTTTAAGAGACAAATTGCATCCCCCATTGTTCAGGTAAAACCTAGCAAAAGAGAGACTTTGGTTCTTAGATTAAGTCTGATGAGGTAACTCGAAACCACCCATGACTAAACAAGACTGACAGTGAGGGGTCACCCCAGCTCTGGAACAGGCATGAGAAGAAGCAGAGGATTGTGAGAAAACCCCAGAAGTGTCACCATTCCAGGCCACTGAGGTGAAGAGGGGACCTCCAAGACCTACGGAAAGAGGGGCCCATGGGAAGACGTAGGGACAGCAACACTTTGTAGATTTCATTAAAATGATGCCACTGTGCTTCTTTGTCAATGGCCTGATAGACTCATTTACTTCCGTGCTAGGGGAGGCTCATCGTCATAACTGTTTTCACTCCTGCTAGAGACACTCTCTGCTAACGAATTTGAATTATTATTATTTTTACTGAGATTGTATTAGTGTATTCGTCCCCATTCTAAGCCAGATGCCTTCGTTTTATAAATAGCACATATTTTCAGAGACACTTAACAAAGAGGACAAACGATTTCCACTTAAGATGAGAATTTATATGTTATTGACAGTGGGCATTAACCCTCTGGTTGCCACAGGCCTACATGCCCCACGTGTTGGAGGAATGGAACTTACCAGTAAACTAAAAACTGGCAAATCACAGATGCTTAAGACCCTAGGAGAAAGGGCCCAGGAGGTTAACACTTAGTTTTAAGAAAAGCTAAATAACTGTGACATTTTTGATGGCCCTTTTCTTCACTTGAGCAGAATGACTATATTTTACTAGTGAACCAAGAGATAGATCAAGCTAAAGCCAACTTCCCACCTTTCATGTAAAGCCTAACCTCAGTAGTTATTAAAACTACATGGAATTAAAATAGTTGTGGAAGCACCTATTTTATTTCCAATTTCACGCTCTTGTATTTTGTAATGCAGTTTTAGATCCATCTGTGAAGGCAGGTTGGGGCGAAAACAGCCCTGAGAGACAGCTGGGAGAAGAACAGGTTTTCAGGTCTGAGGCAAAGTCCTAGGCTCTGGATTCAGCTGTTATGAACTCACCAAGTGACCTCAGCCCAATTTCCTCACCTTAAAAATGGAAACAATAATGCTGACCATCTTTTTATGGGATACAGTAATACTGTAATCGGCACCATTTGTGGCTTTGGGCTGAAAGTTTAAGGGAATAACCTCTCCTCTCTTGCTCAGGGACCATGTGTGTTGGTCAGGGTTCCATTCAGGGGCAGCACTGGCTTTGTTCTCTCTCTGGTCTATACCTTTGTTAACACGGTGACTGCAGCATCCAGTTACCCCATACTGATTGAGTGGTCATTCTGATTGAGTCATTCTGACTGAGTGGTCAAGGAGAGGTGCACACCATTCCTCCACATCCTGAAATTCTCCTGGATTCCCTCTCTTTGTCATCCAGTGACTCTGGGAGAGTCTCCATGGCCCCCTCTCTGACTACCACCTGCTATTTGTTTCACCAATAACTGACTCCCGGGTAAATAGCAATTCTTCATGCACAACGTCGCTCACATCCATTCCTTTATTTTCTAGTTAGTGTTTACTGAGTCTTTACAGTGTCAGGCACTGTGCTTATACTTTGCTGTGTTATCCTCTTGTTAACTTGAGAGAGCTGTGGATAAAAGAAGTTAAGAGAGTCCCCTAGACCAGACAGCTGTTCCGCGGCAGGGCCCGCCTCCCTCCTCCCTCCTGAGCCCGCAGACTCCCCCTCACGCTTTGTGTATTCATCTCTTCCTCGTGCAGTTGTCTTCCAACTGTTCTCCGTCCACCCGGATCCCTCCTGCAGGCCACCACCAGATGTAGCTCCCCATGCTGCCATTCTGATATTATTTCCTCCAGAAAAACCTTTTTTTAAAGACTGAGGTTATAATTGACGCAACATTGTATTAGTTTCAGTACAGTACAATGTGATGATTTTGTATTTGTACATATTTACTATAGCTTTTTACAGCACAATGTGATGATTTGATATTTGTATATATTTACTATAGCTTTTTATCTTCTGTCCTTCCTATATCCTGTCTATATCTGAAGTTCATATAGCATCCAATGTAGAGTCTTGTGTCTAGTGGATATTCAATAAATATTTGTTGAAAGAAATTGAAGGAAAGAAGATAGGAATAAGTAATAATATTAATAATAATAACAGCTAACACTCACATGACACTTCTGTTTTAATTTAATCCCCCTTGCTCGTTTGCTTCCTATAAAATCCCTATGAAATAGGTACTATTACTTATCAGCCACATTTTACAGGTGAAGATACTGAGAGGCAAGAGAACTTAGGTAACTTGCCCAAGAGCACAGAGTTGGCAAGTGACAGTCAGGACCTGAACCCAGGGAGTCTGGCTCTCCATTCTGTCCTCTTCTTCTCCTACCATTTTACGCCACAGGGTCAGGAAGGACCAACATACAGGGAAAGATATAGAAAGAAGAAAGAATTTTAAATCAGTGCCCAAGACTACAGAGCAAAGGAAACTTAAGAGTAGGCTGCTATATTTTGTCTTCTTTTAATTTAAATTGAGGAGAAGTACCACTGATGAGCTGGGGCATTGGCCAAGCTGCTGAATTTGTGGCTACTGCCTGGATTACTGTTAGAAATTGATTACTATAAAACTTCCCAAATACTGTGCCCACATTTTCTTCCTTATATTCTATTCATTATGGGAGACTTAGCCAAGGGACTGTTAAATAGTCCATATGCCCCCAGCTCAGAGCCCCTTGGAGACAAGAAGGTTACCGCTTTCTCCTCAGAAGCGCCCTCCATAACATGTGCTTTCCGTGAAAGGCTCCCTTAAAGGAGAAAGTCACAGACATAAAATCACCATGACTGGAAATGAGTAGCAAATGTGTCAAGTTTGGCTGAAACAAGCTGATCAAGAATATTTAATGAGGTATTTCTCTTTAGAAGCACAACTCTCTTATTTAGTCCACCGTTGATGTGGTTGGTTTTTAACGGGGCCCCGAGGAGCTACTGGTATTTCTGCTGATGATGGCATCGATTTTCTCTCACACACGGAAAAGTCCATCTTAAGTGTATTGCGAGTTTAGAGCATGTTAGAGGAAGGGGTCTCTCATTTAGGAGCAGGGAAAGACTATTTTGCCAGCTGAATTTAGGGAACACTTTGCACCAAGAATCCTAGAGTAAATAGAATCTGATTCCAGATTCGATGAATCAGAGCTGAATCATATTTAAGTGTGTGCTGCATTTTGAGGGATTCCCTCTGCCCACCGTCCTGTGGGGTGAAAAGCACTGCTTTTCCTGTGCAAAGAAAAACCATTGTTTCTACCCAGACCACTAAAATATCTTTGTGGTGATGTTGTGAACACACTGAGTGTTTGTTGGGGCCCAGCTAAGACAACTCTATAGATTAATGAAAAGTGATTTATTCTTTCTAATAAACAGAACATTTAGTTCTGTCTCTGCCTCTTTGAAACCAAGCAAATCTGTCCCCATCCCCCACCCCTACCCCCATCTGCACCACCCTTTTGTAGACTTCATGGTATATTTTTGTACCACTGCCCTGTCTATTCCTAGTAATTAAGGATTCTGAGCAACGTGAAAGTAGGTTACTCTTCATCTGGTTTCTTGGAAGAACTGTGCGTGTGTGAGGGTAGCTTTTCACCTAAAAGACTAAACCACAGAGAGAGTCATGGAAGTAGAGAATGAAAGGGCCAGGCGACTCGCTTTTCTTAGCTTTATGGGACTGTAGGCACTGCTGTGTAGTGGCTGGAACCCAGACAGACCCTGCGCAAAGCAGAACAGGGATCCTGCCTCCATGCTGTGTTTTACCAGCTTGACCTTGGCGGAATGAATTAGCCTTCCTGAATCTCAGTTTCCATCTACATAATAAGGATGATAAGGCCTGGCTTTAGGGTTATTGAAAAGATTGCAAATGCTGGCTATAAGTGCCTAACGCTTGTATGCAGTAATTGATAGTTGTTTCTGTTGTTGTTACTGCTATTGCTGTCACTGTCATTACCACTGCCTTTATAAGTAGCTCTTGGATATGCGAAGAACAAAGGGGAACTTGATGCAGTTGCCTTTCATGCACGTAGGACCCAGTTTTAATCTTCAAGACTTCAGTCTCAACCTGAAACCTTGTTTTCCTTACTTTGAGTAATAGTGGATTTAGTTTCCTGATAATAAGGAGACACAACTGGGCAAGGTGTGAACTCTACAGCTCGAGGAGTGCGTTTAAGAGACAAATTGCTTCCACTGTTGTTCAGGTAAAACCTTTCTTACTATAGCAGTTAAAATTGCTCCTAAAACAGTAAAAGTAAACATAAAAATCTCAACTACATAAGGATGAAAACAAAGAATGAAGTATTTCCTTACTCTAGCAGGAGATCCCTTAGCTAAGTGAGTTCCTTCTTCCTTTCTTGTTTGCTTCCTTCCACCTATAAATATCGACACATACCCACTGAGCGTACACAAGGCTCAGGGGAGCCGTAGGGGTCAAAGTTGAATTAGACATGGATTCTGTCCTCAAGGAGCGTAATTACCATCTACCAAGAAGGAGGAAATTCCCATAAATAATTCAAAAGTTAGGTGGAAAATGGTAGGACCAAAAAGAGATACCACTAAAGGACTATGGAATTTAGGAGGAATTTTAGCGGGAATGGAGCATGCAGGTTTTATGAAACAAGCATCCTAGCACCATCGTTAAGAATACAGATTCGAAGGTTGGACCACCAAATGCGAAACTTAGCCTTGGTACTTATTTGTTGTGGTTCCTTGAGCAGGCTGGGTCCCATCTCTGTGTCTCTGCTTCCTCAACTCTAAAATGGGGATAAAAATAGTACCTACCTCTCAGGGTTGTTGTATAGATTGAGATATGTAAAGTGCTTAGAACAGTGTCTGGCACAAGGTGAGTGCTATGTTAGTGTTCGTTAGATGAATTTGCTGAAGGACAGGTATGGATTTACCCTTCAAGCAAAGGTGGACAATGTTTTTCCAGATGGGGAGTAGCGAGAGCCAAGGCAGCGTCTGCATGAGGCGTTGGGCTGGGGAAGGTGAGAGAGGGAAAGATGGCTTGGGACAAGATTGTAGAGGGTCTAGAATGTCAGCCAGGAGTCTTGGACTCTACAGAAATGTGGAATGAACTCCATCTTCTAGAATTCCTCAGGGGATGAGTGTGAAGTCAGACTCTGAACCTACCTCAGGGTAGGTCTCTGCATCTCAGTTCCAGTGAACATGGAAATGAACCAGATGCCAGTGGGCATGAAGTCGGAGCTCAGATTATTAAGGCTCAACATATAGGCCTGAGTTGACACCTCAGGGAAGATGTGCAGCAGAGCCCTAGCAGGAAGTTAAACTGAGGTGGTGGGTGCAGTGGGGGCGGGGGGAGTAGACAAAGGGAGGGGAGGTGCAGAGGCTTGGTGCTGGGTAGGAAATATCACATCATCACCCCCATTTACTGTTTTTCAGATTATAGCGTTTTTCATTTAGGGTATAGTCAGCTGTTTTGTTTTTCTTTTTGGTGTATTGCTTTTGAGACTCGGGATGCATGCAGTCTTATTCTCTGTACTAGGGGATGATTTAAACCCATCTCGGGAGACTTTGTTTTCAGTCATCTATAGACATGGTGCTTTGTCAGGATGTGGACTCTGTCGCTCCCTACCTGCTTCTCTACACACCTATAACTGGATTAAGAAGGACTTCAGAAAGGGCTGCACACAGTTCATAAGGCCCCTGAGACAATGCCGTGTCATCTTGGAATTTGTTTTTAAATGGAAATTGGAGGATTGGAATGCCATAGGTTTGATTGCTTGCAACTTTAGTTGTATAAAGGCTACCTTTAATTTTTAAAAAATCATCTAAGGTATTGTAAGAGGATAATATTGTTTTATAAATGTTGTGGGGATACGGGGGGCAGTTCCTAAGATCACATGTTAGTCATTCAAAAATTTTTTTGGAACAAGATAGTACACAATAAATCTATATCTGTACTAAATCAAGATCAATTACCATAAAATGTTTGTCAATAACACGAGAACAATGAAATGATAAAGTGCAACTATAAACTAATTTGTTGCTCTGAAACCTGCTATGCATCTTCTCACTGAGGGGACTGAGTGTGAAATATCACCATATTAACCGCTTGGAAGAGCGATCTTCTGGGTCAGGCTGCGTTTTGCCTGAAGTAGAGGTTCACCTGAAGGGATCTCACATGATCTCCAGAGAGGTGCCTGGGACCCTTTCTCAAAGATTACCTTGCCAGCCAGGAAGGTAGACAAGCACATATATAAATGATAGCAAGTATTTGCTGATTTGAACTTTAAAGGCACTTTTTTCATACTCCTCGAGTGACTCTTTATCAGAGCATTATATTCCGGTCTTGGAAACCATTACTTATCCATCACATCCTTGCTGAAGAGTGAAGTTTGCCCTCACCTGCCTGACAGCCAAGTCACACCAGTTTTAACAGGAGTGGCACGTTTGTCCAGAGGCAGAATTTGGCTCTTTCAAACTTGGGCCTAAAGGGCCTGTTTAATATATTATGTAAGAAAGAGTGAGGTCATATAAACAGTCATGGCTCCTACCTTGAACCAAAAGTTGTCCTTATTTGGTGCTTCCAAAGTTAGAAAACAATACAGGCAACAGAAGCTCTCTGGGGATCGGTGAAGAAATAATGGCTGCCTTGTTCTCTACAGTGGGTTTTGTGAAGGTGTCAGCAAAGCAGACTACCTGCTGCTTTTAGCACTTGACGTTTGGATTGGTTTCTTTCACCCTCCTAGCCCACTTAGAAGGAACATTTTGGAAGTCCACCGAATCCTCACCTGCTTTCAGGATGCCCAGGCATCACTGCAGGGAAGCTCTACACCAGAGCCCTGAGCCGTGGGTCGGTAGGGGTCCCTGCAGCCCTTGGGAGGGAGCAGCGCCCCTGCCTGAGAGCCCTACCACTCTGCAGGGCTCTTCAGCAGCTGAGTCTCAGAAGACATAGTGAAACACTTCTCTCTGATCATTGTTTTTGGCTGAGCTAAAGGTAGATCATATTTCGCCCTTAAATAACTGTCTTCTGTCTGTGTAAACAGACACAACGATTAGTCTTAAACTTCAAACCTCAGACCACAGATCTCGATTGTTTTTTTTTTTTTTTCAGACCTTAACTCTGGGGGCCACTCTTCCCTGCTTTCTGAAGCCTCTGAGACCTCTATCTGAGCGTGCAGCCTACTTTCTGAATCTAAAAAAGTCATGCTTGGGGCACATACAATTAAGGGGGCAGGGAGCGAAGAAAATTCATTTACTTCTCCCCTTGGGACCTAAATCCATTTTAATATCCTACTTACATCAAACAAGAGAGATGCCAAAATATTAAAACATGGCATTCTTATTCTTTTCAATGGGAAGAAGTTATGAAAAGGAAGCCTGTGTCTCACAGAGTGGGTGAGAAGCCTGGCCAGAGGTTTGTCTCATTTAAGAAGTAAATGTATTCAGTGACAGCAAAGAGGCTGCCAAGTAAATTTATTCCAATTTTAAGGACAGAAGGGCAGGAGTTTTGCTGCTCCTTTAAGTTACTTTTTGGATGTAAATTTCTGCATGTGAGTCTCTAAACTAAGAACGCAATTGCAGCTTGTTTAAAACTTGACCTCTTCAGCATGGCCAAGAATTTGAGAAACAAAGAATGCAGTGGATTATTGAATCTGTTCTCCAAAGGCCCATTCTGACACAGAATGGACTCTGGCTTCGTTTTTACCATACAGGTGTTTAGTCTCTGCCAGCAAGAGGACACAGATAGAGTCTGACTTTCTGCTGATGTATGTAAATGTCAAAAACATGAGAAGGAAATCCACTGACACTCTTGTCACTCTGACAATGCAGTATAACCCCTTGCATTGATGTAGCTATGCCCCCAAAGACACTCGAATCAATGGGATGGGGAAAAATGTTCAAAGAAGGCAGAGAATCCCCTACCATGGAGATCAGTTCATTTTATAGCCAGGAAGCCATGGAATCAAGCTGAAATTTTTACTTGAGGGCTAAACTTTAAACTTACTCCTTAGCCACACATTAGATCAGACTCAACAACAGTGTTAGAACATAAGAATCCATGTTCAAGCAGTGGAGAGCTTCGAAGTCTTTAGTTTGTCACTAAATATAAGATTTAGGAACTCTGTGATTTAATCAAAGTGATTGCTTCTGGTAGCAATTCAATGGAGTTGTCATATCAAATTAAGTTTTATCAGGTTTTGTCTGATAGGGATATTCACTAGCCTGGTTCTTGACACAGTGTACACTCACTACATTTATGAAAGTGAGGCTGGAGTCATTCCGTAATATAAATGAGGTCACTTTAATTGGCCTGTTTTAATGCTCTGTGGCCAAGGGGACATCAGAACCCCAGTGAACAAGCGAGTAGCCTGTTAGGAGAAAGATCCCATGGTAGAAATTCCTCACTTGCAAGGTTTAGAAAATTCAGTTCTTCTAACCACTATGCTTGTATACCTGAAAATGATATAATGTTGAATGTCAACTATAATTGAAAAATTTTTAAAAAATTTTAATTAAAGAAAATTCAGTTCTTCAGTAAGTGTCTTGCACAGGCACAAACCTTAACTTAAATGTAGGGGTCTTAAAAAGAACCCTTGCATAGTAGGGCTCCCTTAAATGAGCTCAGCTAATCTATTCTTCTGTGTATGCTGACTCGTGCCTAAATGTTGGAGGCCAAATCCAAAAGAAAAAGCAAGCCTGTGGCTCAATCCTAGGAAAGATGTAAAAGGACTAAATATAACCCTGGACAAAGGAGCCACTGACTACCACAGCAGGTCCATATTAGAAAAGAGATATGCTGGTTCTTAGTAATCACCCTTATTAATTAACTTCATATTTTGGCTTTTCAAGTGTCTTTGGCATATTCGGATTTATTTGTTGTGATTCTTCTCAGTTTCGAAATTGTTTTGTGGTCCAGCTTCAACTTCAGATAAGATCAAAAGATCTGAAAAGATGTTAGCCGTTGATGTTTTTAAGTACTTTCAATATTTCCACTTTGCCAAGCTTCCCAAAATATGATCAAATAAAAAATTTTTTAATAGATGGCCAAGATGATAATGGTTTAGGACTTCATCTCTTAACCCATAGGAAGCAATTCTCAAGAAAGAGGAGGGCTAAAGAGATTTAGATTCCAGTTCTCATAACTAGAATGGCAAAAGGGAACATGACAGGATGGATGCAAACGGGATTCCCGTAGTCTAGAGCCTTGCTTTGTGCACTTTGCTTCCCACCGAAACCAGAGGTCCATTTGTACAGTCAAGTTTGTCATGCCTGCTGAAACACTGCACACCCCTTGCCTGAATTCTGGCCTCGCAGTTACCTCATTTTGTTATCTAAAGTGCTATCTAGTGGTGGCTTTCCATTTCTCTGTGGAAGCCAGCTAGTAGAAGACACCTGAAGAAGGAAGTCGGACAAGAGAAGTTTGTTTGGAAGTTGCCCCAAAAGTAGTGCTCTGTTTTAAAGGGGCTATGGAATTGTCCTTGAAAAACTATCATCAATCCTAGCAGTTTTACCATACTACGTAGTGTTTGGGTAACATATTTGGCCATGGTGTTAGAATCTTTATAATTGGATGGATCTATGCTTTGTACTATCTTCAGACAAATGAATTTTATGAATGTTTCTATTTAAAGAGAACAAAACAATAACAACAACAACAAACAACAACAAGAAAACCCAATTCCTATTACCCTACCTCCTCCACTCACATAGTATTCTAATGTGGTTTATTCCTGAAACTGACTCATTCAGCTTTCCTCCTGGAAGTTGTCAGTATGTACGCCTGGTTAATGGAGAAAATCAGCGCAGTGCCCAGGCACAATGCCATGACTCATTCCTGGCATTTCAGGGGCTTTGTAATGGAAATTATAGTTCCAAGCTACAGTTCTTAACAAGTGAATATGTGAATGTTAATGAAACAAAGCATAGTCTACACAGCTTCTGCATAACTCTCACCATAGATTCAGTGTCTGCTTATGAAGTTATAACCCACGCATGCTTAAATACCACAATATTGTTTTAATTAGTCTTATAAAACACTGTAAAATATTTGGCTTTGGTGAAAGGAGGAAATTCTCGTATATGTTGGAACTGTTTGGTTAAAAGGGCATTTTTGTCTACTGAATTAGTCTCCAGGGGTTTATACTAGTATCCGAATGCTTTTTAAGTAGTCTCTCATGATCTTTAGCCAATTCTCATTCATTCATTCTATCTATCTATCTATCTATCTCTATCTATCTATCTATCTATCTATCAATTATCTATCTATCTATCTATCTATCTATCTATCTATCTACCTATGTATGTACACACAATACACACACACACACACACACACACACACACACACACACACACTGGATAATCCCTACCTTTTATTTTACCTTCTGCTTGACCCAGCCTTGTCCCCAAACTTCTTTCAAGTGTCATTCCTCTTTCTAAAGATTTAAAAGTAGTAAAACAGCCCAAAATAGACAACAGGAAGAAGTGGGGAAACAAATAAGACAGACATTTTAAACTCTTATTTTTTTATTGACTCAGGTTTGAATCCTGACAGACTGGTAGGATTTTGTGGAAATGTACAGAAAAGCCAGTTTCCCATTATTCTTGGAGATTGAGACAGAAGATCAAATATTTAGTTGGTTTTTGGTGATTCTTATATGTCTACAGTCCATTGGACCAGAAATATTTTGGAGCTGCTAATTGGAAAGTAGACATTTAGAAGAAATTTTCAGCAAAAGAAGAAAATACTTTATCACTCAGGGACTTTATTCTAATCGTGTCTTCTCTAACAATAGCTCCCTGCTACGTGCTCTTAAAACACAAATGCTAATATTCTGAGAAATGAATTACATGAACAACAGTCTAATCTTTTCTAAATATGCTAAAAATACCAATCTACGACCAAGAATATTTAAACTTTCTTCCCTTTCCAGATGATGCAAGATTCTAGGCAAAGACAATTCTGGAAGACACTCTGAAGCCTCAGTGTGAATGGAGGTTTTAGCTTATAGAAGTAAAGATGTTTAGAGAAGGACATTAAAAGTAAATGCCTTATCATTGCACTAGTGCTAAGTCTTCAGATGCATAAACTATTATTTTCTATGTTATTCTATGGAAGTAGCTGGTGATGAAAGGATATTATGTTTATTTATTTTTTTCTTATGAGGAAACTGAGGCACAAGAGATTACATTCCCAGACTTAGAACCTAGTGCTATGTTGCTGAGATTGCATCTGCAATTGGGAGACAATTCTGAATCAAACAGTTTTTGTATTGTTGGTTTCCGCATGCCAACTCTTCCATGGGCTTATCCTTAGCAGATTCATCTCTTAAAATATGTGAAGGGAAATACTTCTGTTTGATAGCTTTCAAGATTTGACTAGAGGTTCTTATCTGGGACCTGAGATAGAGAGGACAGGATGGGATAATGACCAGGATGGTTTGGAGGCAAAATTATAATGGGACAGGCGTGTGTGTGTGTGTGTGTGTGTGTGTGTGTCCAGAGAAGATAGAGCCTGTGTGCTCAGAATCCCAGAGGGGCCACACTCCCTTATCTTCTGATCATGGATGGCCCAGTCCTCTGCCATTATTCATTCCTGTGTTGTGTCTGCTAGGAAATCTCACAAGCATGTCTGAGGTCACTGTGTATTTTTTAATACAGAAATCTTTTCTTAGCCCTCACGTAGTTGTAGAGCAAGAAATATGCAAATGAAAAGTAACAATATTGGTCTTGATACAACTGCCAGATTTTCTGTTTGGAAAAAAAAGTTACTTCTCAAGAAATAAAAATAAGGCAATGCATGGCGAATTGAGCATTAAATAGTTGTCACTCATTTTTTAATGCATCTGCCATGGAGTTGCTTCTTGCCAAAGGGGTGTAATTTTCAGGTTTGTGACTGGGAGATTTGGACTGTGAATGTCTCTGTACTGTGAGAAGAGATAATATTTAGGGTTGTAGTGTGAATATTGAGACCTTTTTAGTGTATGATTAATGTTCGATATGGTTATTTTAAGAGAAGTTAACTAAACTTAAGTTACTGACATTTAGCCACATTTGTTAAATCTTCATTTCTGGAAAATTGAAAAGTGACTTAGTTGAAACAAGATCCAGAAACCTCCGTTTCAGCACATTCTTCAATTTACAGTATTAAGGTTTAAAAAAAATTTCAAGTAATCAGTGTCACTGAGACCTAATGAAGCAGTTTATATTCTTACTTGGAAGATTGTTGCCGTGTAGAGTAAAAGAAACCTCATGCTTTTAATCTTTTCAGCTGACATTGCCAGTGAGAGTGTTATTATTGTTAGATAATCATAATGGTATGTTCTGGAGGCTCTTCTCCCCTCACCCGACACACCCAATTCCCTCACACCCTGCCAGTGGAGCCAGAGAAAGAAGAATAAAGCAATGTCTTATTTGCTTTCAGAATTTGATTCCCTATTGCTCTGGAAACCTGCTGGGATTTGCTCTTAAACTATTATTAAATTTCTAAAGTCCACTCAGGTTTAGATTCATTCGTAGGAAGAACCAAGAAAACATAAATGAACCGGTCAGGCTGAGCTGTGCAGAAGTTTCTTCCAGGGAGCCTCGGCCTCACAGGGAGAGGACAGCGGGCACCAGGGCCCAGCTGGGTGGGGAGGAGTTAGGGCCACATGCGAGGCCTCAGAAGGTTGCTTCATGAGCCTCAGTTTCCTTACCACCTGCCCCGTTGTGCTTGTTTTCAGGGTTAGGTGTGATATTGTTTAGAAAGAGATTTTTGCACACACAAAAAAAATACTTCACAGATGTTAGATATTAATAAGTTAGAAACTAAATCAGAGCTTAAGTAGGTAAATGTAATTATGTGTGTGTATTGTATGGGGGACACTGGTAATTCTGGAAAAGCTTTTAGCCACTTCTTGATGGGATCCCAAGTGAAAATTATGCAGGGATACTAGTCCAGCAGTTTCTTTGGATTTAAACAAAGTGAGAATTGGAAATCTCCCAAAAGACAGGCAGTGGAAGTAAGCTGTAACAGACCACTGCTCCAGATGATGGAAAGATTCATGGCTGATACAATGTTCCACTTAAAGAAGAAACATAGAGCTATAGAAGACAGCTGTCCTAACAGAACAATGTGTGGCTCTAGGACTGGCATTATGGGGAGCATAGGGGTGAATATGATGAACACACCTGAGGTGGTATTCCATTAAAGAGTGTGCGAGTCAGGAATCCCTGGATGAAGAAGGAGCCCTGTTCTCATCCCACAAAATGGCCTTTAATGTTCTGGGTCATGGGGATCCACGCGTGGAAGAATCTTGAGGTATGAGTTTATAGGAGAAAAGTCCAAAAGTTGTACTTATTCTCAGGAAAGTTGTACTTATTCTCAGGACTCAGCCGCAGAAGTAGCTAGGGCTTGCTCATTTCCATGTCATCCTCCTGTCTCTACTGTTTTATTCCATTTGTTCTCCTCTGTGGCCCCTCTATCTCCTCAGGCCAGGCCTGGACAGGAGAGAGTCACAGAAGAGTCAAAAAAGGTGGTTTCTTGGGGGCTGTTGAATGCTGGTGCCATTGGTAGCCAAGTGACAAACACATACCATATCTGGGTCCCTAACTCTCAAGCAGCACCCCTCCTAGCACACATCCCATTGAAGGCTCATCTTGTGAATCTCTCTGGTATTTCCCAATTCCTGGCAACCCTGTTGATATTAATACTTACTGATCATCAGTTATATTTTAAGCATTTATTCTTGTTCCAAAAAATATTTAAGATGGAGCTTCTCAGCACATAATTGAGTTCCCAAGATATTTTGCTCACGGTTTGTACCCTGACTGTGGCTGCATTCTTGCAATGATAAATGGAAAAGATAATGCAATGCAGAATAAACATGTACCAAATTAAAACATAAAAGGAAATACACTAAGGCCAAATTCTCACTCTACTAACAATTTAGGCCAGCCTTGTTTTTCAGGCAGTCAGTGACTTCTGTTTAAGCAATGCTGCTTTAAATATAGGCCTGTTGAAAGTGAAGGAAATGAATGAAGAAGAAAAAACACCATTTCCAAAGTTTCTGGCTACCTGGATAACCAACCCTGTGTTCTTAGCAGCCAGCATATTGTTTTTCTATTGCCAGCCACCATGCAGTGCTATTAAATAGGGCGGCCTCCCCAGAAAAGCTGTGTACCCAGCAGGCATTCTGCCTGCCTGGTTGTTGAGGGACCCAAGTGTGTGCCGATGCTCTGACCATCCCAGGCTCAGCCTCCAGAACATGAAGAGAGGGCTGTCACCTCTCAGAGTCACAGAGTCATTTTCCTTACAGAGTACCCTGATGGGGATGGACTGACAGGTAGATGGCATCTGATTCCAGGATATCCTGTAAGGTTTGCCTAAAACCCAGGCAAAAGTGGTTTTGAGGTAGGACAGAGTCCATGAGGCACAGAGCCATGCACAGGATTCAGAGAAAGTCAGGGAAACTCCCATTTCTGTCTAGAAAGACCCACATGGGTGGTGGTGAAGCTTGAGCCCAACACAATGAGATATGTTCTAAGCGAGTGTCACCTAAGTTCTCATTCTAAGAGAGGATGAGAAGAGTGCTGGAGGGAGGCTGAGCATGAGATTGGGAATCCAGAATGAATTTTGCTCTATTAAATTCATAAACTTCCATGATTTGTCCATTGACAGTTACTTCTTAGCTTGATTTATTCCTACATCGGAGCCCACCACACACACAAACTCATCTTCTTCCCAACAGAGCTCTGAAAACACTCATCTACCTGCATATTTTTAATCAGAAAATTTAGATTACTTTCTGCAGATTGCCTATTTCATGAGGGAGGAGAAAAAGATGGAACAGGAGTCTTTTTGAAAGGATTGTTTAAGTAATCATTTGAGCCAAAAAGAAATCACCTTTTTTATTCTTCAAAACAAAAAGCTTTTTCAAGCCAACTGATTGAAGTCTAAATTGTTGCACACAGGAAAATGGGAGGCAGGTCTCAAGGAATATCCAGGTGGGCACAGTCTTCTAGTGAGTGGCGGATATATGAGATCTTCTGTATGGAATCCCTGAGGCTCACAGAGAAAGGATTTTTCAAATCCCATCATTTTAAACTTCAGGCAAAATATGGCTTAGAAAAACAGAGTTTTCCAAAGTCAACTATTAATAGCAAATCAGGAGGTAGAGATTTGAAAGTCAGTCCTGGTTTTAATTTATATGTGGTTATTCTACCTAGTCAGAGAAGCACCCTCAACCACCCCAAACCTCATCCTAGGCTTAAATTGCTCACGTGTTAGAGATGAATTAACCGTTTTTAAGGGTGCCACCTTAAGGGTCATGAATTTAACAAATTAACTAACATTCCTAGAAAAGCTCCATGGCTTGCTTGTGCCAGTAAATATTTTCCCAGTTGGTGACACTTCACATGATATCCCAGGATCACTGATTCACTTCCAAAGAGTGAGCAGTTTACTTTCAGAAAATGCATTGCCCACTTGTGAAGTCAGACCAACACCCAGGCTTGCTAAGTTTCAGCATACTTTAAAATGCAAAGGGAACTTTCCTGCCTAAGACTTTCAACCCTTCCAGATGGACCAAGAAGGGTGCATGGGTTCAAGCCCAGCGAGGCTGGTTCACCCTGAGTGACTGAGCACCATAATGGTGGCTACAGGCTGGCAGTGGGTGGCCAATAAGAGGCATCCCCAAGTGACTGGAGAGAGATGCTTTCCATGCCCACCCCATTTCCATTTGCCAAACACCCACGAGAAACGAAGGAAATCTGTGAAAAAGGCCAGAGTGTGCTCAGCTGAGATGCTGTACCCCCACCAGTTGTCTCTGCTGTTTCACTTCTGGCTGCAGCTGCCTGCAGCTGTCTGGGAAATGGATCTGAGCCTTGGGAAGCAGCAGCAGGGGGTGGGAGTGGAATATGGCATGTTTTTTGAACTTGGACCTTTTTGCCCTAGTATCCAAAACAGGCAGACAGTAGGCTCTCTCTGTGCAGCATTTGACTGGAGATTCAGCTGGAGGCCTCCGAGGGAAACACTGGGGAGGAGGTTTCTGAACATGGTTGGCCTCTGGGCACCAGGTTTTCAAAGAGGCATTGAGTAGACCCAGAGGAGAGTGGCCAGGAGGTCATGGGGGTCTACAGATCATCTTATTTAAAGATTATTAGAAGGAACTGAGGATTTTTAGCCCGAAAAATAAAATTTAGGGGGTGCCTAATCTTGTGAAAGAGGGTGTAGATTTTTTTTTTGTATTTTTTATTGTAATATAATATACATAAAATTTGCAAATTTAATCATTTTTAAATGTACAGTTCTGTTACATTAATATATTCACAATATTGTGCCACCATCACCACTGTCCATTTCCAGAACTTTTTCATCATCCCAAAAACACACTCTACACATTAAACAATAACTCCGCCTCCCCCTCCCCAGTTGCTGGCAACCACTAATCTATCTTCTGTCTCTATGAATTTAACTATTCTAGGTACTTCATATATGTGAAATCATACAATATTTGTCCTTCTGTGTCTGGCTTCTTTCACTTAGCATAATGTTTTCACATTCACCCATGTATCAGAATTTCATTCCTTTTAAAGGCTGAATAATATTCCATTGTATGTATATACCATGTTTTGTTTATCCATTCAGCTGCTGATGGATGTCTGAGTTGCCTTTGGTTATTGTGAATGATGTTGCTAGGAACATGGGCGCACAGGTATTTATAGATTTATTCTTTGCAGTTTCAGAAAAACTGGCCTTTGTCGAATGGGAAGAAGTTGCAGAAAGGCTGATTATGGCTTCAGTAATTGTAGCTCTCATTGATGGTGGAAAGGGGCTTCCTGTGGCTAGGGAGTAGCTCAGCTTGGGTGTCTATCAGGGAGGAATCAGGTGGTGGGACCCCCACAACAAGTAAAGAAAGTGTCAGAAAAACTCTGAGGGCCCTTCCGTCTATAGAGTTCTGTGATTCTCAGGCTGATGGAGTGTGCATCCTAAGGGGACCGGCTAGGGAAAAAGAAACTTTCCCATGAGGAGAAAAAGGGGGATTGGGATGGTAAATTATCTACCAGTCAGGAGAAGTGTCTTGCTAAACTATTTCTGGCCTGGACTTGAGATCAGTCTGATGGTGCTGTGAAGCTCATACAGAGGCTCTGTCTAGTTTGGAGAGATCTTCCCCAAGCTCCTTAGAGAGCTTTCTTGCACACTGGCATAGTGGGGTGGGGGTGTGGGGGTGAGGCCAGGGTCCTCAGCACAACCCCTCACTTCTGCCCAGAAAGGAGGGCTGCTCCCTGGGAGACCTGTCTGAGCACCATCTCTGTGTAAGTACGCCGAGTCTAGGTCAGGAGGTGAGGGAAGGTAGAGAATCCTGAATTGGGGCGTGTTCACAAGTGAATGCCAGCCGAGGTGGGGATGCCCTGGGATCCAGCACAATTAGCTTCATTTTGTTACAGTTGGGGGTTTTCTTATCATTAGCTGGGGAGGCCTAGCCAGAGAATTCCAGTATTCCAGAGTGAGTTTAATTGTGGGTGATTTCATTCTGCCCTTTTTATGTTGAAGCCAGGGGCTTGCGTCATATAATAGTGAATTCAGGGAGATTTTTATTTGCATGTGAATCATAGCTTTTCCAGCTGAATGTCACTTACTTGGAATTTTCGTCTGATTTTGTTTTTGTTTTTGTCTCTTGGTGTTTTTCCATCAGGCTCTTTGGCTAACCAGAAAAAAAAAAATAGAGGAAGGGCTCATTCTGACTAGAGCAGGGTTTGAGTTGGCAACTCAAAAAGGAGAGTATTATGAATGTGAAGAAAAAAAAAAAAGAAAACGGATGCTTTATTTTGCTTTGAGGGAGGGACCTAGGCCAAGTCAAATTGAGAGCTCTAATTTGGGAATGGTGTTATTACAGGTCATTGGGAGTTGGTTACGCTCTAAATTGGGAGGCCAGTCACATGAGGAGGCAGCAAAGGCGGATCACATGGGGGTCAGTTGGGGCTCTTTTACAATGAAGTTTTATCTTTTTTACTACACAGTTGAAATGTACATCTGTCACGTTGAGAAACCAAGTCACCTTATTGGCTGGCAAGCACTCCCTGCCTTAGCCCATCAGTTGTTTTATAAATGAGCCAGTTCTTCCGATATGTGTGCTTTCCGGGGCTTTATTTAGGTACTGGAATCTGTTCAGTGATTAGTGGAGCAAGCCATGTGCTAAAGGTTATTTATCTGTTCTTCACCTTCACCTTCAGATCTTATTCTGAGGGGCTGCTTCCCTTTTTTCCAAGGCTCTACCAATTTTAGATCTCAAGGTCAAGACATTCTGATAACCTTAAAAATAAATATATATTACATATTTAAATATATCAAAAATCGATGGTCTTAACTTATTAGATTACCTTTCATTTTCTCAGCACTGTTACTGACAGCTTGAAAAATGAAAACAAAGAAAGATGGGTCCTGCCCCAGCACGGCCGGTTAAGAACAAAGTATTCTCCCTGCTCCCAAACTGTAGACTCTTGAAGTCCCTGGAGTCTTGGGGAAGACCAGGAAGGGTTGTGTGTTAAGCTGTTGATTTTTCTTGGAGAATCAAAGTCAGCTTTGTTGATGTATAAAGCCCTGATTACTTAGCTATGTTTGAAATAAAAACAAAACAGCCCAAGAAGGATATCTAGAATTCAGTGTTCGGTACAAACAAGTTGTGCTCATGGACCTAAATGGGGCATGTTACTAAGTCTGTGACACAGAGGTTCTGCTGATGCCTCCGAAGCATGCGGACTGGCGATGCTTGTGATCAAGGTTAGGAATAGAAGGTGTGTGGAAACTTTCTATAAAAGGCAGCCGGGTCCCCTGGACTGGTGTGGACAAGTGGTCAGGAAGCTCTGGCATTGCTCATGGCTGTACCAGGGTGACCCTGGACGAGTTTCTCTGTGCCTCAGTTTCCCTGAGGTGCCATATTGGTTTTGGGAGGAGAACCTGAGGGCTTTCAGAGATATATGAAATATGAGATGTTATCAGATGTTAAATGGAGGGAAGATGATGTCACAGGAACTCAAATCAGGGCCATGTGTCTCCAAACAGGACTGGGCTGCTAGTCTCTCCTTAGGCATCATCCACCACTGGTGATGCCTCTGACATCACAATACCCAGCTGGATACTCAATAATGATGAGCTGTGCCCAGTGGACACCAGAGCAGGGAAGAAAAGGAGGAGGACAAAGTGGAGAGGGAGGAGATGGAGCAATCCCTTATGTGATAATTCCATCAACTCACAACTTTTTCACCTAACATCTGGTTCAACTGTAATGTGTTCAGCTCCATATAAACTGTACAGCGTCTGTGCCCTCCTTGCCAAACTCAGCAAAATATTATGGTCCTCTAATCAAGAGAATTTTGCTCCTGTTGCTGCATGTCTCGTGGTTCATCGTCAGATCCGTGATCTGGTACCTCACCAAACGGCTCTCCGGAGCAGCCATTTAGAGGTAATCCCCTGGCTCTGTGCTCCAGGCTCCTCAGGGACTCCTTCAGACCCATCTCCACACTCCTCCTTGGAGCAGCACAGCACTCCGGGGACCACATAAGGGTGGTTTGGGAGGGTATGAGTCCATGGTAAATACGCTTTAAGATGGAAAGTCTCACCTTCATTTTATTTCTGAGCTACCTCAGACCTGGTCAGACTTTATTGTTCTGAGGGTACCCTTAAAAGTCAAGTGGGCCAAATCAGGGCTCCCCTGTCTAGCCTCAGAAGGCATTATCACTCCTTTTACCATTGTTATCATGGAAAACTTGAGAGATCAACCCTGTTGTGGAAATATTATGACATTTTGCTTGCTTTGTATTGGTTATTTATTTTTAATCCAACAACTTCTCTTAAAAATGGGTCCCTACCACTTTTTGAATTGATTCCTATGCAGTGGTCCCCAACCTTTTTGGCTCCTGTGAGAATCTAATGCCTGATGATCTGAGTTGGAGCTGAGGTGGAGATGCTAGTGCTGGGGAGCAGCTGCTAATATAGATAAAGCTTCGCTCGCTCTCCCCACCACTTACCTCCTTTTGTGCGGCCCGGTTCCTAACAAGCCATGGACCGGTACCGGTCTGCGGCCCAGGGTTTGGGGACCCCTGGTTATCCATTCTCCTGGTAGGATATTATTTTCCCCGCCTGAATTTCACATCAGCCTTAACCTGCTGATCATCCAAAAGCTGGAAATTGGAGGCCGAGATTTTCTCTTTGTTTCTCAGAGCAGTGGTTCTCAAACTTTAGCCTGGATCTGAATCACCTGAAGAGGTTTTAAACACAGTTTCTGATTCGCTAAATCTAGGGTTGGGTCCCAGAATTTATGTTTCTAACAGGTTCCCACGTGTGTAAGTCCCTCTACGCTTTGAGAATCAGTGCCTTAGGCCTTTTTTGCCCTCCCGTTCTCCCCTCCCTCCCTTTTGTATGCCCATAGGAGAGGGCCCTGTGGAGCATCATCTGGTCCCTTAGATGATGATGACTGCCACTAACAATAATACAGTATTCCTTGTGGGCCAGACAGTGGTCCCCATACTTTATACAGATCAAATAATCCAAATATCACAACACTCCTATTTCAGATGAGGAGACTGAAGTGTATGGAGTAGTTAAGTGAATTGCCCAAGGACACATCACTAACTAAATGGAAGGTTGGGATTCAGACGCAGACAATACAGCTAGAAACTGTGCTCTCCATCACTATGCTTTATTATCTTTCTTTTCCTTTCCCTCGAGTCTCTTAGAGCACCTGATACTCCTACAGCACTTGAAACTGAATATCTCAAAAAGGTGTCCCAAGATAACTGAGCCTGTCTTAGGTACTTGTAACCTGTATCTTGGGGTCTGAGTCTCCAGGGCGGCTGGACTCCCCACCTGTGTGCATGAAAGGAGGTGAGGGGGTCTCTTAGAGAATAGGTAGCCTCAGAAGGGCTGCCGGAAGGGGCTAATGTAAAGACACCAGGGAGAATCCACATGTGAAGAAAGGCCAGTACCCACCTTCTGCCGGGGCCTAGTGTCCCTCCCCAGTGTCCAGAGTTGCCACAGTTGACACTAGCACCTTAACCAGAGACAGATGAAGCTGAGAAGGAACAGATCTGCTGTGTCATCGGCCATGATAGAAAAGTGCACGTATCTTTTGTTCCGTGTGTTCCAGCAAACCTACATAATCAGGCAAGCGAGTAGGAGCCACATAAGTGCAGACACTGTCCCTGCCCTTAAAGGGAGTCTAATTGAGGAGAAAGTATTGTACAAGCATGGACGTCAGTGGATTCAACCAGGGTAGAGAGAAGGTCATGGGGGCCAGAGCAGATCAACAGTATCTGAGGAGGAAAGCAGATTCTTAAACCATGTCATGAGGCAAGAAAGAGAGCATTTGGTTGAATATGGAGTATATCTATAGCAAAGAATAGTTAATGATAAATACAATCTCTTTTAAGATTTAAACAGCCAAAGGTTAAGTCTCCATTGGTATAGTGATAACCGACTAAGCTCTTCATGTTTTTCCAGTAAATAATGTGTTGGATGCTGGCTGGAGGTCTGCTGGTGGTTCTGGGGTTATTTTAAAGAATGTATTCTACTCCTTACAGAGTTGCCTGTTGCTTCTATAAATGGAAACTTTCTTAAAGTTTTTCTCCACCCCTCTTGTCTGATTCTCTCCATATTCTTTGTATTGCAGACATTTCTGTGGGGATTCAAAAACTTTTCCTTGGCTATTTCTGATCCTGAACACCCCATCAAAAAGGACAGATCCTAGCAGCAGGCCATATATATTGATAAGGGAGTAAAGATAATAATCTAATGGATGAACAAATACACCCATCTCCAAAGGTAGTAGTGCAAAGCTAGGTTAAAGTGAAACATGCCCTGCTCTGGACCAATGTGCCTCAAGTCCTCCCACTGTTTTTGTCTCTTCCTTTGGTTTAGAATTCTAGCCAGTATGTTTGAGACTCAGGAGGAAGAGCGAAAGACCCTTTTTCACAGACATTATAACTGTGGGGCTCTGAGCTCTGGTCTCCCCGCCTGCAGCATTCCCACAAAGTCTGCAAAAGCAAAAATTTGGTCAATCCTGATTCTGGTCCAGCCACTGACCTCTGGGTCTATTTAATTTCACGGTGGAATGCTCAGAAGGAAGGAAATGGTCTCCGCCATTCTCATTCCCGATTAGAGAACTTTATCATCATCCTTTCTAACTTTTCTTCTTACCCCACTGCCCTGGAAGACTTCAGATATTAAAAAGTAGTTTCCCTTCTCAAAAAATTGGAAACATTTTTTATTCTAATTGCATCAACAGACCTACTAACCTGAAAAACAAGTTTGGTGCACAAGTAACCAGTGAAAATAAGCTGCTTACCTTTGCATAAATTCCTGGTGTTGGCTGATAGCTCAAGAGAACCAGAAGGGAGGTGTGCCTCTAACTCCCTCTGCAGGGCTATGCCTAATGAGGATGAGAAAGCAGGATTGGTTATGTCCTTGGGCAGGTCACCAAACTCCGTCGTTGTACAGTTGACTAAGCCCTTCTTTCCAAATACAGTAACAGTTCATTTGTGACCACGGATTCAAATATCCCACCTCCACAAAACTGTTCATTCTTTCTTCCTTAGAATAACTTGGACATGTATTTTAGATTTCATAACCTAAATGAGTGATATATAAATATTACTATCAACTTTTCTAATGTGTATTTTGGGAATATATATGTGCCATTCCTTGGTGACAATACTTACATAGTTACATCACAGGACTCTTACTTTCACATTTACTTTAGATTCTTATCCCTCAAGATGGGAAGTCTTATCTACAAGTTGTTGAGCAACTTTCACATTATTTTAGAAAGTGTGGGACCCAGTGACTTAACAGTCCAGACTCATTTTAAGACATAGAATGGCTCCCTGTTGTCAGAGGTGAAACTTCTTCATTCTGGCCCTTCCCAGATTTCGTGAGGTTTATAAACATATTGTTTGAAGTAACCGTTGTTCAGTTTGTTCTGTTAGACTGAGCACAAATTATTCTTTTGTGATTTGACCTGTTTATATTCCTCTCAAGAGGCTCCTTTGTTGACTCTCTGGATGTTGCCGAGGATTTGGGTTTTGGTAGCATAACTGGGCTACCTGGACCGTGATGCGCTTCTTTCAAGACTCCCATTTCCAGTGCTTCTCATGGAACAAGGCCCGAATCTGAGCATGCAGCAGGTCCTTGAATAATGTCGCTTTGTTTAATGTTGTCTTATTACAACGTTAATGACTGGGGAAAAACCGATTCCCAGCCGGGGCCACTGCCCTTGTGGAGTTTGCGTATGCTCCTCATGGCTGTGTAGGTTTTCTCTGGGGACTCCGGTTTCCTCCCACATTCCAAAGATGTGCACGTTGAGTGAATGGGCTAAATTGTCCCAGTCTGAGAGTGGATGTATAAGTGAGTATCCCTGCAATGGAAGGGTATCCTGTCTAGGGTGGGGTCCCGCCTTGCACTCTGAGCTGCCAGGAGGATTTGGCCACGTGGATCCTGAACTGGAATGAACGGGTTGGAAAATCATTATCTTACTTATTTTTATTAATCTTTCTTAAATGTACGTATAGCTCACATTTATTTATTTAATATGAGAAGTATTTTGGTCTTTATGTAGAAGTTTAGTGATACATTTGTGACCAGAAATATGCTGTAGGAACTTATATCAATTAGCCTACGGTAAAATTGGTTTTCTTTACATTGTTTCGATTAAAGTCGCAGTTTCCAAGAACATATGCACGGCGTTAAATGAAGACTTACAGTAGTAATACAAAGCGTGTTCTCCTTTGCAAGGCCGGCAAGAGGACTGCTAATTCATTATTTTGAAATACTATTGGAGAGTCATTCTGTGGTATGTGGGGTTTTGTCAGTGGTGGTCTGGGAGTGCAAGAGTGGCACTGAAGATTAGTGAGTGGGAAAGCTTCCTGCTTTTAGGACATTTATAGCCTCTCCGAGGGGTTTTTGGTATATAAAAAAAAAAAAAAAAAAAAACTAGCCAAATGTGGTTTTCAAAGATTTGTCTTGCATTTGTCAAGAGTAAGGTGACATTTTTTTCATATCTAATTATATGACCCTTAGGAGACCCGTTCCTAGGAGGCTTTATTAGAATATAATTACTTATGGCTAAAAACATTTGGGCATACAACTGTCTTAACACAATCCTATTGGCATCAGTTTTTCTTTCTTTCTTCAACAGATGTTTGCAAAAGAGTGTATTAAATATATTTAAATCTGCTGTCTCAGCCTCTCAAATCTTTATCATGAAGATTACTTTAATTGGTGTCAGTTATAATCAGGAAAAGCACCCATTATGCTTTTGTTTTCTAGCACATGGGGAAATTTTCCATTCTAAACAGAATATTGAGAAGGGGGATGCAGTAAAGATTTTGAAAATTGAGCTAATCATTTTATTTTCTTCTTTTGTATATTCTTGTTTTTATTTGACACTAAAGCTAAAAGTAATCAGAATTCTGCAGATTTAAATGAGAAAAAGGTGACTGAACAGTTTTGGGGTGACAATTGGTACCCAATTATTATTCATAGTCACCCAATCCATCAGTCTTTATTTAAAGGAAATTTCTAGGTAGTGCCTAAGATTTGGAGCAAGAAATCCCCAAATCTACCAGACAAAATGTCTGGGCACAATTTTATATAGCCACTAAAAAATCTGATAAATAAGGAAATATTAGCCCATGGAAAAAATGGAGACAATGCCACAACCTGATAGTGCTTATGGCCTAGTAGAGAAAGACAGAAAGTGAGTGTAATACACAGCAGATTACATGATAACTGCTGTGGAGAAAAATAAAGCAGGGCAAGGTGGGGGGCGATAAGGGATTGTAGGGTGAGGGCGTGATATAGGCAATTTAAAATATTTGGACAGAAGAGGTCTCACCAAGAAGGGAACATCTGAGCAGACAGAACTGAGAGAGGCTAAATGTGGGTCTTTGGGAAAAGTGTTCCAGCCACAGGAAACAACAAGTACAAAGTTGGAAGATTAGGCTCATGTCTAGCTGCTAAAGGAAAAACAAGGAAGCCAGGATGGACTGAAATGAATGAGGGACAACAGGGTTAAGATCATAGAGGTGCTGATAGACCATTATATGACTCTTACTTAGTGTGAGATGGGAAACCATAAGAATGTTTGAGCAGAGAAGTGACATGACTTATCATCTAGTGTTAAAAGATCATCTGGTTCTTATGTCGATAATAGACTGTTGGAGGTGGGTGGAATGCAGAAGCTTGGTGAGAGGTAGTGAAGTTCTGGATATATTTTGGGGATTCAGAGGTCAGGATTTGCTAACAGACTAAATGTGTATATGAGAGAAAGGAGTCAAAGATACTCCAAGGTTTCAACCTGAGCTACTGGGAAGATAGAAAAGTCACTTGCTGAGATAGAGAAGAAGACCACAGGAGCAGATCTAGTGAATAAAAGCACAAGTTCAATTTTGGACATGTTAACTCAGAGATCATTTGAGTTGAGATGTAGAGAATACATTTGGGATATATGATTCTGAAGCTCAGAATGAGATGTGAGCTGGAGGTACAAATGTGGGGGAAGAACTGAGGCAAGTGGTTGAGGGAGCTGGTCTGTTTTATGTGCCTGCCGGAAATGGGCAGCCTCTGCCTCAAAGAGTTATCATAACTAAGAGATGGTCAGAAGCCTGAAGGTGAATCCCAACCCTTACTTGAGCCCTTAGCTGAGAGCTCAGGACTAGTTCACTGCTGGCCTGGGCTCCATCAGGAGAAAAGGAGCCCTCCTGGAGCACCTGGCCATGCCAGTACTATCCAGGAAAAAAAGTGACTAGGATGGAAAGCCCTCATTAAGAGATGAGAGGATCACTCTGGAGCAGTAAGTGGGTCACTGTAGGTGGCTGTGGGGATCAGAGTTGCCTGGTTCTTGCCCTTCGAGGACAGTCGAGTGCCTATGAATGGCCAGCACCTAATGATGACCTTCATGCTCTCAGAGAAAGCTCTGGTGGTTATAGTGGGCCATGGAATCCACAGCGCAGATCCCTGCCTTTCTAGTGATTTTAAGGGGCAGTAGCATTTTTGAATGATTTTTACCAAATAACACGAAGCTACATATTTTAGTTCCTTATATTAGTTAACTAGCTCCACTTATTAGTTAACTAGTGCTGTGTAACAAACTACTTCAAAACTTAATGGCTTCACTTAATAACAATTATCTTACAGTTTTCTGAGGGTCAGAATTTGGGACAGACTAGCTGGGTAGTTCTGGCTCAAAGTCTCTCACAAGGTCACCAAAGCTAGAGACTCCCTCTCCAGGGTGGCTCACTCACATGGCTGGCAAGTTGGTACTGCCTCTGAGTAGCAAGCCTGAGTTCCTTCTCACCTGTGCCTCCCCCAGGGCTGCCCGGGTGTCTTCATAATTGGTATGGCTGGTTTTCCCCTGAACAAGTGAACCAAGAGAGAGAGATGGAGGCTATAGTGCCTTTTATGACCTAACCTCAGCACACCCCGTCACACTCACTCTTGGTTATATAGACCTACTCAGATTTGTTGTGGAGAAGAGTATGCAAGGGATAAGGAACCATGAGGGCCATCATGGAAGCCAGCAATCACCCTCCTTGAAAATAGGGGGAAGGTTTCTGTCTTCTCAATCCTTTGTATCTGCTCAAAGCACTACCTGCAGCTAACTCCATATTACCAGGTCCTCCATCACAGCTGGTCTAATCCACGTCTCTTGAGGGCTCCACCAAATCATGGGGCTGTTTCTCTAATCATTGCTAGCACAAGAGGGCACCTTGGAGAGACAATAGGCAAGTGCAGGTGCCAACATAAGAATGCCACTGTTTGTCACGTGTATTAGCCACTTTCCCTCTAATTTTTCAAGTGCTCCTTCAGCTCATATCCCTACCCAATGCATGGTGTGTGGTGTTACCACTGGTCATTTGTCCTTGAGTTGTGCAGAGTTGTACTATGTTTAGAAGCCTTTATCACATGATGTGTCTAGCATTCAGTTTGTAAAACAAATTCTTCCAAGGAACATTTGACCATTTAAGACCCACTAGAATTCCCTCTTTTTAGAGCATTGATTTAACCAGTACTTCTTGTATGTGTGTACTTAATTTCCAGACATTTCTCACATGAGCAAATTGCCTAAATATACTTGTGAGAAACCCTTTTATGGTAAATGTTATTAAACTGAAAACAAGGGTATAATAAAATAGCAATTTAAGGGTAATTTACTAACAACTGGAGCCCTTAAACATTGACATACTATTGTGTAGTAATAATACCAGGCTGGGTATTTAAAAATACTCTTCGTCACTCCAAGAATCATTGGGACAGTTTCCATATCCTCATGGTCTTTAATTACAGCTCTTCTAAGATTTTTTTCTTACTACTACTATGTCACTGGTATATAAATTATAAACCATTAATTTTTACCCTCATAAAACATGCAGGAAACTCTTACATATCTGCTCCTTATCCAGAGAAATAATATTCAGAGAATTTAATAGAGGCGAGTTGGCATCATTGAACCTGGCTGCTCTTGGACTTCCATTTTTCCAGATTGTCTACTGAATAGAAAGATATTGAGGTGGATAATAAAAGAAACTGCCTCACAGAATGATTGATTAATTGGAATTTTTGAGGGTTTTCTTTTCCAGTAAAGAGAATCCATTGAATACACATCTCAGTAAAGGCTCCTTTCTCTCTGGAAGGGGGTATAGATGCCACAAAGAAGGCCAGTGGGCAACAGGGCAGGAGCAAGCCATTATGTGCCAAGTCCCCACACATAGGACCTGGCTTCTTTTTGAAGGTGGAGATGCTCACTCTCATCAGTGCCCTGGGGATGCTCACCCTGAGAGGCTGACTCAGTACTTACTAGAAAGCAGGGAAGTAGAGCCTGCAATGCTGGCTTATTAATTTGCCAGGAGGAGCCATCATCAGAGGGACCAGATGTACTCAAAGTCCATATAATCAGCACAGGAAGGCCTCCACAGGAGGCTAAATCATAATCAGAAACCATTTATTACGTTGCCCTGAAAAATTATTATCACAGAATGAAGAAATACCTTGTCTGTATGATCAGTTCATTCTCTCCCTGAAGGTACCTGATGAGCTAAATCATAGTCCGAAGATTGTTTGGTGAGTGGATAATCAAGATGCAAAGAGACTAAGTGAGGTGAATGTATAGTGGCAACAGGTTAGCTTCTTGAGTTCATCTCAGAGTGGGAAGGACTTAGCTCGAATGACTGAACTACTCAAAGCCAAATGGCTAAAACTTCCTATTTCCTAGAGGGGCACTTGGATAAGTATGTTAGTCACTTTTGGCCCCACTGCAAATTACCCCAAACTTAGCAGCTTAAAGTAACAATAAACATGTTAGCACACATGTTCTGGGGATCAGGGATATGAATGGTTCATGTCTGGAATGCAGTCATCTGAAGGTTTAACTGGGGCTGGGAGTTCCTTCGCATGGCTAGCAAGTTGGTGCTGACTGTTGGCAGGAGGCCTCAGTTCCTCACCACCAAGACCTCCCTCCCTGTGGATTGCTTGAGTGCCTTCACAACATGCTAGCTGACTTCCCCCTGAGCGAGAGAGCAAAGCAAAAACGGCAGTGCCTTTATTACCTGATCCATGAAGTCACATACTGTCACTTATGCTACCTTCTGTTTGCTAGAAGTGACTCACTAGGTCCAGCTTTCACTCAAAGGGAAGGGAATTAATTAAGCTCCACCTTTTAGAGAGGAGTTTCAAGAAAATTGTGGGCATATTTTAAACCACAATAGTTATAACTGCATTGTGTCTGTGACTCCTTTGTTTTCTACACTTCTGTAGCTGACCAACTCTTCTCTTGATCCATATACTCTATCAATATTCTTATAGTATTATATTTATAAATATGCATATACTTATGACTATATATTATGTATAAAATTCTGTATTTCATGTATTATATAATTACATATTATATGTTATAAATATTAATGTATTTAGCTTATGTCCAAGCTCTTCTCTTATGATAATCATTATATATCTATGCTAATTTGCATATTCCCATTCTGCCACCTCACTAGCCAGGGGACTTGGGTCAAGTTACTTGACCTCTGTGTGCTTCTGTGTGTCCTCATTTGCAAAATAAGGCTGTAATAAGACCTACCTCATAAAGTTTCTTGTGAGGATTAAATGAGCAATTATATGACAACACTTAGAAGAGTGCCTGGCACATAGAAAACATTCAATACCATTAGCTGTCAGCATGGCAGCTGTAGCAGTATCAGACATGGTTGGATCCAGTAGGTGTAGCTAGCCCATAAGAAGGCAATCTTATGTCCATGTTCCCAGCGGCAATAAACAAGAGTCATAGTTATCTTCCTAGCCATGCGACAGCCCCACACCATCCAAGCCCTGTTCCAAAGGGACAGAAAGAACTGCTTCAGGCCTGAAAGGGACCAGGGCCAGCGGCCTCTTGTTTCTCCCCTGGATCCCAGGTTAATCCCTGGCAGAGAGAGCTTGCATGGAGATAACATGTTTAGTTTGCACTCTGAGTCCTATTTATGTTTTGTTTTTGTTCCTGATTTTTTTTTTTTAGGCTGACCTTTTGTGGAAAGGTACAATATCCAAACAGAGAAGTGACCTAGCAGAAAGCTAGGGAGTTCCTCAGCCTCATGAATTTTTATTCAAGGTTGTTCCCAAATTTTATTTTTAAATGTACATTTTTCCAGGGCATGCACTAGCCACATCTGATTAGTGTTAGCATTGGACATAGATTCATCTTCCTCTCAGAGCCTTTTGCTTCTTGTCAGTGCCTCTTTAGCTCTTTGTGCTTAATGAATAGATTTTTCTTCGTCCCAAGTATGACATGCTGGTGTTTGCTGAAAATGTATTGATGGAAAAGTTAAAATTGGTGCTTTCTTCATCTTCTGGAGCTACTTTAAAGGGAAGGCTATACCTAGTGGAATGCAAGACAACCTAGTGGTTGTCTTGTGTCAGGTGGCAGTTAGCTAAATTATAGAGTCGGGGAGCTTGGAGGGACCTGCTGAGGTCACCTGTCCCCTCCCACCCACCTTCCCCATCTGAATGTCTCTAGCCCTGTGCTAGCTAATTCAGTAGCCACCAGCCACACCTGGCTTCTGAGCACTTCAGATGTGGCTAGTCCACATTAAGATGTGCTGTCAGTGGTAAAATACATTCTGGAATTCAAAGGTTTAATACAAAGCAAAGAATGTAAAATTTTTCATTAGTAACTTTATATCAATTACAAGTTAATATTTTGATACATCAGATTAAATAAAATATACCATTAAAATTAATTTCACCTTTTTTTACTTTTCTTTTAATACTAAAAAATTTTATTAAATTCCTTATGTGGAATCCCATATTCCATATTATATTTCCATCTGACAATGTGTCTGGAGACCATCTAGCTCTATTCTTCATGCCCCTAGGACAGATTATAGAGCCTTTTTTGGTGACTCCTCAGTCTTGTCATTCTGATACTTCATTTCTCCTTCATGTTCAATCTTAATCTCTCCTGCTTCAATCTGAAGACTTCTGCTTCAAATAGCTGAATGTCCATCTCCTTACGAGATCTCTACTTGAAAGGGGTCAAGTGTTTCTTTGTATTGTTTAGTGGTAAGCTCAGCAACTCCATTTTCTTTTACCTTTCAACTTTCTACTTCTTTTTCTACCTCTGATGATTTTAATGACTTTCCCTGGGTCATGTCTGTTCTCTATTATTTTTAAAACTTCGTATCCCACACCACCTAGCATCACTATAATGTAGGCCTAACACAGAGACAAGTAAAAGGAATTATTTCCACCATCAAGTACTTGAAGGTCCTTTTGATGTATTATCTCATTTAATCCTACAACACAGGAGGGCAAATACTGTTGGTAACACTCTTGGCTGTTGAGGGAGCTGAGGCTCAGAGAGGTTGAGTAACTGACCAAGGTTCCACTGCAAATTAAGTGGCAAATCTGAAATTCATGCCCAGGTTTGCCTGACTCCAAAGCTCACATTTTTTCATTGCATACCTTGCCTGATACTTTTCTTGAAATATACCCTTGTAGTCTTAAGAGGCTTTGGAGTACATGGCTGATGCATTTGTAACTTATGGTCAGCAATGACTCCCGAAATTGTCCTGATATGTTTGTACCTTGCTAGAGTTGTGAAGCCCTTCTGCTAAATTCCAGAAACTCTTTTCAACCTTGCAGATACTGTGTGAAAGTCAGGAGTACTGCCTGTCCTTGTAGGGTCATCAGAGCTGAGGTGTCAGGAATGACTTTTCTAGCAGGGAGCTTTCTTCCTGTGGCCCCAGGTCCTTGGATAATGATCAGTCTCTGAAACAGGCTGCTTCTCAAAGGCTAATCAAGGTGAACTGCATTGTTAACCCATGTTTGCCTAAAGGCAGCAAGTTTAGGTTTCCATCAGAAGGGGCAGAAAGGGAATCTCTGTGAGTGTGTTAAAAACAGGTCTTCACATAGATGAACTTCAAAGACATTAGGCTGAGTGAAATGAACCAGTCACATGAAATTAAATACCATAGGATTTCACTTATATGAGGTACCTAGAGTAGTCAAAGGCACAAAGACAGAAAGTAGAGTGGTGGTTGCCAGGGGCTGGGGGAGGGGGAAATGGGGAGTTAGTGTTTAATGAGTACAGAGTTTCAGTTTGTAAAGATGGAAAAAGTCTGGAGATGGATGGTGGTGATGGTTGCATAACATTGTGAATGTATGTAATGCCACTGAACCATACACTTAAAAATGGTTAAAGTGGTAAATATTATGTTATAGATATTTTACCACAATAAAAATAACTGAACAGGTCTTTTACATAGAGAAAAATAGCTTGCTTACAGATGTGATCAGAGGTTTTCCTGGAGCTTAGATCCATTGCTCATTCGAGCTTGGAGCTCACAGTCATTTTCTGAGTCAACTTCTTGAGATCAAGGTACAGGTTTCTTCCCTAGGATGAGGGGAGTCCCTGTTCTTTTTCTGACGGATTTCTCCATCTAGGAGGTTCTACCAACTTCACACAAATGCCTTTACCAGTGTTTAAACCACTTTTCCATGAATGCCTGGGGAGGGGGGGCTGGGGGGATGCAGCCTTATCCCCGAGGACTCCAGTTACATGGACCCTTGATTACACTCACTTTTCTATGGAGATTTTCTTATTCTTTATCCTCCTGTCTATCTGAGGGTATGGCTAGACTTTTCTAAGAGAAAAAACAGGGCTATAATTCTGTTTGGTTGTACCAAAGTAGTTGCAGCCTCTTTGGAGACCTGAATGAGAATTAGACTGAAACATCTAAGAACATTTCTTCCGTGTTTTACTGAAGACCCCTGACAACCTGAGGTCAGTTGTCCAATCCAATTCATGGGTTGTTTTGCAAAAATTTAGCCCGGGAATATAGACTGGGATGCTCAGCCACAGGAATTCTCTTTACAGCGTGGTATTTTTGTGTAATCATGGCTGTATTTGCTTATTTGCCCTGTATATTTTCCTTTTCAGGAATCATTAACCAATGGCAACAGGAATCCAAGGATAAAGTGATTTCCCTCCTGTTAACTCACCTGCCTTTGCTAAAGCCAGGAAACCTTGACGCAAAAGTAGAGTATATGAAACTGCTGCCCAAAATCCTGGCGCACTCTATTGAACACAACCAGCACATCGAGGAGAGCAGGCAGCTGCTGTCCTATGCTTTGATACATCCGGCCACTTCATTGGAAGACCGCAGTGCTTTAGCCATGTGGCTGAATCACTTGGAGGACCGCACGTCGACCAGCTTCAGTGGCCAGAACCGAGGCCGCTCGGACTCTGTGGATTATGGGCAGACGCACTACTACCACCAAAGACAGAACTCGGATGACAAGCTCAATGGGTGGCAGAACTCTCGGGATTCTGGTATTTGCATCAACACTTCCAACTGGCAGGACAAAAGTCTGGGGTGTGAGAACGGCCACGTGCCCCTCTACTCCTCCTCATCCGTCCCTACCACAATCAATACGATTGGAACCAGCACAAGTACAAGTAAGTGCCCTGGAAGCCTTTCAGCACAGTCTGGTTTGGCAATTTGCTGTGTGTGGCATGTCCCGCTGGGAATGTCTGTTCCCAGCACCCGTAACCCTGGGAGAGAAGGGCTGATTGGAATTGGCTGTGGGAAATGGATCTTCAGACCCCATCTTTGTTGCTCTTTTGTTTCTGGAAGGTTGAAAATGCTGGACAGGTAAAATTATTGATGGTCCAAATTTGGGTGACAAATAGACCCCAAAATTTTAAAAACAAGAGAGAGAGAATGAGTGGTGAAAGAAGAAAACTGTTTTCACAAATAGAAACACCTTTCACCCTCATGCCTTTCACCCTGGGGTCTTTGAATCTGCTGAGATGCTGAGTTATGCGTGACTTTCTAAACCTGATTCTAACCCATGGTTAACCAGACAGCCTCATGGGCTTTGAGCATTTCTTTTATTTTTCCTTTTTTTTTTCTTTTTACCTCTTTTTCTTTCCTTTTTTTTTTTTTTTTTTTTTTAAATTTCACCCTGGAATGTTCCCTCCCTTGCATTTCCTGGTTTTGGTCCCCAGTTATCAGGGGCACCTTTCCTCCTGACCAGGGGGAGCAGGTTTGCTAACTGAGAATGCTGCTCTGTGCTGTGGCCTGGTGTGAATGCTGTGGCCTTCTCTCGCTCATTCTAACCCCTTAGGAGACACAGGTCAGGACCTGCTTTTCAGGAGGGAGAGCAAAAGATGGCCTTCTGCTCTTTCGACCACTAAAGCAAAGTTCTCTGCCCACAGCTGAAACTAGGGCTGGAGTCCTTTCTGTGGCTCCCTACTTAGGTTGAGCAAAGTGACCAAAGGCCACTGGTACTTCTATAAAGTAGCAACATGAGGGAGTGGGCCGTCATTGAACAGAATTCCTTGATGCTAGTTTGCACGTGTCTGTGAATACAGTGTCAGTGCCGAAATAACTTTCTCGCGGGAAAGCTTTTGCGGTTAGACCTAATGTGCCTGTCAACATGCAGAAACCCCCAATTAAAAGATATGAGAGTATTAAGAATTGGCAGTGACGGCTTCTTGGCCTCTGCCTCCACTTGGATCTTTTGCCTAATGGGCCTTTTTAAATGGTTTTCTCAAATATAGAGGAGTGTTGAATTATAACTACATTAATTGAAACAGTACCATAGTGGAATAACCAAGGAAAATCTTAAGATACTGCATTGACAATGCTACAACATAGAATTTTAAATTCTTTTTTCTATTTTTACATTAAGATATCAATAACTTGCACATTTTGAGAATCAGGTGATTATTGCCTCATTAATTTACTATGTAAGAGGTGCTGGTGAGAGTCGGTCTCTTTCACAGACTAGTAATCCAGGGAATGGTTTCATTAGCCTCTGTGTGATGGAGAATGATGGCTGGGACTATTAAATCAGACAATGCAGGCTGGGATGACAGAGCTCTTGGCCCAAGTTTCCTGGGTCAACTACGGAATCTAGTAATTGTTACAAAACTCATTAATAGTTGAGAGAAATTCAAGCTCAGAGCCACCTGCTCCTCAAAAGTTGGTCTTTTGTATTTTAAGGGGTTGAGTTTTATGTCATTTGTTTTGAAATTAGTCTTGGGTCATTACATTTCCATCTCAACTGATTTATACATTTAAGGTCTGTCTTGACAAGATTAGCACATTTGAGATGGTTATCAGATTGTAGTCAACAGACTGGTATTTTTCACTGTGCCCACCCAGCCCCATAGAGGGGAAGGAATGCAGAGATGCCTGTCATGGCCTCCCAGACATTTGGGTCCCTGTGTAGTGCTTAGTAGAAAAGAATTTGAAGGTTTAACTAGATAACTAGATTACATGTCTCAGGAAGAAGAAAGGGGTTTCAGAGGAAAGAAGATTAAGAGCTCAGATCTCTCATTCCAAAAGTTTCATTTAAATGCATAGGCCATGTCAACACTTGTATTTCAACAATATTTCTTTAACAAAACATTAATGTCATTACTTTTCTCCTCTGCATAGTCTACAGAAATTAAGTCATGTTTGTCAAAACTGCAAACCTGAGTCATTCATTCACTCGCATCTCTGTGAAATATATCCTGAGCACTTGGAAGGCAGCTTGACAAAGTGAAATGCAAGGACTTCGGTGTCAGCATGCTCTTAGGTCCAAATCTCAGATTTACTATTTACTAACTACAAGCTGGCCAAGTGACTTAACCTCTCTGAGCAAAGTCCCCAGTTGTAAAGTGGGAACATTCACAGTACCTACCTTCAAGAGTTGTGGTGAGGATGAGTGAGATTATATATGCAAAGGCCCAGCTCTAGCCAGAGCTGGCAACAGTAAGTAGCACTCAGTAAGTGGCTACTAAGTGAATAAATAAGAGAGACTAGGAAAGACAGTGAGGAGCAAAGTGCCAACACTGATACCCAGAGACTTCATTTGCGTCTTTCGATGGTCACCTGATGAAAGCACCTTTCCTGAGCCCCAGCCACAAAGAGTGGACTAGGGGGCCTTAAATATGCTGTGACTTTTGACCATTTACTGCAATAGAAAACAGGTTAGACAAGGCTTCAGGACCTCTTCTGCTGCACTAAAGAGCTGCATTTTTCTTTCAAAATGGAAAAAATATCTGCACAAAACAACCTGATTATAAGTAAAGAACTAAGATCAGTTAGTGCTTCACATTTTCAGATTATCAGCCACATTAATGACAGTTAATAAAAAGAAACTAACTAGAAGACCACCCCCTTATACAGTTTTTTTGTTTGTTTTTAACCTTGGTTGATTCCACTAGTATTTTATTCCTTTGGTCATTGTGCTCCAGCAAAGTACATTAACATTCATGGCCTCCTTCCTGTGTGAATTCTGAATCATTCAACTGCCCCACAAACACTTATTGCACATCTACTGGATGCTTAGCACTGTGTTTGAGTCCATGGGAATATAAGAAAGCTTAAGGAAAGTATTTCCTCCTTCAGGGAGGCTATAATATAAGTAGAATGAGAAGACATTTCCATCAGCCTCACAATTAAAAAGTTAAATCTTCCCTTTCTCCCGGACTCATCCACAGCAATTTTATATAACAATCCATGAGTTATATGAAAATGCAGTTAAATAAAACTCTAAGAACTTTGGAAGGCAACATAAGATTGTTTCAGCTGAATGGGGGGTCCATGATACAAACATTGTAAATGTAGGGAATGGAGAAATCCTTGTGAACTGGAGGGTCAAGAAAGCCTTTGCAGAGGAGATGGGAAATGCTCCAGGATGAACATTTAGAGTGGAGGAGAGGGGTACCAAGGATAAGAATGTGCATTGTGACAAAGGAATGGAGGTTATAGTGTGCTGGCAGGGTTGGAGGACAATGAGGAGGGAGGAGAGACTCACAAAGGAAAAGGGCAATGAGGGAAGGCAATAAAAGCAGACCAAGGGAAGGGGTCGGAAAGCCCTAAAGAGGCCAAGCATAACACCATGAGTATGGGAGTGATATGAGCAATGTTGTAAGGAGTGTCTACTGGCCGATCAGATAGATAGCAAGCGATGATGCAGAACCTGTGAGTTTCAAAATCTCAGTTTTGAGGTAACAAAAGTATCATTAGGTATGGACCAAAGGCATAGATACTAGAAATGTTCCTAGGTGGAATCATTAGGATTAGGGTTCAGTATTGATTTGGACATGCATTATCAATTCACTTATTTGTTCATTCATTCACTTAGAAAATGTCTGTTAAGCACCAGTATATGCCTAGCCTGTTCAAGACACTCAGGACCTGTCAGTGGAGAGAACAAAGTACCCCTTCCCCTGCCTTATGGAGCTTGCAGTCTAGTATCTATAAATCATACTATGTAAGTGAATTACATAATGTGCTAGAGATTGATAAGTGACATGGTTATAAGAAAAAGAAGAGGGTCAGGAAGATCGGACCTAGGTGGCATGGTGGTTATAGTATTAAATAGTGTGGTTAGGGCAGACCTCATTGAGAAGACCTCAATGAGCAAAGACTTGAAGAAGGCAAGGCGTGGTTAGCCAAGTGGATGTCTGGGGGAAGAGTAGTCCAGGTAGAAAAAAAAGCTAGAGCATAGATCCAAAGATAGAGGAATGACAGCTTGTTTGAGGAAAAGCAAGCGAGCCAGTGGCTGCTGAGAGGGGGTGGGTAAGGTAGACAGGGGTGCAGGATACAGAGGCAATGAGGAGGGATAGGTCCTGCAGGGAGGGCATCGTAAGTCATTGCAAGGACTCTGACGGTTGTGTGGAGGTCACTGCCACCTCTTGCCCCAGACTGCTTTTCTAACCATTTTCTGCTCTTCACTGACAGGCTTGGACCTGGAAGAAAACTTTTTGCTGCAGTTATAAGTGAAAGGAACTTATTTCTGTTCAAATCGTTGCAAATATTGATTTTTCTTAGCATTCCTTACATTTGGATTTGAAAACATTCTGACCTTTGCTAGCTGAGGATGAGGCAAGAACTCAGAAACTTTGGGTAACAAAATTTTTCTAAAATGCTCCATTTGAACTGTTCCCTTCTACAATCTTGTAGTACAGCTTGGAACCTTAATATTTTATTAATCTTTTATTAATCTCGGTGGATTTTTCTGATGATAAAACAATACATTTTTTAAAAATCGGTACCATAGACCATAAAGAGTAACTCGGCAGGGTTCGCATGCAAGTATATAGTGTTTATTACATACTGGCTACTGTTTAAAACCCTTTACATAAACATTAACTCATTTAATCCTCATAACTCCATGATGTGTTTATTATAGTTTTCCCCATTTGACAGATGAGCAAACTGAGGCATAGGGAGGTTAAGTAACTTGACAGATTAACACAAGCGGATGAACTGGGGATTGAACCCAGGCAGTCAAGCTCCAGAGTCTGCTTCTGAACTCAAAGTTATGTGCCTCTCCCTCCTAACCCATCCTCGACTACTTAGTGGCTAGTAAGACCTTTGTTTTTTTCTGACCCTGAATTTGCCCCCACAAAGACCAGCCACCCTATAGCATCAGTGTTCTCCATAGCACACAGATCTAAGACCCTGCCCAATTGCTGTCTCTGTGTGACTTCCTGAAAAAGAGGAGCCGTTCCTGTGCTGGCTTTGATCCATATACTTTGATGTCAACCCTTAGCATTCTATGTCACGGTTTTTGATCGACATTTGGCCTCCCCTTTCTGATTACAAACTCACTAGGGAGAGGGGTTGTGTATCCTTCTTGCTCACCTTCATGCCCTCTTAGAACACTGTGTGGCTCAAAGAGTCACAGAAATTTTGAAGATGGAAAATTCTTGGCATGCATTCAGCGGCCACTCTCCTGTGGCAGAGCATCTCTGCTAGATAATGGCTATCTCTTGCTAAGCCCAGATGTGGCCTACATATCTTCCTCAATATGCCCCTCGAGGCAGCCACTGTAATTCAATAAGAGATGGCACATGAGCTGAAGCCTGCCAGTCCATCCCGCCATAACTGTTTGCTGAACCATAAGGACTAAATAAATTCCTGGGCTCACTGGGCAGATGTTCATGAAGTTAATGAATTTCCAAATTAAATGAGAAAAATGTCCTTGAGAAGTCACTAAATATTTGATGATAATATTGGTCATTTAGCCTTCTCTTAGTGACATTTATTGTTACTCTTGCTATTTTTGTGACTTATTTTACCAATTCGGTCTCAATACTAACAGACTTTTAATAATATCCTGTGATCTTGATCGTGGAGGTAGTTATATAAATTTATATATGTGATAAAATGCCACAGAGTTATACACAAATTCATATCAAAAAATTAATGTGTACAAAAACTGCTGAGATCTGAGTAAGATCTACTATCTTACTTAATTGTGTTCTGTTAAGGTTACTCTTCTGGTTTTGACAATGCACTATAGTCATGTAAAATGTCACCTTCAAGGAAGATGAGGAATGGGTACATGAGACCTCTCTATGTATAATATTTTTGCAATTTCTTATAAATCTGTAATTATATCAAACTTAAAAGTTAAAAAAAAAAAAAACAACTAAAACTAATGGGGCACCCAGTGCCTGGATATTTCTTGGGCTTTGATCTTTATTTCTTGAACTTTCCAGGGGGTCTGTCCAAATATAGAAAGAATGGTGCTTGGCTCCAGGAAGCCAACACCTGAAACAACACTACTTCAGCAGTCAAGGTGAGACGTGAGGGCCATGTGGATCTCAGGGTAAGCGGTTCTTTTGGGACCCCCTGATCTGCAACTGGAAAAAACTCTTCAAGTCCATCAATCATCTCCTTAGGCAACCAGGGCCAACTCTTTCAGAGATATCTGTTTGGTTCAAGAAGTCCATCCTTTTCCTTCTGCCTTTCAAATTTTCTTACAAGACCACCAGCCACTATAAGCTCATTCCAGTTGGCCTGTAAATACCCATCAGAACACAGATATTCAAGAGAAGAAGAGACCATGCCTGATAAGAAAAGAGGTCTTTTCAAGTGGCCTCTTGGAAATTGAAAAGGAAGGGCACAGTCTGGGTACTCTGGTTCTGCCCTGCAGGCTGCAGTTCATCCCATCCTAATTAGGCCTTTAGAGCCACTGCTGTCATTTGGAGTTGCTTTCAAATTTTCATGGAATTATTTTGTCTTTTACGAACAGACTTCCTCGGTGGAAAATTTCTTCCTACCAAAAATCTAGCCAACCTGGCATGTAACTGAAAAATTCCATTATTTCCTTAACCCCTCATTTGCTCTTCAAAGAGATAACTCTAGTTGCTTGCTTCCTTTGAGAAGCATTATAACAGCTGGCATGATATATTTTTAGCTTCAGCTTGCCTCCCCTTTGGGGGAAACTTTTTTTAAGCATGGCACTGGCCTTCCTGATACTACATTGTGAAGATGGCTTAGCAGTGTCTCGGAGGACCTGATATTGCCACTGCCTAATCCTTCTCCCATTTCCAAAAGTCCAACAGTTTTATAGGACTGTGCTTTTCATCACCATGCCTAGTGTTTGTTTTCTGGGGCTTGGAGAAGAACAATCAGAAAAACACTGTAGTAAGCAAGACATCTGCTGGTTTATTGTGAGTTGGAGACCTTACTGCTTGGGAGAAGTCAAAGACCTGTGTGGGCTACGTGAGTCTTGGATCACGAGGCTGTGTCACCCATCCTCTATCCGGAAGAGTTTTTTTAGACCCTAATGAGAGTGAAGATTATTAAACACTAGATGAGTTACAAAGGAAGGCAGTAGTGTTTCCGGTTCTCCGCTGTACTTCAAAAATAGGGTAGATTCTGGCTGAAATAAATGGCTTAAATTGGACTAGACTAGGAGAGAAAAAAGGAGGAGACAAACAAGATGGTTTCTTTAAGACTGTGAGCGTTATAATCTTATGATTGCTATTATTTCACAACGTTTAGAGTCACAGTCTTAACAGTGGCTGCTCCACAATCAATTGGATAAGGAATAATTTAATCTTGCATTTACTTATGTTTTTCTTTTCTCACTTTTAAGATTTTCAGGGACAAACTCAGGTTATACTGAGGAAAGATGTATTATATATGTAGCTTTTATAAATCTTTGATATCTTTAGTATCAAACAAGTTAAACACTAAATTTCATAGATTTGGGTGAGGATAAATCTTAGTGGGTACATTTTCTAACTCTTAAACAGTGTATTAGGGGAGGTAGATGGTAGAAAAAATTTAAATCATTTCTTCAATTAAAAATAAATATAAAAAATCATAAATAAAAACAAAAAAATAATAATAAAACACAAAAGATAAAAAAAAAAAAACACTGTATGTATCATTCCTTTCACTCCCATACCCTCACCCCAGTCTTCCAAATTTTATTAGGTAAAATATAGTATTAGGAAATCTCAGGTATAAGTCAAGTACGAGAAGGGTATGGAGATGGGGAAGCAAGGTAGGCAGGAGGTTTCAAAACCTGGAAAAGATTTTTCAAAACCTGACGTACTGTGAGGTAATCATTCTTTGTCAAAAATCTGGACCATAGACATGTTCTGTGGCTAGAGTTAGAGAGTAGAGTCAACAAGAACGCAGGCTTTGCTTTAGAGGTTTGTTTCACAGCCAGTCTTGCTGTGATGCATCCTTTCGGAAAAGCCCAGGAAAACCCATATGGAACTAAAAGATTTGTAACAGGTTATTTCATACTTTAGTTTTTTCCTTTGCCCAGTAAAGCATTGCAATGCAAAGGGAATTATAAGGCTTAAGTGGCATTTTAGATATTCAAGTTTGAGATTTAAATGACGAGATAGTCTTGATCAAGATCAAGAACATGGCTTTAAAGTCAGATGACTTGGTTTTAAATTCCAGCTCCACCAATAATTAGGTGCGTGACCATGAACGAATTACTTGATCTCTAAACCTCCTTTCCTCTTCTATAAAATGAGAATTAATTTCAGTAGAAGACCTCTTAATTGACTTGATCAGGGTGGGTAGTTGATATGTTAATTACAATAACTATCTAAAGTAGGGAATTATAAAAAAGGCATAAGACCTTAAACATACTAATTTAACTTAAAGCTTAAATACGTAAATTTGTGTGCCATCGTTTGTATGGAGTGATGGCCCTTTCTTTGATGATAAGGCTCCTGACTGAGGCTGTTTTTGTCTTTCCTGCATAAATCGCACTCTCGATGCATTATTGTCTGTGATTTCTTTAAAATGGAGCAGGAATTTGAAGACATTTGCAAAAACGATCAGAGTACAGAATCTTTCTAGATTTTTTTTTATAATTTAGCTTATAGTTTTCTCACACTGAATTCAACATATTTTTAAGCAGAACAATGAATATTTCTGTAGCATTGTAACAAAGTTTTTCTGCAATTAAATTTGTTATAATTCATATGTCACTATTACACTTTTTAGTATTACATATTTATCATAATAAGTCCAACTAGCATAACCAGGTTTAGGAATAAATTCAACTGACTGTTGGTATACCTACAAGTCAGCTGGTGGGAGCAGAAACACACAAGTAAATTATAGTCCTTGAGAAGTTGATGAGCCATGGGCATCAGTAAGTAGTCTAAAGAGAATGGAGAGAACTGATTGGTCCAGCAAGTTAGTTAAATGAAGATGAGTTAAGAGAACTAGTTCTAAGGGCTGTTGTGAGGATTAAATGAGAAATGTGTGTAATAAAGTCCTTGGCCAGTAGGAGCTGCACAACAAGTGAAAGTCTCATTATTATTATTTCTGCACCAGTCGTTAATGCTGATACAGTAAGTGGCACTTCTTCTACTGGTCCAAGCTCTGCAGTAAACTAGGGTGTAAATACGCTCCTTAGAATAGCCCCATGACAAAGCTCTTACACTATGCTTAACTTTGTAATCTCAAAATCAAGATACTTTGACTCAGCTCTATGAAGAGCCAAAGAGCTCCCCATAAGGATTAGTCCATTGACACATCTTACTAAATACCTCAAGATGGACCAAAAAGGGGGGAAAAAAGGAAGTAAAGAGTAACGTAAAAATTTGTTGATGTTGCTTCTTTGGGATCCATTGCTAACAGAAATAATTTTCCTTTAATTAGTAATAAGTAAGTATGAGGATATTATTTGAATTTATAAAAATGATTCTTAAGTAACAGAATAGGATTTAATGTAAATAAATGACACTATGTACATAGATACAGGCCAGGGAAGTGTAGCCAGTCCAAGAGTGCAGAGTGTTTGTGCCACAGAGAAAAGAGCAGTGGATTAGCAAAGTCAGTCCACCTGTAACTCAGTGTGTGACCTTGAGACTCCCACTTCTTTATGAAGACATGATGTGGGATGATCCTTAGGAACACATTTTTGTGCTTTCATTCTGTGCTTCCAAGGTAGAAAAGTCTCCAACACAGGGTACTGAGGATGAGTATTCAGTGCTGTTATGTTGGGGTGAGCAGGAGAAGGAGAATGAAATGCCAACCAATGTGCTGGGCTAGTCTGAGAAATTTGGCACCTGCCAAAGCTGAGAAGAGATCTTCCTGCTATATTCAGCATTAACTGCACACTCAGTGAGAATCTGATATCCTTTTGGTCCCCCTCATTTTTAAAAGAACATGAACACCGGTAACTGCTACCTGGAATATGGATCTGGGACATCTGGCAGATGGGGTTCAGTGGGAGGTCCCTTTTTACTCTACTTTTTGAAGTAAGTATCATGTTAGTGCCATGTATTACCTATTAAAATAAAAAATATCTGAAATGAAAAAGATATGAAGATGTTAGTGAAGAGAGGGAAAATGATATTCTAAATAACCTGGAGTAATAATGCTAAATAAGAAGTAATTTGATAATTAGAAACATATTAAAATCTATTAATAGGAAGGGCACTATCATGAGTTCCTTGGTCTGTGCCATACAGAAAGACAAGAAAGTTGGAAAAAATTACAGGCAAAGACCTAGTGATGATGAAACTCCAGGGCTGTGAAATCCAAATGTAGATTCTTGATCCTTTCTGAATTTAAAGAAAACAAAACAAAACAAAACAAAACAAAAAAACAGAGGGTCACCAGGTTCAGTTGCCTGGCACTTAGATCTCAGGCCACCTGAAGACTGTTCATGCTCTGTGATTGTGGCGTCATCAAGACAGGATTATTTTGGAAGAAGAGTTGACTGTTCGAAGGTTCTTTGTTTTAAAAGATCTGATAAACATTTGGCCTGTTACTGGTCTTATTCCCGGGCCACAGAGTCAAACATTCCCGCAGCGGGAGTGGGGACATGCAGTTTTGGGGCCCTCCCTCAAAAGCCACTACCCATTTTGGATTTTGAAACACGCAACAACTTTTGCTATACCCAAGTTAAAATAAAATTAGAGGTGTATCCCTTAGCCCCGGTTTTCTGAGCAGCATTCTCTGAGTAGCATCAGTGGATAACTACCACACCCAACACTATCTTACAGAGCTTGGAAATTCAGCTTCCTCAGTGGAAAGAGAGTGATGGTGGCGAGTATTAAAAAACTGAGCACATTCTCCTAATCTATCATTAGTGTCAAGCATCTGGGAGAGAACATATACTATAGACAAGTCTCCTTTTTTCTTAAAACATTTCTGGAAATTAACTTTTTTTAAGTCAAATTATTTTTTCATTAACTAAAACTATAATTTGGGGTAAAAATTGTCTTGGTTTCTAATTAATCTTCATGGGCAGGAACTCTTAAAACTAGGTTAAGGGCCTCAGTTCCTGAGATTCTCTACCAAAGTTATTAATCTATAAAATATTTTAAAATAACAAATATTGAAAGAATTTCATCAGGTGATTTTTTTTTTTTTGCATTGTCTATAATAGTTCTCTGATTAGTAAATTGGAATTCTTTAGGTGACTTTTTTGGTTTGGGTTTGCTGTTTTTAACAAGTTGCATTTAAGTGGCATTGGTCGAACAAGGCAGGTGATGGCACTGATTCCTACCTCAGGCTGAGTTTCTAAATTCAGAGTGAAGTCTTCCTGAATACTTCCAGGAGCTAAAGAGAGAACTCGCTGAGGAGAGATGCTGACGTGAGGGCTTGGCTAAAATAATGCCTGGATCTGCATCCACTGGGCATGCTGGGAGAATGCTCAAGACTGCAGTGCACTTGGAAGAATTTTGGAATAATCAGTAGGCCTCAGGGAAATAGGTTTCAAGAAAGGGAATTATTCACATATGTTCATCATTATCCAAGAAATTATTTTGTGCCTGTGATGTTGTTATTAATTCTGCTAGGTTTAGCAGGATAATCTTAATATCTCAACTGAATGTTTATTATTCTAAAAGTCAGAGCTCACAAGTACAATAATGGCATATTTGGGTAAAAATGACTACATTTGTCTGTTGACTTTTGGCAACGTAGCTCCAAACTCACTTGGAATCTCAAAACATCGTGTGCTCCACTTCAAAGTCTGATAGTTGTTGATTCCCAAGAGTGTGTCTATTTTGGTTATGAGGCTGACAATGTGCTTGGGACCAGCCAGTCTCTAAATCTGGACCTGAGCTGCTGCAGATCCTAAATTCAAGGTAAGCCTTGTTTCATAGCTTCCTGCTGTTTGGGAATGAGTACTGTCAATACTCAGAGAAGGTAGATGTCTTGCTAGCAAATAATGTGTTGTTTGAAGCTTTCTTTTCAATCCTGAGATTTGTGAAATAGAATTTAAAGCTTCGTATGGTCAGAGTTCTTTCCATGATTTTCTGTTGGTGATCTTCTCTCTCTCTTGCTAGAAACAGCTGCATAATTTTTATTTGCTTCTGGAGTTCTTCTCTTGCTCCTCTTCCCCAGCCACTCCATCTGTATGCAGTTCAGAAAGCAGGCTAATTATGAGTTACTGGAGAAGCAGTTGCTCAGAGAAAAGCTCTTCAAGCACTCAAATGGGATAGCTCAACGCCAGGGTCACACTAGTGACCATCAATTCATTCACATCCACACGTCTGCACGTGAGCTGCCTTCCATCCTTTTGCAGTTGCATGAGCAAACTTTTTAGAAAGGTCAACATAAGAAATAAGTGCTTTTTCTTAAAGGACAGAACAAGCAAAGAAACTTTCTTGCTTACTTCTTGAAAAATAGTCACAAGGTAGCCAAGAAAAAAGATATGTTCCTATCCTTAACCAAGCCCCTTCATTTTGCCTCTGTCTCTTCCCCTCCTCCCTGCCCCAAATAGTTTAGGAGCAAGAAGCTTTATACACTCAGGGGTCAAACTCTTGAACTGGTGTGACTCAAGTAAAAGGGCTGCTGAAATGCCTTGACCCAGAAGATTGCTTTTGTCTGCAGGTCAGTTTTTTCAACTCCACTTCAGCATACTGGGTAAATGGCTTACTTTCAGAGATGTTAACTTTGTGAAACCACTGTGCCACCCTTAGTGGTATGGATTGGGAGAATGAGGAAGCATTTGCTAAGTAGTTCACCTAAGAATTCCAACTTTGGGAAAGAACGCTGCAGAGAAACACCTTTCCCCTCTGCCTCTTACTCTTTTTAATCATTCAGCTTAGACTCAGCCCTTGGAATCATCCAGACTAGCAAAGATGTGAATGGGCCCTTGGCTGAGCTGTTGGAATTCTAGAAGAAACCTGCTAGATACCCAAATTTACCTTCGAGCCTAAAGAATCAATAGAATCCCTATTCCAAGTCTATCCAGTTGAAACTTTGGTGAAATTTCTACCCCCAACAAGCCTGTGATAATCATTAAGATCCCACTGGGAATCTTATCTCTAAGTCTATCACAGGGTGGAGTTGGAGGGTCTTCCTCTGGTGCTGGAGAAGTTTGCTTTTCCTCAAGTCCTGCAGTTCCAAGATGAGTCTGACTTTCTAGACTTGCCCCAACTTGGATCTACCTCCCAAATCTAGCAATCAGTGGAAGCAGCCTAGCTTTTTAGGATTGAAGGGAGACTTGGGGCAAATGACTCCACACTTCTCAATGTTCCCCCCTTTGTCATACTCTAACTACTTCAAGAACATGTACTGGTAGCGCAGATCTGGTAGGGTCACTAAAACACTTGATGGCAGAATCAGAGTCTAGAAAGGTCCCAGGTAATATCATGTTGTGGTTCAGAGCACATGCTTTGGAGTCATACTGACCTAGGTTTGAGTCCCACTGCTTACTAGCTGTGTGACCTTGGAGAAATGCCTTAACCTCTCTTGGCCTTGATTTCCTCATGTTACAAAGGGAGTGAAAATCACCACCCATGAGTGACTGTGAAAGTCCTCTTTGGGTCTAAGCACGATCTTTTCTTGAAAACATCCTTCCTGGGTCCTTCTATACTCCAGTCTGCTCTTGTTACCCTCAGACTAGCCCTTCTAGTCTAAAATGTGTGCTCCATCAGTTCTAGGTAATTTTCTCAAAATTTAAAAAATAATTTCTACTCACTTATTTTCTGTCTTTTTTCTTCCAGGAACTCTTTTTAATCATATAACAACACTTCTCTATCGCTCCTCTAATTTTCTTAACTTTTCTTCTCCTACTTTCAAGTCTTTTTGTTCTACTTTCCAGGTGATTTCTATAACTTTATCTTCCAAACCTACTATGTAATTTTTAATCTCTGCTGATGTAGTTTCAAATTGTAAGAATTCTCTCGTTGTCTGAGTACTCTTTTTTGTATTGCATTCTGTTCTTGTTTGATGGGTGCAAAACTTTTTCTAATATCTCTGAAGACATTACAGTTGATTTGGGGAGTTTTTTTTCTACCAGCACTGTCTGTGCTTTTTTGGAGTTTCTTTTTTTGTTTGTTTTGGACCCTGTATCTTGAGCAAGAGTACTTTCACTTAAGAGGAAGGCACTAGAAGCTTGCGTGTGTGAATTTCACCACAGAGAGATCAGGTAGGGACCTGGCCTGGCTGTTAGGACTCACATGCATCACTAGCTGTAGTTGTTTTTTCATGGAGCAGTCCATTTCCTCTGGAAAAATCCTTGTCTCCTCCTGAACCATACAGGCCTGGCTTCCAGGATTCTAGGGGCTGTTAGGAGAAAGGTTTAGCACCTAAGATGACAGTCACTTGGTTTTGTGGGATCAGGGAGAGAATCTAAGGGTGGGTCTCTCTGTACCTTAGACATACTTTCTACCAAACCTCCTATTTTTGGCCCTCTCTACCTCTGCCTTCAGCGGTACCTGGTCTCTGAGTCCTGAACTTCTTAGGAGTCCTACAGTGTGAACTGTCATGAGTCCCCTTGCTATGGGCATGCATGTTGCCTTCCTTTGGTCTACTTAGTTAGTTCGTCCATGCCCTTCTGTTTTCCGGCTTCCAAATTTTGTTGACTTCAGTGGTCTGCTGATACCCACTGTCATCTCCTGTCATCTCTCTCCTGCATCCTTTTCCTTGTGGGTTTATGCCTTTGCTGCAATTTTAGTGAATTTACTGAAGGAACAGAGTAACATCTGCTTAAATTGGAAGAGTATTTTAATTCGTTTCCTTGTTTATTATCTATCTCCCCACTTGAATATAAATTCTAAGGGGTCAGGGACCTGGTCTTGTTCACTGCAGTCTTCCCATTGTCCAAAACACTGCCTGATATATCATGAGCTGTTGAATAAGTACTTGTTGAATAAATAAATAAATAAATGACATGTAAAGTAGATATTTTTGTATAATGCCTATAGTCCACTAATTAACTATATTATCTTAACTATTTCAATCTTTGAGGATTAGGTAGTGAAATCAAACTTTATGCTACTCACAGCCATTGATTTTAAGTGGGAATGAATCTCTCTTAAATTAAAATCTTAAATGAGGAATGTCTTGAATATCTTTACTTCTCCTACAGCTCATTCTTCAAAATTGAACTTTTCCTGATAGTTACACTCTTGACACTGTTGTACAAATCTATAGGTCTCAACATTTAGGTCTTGTAATGTGTTATTCTGGTGTTAAATGATGAATTATCTGTTTCAGATCACAGATCTATTATTCTACCTCTCTCTATCAATGACATTGATATGAAGACTAGTGAGCATTGATAAAATATGGATGATGAAGACTAAGAACGTTGAGGTTTTATTCTTAGCTTCAGTTTCAATTTCGCTGAGTAACTTTGGACAATCACTGTCTCTCTCTAGGCCTCTGATTCCTTACCCGACAAAATGGCAAAGGGTGGAGTGAATTAGATGATTCCTAAATCGTATTTTTAAAGTCCTTTCCTGCTCTAAAGTTCTGGAATTCTGAGATAATTAAGGAGTAAATAAATGAGGGAAACCAATTGCTGTGTTATACATTCTAGTCTTCTGAAAATAATATTTTTAGAAGAAGGGCCCAAGAATGTAGCACCATCATTAAAATTCCATCAAGACTAACTCCATTGGACACCTAAATAACAGCAAAATCTATGTACTTTTCAATAAAATGTTGGCATCGCGCTCTACCAATTCTTTTGAAGGCCTGACTCAGAAGTGAAAATCCCAATACTCACCCCATCAAGCACCTGGTGACTCAGTATTCATTTCAGGAGGACCCATTCTTGAAGCACAACTTTTTGTGTAAGGAAACATCATTGTTATCTTAAATCTATGATGGAAAAAAAAAAAACTAGGTTGTTTCTCTTAAGTCTGCATTTAATTTAAAATAAAAAGATCCTGATCTGGCTTTTTGTGCAGATGCTTGCCTGATCTGCCCTCTGAACACCCACACAAAACCAAAGCCGTAAGCTTTATGAGCCATTTGGGGAAAGCCCAAATGGAAAAGAGATGCTTTCCATGAGGTCGAGCAGGTGATTTCTAACTCAGTTATAGGGAATCTTCATGCTACTCAGAGCCATGGATTTTTAATTATTGCATCAAATAGCCAACTTGCAAGGAAACAACATACATATTTACCATAGAACCAAGAGAGAAGAGCTTTTTTGACTTTCATATATTTCCTCTGATACTGTCATCCTAAAATAGAGGGCCAGGATTCAGAGAGGCATCTTGGACCTGGTGCATTACTACCCCCTCAAAAGCTTTCATTAGTCCTTGAGATACTGTGACAAATTAATTGAAATTGAAATCACCTAAATTTTTTACCTCCTCCAGCAATTCTTTACCTTCATGCAAAGTGTTACTTAGAATATTAACACTGCCTTACGGCTCCTAGCTGCTGTGTGTTTAAATGGTAGAAAGTGATAATGATAGAAGACACTGTTTGCATCTGTGCAGTCTTGTCTTTTATTATACTATTTTTGGCATCTGTAGCCCTAGTGACTAGCACAATGCCCTATGCATAGAGATGCTCACTGTTTGTTGAATGAGTGAATGAATAAGGAGGTTAGCTTAAACTCTTTCTCTAGGAAGGTAACAACTCATTTTTTTTATTTCAAAAGCATCTTTCACACATCATCTTAGAGGGTCTTTGTCATCCTTCCTAGTGCCCAGTATATGCCCAGCAGAGGGCAGATGCTCAGCAAATATTGGATGGATGGATGGATGGATGGATGGATAGATGGATAGAAGATGCAGGCAGGATGTAATCCCACAGCACCCCTGGGAGGTAGATTGAAGAGGTATTACCATTGCTGTAACTGTTTTCCAGATAAGTACACTGAGACTCCAAGGAGCCAATGAATTTGTTCAGGGTTTTAGATATTGAGAGTTCAGTGTCAAGGCTGAGAGTCTAAGCCCGGAGTACTTTCTACCATAAGAAGCCATGTGGTGTTGGGCTTAAGAACGCAGGCTTGCAAGTCAGAAAAACTTGGACCTTGAACCTTTCTAGCTGTCTGATCTTTGACAATCCCCTTACCCTTTGTGCTTCAGCTTCCTATCTGTGAAATGTGTGTGTTTGGTGTGTGTATGGGGGTAGGGAGTAATGATAGACCCTACCTCATATGACATTAAACGAGGATTATATGGAACAATGTGTACAAATATTCAGCCAAATACCCGACATTTTCCTGGCATTGGAAAATGGCAGCTGCGGCTATTGTGCTTAGTCTCACATGGCCTCCTCTTCTGAGGGCAAAGGACCAGGAAAGGTAGTTCTTAAGGATGGGTCTTTTGGGTTGCATTTGGGGAAATGACAGTATAGTGTCTCCAGCCCCAGGTAGGTAAGAAGGAAGCAGAATAAAGAGACAGAACATTCAGTCATGCAATCTCCTTTCGTGAGAGCCTAAAACGTGCAGGACAAATGAGAGCATTGGGCTGAGCCAGGGAGGGAGAGGAATGATCTAATTTAGTGCCTTCCCTTTTCCAGAATCTAGTCTGTGGTAAGCACCTGGCAGCTCCTTTACCCTGCCACCCTGGCTGGCTATTCTATTGGTATTACAAGGCAGACTTTTAAAAACTATGGAGAAATAAATAATGGGAAAATATCTTGTCCAGATGAGAATGGCACTGCACAAATATGCTAATAAATAGCATCATAGAAGATTGACTCAGGGAGAGACTGAGAGATCATCCACTGGGCTGTAATGGCTTTTTTAACATTGCACCCTCGGCTTTTAGAGCTTAGCACATGATGGGCACTCCACAAATATCTGATGAATAAATGAATGAATTCATCTAGTCCAACTCCTGGCTTTGAATATGAAGAATCCAATGTCACCCAGCCACATAATAGGTTCTTATCTTGAATTTCTAAATGTCAGTTGGGCAATCAGTGTTGCTTACCAATGTCAGGACAAACAGAAGATCTCATGAGAAGTTCTGGACACTGAAATTTAATGGAAAAGGTGATTCACATGCTCTGAACCTCAAGATAAAAGAAATGAAATGTGAACACTTAAAATATGTGGGAGGAAAGGAAAGACCAAATATAGTCTGAATCAAAGGAAGATTATTTTGGTTGGGCAGAGAAAAATTTGTCAGTGTAGATAAGGATTCTGAAATAGCATGGAAGGCTCTCTCTTTGGTATGACAGACCATGGTGGAAAATGTGTCTCTTGTAAATCTGTGAAACACTATTAAGTAAGCAGAAATATTTTTCATATCACACGTAATAAGCTGAAAATGCTCCATGAACGTCCTTAGATTGGCTAGTACTTTGAGTTGATTATTCCATTAGCAGTGCTGGTTTATATTAGGTTATTCTTACTCTGACAACTGAGTAATATTTCTGTAGCACTTTATAGTTTGCAAAACATTTCATATACATTAAATGATTTGATATTTTCCAAAATCCCATTATATAGCCTTTGATATCTACTAATAGAGAAAACTGAGGCACAGAAAGGTCACATGACTTCCAACCCCAATCCCAAATTCTTCTCACTTCAGCAGGTTGCTTTTGTTGTGGTTGACTCCAACCCCAACATTAAGAGAACAAGCATCCAGCCAGCAGGTCAGAGCTGGGTGTGTAGCCAGTGCATCTTAACCTTGAATGGGCACACAAATCTCCTAAGATCTTAAAATGCAGATCCTGATTCAGTAGATCTGGGGTGAGGCCTCAGAGTCCAGCCTTTCTAACAAGCTCCCAGATGATGCCGATGCTGCTTGTCCACAGACCTAGAGCACAAGTTTTTTGCTGTTTGTGAATCGGTTATGCTCTCACCAAGCAAGTTTCCAGACGAAGAGAAAATGTGTTGAGAGCTTTCTGAAGCTGATTTACGGTCAGAGAGCCTGAGCTGATCCCTGACTCTTCCTGCTGAGCAAGTGCGAAATGTCCACAGCAGGAGGCAGGCACTATTGCCGAAAAGTCAAAGCATTTGTCCAAGGAATCTTTAAAAATTTCTGCCTAGGTATTGTTTGGGTTGAAATTCTGAGACTAAAATATAATTTATTTTACCTAGAGGACAGGACAAGAGTGATAAAACCCTAGGCTAAAGAGTCTGGCAGAATTGTGCATATGAACCCAAAGCAAACAAGATATTGGTGGGAGAAGCAATGATTTGTATGCTGTCTTTTAAAAGTCACTTGAAAAGTAAACAATATGCCTAATCATTTGAGGCATGTTATTAACACCAGACAGAAGCAACAGCCAGCCTTGAGAGGTTTGAAACGTTCAAGGTATGGGACAGAGTCTGGAGGAACACTGAGACAAGAAGTTACCCCAATATGATGGTTCTCAGTCCTAGCTAGCCATTAAAACCAGCCAGGTGCATCTAAAACTACAGATGCTCAACCCCACTACAAGGATTTCCAGTTACTTGGTCTAGGATGGGACCTGAGCATCAGCATTTTTTAAAGACTCCAAGGGGGCTGAATATGCAAGCCAAGGTTGAGGACCAGTAACCTAAGACCAAAAAAGAATAGTGACAAATGTGACAAAATGTCACAGGATGGGAGGTGGAATAAAGAGTTTGCATACATTTGGTCAGTTCTCATTATTTGCAATAGTTATATTCTATAAAGTCACTGTGAACACTGAATTTGCAAATACTGAGCCATTGCTCCTAAGGGAAAATACAGAATTAGGTTCCTGCAAGCCTCACAACATTTTCTTCAACTGATCAATATGTAACTGTTTTACGTGTGTTTCTGTTTAAAGACATTTTATTTAATATATATTGTAGATTCATTAACATTTAAATCAGGGCCAACAGTACTATAACTCATATGTGAACAAACTTCATGTAACACATCTATTTTCTCTGTAAAGCACATCACAGCCTTCTTGTACTCGGGAACACTAACCAGCCCCTCAGCACTATGCCATTTTAAACAGCAAAATCACCAATGAAAAACACCAAAGTTAGAAAAATGGGGCACTAAAAAGACCTTGAAACAGATACTTGTTTATAATATGAGAGCTGAACAGGAAGGCAGCCCTCAGCTGGGGACATATACCTCAGGGACTCAATTTTTTTGGCCACTCAGAGTATGTTCATTAAAATGAATGACCATGAAAATGCTGCAAATATTGATTTGGGCATTACAAATAAATTTTAGCAAATAGGTGAATTTTCAAATACGGAATCTGTGAAAGAGGATCAAGGGTATGTAAGAGATGTAATAGAGGAAAGCACACTATATAGCATATATGACAGAGAAGGAAGACCCAGAAGTAGACTAGGAGCAAAGGGAGCCAACCTGTGGATCTGAGCTAGCCACTTGGTCCAGCCCAGCCCTCCTCACAGTCCTGTGACCTGTTCTCTTTGCTGCTGGGATCCAAATTCTCAGGATGGCTCTACCACCTCATATCCAATAAGAAATGAATGTTGTTCAAGCTTCTTCTTAAACCAGAACAGTCCTGGGGGCTGAATTATGCCAGAAACCTCATGCTTGCAGTGTCTCTGGAAGTCTTTTATTGCAGGACTGATTTATAATGCCCAAGTAGATGAGTTGAGAGCAATTACGTAAACGCCGTTTCTCTGGGGTAGAGAAGAACGGTATGGTTTAAATGAAAAATGCAGTGCCAAGTCAAACATTCAAATCGTTATGTGTAATTACAGACCACAGTAAATCAATTTTACAAACACAGTACCAATCTCACCATGTTCCAACACCCACAGGGTCAGGTTGTGACAGTTTAGAATTTGAGAAGAGGCTGAAGGTGAAGCGAAAGCAGGAATTGGGGTATGTGAAGCCTCAATAGCTTGTCATGAATCACATTGTGATTCAATCAAATGTAATTAAGAAGCCAGGAGACCCTAAACCACCCAATTTCTCTTAATTAACAAAAAAAATCATCTAATTAGCAATGGAAGCTCATATTATTGTTTTTTTTGAATGGCCTTTTATGTGTATTGTTACATTTGACATTCAGATTGAATGCTTTAATGAAAACAAGAACCACTTTCCTAATCAGTAAATTGCCCTGCTAGCCACAGTGCTGAGAATCTCCAGTTCTCATTCTTCTATCAAGGAACTAAGTTAAGGATTAGTCAGGACTACATAATACATTTCTAATTAGTTATAACCCTTCTCTTCACACTAGAAAGAAAAGAAAAAAGGAATGTTGCTCGATCAAGGCAAAGGTTCAGAGTTTCACACTCGGAGAAACCCTGGCACCAGTCATGCATTTGGCTGGTGCTGAGTTGAGACCCCGATGGCAATAGGATTTTGGCATCTTCTAATGATGCCGATCCTTGCCTACACAGTGCTCTCTCAGTTAAGAGCCACTTTGCCCTCTTATGTGGGAGCCTTTAAGCCCAGCAGCTGTGAAGACTGTGGCTAGAGTTCAGTTCAGACAGGAGTTAGGAGACAAGGTTTTAAAATATCCTTTGTTAGCCCTTTCAAGGGATTGACGCTCTTCTCCTCTGGACGAGTGTTGCTAGAGGTGTCAAGATGCAAAAGGATATGCTGATGATTTGTTCAGTGACTCTGGCCTGGTCTTGGGACCGATTCTCTGGGGGTGAGGTTTGATTGCCCAGTCTTGAAACCCTGGCTACTTGCGGTTCCAAACTTGGATGGCTTTGCTGGTACCCACGCTCAGTTAGCAGCCTGGGAGTTGTTAAACACAGAACGGACATTGCATTTTGTAAACCTAAGTACTTCCTGGGTAGACATGTGAGCTGGAGACACAGCAGTTACAATTTGAGTGATATCTTTTAGAAAGGGGTAGGAGGGAAGTTTTGTCATCAAATATCTATCTTTGAGCTTCTCCACCATCTCTCTTCCTTAAATACAGTGACTGGAGCATTTTTACAGATAACATTGGAAAAGTAAAAAGGAAATATCCACTTAAATCCACTCCTGGCCACTTGCTTGACTCAATTATTTACTTGGTGTCATAAACAAAAATGATTCAAATTCTGCAGCTCTAAGTTCGTCTGTAAACATCTATTTACACTCTGTGTGAGGAGAAATTCCATGGACAAACCTAAGGGTTAAGTACATGTAGATATAACTATAGATATGAAAATAAACATAATGCAAGGAAGTAGAAGTTAACCCACTATGCAGGAACTTTAGAAATGGCAGGCTTGATCAGTGGTTCCTTGAATTGGCTTAAGCATCTGCTTTAGTGGTATCAAATTACTTCCACAGTTGATGTCATTGGTTTTGATAGAATGGAATGAGAGGATTTAGGCAGTTTCCTTTAAGACTGCATGATTCGAAGTTAAACTTGTAAGATTCTGCTGTTTTCTATTAAATATATATATATTGGTTTCTTGTCTAACTAATTTCCTAAATAATGACAATGTAAAGTCAAACAGCAGTTATCTAAAATAGATTTTCTACTGGATGACACCCAGTTTTGCCATTATAGAAACTGACAAAAGAGGACAAATGAAATGTACCAAAGATTAATGCAGCTATAAAAGTCTGCCAGAAACATTCTGATTTGCTTCTTAAAAGCCCACATGTTTAAGTGGTAATGTGAAGGCAGAAACATACATCTTTGCTCTGCCCAAAGGCTGAGCCGTCTATAGAGTAATAAGAGCCGACACCAGTGACAAGAACTCGTGCGCATTATTGGAAAAGCCTCTCAGGTACTTTTCTCTGCATCAGAATGCTTTCACTTGAATACCGTATGGAGATGAGAATAATGAGAAAAAAGAGATTTAGCTGTGTGTGTTTGTCAACCTTGTTATGATGTTCTTTTCGGCTTTCTCTTCTTCTAGAGTCTCCATTTGTTTTGTTTTGTTGCATAGGCAAGTGAACACTTTCTTTTCCCAGAGAGTGTGTGGCTTCTTCTTGGGCTTGTCAGGAACACCCCATCCACCAACCACCTCTTGGCTTTGAGGCATGTTCTCTCTTCTTCCCCCAGAATGAGGTGGAGTCTGAAGCTGTGTGGGGGAATCATCTTCTGGTGTCCAGATGTTGTGAGCCCTGGTTTTCCAAACCTTTGGACAAGAAGCAGAGAGCAACCATGCAGAGTTGAGGCACATAATCTTACAGATTTGCTTTTAATCTTTTCCCTGAAGCAATGAGGGCAAAGCATGTTAATTTTAACCTTAGTAATTAATACCCTCCTTCCTCACCCTTACACAAATCTGTACTTGACCATAAATGTGACTGGTGTTATTTTGTCTTTTTTTGCATGATGTCACTGATCAAATACTCTGGTTTTGTTTTTGTTTTGATTGTTTTGTTTTGTTTTTCTAAATGTATTCTTGCACTACTATTAATCTTTTCTTCCCCCAAAGATTCCCACCACAGGGCCTCAGATTACTGGTGGTGGTGCCACAAAACCAACTAAAGAAGAGGAATCCGGGGTCTAATGTCATTCCACCACTGAGCCTTGCTGAAATGTTGGCTTTTTTTTTTTTAAGCAAAAGCCCAGAATTATTCATTCAAGTGGTGTTAGCAAAACTACTCTTTGAAAATGGAAAGCCTTTAGTATCAGTCCCTTCGATGCTCTGAAATCAGTGCTCTCAAAAGAAATTCTTAGGATGGCACAAGAAAGATGCTCAATAAATAGTCCTAAATCTAAGGGAATGAATAGAAACCCTCCCCTAGTAACTTTAAAACAATAGCTGTAACTATTTTGTAGCTGGTGATAAGTTGAGTGTCATCTCATTTAAATCTGACAAATATCAAACCATATCCTGCAGCAAAACTTAAGAATTATATGTTGTGAGCCCTTAAATTGGTATGTTCAGCAAAGGTTCTGCTGACATTTCTGAATTTCTTTCGGTGGGACATCTAGAAAACATTGTTAAAATACACCATTAGTTGGAATATTACTCAGCCATTAAAAAAAAATGAAATCCTGCCATTCGTAACTACATGAATGGACCTAGAAGTTATTATGCTAAGTGAAATAAGTCAGAAAGAGAAAGATAAATACCATATGATTTCACTCATATGTAGAATCTAAGGAACAAAAAGAACAAACCAATCAAAAACAGACTCACAAATACAGTGGACAATTTGGTGACAGACAGAGGGGAGAGGGATTGGGGGGTTGAGAGAATGGAGTGAAGGATTAAAAAAAGTACAAATTAGTAGTTGATAGTTAGGCATGAGAATGAGGAGCACAACACAGGGAGTGCAATTTGCATTAATATGATGGCTAAGTGGAGGGCCAGGGGAGGGAGGGAGCAATTGGGGGAATCTTTTTATGAACAGTATAGATGTCTAACCAATATACTGTATACTTGAAATTAATTTAAGTAAATAAATTTCTTTTTAAAAAGTATACCATTAGCATCATATAAGTAGAATATTCCCTGTGTTTTGTCTTAATATGTTGACATACACAGTATGTATCACTGGAGTTGAGAATTGTCCAGGACTTTTTAATTCAGGAAAGAAATTCTAAGGTAATACTTTCAAATCATATGCCAATGCTTATTCTCCTCATTCTGCTTTTTAAAATTCTTAAATTAGAATGAGTTAGTTTTAAAAAGTTTAGTTGTGCTAGCTATTGGATTGAGTTCTATCACATGAGCCCTTAGAATTTGAAAAATTAATAAAGCACATGTTTTTCTGTGAAAAGGATAGCTTTTTGAATTAGAAATAGAGAAAATAGTTTAGGAAGAAGAGGATTAAAATTGCAAATCATATCTATGTGGCTGAATTCATAAAGTCCCTGAGGAGGATTCAGTGCTCAACCTTGGTTTGAGAAGACAGGTTATTTGATTTGATGAAAGAGGATGACGTCAGGAATGTGAGAATATTTAATGTCCTTATTTTAAAAAAAAAAAATTCAGCTTTAGCAGTCTAGATTCCGGACTCTAGAACAAAATGCTAAGCCTGGAAATAAATGGAAACGCATGGTGGAAGCGATGAGAAGTAATGGTTGACTGAATATGAGGAAATAGAATAACTATGGAAGGCATACGGAGGACTTTAAGCCCATGAGCCCCCAAGGGCACCTGCATTGCCTGTGGAAGCCTCACTGAACAGAGACAGCAGAGAGGACCAGTCATCTCTACTGTTTATTGAGTTCATGACTCAATTTTTAACAAATAAAACAGCTGGAGTCTTCATAAAACCATCGTACTTCAAATCTAGTAATGAAAAAACTGTTAAAAAGAGATATGAATTCAGCACATTTAAATTTATATTTTATTAATTCTAATACTCTTTATATACATATAAAAAACCATTCATAGCCTAGTATTTACAAGGCTGGGTGCACATAGGATTTCTCAGGTCCTTCTACTACCCCAGGACCCAGAGCTCACAACTTGGGAATTACTGAATTCTGTTGTCTTTCAGAGGGCTTCAGCTTTAAAATGTTATGAATCTATGCTCATAACAATAGTTTTCAAAGCATAAGTTATATTCGATATATAAATTTAAAGAGAGCAGAGAGGTATGTAATGTATCTTTAAAAGATCTCCATTAAAGTTTGTTAGGATAAAGTTTGATGTAAGAATCAAGCTTCAGTTTTCTGAGCTGTTCACTTATGGGGATCACTTCCCTCCTTGACAGTAAGGTATAATACTTAACCTGACAGTGAACCAAGGAAATATTTGGACCCGTATCCCAAACCTTACTCTTTCCACAAATCCCTTTATTTGTCATCTTAGAAAGCAGAAAAAGTAGTTATACCCAATGTTCTTAAAAGAGCACAAAACATCCTGAAAAGCCTTTTCCTGAATCTTATTTCAATTATTAAAAGTTGAGACGGAAGTTGAGTTTGGTCAAAGGAAATGGGAAATAAATCGATTTCCAGGCTTTCAAGAAAATACTCAAGAGAACAAAACCCAGAGCCAGGTATCGTATTTTCCTCTAAAAAGGCGTTGAAAGGAGCCACATTAAAAATGCTTGGAGATAAAAAAGAAATCATAACTTTTGATGAGGTTGAGGAAGTTGGCTGGCCCTGATGGCATGGCAGAGTTCATTGCCAGATTGTAAGACCCTCTGTAGGTGCATCACGATACTCGACTACTATAGCAAGATTCTTGTTAGCTGGTTTTCTCACAGTTCAACTAGACTTACTCAATATTTATTATTTGTTTTTGGTTTACTTGAATTTATGCATCCTAAAATTTGCAGTATTCTATTGACATACCTGAAATTTCTTGTAGAGATTTCTAAAAATATAAGCAATATTGTATCTATACTGTACACAATATTAAGTTTTAACTTCAGTTTTTCCAGAGCAAAAGAGGCATGATTTTGTTCTCTCGGGTAATTTTTAGTATGATTTCCAATATAATAAATCTTCCCTGACACATGCTGGCCTTCCACCCTCACTATTTTAAAGTCACAAATGCAATATGAATTTAGAGCCTCAGTTCTACTAGAACTTGCCAATTACTAATCTATATTGAGTTTTTTTTTTCAAGGTTATTTAATTCTGCGTCATTTGAATATGACTTTGGGGCAGCTTAAATCGGAATGAAGTGTTAGCCATTGTCCCGCACAGCAGTCAGCAAGTGAGAACATTCAAAAGGTCTGCCTCTAGCCAGGATCATTCTGGGGCAGTGTGTCTGTCTCGTCACTGTTCTCCCTTCCCTACTGTAGGAAAAGGAATGTATTTATTTATTTATTGCCTGAATATCCATCCCCTCTCCACTTCATATGAGTTCTTTTGGTTTTAAAAACAAAAAACAAACAAAAAAAAAAATGGAGCGATGAGGCCACCAGCGATCTTCTGCTGCCGGCCACCTCTGTAATTCCACAACCGTGGGGCTTGTTTTCTTGAACTCTTCCTGCCCGTGGCATTTACTCCCCCTGCCACTTTATGCCAAACAGAGTACTCCAGCACACAAAGTCACACCAAAATCAGCTTCGAGGTCACTATTACCTCTACTGGAAGATGTGTCTGCACCCCAAAGTGGCACTGTTGGAGGTCACCTTTCACCTGCTTCAGTCTCCTTCCCACAGGAAGACAAGCCTGTATCACCTTGGGCTCTCAGTTCTCTTCGGAGAAATGAGACATTTGCCCAGCACAACTTTGCTTCGGTTTAGGTGTAGTGTCCAGCCTGGCCATAAACCAATGGCCTTCTCTCCAGATCAAAAGTTCGGTCCGAGGCAGTTTGGTTGCTATGGAAGGTTGATCCTAAGGAGACTTTTCTGAATTTGGTGCCCTTTGTGGGAGTCTTTATGATACAGGCAGTGGGGGGCCTTTAGTAGAAAGTCCTTGGGAAAAGCCCCTGGCACCTCAGATGTACTTGATGTTTTATTAGCGGCAGAGGCCACTTTCATGTCCTATGACTTCAGTCAAGCTCAGGAATGTATAAGGAAATAAGTGTAGGTTTCTATGAATAAATCCCTGTAAGTCCCATTAAGTTAGGTAAACATTTAGTTCCATTCTCAGTAGCCAGTGGATTCCTTGAATATTGAAGCTTCCCTAAGGATGCCCATCAGTGGGGATGTGGCATAGATTCAAGGAAAATTTACATGAAAAGAAGCAAACTGGCTCCATCCAGTAATGGAATTTGACTACTACATATGTATGGTATTGCTCTTAGCATCCAAACATGGAGATCTTAGTAGCGTTATTCCCGCATGGTTATGGATTCAGTTATCACCTCTAACCAGGCTAGGTGCTAAGGGTTCTGCCAGCTCCCAGCTGTGTCTCTCTTTTTGGCAAGGCCTGTTTCTATGGTTTCATGCTTGCTTCAATCCTGGCTGTGAAGAGGAGCCCCCACGTCCACTTGGGGCACAACTGGCTGGCACCACTTAGAGTATCCACCAGATATTCTGAAATGGTTGCAGAGGTAGCAGAAAGCAAAGACGTCTAAGCTGAAACATCACAGCACTCAGGCAGCCCTACAAAAGTCTACCCAATTTTATATAAATACTTAGACAGGCATGAAATGGATTTTCTGGATGTCTGGCTTTTCTTCTTATTGGCTTCTCTCTTCATTTTTGCTGCTGCTTTTTTAGTTTTTATTTTTCTTTTTCTGCCTTTTTTTTCTTTTTCTCTCGCTAATTCTGATCCAACCAGGTAGCAATGCATTTTCCAGGGAGCCTTTTTCTATAGTTTCTTCCCAAGTCTACTTACTGGAAATGCAAGCTGTTTCAGCCTGTTAGAATCAAAATTAAAAAAAATTTTTTAATGTTCCCTTTGCGTATTTTGAAGTTAGATGGTAATTCCTTGCCTTTGATAGAATCTACACAAATTAGAAATTTCTTAGATTACAAATACTAAGCTCAGCAGCTCCCTTTTTTTCATCCTTTTATTGTAAATAAAGAAGTTTCTAGACCTTCTGATTATGTCCCTTTCATACACAAGTTTGCCCTTCTGGCCTCATGAAGCCAGATGGGAGCATTCACAATAAAGGTGTGAGCCCATTGTTCTCAGGGTCTGATTGATGTCAGCTGACCACAGGCAACCAACCCACACCACTAGTGCCCCAAATACAGGTTTGGGAAGCACCTGGTTTTTTGGCTCTGGAATTTATCTTTTTAAGTGGGAGCAAGGTAATCTGCTACTCAGGTCTTCATGTGGGGGCTGCCCTACCAGAAATGCAGTTTAACAAAAAGCAGAACTTACTACATTGGGATGCAAGGTCTGCTTCCAAAATAAAAAAGCAGAAAGATTCATGCCAATAAAGTGCTAGCCCAGACTTAGGAGAGCAAATACCTCATTGGAGGGAGAGAGCCTGAGGTGAAACTTAATGGCTTCCCTGAAAAATGTTTAAAAATGCATGTGGCTCAATTCCATGTTAGTACTGCCGCAGTCAAAATAAACTGGACCTGTCAGGAACCAGTGCTGAGAGAATGTTATGAATAGACTTCTTTCGTAAAGTTGTCACTTCACACACCCAGCAAAACCAACCAAGAGTAACATCGGCTCCCTCGGCGTTGATTTTGGTTAAATCCCTCCCTTGAATGACCTCAATTTAATTTGGCTAGTTATGTGAATTTTTTTGCTTTTTCCTAGTCTTCTGGAAAAGAAATTAAAGATGGGGGCTACACAGATGTTGCCCACTGTGAGGAAGGGCTGAACATGCTGGTGAAAGCCATTCCCAGCTTGCCGGGAGCACCCCACTGGCTCCTGAATGAAAGCCTTGTTACCTGGGAGTGTTTTCAATATAAGTTTGGCCTCAACCTGTGAAGCCAGGCGAAAGAATCGACCCTTTCACACACACTGCCAGTGTTCCATTCCCCGAGGTCTGTGTTAGTGCTGGGCCCTCCCTGAGCCTGCACTCCCTTTGGAGGTGATAGTTCCCCCTGATTCCTGGTCGGAAGGACTAGTCCGCCTTCTTCTCATTCAGCCCAGCAAAGGTCCCCACTGGTCAGGAAGGTCCACCCTAACAACATGGGTAAAGTCATTTTGTGTGTGTTTAAAAACATTGTCCAGCACATGCTCTTTACGCTCTTGGCAGATGGCCACTTTGCCAGGCTGTCATGCCTCGCCTGATTTATGGGCCTACTGCTATGAATCCTGATTTCTGAAGTTGAACTAAAACCAGATCCCCACCCACAAAGGCTAAGGTCAGATGTGCAGGCACTATAGGTATAGCCGCCTTGGAGAAACCCAACCCACCAAGAGGTAGACAGCATCCTGTTTACCACTTGAAGGGGAGGACCAGGCCAGGCCTGTAGTCACCATCTGGGACCACTGATGGAGTTGTAAGACAGCTAGCGGCATCTCTCAGGGGTATTATGGGTTCTTCTGCGGCCCAGGCAAAAGGGGGGCGAATAACCTATTTCATTTTATTTTTTTTTTCCAGTTCTCTCAGGCCAGGCACACCACAGCCCTTTGAAACGATCTGTGTCCCTTACCCCACCCATGAATGTGCCAAACCAGCCTCTAGGACATGGATGGATGTCTCATGAGGACTTGCGAGCTAGAGGACCCCAGTGCCTCCCATCCGATCATGCCCCCCTGTCTCCACAAAGCAGTGTAGCCTCTTCAGGAAGTGGTGGGAGTGAACACTTAGAAGATCAGACCACTGCTCGTAACACATTCCAAGAAGAAGGTAGTGGTATGAAAGGTGAGTGACTGAATGAGAAACCACTGGGAACAGAGTCTCTCCCTTTATTTGGAGTCAGAAGGGTCAAAAGAGAGGGAGTCAGCAAGAGAGAAAGAACCCACCCACTTCCCCAGGCTTTTGTGTTGGACCCACCCCTCACAGAGCTCTAGGGTTGACCTTGGAGGAAGGGCTCGGATTCCCCTTCCAGGTCTTCTTGCCAAAACCTGGGAAGCAAGAACTAGAGCAAGAGAGGTCAACGCCCTCTTTTTTTTTTTTTTTAATGCAGTGACTTGCAGGCAAGTGAGTCACAGCCAACCCCAATAGGATCTGCTGTTTGCACGTGCGTTCCTTAATCTGCCCTGTTTGTAAAGACTCTGAGCTGCTCGAGCCTTCTACCTTGTTGGCCGTGTGTTGCTATGGCCAGGGAACCGTCAATAATTCAGCAAAACAAACCACACAGTCTTTTTTTAAACCTCTCTTAATGCAAAACTGTAATAGTGCGCTTCCTTTCTCTCTCCCTTTTCCTTTGATATCCAAAGAAACCTTTCAACCTTTCTCTCTGCATTTGTTTAAGGGACAGGAAAATACTTCTCTGACAGTATTTTAAGCCTGATAACAGATTTGCATATGGATGATGAAGGTCTTTTGTACAGAATAAATAAATGTTCCTACATTGCCCTGTAAATCTACCCTCTTCTAAAGATACTCATCAGAAGCTAGAAATTTCCACATTACCCATGATAGGTTAAGAGGATAGTGTGTTCTGTATTTTTAGATGCCAATTGTTCAAGGGCTGGGGAGTCCTTAGGGAAAGATGCCCATCAGAGACACACTAATAACAATTTTAGATGGAAAAACAATAACCAGTCATGCTCCTGGGACTCCGATGCTGACAGGAGGCTCTGAGAGCACTCTCTTTGCTGGCGTTAATAGTCCTGAGGTTTTGCTGTTTTTAATCTTTCCCTTGAAAAGGATCAATGTTGACATAGAAGGCTCTATACCAAGCCCCCTCCCTCCCATGGAACCCGGGCACAGAAAGATACTTACAACTGCCCAGAAAGGTGCCGGTTGTAAGAGAGCACCAGGCTGAAAAATGGAGGCAGCTAAAGGGAATGAAGCCGCTCCTCTGTGCATTCCCTGACCCTTCCTCTTGGCTGCATAGGTCCATGCCCTCCCCATCCTGCCCCATCCCGTTCATGCTGAGAGCCCAGACAAGTGGATGTGTCCTGATGTTTTCCTCTGGTAATACAAATGGGTCTTTAAAGGTGTTTAACAGGCAGCAAAAACAATGCCTATTTTGGTATGGAAGGGATTGTGTGTCCCCTTCCTCTTTCACAGTTTTCAGGGAAATATGCCATAATTTTGGATACCTAGCAAAACCCATTTCTGAGTTTATGTGACATGCTTATGTGCTCAAGCAGCTGAGCCCCAGGTGATGGGTAGCAGGTGAGGCTTAGCCAAGCTTTAGGTAAGCCAGCAGGGCATTTGTCACTGGGGCATCGAAGTACCTGAGGGACCAAGAGAGGCGGAGACAGCTATTGCTGTGGACTAGCTTCTTTCCAGGCAAAGTGGAACATCTGGATGGCATGTTCCCAAGAAAGTGTATGTGTGGTTCTAATTGGTAACCGTGGGTAGGAGGCCTTTGTACTGAAGTGTAAGGAGGGTCCTTTGGGAAGGCCGTTCACCAGGATACAGACCTCTCCCAGAGGGGAATGCTGGTTCTACTGATCCGTTATGGGAGGTTTGTTCTCTTTTCTTTCTTTCTTCCTTTCCCTTTCTTTTTTCTTTTTCTTTTTTTTCTTTTTCTTTCTTTTTTCTTCTTTTTCTTTTTTTTTTTTTTTCAGGTCATGCACACCTTAGACATTCTCTCAAAGTAGGTAAAGTTGTGCTCATTGTGTGCTGGCATTTGGAGAAATGAGTCAAAAAAAAAAAACCCCGTTTTTAAAGAGAAATGAATGAGAGAAAATTTGAATAAATGTCCCATTTGTTTTAGAGTAAAAGCCAAAATATTCCAAAGTTCAAGGATTATCTTATAGAAATGATGAGAATTATCTCCCTGGAGTTTCTTCAATCAGAAAATGACACAGACAAGATCTTATTTCCAAGCTTTCTTTATAGGCCCAAGGGGCGTTGTCAGAAAACAGGCTATTTGGTGACTGGAGACTCTCTTCTATGTGTGGCTACCATCTGCTGACCTACTAAACTGTACTTCTTCCAGAGAATTAGATTAGGATTTAAAGTATCAAGTCCTTAGCAAATTAAAGGGTAAAATGTATTTGAAGGAAGGAACATGAGAGACAATGAAGGATTCTATTTGTGGGAAAGTATATTTGCAATTCAGCTGATAGGTCACATAGTAGAAGCATCCACACCGGAAAGCAGCAGCATTCTAGAGTCAGAGGCCAGTGTTTGTAAAAGCCAAGTGCCCCTCCCTTGACAAGTCTTCACGGGGTGGCCAATGCTCAGGATGCCGCCATCATAGACCACGCAGGACGGCCTCCCAAGAGAGTGCCAGAGAAGCAGCCTTTAACAAACCTGTCCCAAGAATGTGTCATCTGATTCCCAGGTCCAAGAGCAGATGCCAGCTTAAATTTCCAAATTAATTCATACTTTCTGAGAAATGAAATATGAAATCCACTGAAGTACTTTTAAAAAGAGCCAGTTCTTCCTTCCAGATCCACATCTCTTTCTTCTTATGACCAGGCCCTTGGACAGGAGTGTCAGCCCTTTTACCCTATGTGCTGGCCCACCTCTGCCATCATCTAATTGCTATATTTCTAATTTTTAAATGGCCTGTTTACGAGAACAACAAGGAATCTGTAGTAGAATTTTGAGGAGTTCCAAATCTCTGGGGGATGCATGTCAGCCTTCACCCCACACCTTGGGAAAAGAATAAAAAGTCACCATAATTGAGTTTAATTTAGTGTGAATTCATCGTTCTTGCCAACAGCTGTGCATACCTTGCTGAAACACTGTGTTCATCCAGTCCTTCCTTTTCTTCTAGACAGAGTAGCCAGGTCTGGCTATGAATTGTCCCTGAGGAATGTGCCTCTTGGGTCAAAAGTGTGAAATAAAGCTCACGGCCCAACATTCTTGCTCTTTTTATGTTTTCGCAAACATCGATCTTGTCCTCTTTTCGTCTTGGTGTCAGCACTCCCTGCCAAGGATTCTCACTAAGTCCTCTCCCAAGTAGACCAACTCCTGCTCTCAGAGAATTAACATCATCTGCCTGCTTTGCTTTGTTTTTCCTTTTATAGTAAATACTCATCCTGAAGGTTTAAGTCAGCTCTGAAGCACAGATTGGCTGTCCCTTGGGGCAGGGATCTCAGACGGGTTTATCAGGCTAAAGGAAGATTGAGGTCAGCTACTCAACTAGAAATTAATGAACAGAAGTGAGAACCTGAATGGGAATGTGAAAGTTTCCCCCTTTAACGTTCCCTGTGGAGGCTACTGGTTATACATGTTTGGCCTAAAGGTACTGCTTGTGCTTTCTAAATTCAGTTGTCCTTGTTCTTTGCAAAAACTGCATTCAACTTAGCCCGGAGGAAAGATTCTTGGTACTAAGTTAGTGCTCACTTCTAATAGCTTCCTTTCCCTCGGCATCACATGAGTAGAATGTTCTCTGTTACCTCTTCCCTCATGTAAAGCCTTCATGTGGCCAAGAAAAAAAAAAAAACAACGATATTCTCATAAGTTCCTAGAAAGAAAAGAAAATATGAAAGAGAAGTCCATTGGTAGAATAAGCACTTTTGCCCTTATATTATCATCATGTCCTCAGAAATGTAGAAACCCAACAACTAAAGACTTTTTAAAGACCAGGGCTGTTGGTGGTTGATGTGGCCTTGTTATATGGGAACAAAGAGAAGGGAATAAAGACTGGTCTACAGGTTTCATCTCTGTCCTCATTCAAGTCAGTTCACTTTTTTGAGCACCTGCTGAGAGAGGCTTTGTTTGGACAAGCTGTTGGGGAGACAGGGGCAAAAGAGATTGTTCCTGCTTCAAGGGACTGACTCACTGTCACATGAGCAACAAACAAGTACCCGAAGCTGGTGCAACAGCTTTGAAAACATCTTGAAGACTTGCCCTGGGTCTGGCCGGCACCAAGGAAGGCCCTAAGTCAAAGTGGAGGGAAATCAAGGAAAGTTCCTGGAGGAGGAGAGACCTGGAGCTGAGTCCCAGAGTGTAATTACAGGTTAGCCAAGTATAAAAGGTGAGGGAAAGGTATTCTACACAGAGGGAGCAGCACGTTGGAAAGCACAGCTCGACCAAGTAGGTCCTGCGACCTGAGGGTTAAGAATGTGGGAGACGGAAAAGCCAGGTGCTAGGCTTGGCAAAGGATTTTTGCTTGTTTCCTGACATTGGTAGAAGCTGTTGGGGGCATTTCAGCAGCAGAATGACCTGCTTCAATTTGCATACTAGAAATAGGACCCTAGCAGCAATGCGAAGGATAAATCAAAGAGAGAAGAGGACAGGGGATTCTCAATTTGGAGGCCAGATGAAAGGTGGAAGATATTTCAGTAATTGAGGAAGAAAATGAAATCGGACCAAGGCACTTGGCAGTAAGAATGGAGACAAGGAGTGCGTACACAGGATCTCGGTGAAATGGAATTGACACAGCTCTGAAATGAGTGTACACTGATGGAATGTCAACAGTGATGGAGTGGTAGGAATTTCGGATGATGCACAGGTGTCTGCCTGGGACATCTGCATACCCATAGTGTCATCTATAGCAAAGAGTATATAGGAGAAGAAACAGACTGAGGGGACGTGTAGAACATTCCAGGGGGAGGTGTGCCAGCCAGGACCTCAGTGCACCATGCTTGTTGCTGGCCCAGCCTTTTCAAGAGCCCTGGCTCCTCTCACTTGCACATATTAAGCATTATGCTCACCTGCAATAAAGTGTAGGTGGCAGACTGTTAGTTCAGATTTCTGGCTAGCAAAGCCCAGAGCTTTGGCCTCCGAAAAGTGAGAAGCTCCGTGACTTTCTACTCACAGTTATCAGTGTGAGAGGGGGAGACTGGAGGTCTGTTTCTCTTGATATGAGCTTCAGCCATACCATTACAAATTAACATTAATCGAGTATACTTATGGTATGTGGCATTATGTTAGTACAAAAATATAGAGGTAACCGAAACTGTTTATATGGTTTGCATACAGACATGACAGTGGTAGAAAAGAAATCTTTGACTCTAATAACCTTGATAGAAACATAGCAGTGAAGAATGGAGGAGACCAGTGACTATGAAAATATGCTCAATTTGCCTTTTCTAAGGAGTCTTTCTTAAATGAAACTTATGTAAACTTTTTTTTTCTTCATAGCAAATGAAATATATTACCTATTCTGAAACAGTCAGTTCAGGGTTTTGGGTTGTTTTTGAAATGTAGACCTTTGAACTTTTGTCTGTCCCAGAATGAGATTAGAAAATTTAGAGAAGTGTGATCTTTTTTAAGAAAAAGGAACTTGTCAGAAGCCTTTGTAAGGAAGGTTGTGAATATAGGGTCATAAAGGGGACTGACACAGCTTCCTGTCTGGCTGGGACACTTTCTTCAACATGGCTGTCGTGGGAACCAGTTGCTGTTTTCTGAATGTTGACTTTCTAGGCATTGTCTTGAACTTATCTAACTTAAAGGCCAGAATTTAGTAAATTTGCTTAACTTAATTCCAAGATGGCAACATATGACCTGCATGGATAGGTCCTTATAGGCTCAGACTTATGCTACCTCTTCTCAATAGGCTGAGAGCCCTGATGTCTTTGAAAAGCAAATCCCCAAGATTCCTTCAGATTCTAAAAGTCCTGGGTCTTTTAGCCACCATCCCTTTACCAGGCATGTGATGTGCTTTAAGGACTTTGGTGGCACACAGAGGGCAGCTTTTGACGTAGAATCCAGCTGCTGCTTAACAATGCAAGCAGGCTGCGTGTAGAACATCACTTACAAATGTTATAGCTAAAAGGAACTAAGAGGAGAAATTAAGTTTCTCTGTTTGTATCTAACCCTTCTAAGTGAGTATTTTACCACAAAGTAGGCCACCTCAACATGCTCCCCACAAGCATAGAACCCCTCCTAGAGGCCAACATGGACACATCCCAGCATCGAGGAGAACGCTTATAGCTCCACAGGGACCATAGATCAAGATGCCTTCTTTCTTTTGCTCAGAGGCTAAAACAGAATTGGGCTCCTCATTCTGCTCTGGCCAAAAATAAAGACAGTCTTCAGTAATCTTGATGGTGTTACTAGACTTCTGCTATTCATTTTTGAAAGGGATGTTTTCAGCATTGAAGAGTTGGTCCCTTCTTACCCCTCAGTTGGCTTTCCCCCACCTCCCTCAAAGACCAAGGATGCAGTCATATCTTAGAAAAAAGAGTTGTCTGAAATTAGCCTGGCTTTCTGTAGTGAATGGGAGTTTCTCTTCTATCTGCAGGTTCCAGGACCACCACAGGTGAGCCTTCTTGTGGAAAACGAGGCTGTTTATGTTCTCTCTTCCAGGAATCCTTCACTCCCTGCCCTTTATTTTGCTTCCCACATTGTGCCCTTCAGCATTATTGGTCCCACCAATTCTCTCTTGTGGTGCTGCCTCATTGGTGAATCAGGTGCTGCATAGCCTGTCAACCTGACTGGTATTTGCAGCCATTCTCACAGTGGGCATTTGAGAAAAGCAGACTGAGTTCTCATTGGAGCCTAGCTCCTGTGTGAACTGGGGCATACACCACAAAGCCCCTCTGTGGCTGATTTGGCCAAACTCTAAAAGGGAAATAGAAGTTGACACTATTGGAAACTTGATTCCATTGGTAAAGACCAGCAGGTAAATACAGAACAGAACATATAAAAGGTGGGCGTAGCACTCTTATAAAAAATGGCTATGAGAAAATAAACCATGTGGACTGTAGAAAGATCTGGAAGGAGCTTTGTAAAGGATGGACACTGTGGCTTGGGAGCCTACTGTCTGCATGTGAGTGGTGGTGCTTTCTCCTAGAAACCTCCTACCCTTTGGCCTTATCTTCTCAGTTTCCTCATGGGCTCCTCTTCCCACATCTTCCCCTAACAGCCTGGCATTTCCAGGGCTCCTCCCTGGCTCTCTGCTGTTCTCATTCCATGCTCTTTCCCAGAGTGACCTCACCCACTTCTATGGCTAAAACAACCACCATGTGCTACTGATAAGGAAAATGGTTCTCTGACTCAGATCTCCCTTTAGAGATCTTGAGCTGCTAATTTCTCCATCTGGATGACCCAAAGGCAATCACATGCAACTGACCTAAAGTGAAATCCACCACCTCTCCTCACCCCAAACCTGCTGCTTCCCTGCATTTTCTATCTCTCCTGTACTTTCTGTCTCACTAAACCTGAATCAGAGGAGCCATCTTAATTCGGCTCTTTTCTCTCTGTTATTCTCTGTTCTTCCCTGATCGTCAAGTACCATCGATTTACATCCTTTTCTTTCCCTCTGCCATTGCCCTCCCAAGCCATCTCCAAGGGCTTGAATTCACCTCCTGGCCTCTACTCTCACCATCCTCCAGTCTAGTCTTTACATTGACAGTCATCATCTTTCTGACATGTTCATATGACTGTGCCTTAACTGCTCAGATTTTAATAGCTTCTCATCACCCAACCACAAGATGAAGTCTACTCTCCTTGTTTAAGCATTACAGATTTCAGTCATCTGACCCCCTGCCTGTTTGCCCCACTTTATGTCTAGCCACTCTCTATCATTCACCAAAATGTTTGCTCAACTCCGAATGCTCTCTTAGCTGTATGATTTGTTTATATGCTCTTCCCGCTTCCTGGGATAGCTTTCTCAATATGGTCAGCCCAGTGACTCTGGGATTGCTGCTACTGTGAAGCTATCCCTCACTTCCCAAGGCAAACTAAAATGCTCATTGTTCCGTGCTTCCTAGAACATTGAGTAGACTTAGCACTTGTCCTGCAGCTATTACAATTTTTTTTTGAGTCAGCCATTCTCTCTATATTAAAAGTTCATTGATGGCAGGAACATGCCTTCACAGAGCCTGGCTTACATAGTAGATATTCAAAAAATGTCGAGTGAGCATATCAGGATGCCCACACTTGGCAAGGAAGTCATAGCATCTTTATATATATAGCATAGCATCTTTATCTCTTGCACTACATGAAAGAGTGACTCTCTAGTCTAAGACCTCCATTGGCACATCCATCAGAAGCAGCCCCAATGAAGGTAAACAGCTGTGTGCCAGCCAGAGGTCGGAGCCCAGGAGCATGCATGCCTAGTTCCTCCAGGAAACACCTTCACTTCTACCCTGTTTGTCTTTGTCTTCCAACCATAGCCACTGTTTTGCAGAATGAAAAAGGTAGGTCTGAGGTTATGTTAGGTGGTGGTCAGCTTTCTATCCAACCATGAGGCATCCGGACCATGGAAAAAGACCTGAGCTTTTAGTTAAAATTTGTCCCTGACCAACATCTTACAGAATCTGGCATTCAAATCATTGGAATTCCTGGCTTGGGAGGAGTCAAATAGTGAAGGTGCACGATTCTCCGGTTTGTTCCATTTTTGATGGCGTTTTGTTTTAATCTTTGGCAACAGAAGGTGCCTCACCGCCAACCAGGGAGTGAAAGTTAATAGGCTATGTTCTTAAGAACTGAGATTTTCTCCTCTTTGTTTATTAGTTCACATTGCAGATAGGAGAGCTCTTTAAGCAGCCAACACTGAGCTAGGCTCTGAGACACTTGCTGTACAAGCAGAGTCAACATGTGCCTGCTTCAAATAACATAGAGCCAAGAGGAGTTTATGTTTCCTGGGAACATATCCAGAAATAACGCTTCAGGAAGGCCTAATTTGCCATCCTCTGAATTTGTGTAGGAAATTTTTTTAGGAAAACAACTCCCAGTGACCTGTATTTTGACTAAATGAGTGAGGCAGTTTCATCTATTCTTCTAACCAGGGGAATTCTGGTTGTTAAATGCTATTACAGAAAGGAAGTAGCACTGATTGAACTTGGAGTTGCCAAGCCAAGACTTGCACCCCACTCTCTCTGACTCTTAAAACACCATATTGTTACCTTGGTGTATAAAGCACCCACTTTGCTATGTGATTTAGTAGCTCAGGATTCTGTTTGTTTAATCATCTGTGGATTTTGCATGATTAAGCTATAGGCACCCAGTGAAAATTTGGCTCATGAGGTTGGCACTAGTTACCCAGATTTTTCTGAATCATGATCATTGAGTTTTCTGAGCAGCAACTTGGGGCTTTTCAAAGATATGTGCTATTTAGCAAACATGAAACCTGGTGACAAAGGGGTAACATGTCATTGGCCTGAAAGCTGGAGCTGTAGTTATTTGCTACTCACTCTGCAGAAGTCTGAGCATTGTTTTAACAGCAACAGAAACATGCTGGAGAATAAAGTCTGGTAAGACAGCTCCAGGATGTTGTGGGAGGGAAACTACCTCCTGGGTTGGCGTGTCCGGGACTTGTGATTGAATCACAGTTTGAGTTGAGGAGGATGTAAGCGGTTGGTACTATGTGCCTGGGGAAGCCCTGTCTCTTTGTGGTTAATGGTGGTCCCAGAGGGACTCTCCACCTGTCACAGTAGAATGAAGGGCTCCAAGCACAGAATCAAGTGATTTCTTGCTTAAGATAACTGAATCTGTTCTTAAAATATCATTGGATATTTATTTCTTCAGAAATTCTTCTTTGGCCTTCACATTACTGTGAATCAATAAGTAACCTCATGAGACCCACCCTCCCCTCCTGTACCTTTGAGTTTCAGAAGATCATCCCATACCCACATTCCCCAAGCCTACATTTGGTTCCCCCAGGGGCAGGGCCTGATTTCAGAACAGGCCAGGCCTCTTTAATCAATCCCAGTTAACTACTCTAAATATTAAAAATTGCAAGGTTTCTACTTATTGTGGTGTGTTTGTGGTCTCTGTCAGTGCCTCAGAATAAGGCACTTAGCAATAGATAGTATCTTGCAATCAACATGGTTTGTAATAGATAATACTTTATAGAAATCATGAATAATGTTTAGCCAGTGCTTCAGCACTTCAGTTTACTTTACAGTCACTGTTTATTTAGCCCTCCCACTGATTGACTATTTTGTCCCCATTTTTTACATGATGTTGATACAGTGTAGGAAAATGTTGAGAATCAGAAGACCTGGTTCTGGTCCCCACTTTACTGAGTACTTACTCTGTGATCTAGAATTAATGACTTAATTTTGCCATCTGTAGAATGAGTGGGTGGGGGAAGATGATTCTAGAAACTTCTTAAAGATCCTATTAGCTCAAAAACCCTGACTTGAAAGAGCATGGGCAAGGGCTTTTTTTGGTTGTATTTAGCAAGGTAATCAGTCACCTATGGATTTTCAGTACAGTTACTATTCAGTTTTCCTAACTCCAGAATCCCAAACTGGGGCTTATTTTGGATGCGTTTGGAATTTCCATTATCCTATGGCTTAGCCAGTCTTTGGACCTTTCATGCCTCAGACCTTTCCCAACACTTGTATATTTGTGGTTGACATTCAAGGAAAATGTCAGAGACACATCCAAATACATTTCATAACTTGGAGAAATGGTCAGCAGACACACATACACACTAGAGTGATAGTTTTGGGGTCCAAGATGCCCTATTCTCACTGGAGTATAGGAAGGAAGAAGAGCAATCAGGCTAAGAATAACAGTGACTCCACAAGTAGGGGTCTACAGCTGCCTGGTTTTCTTGTCACTGTGAAAGTGACAGAAACAGCACATGGAAATCTGCATTGAGCCTAGAAAGAAATGATCTTGAGGGCAAAGAGTCATCATATGTAGTTTTAAAATTCTAAGTCGGTTCTTTCCAAATCAGTAATGAAGTAGTCTGGCCAATGCAATGATTCCTTGTCCCTTTATTGGTCATGAACCCTTTTGGGAATCATACAGAAGCTATAGATGTTTCTCTGCCAGAAAACTACCCATATGTTCACAAATTGGGATATAATTTTAGAGAATTCCTTTATGCCCTATAGCCCATGGACCCCAGGGTAGCAACTTCCTGGTCTAAAGTGAAATAAGAGAGCCCAACAGAACTAGACTAAGAATGCTAGACTGAGACTTCTAAGTCCAGAATTTGCTGCCAAAATTAAACAAGCAGTAATACAAAGGTATTTTTTTTCTTTTTCCCCCCTCTGACCATCACTTTCTTTTTCTTTCTCTATTCCCACATCTTTTGTCATCTCCTCCCGTCCCCTCTCAATTTCTCTCCCCATCTCTTGCACGTCTTGCACCACAGATGTTCCAGCCTGGTTAAAAAGCCTCCGCCTGCACAAGTATGCTGCGCTGTTCTCCCAGATGACCTATGAGGAAATGATGGCCCTCACCGAGTGCCAGCTGGAGGCTCAGGTATGTGTTTCGGGGATTCCCTGAGAAGTTGCCCCAGGTGGAAGACAGACCTTATTTGGACCCATACCCTCCTAGTAGCTTGCCTTCTTTGAGAAATTGCCAGATGCTCTCCGGCATTGCCTGGTGAGTATGGCTCAATTCTTGCCTTCGTGGTCCAGTAGGAGTTGGAAGACAGGCAGGTAACCACAGGGCAAATGAAAGTAAAACAGAGTAAAAAAGATATAACCTAAGTGTTCTCACTAAGTTCAGGTATGCTAGGGAGGAATCAGCATTGTCTCCTAGAAGAGGTACGTTTGGCCAAGGCCTCAAAGAACCTGTGTCCTGCTTTTGCTTTTCTTCCTCCCTCCCTCTGTGCCACCAGGGCTTGTTTGGGGAATGACTGATTGATTAGTTGTTCATTGTCCCATCTTGTAACAAATCAGCTAAGTTCTAGTAATTATTGAGTAGAAGCACCATGTCATGCCTCAGACCTTTGCCAACATTTATACAAAAACATGTTCAGACTGGTCTTAGTTGAGATTGAAGTAAGTTGTACAATGTTGTTTTTTTTTCCTAACCACCTTCAATAACATTGGACAATCACTGAGAATGGGATTAACCCAGGTTTCAGGTTATATTTCCCTTCTGCATAACATAAAGGACAAAGTTGTTCCTTCCGAGGCATCCTTCCCCAAGTGTAGGTGCCAAATGCCAAGTCAGTTAATAGAACACCCAAAACTAAGCATGTTTCCTACCACGCTGTGCTCGACTAAATAGATCTGACCGACGTCTTTGTTTCCCGTGTTTAAAATGCTATTTGCATGTTTTGAATTGACCTCAGTTTCCTTTGAGCAGTGATTTCAAAGAATTAATGGTCTGAACAGGCTAATAGTATTTCCCCTGCAGGAAGAGGAGATTGTACCATTTGGGGCAGGGCTGGTCTGGACGCATACCTCCCAGCAGATCGCTGGATTCCCATTGTACACTTGGTACCCTCAGTTAACCTCTGTAGGCCTGGCTGAATACCAGTATTGAGATGCAAGACAAAACCCAAAGTCACTGCACATTCTCAGAGAATGAAAGGCACTAATTTCAACTTCCTAACACTTCTCCCTCTGCTTTTCTCATCTCGATTGCTCCTTGAGATCCCAGGGATTGATGAGAACTGCTTCTAAGAGCATTTTTGTGTTTGAGTCAGAGTTGAGAAAAAAAAAATCTAAGTCATTCAGTTGTTCGACTTAGGAAAAAAACAAGAAATAATTGACAGAAAGGGCAAAGCCAAGGGCCAGCACAAACTTTTCAGAGTAATTTTATTCACTTGGACTCAAAGTCAAGGCTAAACAGAAATATGCCCCCAGTGCTTCATCTTGAGAGTGAGTTCAGTTGTCACTTGACCACTTAATTTTTCTAAGTAAAGGAGATGTCATTGGTGTTCCCATCTTTTCTAGTTTTTTAAGAGGAATTCTATGAGTAGTTGCAAGAAGTCACCAGTTTATACAAGACATGATCAAGGAAAGGACCTCTTATTTGGAAATTTGCAATATCTAAAGTCAGCAAGTGTTAAACTTAATCTTTAGGCTCACCATTCCTACACAGTTAAAAAGATACACAACTCTAAATATGAGTCTTAGTTATTTACCTGAAGTGACAGCTGAATTATAGGTTTAAGTCTTCATTATGGAGACCAAAGAGGGGCTGTAAACTGACAAAAATTGCCTGTGTGGTATGACACCAGATGAGACCTGTACTGGATTTCACATCTTTTCAGGATGGGAAACACAGGAAAGGTTTGAGAAAGCCGTAGGTATCTGTATAGGGTCAGAAACTTCAGGAAACCTGGGAGGGACTAAAATGATAAAACATGGAAAAGAGAAGTATATAACTTAAAAATGACCTTTTTAAACTATGAAAAAATTACATGCTAGGCGGGGCGATTGGCTGTTCTACCACTCTCTCTCTCTCTCTGTGTCTCTGTCTATCTGTCTATGTGTCTGTCTGTCTGTCTGTCTGTCTCTCTCTGTTTCTGTCTCTCTCTGTCTGTTTCTTTGTGTGTATGTCTCTGTCTCATAAAGGTCACAGCCAAAAAACAAAGGCACATGTGAACTCAGATGAAGTTAAAAGGTTAGTAAGAGGAGGTTTATAACAATAGGTTTATAATAATAGGTACTAAAGAGAGAGACAATGGATATTTACTAGTCTGCAAGCATGTAGGAATAAAGCAGACAGTAAAGTACCAAACAGCCTCTGAGTGTCTCTAAGCTGATTCTTAAAAATGTTTTTATATATAACTTTTATTTAATTACAGAATGTTACCAAAGGTGCAAGACACAAAATTGTCATCAGTATTCAGAAGCTCAAAGAAAGACAAAACCTCCTGAAGTCTTTGGAAAGGGTAAGTTACCCTGGGTGAAGAAACTTTTCCACCTTCATCACGGGAAGATGGACCAAGGACACTTCTCACTTAAAAGTGTCATTGACAGACCTTATAAATTGTGTCACGCTGTTTCCTTACCAAAGTCAGAAAAGAAATGAAATGATTTTGAAGTGAAGCTTCCTGGTTATTCATGCTTCTGTGTAACGTGACCAGGTAGCCTGTGACTGACCATCTCAGAGCACCAAGGAGGTGCTGTCAAGTACATTGTTTTTGTGCACATTCCCCTCTGCCTTTTATACATTTGCTGAGATTAGCAAGGGGTTCAGCCCACAAGCAGAAACTGAAATCTTGATGAAACAATGCAGGAAATATGCAGATGAGCTTCATTCCTGCTGTCCACTCAGGAGATGATCTGGTTTTGAAGCAAGATGCCCCCAGAGTGGTAAATACCAATAGGTGTGTTCCAGGTTTTGAGAGAGGGGGTCAAAATCATCTGGCAGACATACATAGTTGGCTCTCCAGAAAATAATTTCAGACTTTCACTTAACAACAGAATGGGTCTCCGTGACGATTCTGATAGGAACCATCTCAAAAATGCCAAATTTTGAAAAAGAGTTTATTCTGCTTATAAGCAGTTGTCAGCTGCTACTGTCCCTCTTTATATGCTGGCTAAACACATTCTCGTCCTATCTTTGTGTCCAGACATCACTCTGGTAACGGTGTCATTTTCAGGACTTGGTGACTTTATGATTTCATCTCAGGTCCAAAGGAGAGCAGGCCTTGTTCCACATGCAGTGAGCCCGGACTGCCTGTGTCTCAGAGTTGGGATTCTGTGCACGGCTCTTGGGAGGTGGTTGACAGCGGTGGGGGGGATGTTCTGTTGTTATTTGCTGCCTGCACAGCTGGAGCAGTAACCTCTTCTAGTTATCCCAGCATGCCTTTGGAAGGGAACAAGTACTAAGGTAGGTAGGGCTAAAGCAAGTTTTGTGAGCAAATAAATAGTTTAATGCAGTGGGAGGATTTTTTTTACTTTTTCACAAAAATGTGTGTATAATTTTATATGCCATATATAAAGTTAATTTAGTGCATTGTACATAAAATATAAAATGTTATCTATTTATAGAATATGCACATATACTTTATAAGGCAGCTTGCTTTTAAAATCTCTGGACACATAGACAGAGGCTACTCACATGCACATCCATGATGAAAGGCCTGTCCATAATTAGTCACAAATGACAGTAACTGGTCCAACTGAACTCAAGGTTCTTGTTGTTGTTCATAACTTTATGCTAACTGCTTTACCAAGCAGCTTGCCTAACGGAGTTATTATTGCCATTTTTAATATAAGAAACCACTGTCTTTTAGGAAACATTCAAAAGGCCAGTTTTCTCCTTATCTATTAGGAAACACAGAAGACATTCTGCATAAGGATTAGGTTGCGAAGCATTATGGTGAAGGACTGTCCCCCCCCACCCCATTTTGGAAGCATCCTTCAGGAATTCATGCATATCCTCTGTCACTGAGGAAACGCACCCACCTGAGAGACAGGGAGATGGAATTTGCTCTAAGCTCTATTCCCTGCAGCCTCACATTGAATCAGTGTGTGGAAGCACAAGGTCGCACAAGAGGCCCTGACATAACTTCCTATGTAACCTGTGAAAAGTCAGTGACATTTTCTGACTTCATACCTAGAATAATATTGACTCACAAAAATACTTTCTCCCTGTTTCACTGGAATTGGAATGTTAAAAAGATGACAGATGTAATAAAACTCTGAGAACAGCTAATAGGGAAGAGGAAAGCAATAATGAGTTTATTCGGTTTGACTTCTTTGAGCAGGAAAGCTTGTGTCTGTCAAGCTACCACGTTGAGCTTGCTTATGACACCAAGTGCAGACACCTGTGTGCTTGTCCTCTCAAGAGCTAATGACCTAGGGGTGAATCTCTCCTCAGCATCCACCAAGGATTCAGTCTCTGGCTCTCTTCTCTCTTCTCTGGGACCTGGGTCCCTCCTTTTCTGTGAGGAAGGGGAGTATCTATAACCTGTTGCCCCTTAGGCCACCCATGACAGACTCAATCAGCCCTTTCTCTGGCCCTCCCAGACATCCTCAGCTGATTATGCTGTTGGAAATGCTGTCACCATGCCCTTGCCTCCTACGGCATTCTTACCTCACATAGAACCTAGCGATTTCTAAGGAGATAGCTAGGACTCCGCCCACGGCTACTTCACAATCAGTAGTTGCTGCAGACAAGCTCTGTGTCCAGAGCTCTTCCCCTCAGTTACTGAACACTTACTAAGCAAGTGTCTTGGACTAGATTTACCCCGTCTGCTGGAAGCTAACCGTGAGTAATACATGGTTCCTGCCCTTGGGAGCTCGGGACATGCATTGTGACAGACGGAAGTGTAGCCAGGGCTCTCACAGTCTAGTGTGATCAGTGTCATCACCGAGGCCGATGAGGGCATCTTCCTGGGTTGAAACACTCCACTCTGCAGTGGTGAAGAGAGAAACCTGGAAGGGGCCAGTGCTGGGTGGAAGCCGCGTTAGGAGCCTAGAGCCAGCCTTGGTGGGCCCTTGAGCCAAGTCAGGAGCCATGAGGGTAAAGGATGAGAGAGGTCATTTAGCAGGAGTCCAGGCATTGGTACAGGGCTTGGGCCTGGGTGCTGGGCCATTTGGGAACAGGAAACATAAGAGACGTTCTCAGTGTGGGAGAAATGGGATTCAGACAGCCAGGTGGCAAGTCAGTGGCCTAAAGGACAGAGTACACGGGGGTTTGAAAGACTCAGCTGTGGGTCATCTGTGTATAAAGGGTAGTCGGTATCCCCAGAAGTGTGTGTCATGTGGTAAGAGCCGAGGACAGACCCTGAGGAATATCAGGAGGATCCGGATGGAACAATGGCAGAGTCTGAGCCTGCTCAGAGGGTTGGGAACTGTGTTTGAAGGAGAGAATCTCATCTGGTGCCACAGATGTGTCACATCCCATGAGGACTGAACATTGTCCCCTGGAATTAGCCATCACCAGGTCACCGGTAGTCATGATGAGATGGGTTTCAGGGAGCTGGGAGGAGACCCAAGCAGAAACCCATGAACCAGTGAGTAAGAATGGGTGATGAGGCCAGGGGGTGAGGACATGTAGACATCTCAAGATATTTGGTGGAAAAGGAAAAAGATTAGAAAGATATTTATTTTTCTTTAATAATGAAAATGTTTCCACATGCTTTTATTCAATTGACCGTTCTTTTCAATTGACTCCCAAACTGTGAAGCTGAACCATTCTCTGAGCCTGGGAACCTGGTGTGGAGAAAGGAGATACACACACACTTCTGTGTTCCCACAGCTCCCTGTCCTGACAGCATACTCACACCTTATGGGTCTCAGCAACTGTAAGCTTCTGTCATATTTGTTTTTAGATCCCCAGTGCCTAATAGCGCCTGGCTCGTGGTAGGGTTCAACTGACATTTGGTGAATGAAAGAAGGAGAGAGAAGAGATTTAAACCATGCCGGAGTCCTGTCTGCTGTGTGAGAAGTCCAAGTCTTCTCACACAGGAGAAGGAGGGGCCCTGACAGCTGTAAAGGTGCTGGGGGCGCTGCTGCAGATGATTTCCGCCTCATTGCTGTTACATGCTCCACGAAAGGCTCAACCTCTCTTTCCCAAGACCTAAAAAAGCCAGGCCAGGAAGACTGCGAGGGTCTGAAAGGTGCTTCCTTCCTGCTTGTCCGCCCTAAACTGTACTCAGGCCAGCCGATGGCTGTGCAGTGTTGCAGCAGCCTTCTCATTACATGAGCTCCTGACTCGGCACCTGCGTGAATGCACAGCTTCGTTTTTGCCTCTTTGTGTTCATAATGTATGGTTTGAGGATCAACAGAGATGAGTTGAGTCCCTATTTTTGTCAATGTGGAGCATTAATTCCAACAGCTAGCTAGTCGAAGGCACTGGATTGAGTCCCATTTTGGGCAGTTTCCTACTTTCCCTCTCAACTTAGGCACTCAGTGTTGCATTCTGGAATTCATTTGGAAGAGTCAGGAATGTGACCTGATGACCTTTGTGCCATGGAAGATGGCAGTTAGGTGTTATCTTTGAGATTGTGGCTTAAAGTTTATGGGGGAGAAACAGAACAAAACTCTGCATGATTCCTGATGTTGTATTTTCAGAAGGTGTCCAACATTATAATGTTGATGGTTTCCTTTTTTGGCATGGTTATCCACAATAGAATAAGTTAAGATTTGAACTTGGGGCAAGTATATATTTCCTGTTTGAAGGAGTTCAGCTCTGAGCATAATAAAAATCTCTTTACCCCATCACTAAGTAACTACAGAAGACTCCTTGTCACATTAGAAGAGCAGATGAGGGTTTGGTGGCAGTTGGTGGTGTCACAAGCATGCGTTTGCTCGCCTCCGTGGTAACTGCCACATGAGATGGCATGGCGGGATGCATGCAGTCCTCCTGATTGGCTGCCAGCTCTGCCTTCCTGGGGAAGCCTCACCCTTTCTCTCTCTTTTCCCTTCACCTCCTCGGTCAGGCTAGACAAGGAGGTCAGAACCTCCCATGTCCCAGTTGCTGGTTGGGCTGTTGGCAAGAACTGGAGGACCTAGAGGCAGGGGTCCCCCTTTGGCACACAGCTGGATCAGGAAAGGTGGCAGGTGCTCTCCTGGCGTGGGTCAGCTAGCTTGCCTCCCTGTGCCGTCCCTGTTCAGATCACCAAGACCAAAGTCAAAGAACCAGTCACATGATGGCAGCAGACTCTGGGGAAGGGCTGGTCTAGTCTGGGCAGCAGGAAAATGGGGTGGTCAGGAACACAACTCACGTCACAGGCTTGTCAGGACGGCCATGGGCCAGTCTCACCGTGGCCATATCCACCAGGTTTAGAAGGAAAGGGTAGCCTCTCGGAAGCCCTATTCTTTAAAGAAAAATGAACTTCCCTAACATAGGCTGGACAGTGGCCCTGGCCAGGATTGGGACAATTCTGGTGGCTACTTAGCATTTGACTTCCCTCAGAAACTTGGATGCCAACTAGACTAGGCACAATTCAGGCTCTGCGTCCAACCCCTGCACAAAGCAGGTTCCTGCCAATGGTGGGGCGGGGCTTGCAGTGTTTTGCTGCCCAGAATTGAAACACGCCTGTCCAAGTCTGCTGTCCTCAGGTTTCCTCTTTCCAATTGATTGATTGAAATGTCTGGGTGCAGAAATGCTCATGTTCCGTGTGCTTGTGTTCCTTGACATCATCAGGCAATTTTTCTTCCTAAGAGAAGATCCCAGGAATGGATTGGTACTCATGATTCAGGCTTTTAAAATTATGTTCTTGCTATTCTGGGCTCTCAGAAGATTAAATCTTCATTAGTAATCATGGCCCTGATTGTCAGTGTCCTTCCAGGGTCCCAGGGAGAGGTTGGCTGCATGAGCACGGGCAGCACTGTGGCAGAGGGCTGGGCCCACCCACCATGCCAGGGAAGATGCCCAGGCCCCGACCTCCCGCCACACCTATCTGAGCCTGTTCTGCACCTCTTAGAGCATCTGGCACATAGATCAGTGTCTGTCAGAATCAACTTTCATTCTTTGTTCTAATAAATAATGCCCAGTAAGTTAAACCGTATATGCAGAAGGATCCAATTTATAAAGCTATATGTATATATATTATACAATTATATACATTATAGTATGCAGCTGTATTACATGTATTTCTCTATAGAGTGATCCCTCTAAAACATGTCATTCTCTCGCTCCAAACTTTCCCTGATTTCCCATTCATTTAGGAGAAATTCTTGCAACCCTACCCCAGCTTGCAGTCCTCCACCCTCAGGCCCCTGTGGCTCCTTGGATCTTGTTTCTCACCTTCCTCCCCTCACCCACCCTGCTCTACCTCAATCCTCCTTGTGTTCCTTACACACCAAAGGCACACACCCTCATCAGTGCCTTTGCCTTTGCTGTGCCCTCTGCCTGGAGCTCTCTTCCAGGATCCTCACGCCAACACTCATCTGGGTTCCTGCTCGCTGCCACCCCCTCAGAGAGCCTCCTCTCAGAGCAGCCGTGGCCTGCGCCTCAGTCTCTAACACAACAACTATTCATCTCACGTTGGGATAGAAACTCCCTGTTCCCACCATATCGCCATGCTACCCCAGTGCCTGGCACATAGGAACACTCAACACCTACTTATTCATTGAACAAAAAAGCACTCACACAGTAACAGACACTGACCTACAGCTTTACAAATATTAACATCATCACAACCACCCAGTGAGGCAGGTACTATTGTTATCTTCATTTTATACACAGGGAAGCTGAGGCACAGAGACGTTAAGTAGTTTACCCAAGGCCACACAGCAGTGTCAGGATTTGAAGCTCAGCATCCATCCACTACCCTGTGTTTCCTGTGTCGCAGACTGAACAAAGATGTACATGGTCAGATTCCTTCATCCAAAACCAATCACACACAGAAAGCCACTGTACAACCCAACTTTTTTATATAGCTTCTGCAGTGTGCGAGTGTAAACTATATAAATGCATTTTATAGAAAGGCACTGAGGAAGCCAGGGAAAGAAATGGACCAAAATCATTTTAGTGATTATCTCTTGGGGGATTTTAGAGTCATGTGTATTTGCCTCACTAGACATACCTGCATTTTCCAAATTTTCTGCCTGGGCTAATATTAGAATGATAAAATTGAAATGTTTGCTTTTCCAAAGAACATGCTGAGGAAGGGGCCAGCAGCCATGAGTCCTGTCTGGGAGCAGCCTGGGGCGGAGGGCATGGGAGCATCAAGGTGGGTCACCCCTGCTCCTGACTCTAATGGAAGTCTTCTCCCTCTGACCATCCAGGACATCATCGAGGGGGGCAGCCTGCGCCTCCCTCTCCAGGAACTGCACCAGATGCTCCTGACACCCATCAAGGCCTACAGCTCCCCGAGCACCACCCCCGAAGCTCGCCACCGGGAGCCCCAGGCCCCGCACCCACCTTCCCTGATGGGCCCCGAGAGCCAGAGCCCCGACTGCAAAGACAGCGCCGTGGCCAGCGGCACCGCGGCCACCACCTCAGCCGGTGCCAGCGGCGGACTCCAGCCACACCAGCTGAGCAGCTGTGACGGGGAGCTGGCTGTCGCCCCGCTGCCAGAGGGGGATCTTCCCGGCCAGTTCACACGTGTCATGGGGAAAGGTAGAGCCTGATCTTCCCACCTCTCCCTTTTCTTCTCTCAACACCACTAACCAGCACTGCCAGTCCCTGAGGACCTACCCCCGGGTGCTAGATGAACTGCCTGCCAGAGCCGATGTCATTAGCCCACTGCACGGAAAGGGTGGCTCTGAGAGGTTAAGGTATTTGGATCTGAACTTGGATCTCTCTGACCCCCAAAGTCCTCTTCCTTAACCCAGTCTTTCCCACTCCCTCAGACCAGGGCATACTGGGCCGTCCAGTAGCGTGCTCGCTGAGCCTCGTACCTTTGAGCTGAAGCCAGACACGCAAGGTGCCACAGCTATGCTGTGTGTGTGTGTGTGTGTGTGTGTGTGTGTGTGTGTGTGTAGGGCAAGGTAGAAGTCACACGTGGTCCTTTAGTGAGAGCACTGCTTCTACCTGGACAGCCCTGTGCCTTCCCTGTGGCTCAGACCCTTCCACACATACCTTCGACAATGTCCAATATTTCAGACCATTTTAAAGAAGCAAGATTTTATCAGAATGGACACCTGAGTCTTACAGCTGCAGTAAGAAATACCCTATGGTTTAGAGGAGGTGACTTGTAGCATCCCTTGGAGCTGAAATGTGAGTGGCTTGATGATCACTGCGGGTCCTTGGTCTCCTCCCCTCATGTCCTTGTTCTTCCCCCTACCCCAGTGAGCACTTAGCTGTGAGGGATTAGAACAGATGACCCCATGGGTGAAGACACATGTGGGGGTGGTTACCAGAGCATGTACTACCTCACCCCGCTTCCCTGTGGTGAGACCCATGGTGGGCTCTGCCCTCAAGGGACCTGCACTCCTCTGACATGGCTTCTTTATAAAGTTTAAGTATTTTCAGTCTACGGCCATGCTACCCTGCACAAGCCGGATCCCATCTGATCTCGGAAGCTAAGCAGGGTCGGGCCTGGTTAGTACTTGAATGGGAGACCACGTAGGAAGACCAGGTGCTATAAGCGTAAAAAAAAAAATAAAAAATAAGAAATCATAAGCTGACAAAGTCCTTGCAATCTGTGAGGTCAACCAAGGGGTGCCTCGCCTAAAATAAACAAACAAACAGACAAATAAATAAATAAATTTAAATACTTTCAAACAAATTATAAAATAAATTCATGCTCAACATAAAAAAATCAAAACTAAACAAAATGGTGAAAAGTGAAAAATAGCCCCTTTCCCTACCCCTAGTGCTGTCATCTTCCTCCCCAGAGGTGACCACCATGAACAGGTTTGGAATATTCCTTCGGAAACTTTTGAATCACATATGAGTACATGAGTATCCTTTTTACACATAAATAGGTCTTGTTTACATGTTTTTCTGCAGCTTTTCTTTATGTTACATACTTTTAATAATTCTATTAATTTGGTAGTACCACTTTGTTCTTTTTTAAACATTGTATACTATTCCACAGTATGCATAAACCATAATTTATTTAACAGGGTCCCAATTAGTGGCCACTGAGGTGGTTTCCAAGATTTTGTTATTACAAATAATGCTATACTGAAAAATCTATGTGCAAAGATCTGATATCAATGGCATTTTATGACAGGTTGGTTATGTAGGATTAGGGAGAGAAAAAAATCACGATGCTCAGGTTTCAAGATTGATCTACTGAGTGCATGGCGTTTTTACTTCTAATTGATGTATTTTGACCTACCATCTCCACTGCAGCCTTCCAAACATTCCTATCAAAATCAGAGCATCAAAACCTCTATGGTGAATGCAAATGGGCTTCACTAACATGACAAACCCCGTGGGTGTGTTTACGCTACCCATAGACTAACTCTGCTCTGCTCTATTAGCACTTACCTGAGTGTGTAGGTGAACCTGTGTATGTATAAATGCGAGTATCACTTGAGAAATAACCCTCTGATGATTGAGTAGCAGGCTCATGTGCACGCCCTACACACCTCACATCCTAAAAGATGGGCCAGCTTGATTCCTTCAAATGAGGTGTACTGATCATTTATAAAAACATGGAGACTGCTTCTGATAAGGTTGATGGTCTTTGATGCCTTTGATTTTCCCTCTCAAAAGGAGCCTTTTTCAAAGACAGAGCTCGGGACAGTGCTGCGTTCTTCTCTCAGAGAGTCTGTCTCGGGCTGGATTGCAGAAGGCTTAATATAGAATGGTATGCCTGGAATTAAGCAAAGGGGCTTCTCAAGACAAGGGCTCTTGTGGTGACTGAGCTTTTGACTTCCATGGAATGAGGAGCCTCCTGGCCCTTTCTGTGAACCTTACGTAAAGCCTCAGGCACACATACCTCTCAAAATATTGGTCCTGAAAGGAAATTAGAGGCAGATCTCGAGGATAGAATGGTTGTGCATTTTTCTAATTCATCTTCCCTTTTTTTTTTTAATTCACAGTGTGCACACAGCTCTTGGTCTCCAGACCCGATGAGGAAAATATAAGTTCCTATTTACAGCTCATAGACAAGTGTCTAATTCATGAGGTGAGTAGTGGCAGGTTTCACAGAGCATTTTTCTCTTTGCTTAGAAATGGTTCTCAGGGTTTCTGTGATGTGATGATCATTTGCGTCTCCAACAACTCATTTTTGAGGGGTGGATGTCATTAATAATATAGCTCTGGCAGAACTCGGCTGTGGTGGCTTCAAACCTAAACACAACTTGTACATTACCTTGATGTTCAAAGATTCATCTAGACTGAGCTCTTATGTGAGGGCCAATGCCTGAGAGAAACTTCCGACTCCAGAAGAATCTATCTGAGTGACTAAGTCTTGGGGTGGTTGACACATAGTCCTGCTCTTGATATTTTCAAGTCTTTTAAAAATTTTTTGTTGAGACATTTTACATTTTGGCTCAAGGAAAATTGAAGGAGAGATGGAGAAAGAGTGAGCAGAAGAAATAATGTATATTTATATGTATGTCGTGCATGGTTTGATGACCATTCTGCTGTGTTTTTATTTGTGACTTTTATAGGAATTGTGTTTAGCCATATGTCCTCTTGAAGGACTGAGGCAGGCTAGAACTGTGCCTACCAGACTCTCAGAGCAAGCGCAGTCTTCATGACCAAGCGAGACAGGCCCTGAGCATGGCTGCCCTGAGGGACATGTGGGGACAGGCAGTTGTACCTCAAATGCAGAACTTCAGTGGCTTCTTGGGTGACCCACCTCCAAAAAGTTGCAGAGACAAGATCTAGGCTTTAGAAAACTTAGGACTAATAAACCTAGGGCACTGAGGTCTTTTTGTGGGATTTTAACATGAGAATAAGATAGTAAAAGCCTCCAAGTCTTCTTATCTTTGCCATGGTGGCAGCCAGAACCCTAGGGATTCAGTGGGCCCCAGTGATAAAAGATATCCAGTTCAGAGGTCTGACACCTCAGCCATCCTCCCAGCTGCCACACAGGCCCCCTGCTGTTGTGGTCACTTCTCTGGGCCCCCACCTCTGTGGTCTGACTCCACCTATCCTCACATGTAGGCGTACAGTCTCTCTCTGGGTTTCCACCCCAGCCTCTCCTGCCCCATCCTCTAAACCCTCATTTTAGCGATTTCCTCTCACAGTGGCATGAATTCTTGTGTGTGCCTCCCCCAAACCCCCGACTCGCCCTTTTCTGTGTCCAGTCTTGGCCCTGCACTTGTTTTGACAGGAAAAAGCAACATAAAGAAGAGAAAGCAAGAACACAATGATGAATTTTAGAACTCATTCATTCTGTAGACATTGACTAAGCACCTAGGCCCTGGCTAGGCAGCTTTCAGTGTGAGGGTAGCGGGTGAGACAAAAGGGAAACAGGTCATCGCATACAAGATGGTAAAACCTCTGATGGTGGGCACCTACCTAGAGCCTCCAGGCATTTCCCCTGAGGGACTGCCTCCAGGCTAAGACCTGGTAGAGTCTTAGTGGCAAAGACAATAAGCAAGGAGGTGGAAGAGTCCTCCAGGCAGAGAGGATAATACTTGGAGTGTTCTGTATCTTATTGGAGAAGAGGACATTTGGGGGGTTTTCAAGAGGCGCCAATTTAGGGAGAATTTAAACTTCTGAAAAAGCAAAAAACAGGAACCCTGCTTGCTCTCCACACTCATTTTCAGCATTGAGTTTTCAAGGTATTGAAGGACAAGTTACCTTCCACCTTGTCTCAAGTCTGGAGCCCATGGAACAAAATAACAAGTCCTCCGACTGCCTCTGCTGGACAGCGCACAGCTTCCCAACTGGTCTACGCCAGCCCCAAAACTGTGGCCTGATGCTTCCCTTTCCTACCCATGGGAGTCCTCCTGGGGAATTGTGGCTCTCCTTTCTGTTTCTTTCCCCTTTTCCCCCCCAGCTGCCCCAGTGATGTAGTGTGAAGATGGCACTGTGTGGACTCATCTGCTGGCAAGGGGCCCCGATTACCGTAGAGTCTTGACAGTGGTAGTCTTGGGCAGAAAGAGGTCCATGCCATGTCTGCTTGCCCGAATTCACGGCAGGGGAAGGGGCCTATACTCCGCTTTGGAAGGGAAAATGTTGTGCAAGACTTCTTATTATTTTAGTTTGAGAAAGAGGAAACACGTCTGAATAATTTTCCACAGCCTCAGGTTATTCTGTGTGTGCAGAACACACCCTCCCTGTGAGGCCCCGTGGAGACGCACAGTCTCCATCCTGGCCAAAGCGTAGCCCAGGCTCGAGAGACAGGTGGGCCTTTCACAGCCTGAATGTGCTCTTCTTTAGCCAACTGGAAGGGGAGGGTATTGATGGTTCCAAAGTACCTTCCTTCCTCCCCAGGGATGGAGGGACCGACGCCCTAGCACAGTAAAAAGGACAGGAAAGTTCTGCATTTTCTACCTGAGACCAATCACTTTGTCTCATGGGTTATAATCCAAGGCTGCTTGCCTCGTCACCGTCTTGAGAAGGTTCTAGGAAGATGAGCTCCTGTCCCTTTTCTGGGGCTTTTAATCCAGTGACCAGAGCTATAGGACACATCTTCCTCCAGACAGACTTATTAGTCTGGGCCTGACAAGGATAGAAGACTTGGAAGTGGCTGACTGGCTGTGTCTGGGCAATCTGTAGTGTGGAATCTTCCTTCGCCTCCAGCCCCTGAAGAAGCTGCTGCCAGCCTGACCCAGAGCGGCCAGTACAGGGGGCCAAGGTGAGGTATCAGCCATCCCCGCTGATACCACGGGCACACACGGGAACCAGCTTTTAGAGATCACTCAGAGCCAGCCATGACCTAGCTCCTCTCCATGACTCCCAGCTGCAGCTTTCAGGACTGAAAAGAAACAGCCACCACATTCACTCAGCATTGCTAAGGGGCTTGCTCTGGTCTGCAGCCCAGAACTAAATAAGCCTGTTGCCCCAGTGTTGAGTGAATGAGCTGACCTCTCTGTGGGGGTGTCACATTTCCATTTTTGGATGCTCTTCGCCACCATGGAGATGTCAGGTATGAAACAGTGTCTTTGAAAGCACTTTGAATGCACACCTATAAAGTGAGCCATTTACTACTTTGTCACTTGAAAGTCAGGCCAGCTGTCCTTTGGGCTGGCTCCAGACCAGCTCAGTATTGTAGTTTTGAGGCCTTGAAGTCATTTGTTGGGGCTAAAAGTGATTGTCGAATACCAAATGTGATGAAGACTCATATACCACCACCAAAGGGCTGGTCTGTGCAACTGAAAAAATCTGGTTAAATATTTGCGAGCAGCACATATTGAATCATGACTAAAGCCAGGCATGTTCTAAGTTGTCTAAGTGCCTTCTGTGTGTTATTTAATCCTTAGAGCGTCCCTTTGAGGGAGGTGTTGTTATCCGTGGTTTTTAGAAAGAGCTGGGTTTCAGGTTGAGGAACCCACATAAGGCTGTGCAGGGATTCAGACCCTGCCCATGTGCATCCAGAGCCTTCCTCTGACCCACCGGGCTGGACCTTCCTCCTCAAGTCATTGTGACCAGTGCACCTGCATCTTGGGTCCTCCCTTAACATTTGGCTGAATAAGCCGATCAAAAGCAGGATCTATCCGTCCCTTCATTAGTCCAGCAGAAGTGCTTGCCTTTCACAGACCCCTGCTAGTTTTCAGAGGTCCTCATGTATAGTTGGACACTCACTGAGCATCACCAATAAATGAGAGGGACCATGGAGAACCATATCCTCACCGTTTAGCCATGAGACTATCCCGCCACTCACCCCAAAGGGGAGTCTGCACCTTTTTCTTTAAAATGGTACTGGGTCTCCTGGTTTCTATCCCTCCTTGATGAATATCCTTAATGGTGTCTGGCTAAGGTCAACCATGAGAAAGGCGCATGCAAGTCAATAACTTTTCTACAATATGACTAACATCTTTTTGCTTTTGTTCACATAGATCCCATGTTTAGGTCCTTAAAGATTAAATGTCATCGGGAGAAAATTAAGCTGTCGGGTTTTTTCCTCCATTTAAGGAATTTGTTTTCTTTTATGGGAAATAGTTATACAGTCTATTACTCTTAAGTTTATTGCTACTTCAAGGATTTCATGCCTTATTGACAAAACTACCTGGGTGTGTTATCTTCATCATTGTTAATGCTAGTCAGTCGAATTTGGTGGTTTTCCCACAGCGTGTAGACCACAGTTCTGGATACTTGATGGGGGTTTCCTTCCTGAGTCACATGTGCAGTCCTCACCATCTAAAACACCTCACGTCCAAGTTCTCCCTGGAGCGGAATTACCAGGGTGCTTGCTACAAACACAGGCCACCTAGACTCTCCTCCAGATCTGTTAAGTCAGGCTCTAGTTGTGTGGAAGGGGGGCCAGAAATCTGCATTTTAAGAGTCTCCTTGGGGGAATCTAATAGACCATGAATTTCAGAGTCTCTGCCATGGAGACTCAATACCCATAAAAGTTCTTCCCTGGGCCATGGTGTACACAAAAGGACACATGATATAGATCAGGAGTCCCCAACCCCCAGGCCACATTCCGGTACTGTTCTGTAGCCTGTTAGGAACCGGACCACACAGCAGAAGGTGAGTGGTGGGAGAGCGAACGAAGCTTCATCTGTATTTGCAGCAGCTCCCCAGCACTAGCATCACTGCTTCAGCTTCACCTCAGACCATCAGGCATTAGATTCTCATAAGAGCACTGGTCCTCTAATGTCAAAAAGGTTGGGGACCACTGAATAGATGACAGTATGTTACAAGGCAGTAGGCAGAACATTCCCGAACACCAATTTTACTAAAAAATATTTGAGAAGTCATCAGATCTACCCAATTTCTGAAACTTCAGATGAAGTTTAGGGTGCACTGGGGTTTTTATAATACAAGGGGCCCCTCAACTGGAGATTTCCCAGCCAATCCCTGAAACGCAGAGACTGTATATTGTCTATTTTCTGAAGCCTGGCAGACCACTCCAGGGCATCCATACACCATGAAGCAGATTGATTTTTGGAGTAGTTTAGCATTTCCATTGATTACGAAAATGGAGGGGGGCCTGCCAAAGCCAAGAGTTTTCAACAATCGATTTAACAATTTATTCTTGGTTAATAAATAGAGTCCAGAGTAGAGTCAGGAGGAAAGGGAAGATGGGTATGGATCTACCAGAAGTGCAACCAAAACTGAGGTTTATCAAAAGCTTAATGCATATACTTTACCAGGCACCTCGAATGCCAAATACCTTGAATTTTCAGTTACAGGCAGCTCTCAAATGAAACCAACTACTGTTTGGACCAGGTTGAAAACAGGTGAATAAAAAGGCAACTGCAGAGACGCCAGTGTTTTCCCCTATTAATTGCATGTTTCTCCTTCTAATGCCAGGCTGCGTCACCCATTAAAAAGTCCTGTTTGTTTTTGCAGGCATTTACAGAGACACAGAAAAAAAGATTGTTGTCATGGAAACAGCAGGTGCAGAAGCTCTTTCGGTCTTTCCCTCGGAAAACCCTTCTAGACATATCAGGATATCGACAGCAAAGAAAGTATGTTGGGATTTCATTCTTTGTAATGCATGATGGTTCCCAGGTGCCTCATTGCCTGCCTGGGTCCCTGGGGCAGAACAAGGCAAGGCATCATTCCTCATTCACCCAGGACGCCGTGTGGCAAGTTCCAAATCACATTCCTTAAACAGGTGGGGTTGGGAAAAGGCTGAATGAGAAAGCATTCCCAGAGGAAGAGCTGAATGCGATCTTTGGTAACTCAATTTACATTGTCAAAATGACAGTATTCGTCTGGATGGGCGTCAAGGGGAGAGTGGGTATGATTTAATGAATGCCAGCAGAATGCTTGGGGGGTTTATCCCCAGAGGGGGGCTCTGAAGGGGTAAAAATGAATTGTTCTATCAGCACCTTAAGTGGTAGTGTAATTTTTTTTCTCCCTTCTAGCTGCAGACAAGCTAATTATAGTTGGTGGCAGGGTGAAGAGCCCAGTGCTAGTCTATTTTGGTCTGAGCTGCAATCTAAGAGTGGAGCAGCACCATTCTTGATTTTTCATACTACTTCAGCTTCTTGGATGCAGTTAAAAATAAGCTTCGTTGTACTTTAGAACCCATTACCTTAATCTGGCTTTAAATTGAGGAATCCAATTACATGTTAAAGGCAAATTACAGTTACAATCTGGGGGAGATGTTAAAGGGAGGGGTGGGGTTAAGCCTTGAATAATGACAGGCAGTTTGGGGGAGACAAGAGAATGATGATGCAACATCCTAAAAAAATCAGCATTCTATTTTACATTTTTAAGCATGAGCAGATAAATAATTTTTTCACTTGCACCTAAAAAGTTCTGAATTCATTTCTCAGTGCATATATAGAAGCTGAGAATAAAAAAAATTTGAGGCATTTTTTTGCATAAGTGTTCCTTAAAAATCACTATTTTATTATTTAAGGGAGATAAGACCAGTTGGAATTCGTGAAAAGTTTTATTAAAGATTAATGTAGAAATTAAAGTTACCATATTCCAGCATATACAACACTTATTTATTAAAACAAACATTTAGCACTTACTATATGCCAAATGCTATCCAAGCACTTTAAAAATATTACATTTAATACATTTAATCCTTACAAGAACCATATGAGGTAGAAGAGCTACCGTAAACCAGAATTCACAGTAGTCGGCAGGCAGTGGCGTCCAGGATTTGGACTAGGCAGGCCAGCTCCAGAGTCAAGTACTCTTAACCACTACAGGTGCCAGGCAGCTCTTGTGGTCTTTGGCTGACATGCAGAAAAGATGGGCAGGTCAGGCAACACTCTTTATCGCCAGCTCCCTGGCCCCAAGCCCTCTGGCATTGGCCTCCCTGGTGGATTGGACCGGACCACCTTTGCACCTGAGGATTCCTGGGGACCCAGACTAAAGGCCAGGCCTGCTCCTCGGCCTCTTCTCTTGGGGCTGCCCCCATAGTCCCAGGCTCCCCTCTTCTTGTAAAGGCAGCCATACTTCTCCCAAATAAGAAGAGAAGGTTCCAGACCCCTCTTACAACACCAGCCCCTTGGAAGACAAGTTTCAGGAGGAAGAAGGAATTTGGAGGTTGAAAATGAAGATACAGCTTTTAAGCTTTTGCTGCCCCTCCCAAATATGTCATTTCCTGACTCTGTCTGCCCTGCCTTGTCCTTGGTTTCCATCTGAGTTCCCATTAACCTTGACCTCTCTCTAGAGTGTTATTAACTAAAGCTTGTATTGGGTTAACCCAGTGTTTGCCAGATTTAAGTCCCAATGGACCTTTTTTATTGATTAGATAAGAATGAGTTCAATCATCGATTGTAGATGTTCAATTGGAGGTTACTAAAGCTCTAGAAAGTGATTTGTTCTCCTAAGTATTACCCCTGGGATCTTCTTATGCTGTTAATTTGGGTTGAATACCTGTTTCTCCAATGATACAAAGGTAACTGCAGCCCAGTCCCTGCTTGAATTATCACAAATCACAAATTAATTGGTTCTAATTCAGTCTTTTCACGCATTTCAAGGTATTGAGATCAGTTGGTTAGATTTAACAAGGCAGAGAAAAAGAGACACAGATGGGCAGAGCAGGAGAATGAAAAATGAAAATTTGCTTTTGTCACTTTGTTTTCTCCCCAGAAAGACTGATTATTTCATTAAGCCTAGTCCTCTTAAGTAACCTAAGTGTTCTCTCTGGTTGCTAGCTGTGGCAACACTCAACAAGACCAGTTTTGTAATAACCACCTAAGGATGCCACAGTAGGGTTCTACCATCAATAGAAAGATGGCCTAGCCAAATTCTCCTCCCCCCACCCCCACCCATCCTATCCCCAAAATGTTCTGGGCTCTACCACCACAGACAACCCAGGTCGTGACTCCTAACTTGAGGAGCGCCTGTAGCCCTCATCTCTCCAGTGATTAAGTGTCCCATAACAGAACCCTCTGCCCACATTACTTTGCCTAAGAATATAGTCTTGCCTTCCTGGAAGCACAAATCATTTTAGCATCACTCATTGACTACCGTATTTTGCATATGAAATAACTTTTTAAAAATTCAACCGAAAAGGAAAACAAGCAAAAAAAAAATAAAGCCATCTGCACTAAATAAGGAAAAGTCTTAGCAGAATACTGAATCATCTACCAGGTGGCCAAAATTCTGACTCCAAAAACCAAAGGCATAGTTTTCATATTTTTTTTTTTTTTAAAGAACAACCACTTCATCCTTGTCTCCACCTGTCACTACGTAGATTGTCCTTCCTCCAAAGGAGGTCTCTTTGATAACGTGAAACTACTCTTACCTCTCCCGGCTTGAATTTCTTATTTCAAATCAAACATTTTAAACCTTAGTAAAAGAAGAAAGAGGGGAAGAGAACGGAGAAAGGATGAGATTAACAAAAAGACCTTGAACCCATGAATGTCCCTCTTCTCACCAGGTGTAGATGAGCCTCTGACTGAATCGGGAACCCTTCCATGGGCCTCAAAACCCTGGAAATGAAAAGATACAAGCCCTGAAATCATTTGCAGCCAGCTCACCATGGAATTCTCTTCCCTGCCCTCTCTCTCCCTAGGAAATTTAGAAATTATGGGGAGAAGAGAAACATTTTCTGAAATCAACTGTGCTGATGGCTTAGATGCCCCACCCCCTACATACACACAACTCTCTTTTCTCAGGAAATGACTGTTTTGTAGCCCCCCTCAACCCCCACCCCAGCATCCTCAACTGGTTAAACTACGTCAGCCCTGTCTCCCGGAGTTTCCTCACGGGCTTGGTACAAACCTCCCCTGTGTGGCTGAGAAAGCGAGTCTATTCCATCTTGTGGCCATTGGAGGTAAAGCATTTTGACTTAAACATCAGTGAATGACTAAAGCTGACTCTTCTTGGAAAGAATGTGCTGGTTCTTGAAACCCTGCTGGCTGCTGCGTACCCTCCCAGAACCTGAGGCATGTTAGAGAGGACAAGTTCTTCGGCGATGAGGTCACAGGAGCAAAGGGAACACAGCGCCCGAGTGCGATGCCAGGGTCTCCAGCAGTCTTTCTGCGTGGACCCAGGGGAAACACACAGCCTCTGGGTCTTTCTGCAGACAAGGCTCGTGCGATGGAGAGCAGTCGGTGTCATGGGTCCAGAGCACTGGCAAACAACACCATCTCCATTCTCATATCCCTACTCTATACCCTGGAGTTAGAGCCCCAGACATGGAGTCAGCTCTTCCATTTGGAGCGGCATCGTGATGGCAGAGGCTCACTCGTTCTTTCATTCATTCGGCCTGCATTTACTGTGCCAGGAGCTGATTCAGTCATTGGAACATGCAGGATTGTTGAGGACAGACACCGTCCTTTTCCTCATAGAGCTTACTTACTATGGGGCTCTCAGGCCACACCAAGTCTGCCGCACAGACAGACATCAGAAACCGACTGTGGTATGAAGGAAGGACACTGAGCCTGGCTCTGCGGCTTTCTTGCTGTGTGGCCTCTTGACAGGCATGTGAGTGCTCTGGGCCCAGTGACGCAGCTTGGAAGAAGGCCCAAGAGCGGGCTGGTTAAACTTCTTGGCTGCCAGCGCTGCCCCCTGCTGGCTATGTGACCTTCGCGAAACTATTAAGCTCTGTTTTACTGCTCCAGCTGTAAAAGTGAATGGAGGGCCTACTTCATAGGGTTGTGGTGAGGAGTGAAGAATCAGTCTAAAAGTGCCAGAACGGTGTGCATGACATGCGGTGTACATATTTGCTTTCAGATGTTAGCTGTCATTTTAATCATAGCTCTTCCCTGGCCCAGAGCCCCCAGAACTTCATAAGCCTCATAGCTGTCAAAATGTGAGGAGACTCCTAGGAAGTGTCCCCCTGGCAGCCTGGGGGTTGGGAAGGGCCGAGAGGGGAGCTGATGGTCTCTCGTTCTTTTCTGTTCGCTCTCACAGTCGCGGCTTTGGGCAGTCCAACTCTCTCCCGACGGCCGGCTCTGTGGGTGGCGGCATGGGCAGACGGAACCCACGCCAGTACCAGATCCCCTCTCGGAATGTCCCCTCCGCCCGCCTTGGCCTCTTGGGCACCAGTGGGTTCGTCAGCTCCACCCAGCGCAACACCGCAGCCAACCCCACCATCATGAAACAAGGAAGACAGGTTCGTTCCGCCCCAGGGAAGGGGGTGTGCAGCCAAGCTCAGGGCCGGAGGCTTCAAGATGTTCCCTCACCTCATGACCTCAAGGTGAAGGCAGAGGCCAAGGGAGGCCGAGCATAGAGACAGTTGTTCCTGTGCTCAGTGGTAACTAGCGCTGTTTGCACTGGCTGTACCTGGCCTCATGGGGTATTGCTTAGGATGCCCCTGGGACCACTTTAATTTGGGGAGGCCTATATAGGGAGGCCTTTAGGAAGAAATGCAAGATCTGTTTATTATTTGCCTCCATTCTTAACCTGCCCTAGCAGACCTCACTACCTCCCGGCTCCTGGTTCCAGAGGAACCAGAGCATCTAAGGAGCTTTCCTTAGCCTTTTTGTTTGTGGCAAATAGTTCCTCTGTCATAGTCCCAGCTATGGTGGAGAATCCACAGGAAAAAGCCTGAGAAAGGCTGTCAAAGGGAGAGCTGAAACATTCTGTCAGTCAAAGCTAGGCTTCCCAGAGGTTCTCACTGGGTGATTTAGAGCTGGCATCTGTCGCACAGCTCCTCACCCCCCCACCCCTGCCCCCCAACCCAATGCCTTCCATCTGTGTGCCTCCAGCTTTGTGGGGCTCTGCAGGTTGGGGCTGGGATGGGAAGGACACAAGTGAGTCTGAAGCTCTGGGTTGTCATGAGAAATTTAGGGATGACACATTGGTGTTTAAAAACAAACAAACAAAAAAAACAGCTCCAGGCAAGACAGGCAAGATTTGGTCCCCAGGGGAAGCAGCACAGGGTATTAGAAAACCCCACTTTCTGATAATCATGGACAGCCCCCAGATCAGTTCAAGAGGAAGTCTCCGCTAGGAAACCTGCATAATAATAAACACATAAGCTCAGTTGTGCCAGCTCATTGCCAACTAAGTTCTTTTTTCTCCCCCTTGCTTTGTAGTAAATTATAAGACTCTCAGAAAGAAAATCAAATGAGAGCCTTGGAACAGTTGGCACACTTTGTTGCAAACATTTATAGAACTCCCCCCATTTCCAAGAAAAGTGATAGGAAAAGCAAAGGCAACAAAAAGGATGAAAACAGTTTTAGAGACAGTGAGGAAGAGAGGAGTCCAGATTAAACTGAAGTCTAGTGAGGGACTTGGGGCTGAGGACTTGGGGCTGGAGGGGTGAATACAATGAATGGAATCTCAACTCCCTCCCTATAAGTATGGGTAGCACTAGCCTGTAAGCCCCTTTCCAGAAGTTAGCAGAGAATTCTCCCCGGGGTATTTGTCTTCTGAATTCTGGCTGGGGATCCTGCTCCCCATCCCCCACCCCTAGGACATCCAGACTAATGAGGTCCCCTTTTGTGTTTCTCACTAGAACCTCTGGTTTGCCAACCCCGGGGGCAGCAACAGCATGCCAAGCCGCACCCACAGCTCAGTCCAAAGGACCCGCTCGCTTCCTGTGCACACTTCTCCACAAAATATGCTGATGTTCCAGCAGCCAGGTAGGGCCCTGCGCTTGATCTCTCCCTCTCCTCTCTCCCTTTGCCCCAGAGGGGAGGCCAGGACGCCAAAATAGATGCCCCGGTGAACCCAGCCAGAAAGTGCTTAGCCTCGACTGTCACCACGCATTCTTGTGAGCTTATAGAAGTCTTTCCTTTTTTAAACTGTGCCTTGCCAGCATGAATAGCGGCTGGTTGGCTGGAAGCCAGCACAAGGAGCCCCAGAGTCGTTGCAATCTGACAGGGATATTTTTGATACTAGATATATTTCTGGATTGATTAAACCAGAGATATCACTGGAGAGCTATGGGGGGAAGATGGGAGGGGTCCCATGTGTCATGGGGGCTGAGGAATGTGCAGAGTGAGACAGAGAAAGAGAAAACTTGACAGTGTTGACGCTAGGAGACTTACCACTGGTTTGGGAGTGCCTTGTAAACACAACTGTTGGACCAGCCATCTTTCCTTTACTTGGTTAAAGAGCAGCTTGGTGCATTTCAAGTCAACTTCACCTTTCACCATGCCCCCTAAAACAGGATAGCCAGAATTACGTACAGCCAACAAATAATGATAGCCCTTCTTTATGCAATGACCTCTTAGATTCCACAAGTAACACAAAGCCACACAAGCAATTACTGCACCTACCTAGATGACCTTCTAGACCAGTGGTCCCCAACCTTTTTGGCACCAGGGACTGGTGCTCCTATAAGAATCTAATCTCTGATGATCTAAAGTGGAGCTGAGGTGGTAATGCTGGCGCTGGGGAGTGGCTGCAAATACAGATGAAGACTGGTACTGGTCTGTGGCCTGGGAGTTGGGAAACCCTGCTCTAAACAGGCAAACCAGACATATGCACCTGTGGGAAAATGCCCACCCTAGACAGTAGACACACTGTACAATAAGTCTATAGGAGTTTAAGGGGGGAAAATGTCACTGGCCTGGGGTGGGCAAGGAAGGTTCTTAGAATTGGAGCTGAGCTTCAGGGGACAGAGTATGAAGAGGTGGACAGAGCAGGGTGGGTTGCACACAGAAGGATCAAGGGAGCAAGACTGCAGCGGTACCGAGGGCCACGGTGAATCCCAGGAGCCATGGCTGGGCCAAAAGGTTAGGCTGCAGCAGCAGCAGGTGGACCAAAGGAGTTGGAAAGATTGTTGCCAATGGTGGGGACCCAATCTAAGGCCAAGGAGCTTGGACCCTGGCGGCTCTCAGTGGGGAAACTGTGGAAGATTTTGAGCAGAGGGTCAGGCAAGAGTATGCATGGAGGAGTGCAGGGGAGGCAGGACTCATGTGGGGCAGCCACTGAGGAGGAGGAGAAATAGGAGGAGAAATAGGAGGAGAGGAGCCACCACTGGGGAAGGTGTGTCCGGAGAAGAAGGGACGTCCACATGGCCCAGATGCTTATTCAAAGTTGCTTCTTGACTTCTAGAATTCTTCTAGCACACTTTTGTGCTAAAGCTCCTTCTCTCCAGTTTGATCTTATAGCTGTTTTTCTTCCCAGGAAAAAAATAGTTGATAAAATTTGAAGGTAGTGAAGGGCTTCTCCTTAGGTTCTTTAATCCCAGTCTCCGTTATCTTATAGAATATTGTATAATCCACTCCCAATAAAAGAGAATCTGGAAAAGACTTGAAGATATCCTGGGAACAAGATCTTTGACCTTGAATGACTCCCAACCTGATTCAGTCCTGGAGCTGCAGCCCAGCCATCTTATAGCCTCACAGGAGCCCTAGCAGAGCCTACCACTCTCCTTCAATCCTAATACATGTGTAGCCTTCCCTGCTCTTTCTAACCTCTTTTCCCCTTTCTGCAGCTCTTTTCCAAGTCCTTAGTCCTCCCCTTTGTTCCTGGCTTAACTGGGAAGACCAGGCCCACCGAGAAGAGAAAAACTATCCCTGGTATGGGACTCTTTAGGTCCATTGATATAAATCCTCCATCTGCACCTTTGTCCACCCCCCACCCCAACCCTCTGTGGTCCAGCAGTGCTGAGCAAATGGCTCATGCTCAGGACAACTGTGACCCTAAGATCTTCCCATGATGCCTCTTGTTCCCATAGTTAAAGAATCAAATAGTACAGAAGGGCTCATAAGGAAAAGTGACTGTCCCCCTCACCGCCCCCTCCTGGCCCACAGTCCCATCTCCCAGAGGCAGCTACTTATAACAGTTCATTTTCAGCTTTCCTGGTAGTTACCTGCAAGTCCCTAATCATGTTCTTTGCATACTGGACTTAGAATCTGGAATCCTTGGAGTTTTTTTTTTTTTCTTAATTAGCCTCTCACCCAAGCATTACAAACCCACTTCCAGCAAGGCTCTAATGAATCACAGCATTTCTAGTAACTGCCAAGACACGCAGACAGAGCTACTCCATATTTCCCGATTGCAAATACACTGGCAAGCACTCAGGAGGGGCCACTCCTGCCCAGCAGACTCAAGCCAGGCTGGGTGGCTCTTCCTAGGACGTGGTCAGGAAGGGCGAGGCAGGGCACAGCCATGGCCGGGATCCCTCGCTGAAGGGAACGGAGGCTGCAGAAAGTCACTGCCGCCAACACAGGGATGCTCCTCCCGGCCATTGCCCAGAGCCCAAGTGCATCCCAGCCCTCGCAGATGAGACACTGGTTTTCAAGACCACAAGTCACTGTCGGAAGTCCTCCTTCTTCCCAAGAAGGCATCTTCCTTCGCAGGGCAGCCCCTCTAACTGCCGCAGCCTGGCCCAGATGAAAGCTCATCCTTGAGAGACGAGGTCTGAGAGGTGAACCGTACATGTCCCCTCTGCAGATGGGCTTCTCCCCTCAAAGCAGCACATCCTGGTTAGCTAGGCAAGCATAGAGGGGTAGCTTAGATAGTAGTAAATATCAAATCAGAAGGGCAGAAAGTGGCTTTCATTCTTACACAAGCAGTAGTAATAGTGAACATAACATGTGTGACCGACCCCAAAATTAAATATGCAGAGAATTGTGTCACATTATAGCATAGTGGTTTCCTCCTTGCCATGCGATGTCTTCAGAGCATCCATTTTAAACCATACAGGCCAACCTTAAAGAGTACAATGCATCCTAATGGAGCTTTTATTCTATTCACTTAAAAAAAAAATTCCATTAAGATGATGGAAGACTTTAAATATCTCCAAAGACTATAGAAAAGGCTGGGGGCTAGAACCAGCCCCCAAGTTGTGTATCAATTGCTCAGTCACCTCGCTCAGATTTGCTAGACACATCCCTCTCCTGGATTTACAGACTCTGTGGCCCCTTGGAGGCATGTGAGGAGTGGTTTTTCACTTTATTCCCACCTGGACAGGTTTTAAATGTCTCCCAGGAAAAGCCAGGAGAGCCATGGATGATTGTTGCCTCTCACCAGCCCCTGGGATGAGTAAGAAACACTAAGCTGGTCCTGCATGATCGAGGGTGATGGGATCTGATACACTCACCAGGGGGGTGACTTGAAGTTCAAAACAAGTGTGGCAGCTGGCAAGAGTGGTCACATCCCTCGGAGGGGTGGAATGTTTTCCCAACTGGAAAATTAGTTTGGAAACTGTTTGCAGAATGATACCTTATCGTGGAAGCAGATCTGTTCCTGCTGACCCAGGCTCAGCTACCCTTGAGGTCCAGAGGAATTAGGAGCAGCCCTGCAGCAGCACTGGGAAGCCTCAGGCTCCTGGCCACCTGGAGGGCCTGACAGGGAAAAGGCAGAGGGGCCAGAAGCAGGCTTCAAAGGAAAAGCATGGGGCAGGACAGGCTGGCAATCTCACAGGGCCGTGTTCTGGGGATCTTAACAGCTTCCCTTGCACAAAACCACGTGCAAACTACCCTTGGTACTGGACGACCAGATGTGAAATAGATAAGGCGGTAGCTTCCATGGCAGCATTTTATGGTATGACATACCTGTTCACAGCAAACGTCCCTTAGGCACCAGCTCAAGGTTGGAATTCTTGCACCATTAGAATGCTGCACACCTGGGGGCACAGTGCTCGAGGCTGTTACCATTCATTTCCTCCTTAGCGTGACTGTTTTCCTGATTCCTTTCAAAGAACTGCCTTTCCAAAGAGTAGGGAGAGGGAGGGTACCATCAGTGCACTGGGTCCTAGGGCAATGGAGGGGGCTACCATGCAGAGGCAGAGGCAGAGACCAGAATAGGAACCCACCTGAAGTACTTAATAAACATTTGCTCCTTGCCGTCTAGTAAGCAAGGCAAATGGCCCTGCTCAGGACTGGCAGATAATGGGTAGAAAGGTTGGTAAATGAGTCAATATATTACAGCCAAGAACCCAGCTGGGCCTGCACCCCCGCTGCATCTGAGGGTCAAGTTCAAAGAGACCAACTTGGGGCAAGATGGTACTTTTTTTCATGAAAGTGTGAATCTCAGAGGATTTCCACTTCTACAGGTTAAGGAATGAGGCCACCAGAGAAAAGCCTTGGCCCCATAACAGATTTAGGGATGAGACTCATTACTCATGTCCCTCTGGCACCAGCCTTGACCTTTCTGTGATCAGCGGCTTGCCTGCCATGCCAACTCCATTTGCCTGGCCAAACTGATCTCTTTTCCTTTTGTTACCATTCTCCCTCTTTCTTCTTGGTTCCCTGCTTTGTCTCCCTTTCTTCCTTATTCTCCTCATCACAGTGGTCCAGATCCCACTCCCCATCCTCTGCCCCTCCCTCATCATCCTGTCCTTCCTGATTTCTCTTTCTACAAATCCACTTCTTACTTAACCAGATTTTAAAGCTTTTCTCACTATTCAACAGAGTAGCCTCAGTTTTCATTGGCAAAGTGGGGTTCCAAAAGTTTTTCCTAAAATGCCCAACCTGTCTCTTAATCTAAAGTCCTCGGTGCCTTGAGAGAGATGTAGACTTGCACTTTGGGTGCCACAGACTGAAACTCAGCAAGAATGGCCTGTGTCTGCCAAGGAGAAGCCACATGGGGAGGGCCCCCAGATAGACCCTGCAGCGGCATCTCATAGGGATGGGCAGCCACTCCTTCAAGAATCTTCTTAACCCTGGGCCTGAGCAGAGGGCTCTGTACTTATGGGACTTCTGAAAAGGTACAAGTAAAAAGTCCCAAGTCAGCCTAGACCCTGGGCATCCTAGAATTGAAAAGCCTCACTAAATCCTGGAATGATCTGATGGTGAAAGGAAGCATTTCTAATATTCAAAGATGGCACATGAGCTGAAGAAATGGGCCTGCTTTGGGCAACAGCAGAGAAGGCTCAGTTATAGAACCTTCTTCTTTAATGAAAACTGGAAAGTACGTCTGCCTGGTCCATTACAGCTGGTGGCCCAGGGCAACTGCAATGAATCTTTCGGATTACAGGAGTCATGGCAAAATCTGGCCTGGTGGGTACTGTGGGCCTGAGGGGCAGGAGCTGCCCACCCTTCTAGGGCTTTGAGAGCCCTGCCCACCAAGCCACACATGGCCTAAGGCTCCTAGCCTGAGATAGAAACTGTTGTCTACCCAGCTGGTCTTTTACATGAGAGGAGATGCCACAGATCTGTTTTTATCAAATACAGAATTAAAAAGTCACACTATTAGGAAACTCAGGAGTACGAACATATGGGTTTCTCCCAAGACTTACAATTTTTCAGAGCCGTTCTGAGAGAGGCAGGGGTCATGACTCCCCAGCGCACCAGAGGGAAGAGCTGGAGGATAAAAGGCAAGCATGACAACTTTCAACCTAAAAGAGCAGCCACTAAGGTTTGGAGATTCTGAAGCAGAGCACCCCACGTTTCTCAGCCCCCTTTTTGGAACACGCAATCCCAGGCTTGGAAAATGGCATTTTGCTGCGTGCTGGCAAGAAATCCTGCAGCTGAAACACTTCTCTCCAAATGTCGAGCATCTTTATTTATCCAAATCTCTCCACAGTGTTTGTTTAAAGGGAAGTGCTAGAGAGTAAACTAAATTTTACAATGAGCATATGGATGGCTATAATTGCTCAGGGTTTTTTTTTTTTTTTCATATTTGCTAACTGGCTATATATAAAATTGTGTTTCTCTTTTATAGATTTCACACCCTGAAGGCTGCTAATTTTTGCATGCATATGATTTTCACATGAATGGATGAAAATACTAAAATACTCTTCTTCCCTCTGGATTGTCTAATTGCCCCAACCCTACTGTGAGAGCAACCAGTGGGTGGGGGTAGGGAGACCCTTGCATTCTCCCGCTCAGCTTCCCTGGAAGCCCAGTCGGCCTCTGTCTACTCATGTCTACGGCACAATTGTCCTTCAGACCCATTGATGCTGGAACTTGTGTCAGAAAGAACCCTATCTGCTCCGCATTGCCTTTTATATTGATCCATTTTGCCAACCCTCTCTTTGAGAATTTTAAATAACAGAAACAACATCTGCCTCTGAATGAGCTAGTAATGGGGAACAGAGACTGCCAAAATATATATATATTTAAATGTATAACTAATCAAGAGAAACAAATACTTTGGTTTAGTCATTGATTTCAACTTCCTGTCTCACCAAACCACCAACCTCATTAGTAATCTCTAACCTCCCTCCCCGAGCGCCCCCTGGTGGAGATGTGAAGGAGCAATGAAATGGCCTGAAGTTTGGGACACAGGACTCTTCTTTCACAGGTAGAAGAACTAAGGCCCAAAGAAGAGAACAGCTTCCCAGGGTCACATATGGAGGCAGTGGCAGTGCTGAGACTTCCCTGGCACTCCCACTGCAGATTCTTTTCCTGCCACCTCCTTGTCGGACTTCACAATTCTTAGCTGTCAGTTTCCTTCTATTGCTCCATTTGTTATCACTCAGCAGACATGTATGAGGTGTGCAGAAGGCCATAGCGGGTATTATGGGAGACTGTGAGAAGCATGAATGCATTGTCACTGTCTGCAAGGCACTTCCAAGCTATTCAAGGACATTTAAGAGCCCTGCGGTATGAGGGACCAGGGAGAGGCCAACAGTGGGGGCCCCAGTAAGACAGAGAAAGGGGCCTCAAGGGGCTGCCTGCCACTCGGAGGAGGAGTGACTGGAGCCTGAGGAGATAGGGAACATTCGGATGGCAGAGGGAGCTTTGTGGTTGGAATGCACACAGCATTGTCCTGGGTGGTGGGAACCCGCAGAGCACACATTTCAGCCCTCTTGCTAAGTGCCTGAGGATGAGTGTTGACAGGCACCCACAGTTGCTGTGACATGTAGCAGAGCACTGGCTCTGGGGTCAGGCCCATGTGGGTTCTTGTCCCAACTCCGTGTTAGTGGCTAACTTTGACAGGTCACTAGGCCTCGCTGAGCCCCGCTGGGGAATTGGGTGCCTAGCACAGTCTTGGACTCAGAAGAGGCACTCTCCATATTGTGGTTTTCATTCCCTGCTCTAGCAGAAATGTACCAGGCCCAGTCTAGGCACCAGGAGCAGAGCCAAGTCCTGTGCCAATGAAACCACATTCAACTGTGGGGAAGCAGCAAATAAATACACACTATGTCAAATGTTGCAATGGTTATGAAGAAAAAGAAAACGGAAGAAAAGGATGGGGGCAGAAAAGATCCGTTCATATACAATGAACTTCTAGAAAGGCCTTTCTAAGGAGACAGTAGAATAAGGGACAGGATGGCAGGTAGAGGGAGAGCCATGGAAATGTCCAGGGACCAACATTCTGGGCAGAGGGAAGAACAGTGCAAAGGCCCTGGGGTAGACTGGAGGGGAGAGTTGTACAAGGTCAGGAAGGTAACAAGGGGACAAGACTGTGTGAGACCTTGCAGGCCACGGCAGGAGGTTGGCATATCTCTGATGGGAAGGCACTGGACGATTGTGAGCAGAGGACTGGCAGACTATGACTATCACCAGCTATTTTTAGTCACCAGTTTTCTTCCAGCTTCCCGTGTTCACAGTGAGTTTGATTTAGAGGTTGGTTAAACCTGAGTGTAATGTGCCCTCTGTTCTGACCCTGATAGTCCTCCCAAGTCCTCCCAGGGAGGCACAACAGACCCTCGCCCTGACAGGTAGAGCCAGGTAGCACTGTGCATACTTTCTCTTTGTTCTTAGAATCCCTGTCACCAATATAATTCTTTGTCCCCTACAGAATTCCAGCTTCCTGTGACTGAACCTGACATCAACAACAGGCTGGAGTCCTTGTGCCTCAGTATGACCGAGCACGCTCTGGGAGGTGAGTCTCCGTCCTCACATGTTACTGCACACTGGGAGCGCTGCCAGCCGTCTGCTGTGTAGACAGTAACTTGGAGGGTGGGCAGAGCACAAGCAGGGGAAGGCAGGAGACAGGGAGAGAGTGGCTTCAGGTGCTACTGGACCCACATCAAGCCACAGCACACTGAGTGGCCCACAGCAACCCGCTCTTCTTCCTCTCCTGGGAGGCAAGTTAGGGGGACCTGGATACTGAGGTTGTCCCTCTGTCCCCAGAGGTTCCACCCCCAGTGCACACTGGTGTCCCACCAAAGTGGTTATCCCAGCCAAACGCAGGGAGCTGAAGAAGTCAGGAACAGAAGATGTGGCTTTGAGCGGGAACATCCCCCACAGCCTTGGATTCTTCCCCTTTCGGCACTAGATCCCCTAGTCTGATCCAAGCATATCCCAATTTGCTCTAAAAACAGAATATTTGAAACAAAAATCCTCCTTGTTTTTATATCTCCCTATTCCACAATGCCCGCAACCCCAAGCAATCTGAGGTGTCCTTTGCAGCGTGACAGGGACTGTCTAGTTGGATGTGCCTCTGGTGTGCAAGGCCGTGGCCCCATGAGGAGCTCCTAGAAGCAGCCAGGTCTTTGGTCTGAAGCCCTGTACTGTCGCAACAGCCCCAGGAGGCTTTCAGTGCCCTCCTGATACTAAATGGGTGCCTTTCTCCATCCTGGACTTGCTGCCAGCCCTGGGGATGTTTGGCCGGCAAGGGAGAGATGTCCACTCCTTCCTGCCAGCGTCCGGGGAGGCTCTGAGTCATGGAGATCCAGAGAGGCCTGCTATGACCCTTCCCAATAGCCCTCTCCAGGCTGGATGCGCTCACCCACCCCAGGGACAGGCCAACAGCACACCTCGAGCCAAAATTTGTGCTATCTGGCAGCGGTGGGGAGAGAGACCGCCATCAGCTACTGTTTCAGAAAGCGTCTTTCTAACCAGAGATTTTTAGATTTTTAGTCTCTGAAAACACAATCTTATCGTGAAACCAAATATGAGGCAGATAAATGCTCTGCATGCAGCAGAATAGAAGGCTGGGACCCCACCTACCTGACTTTGCCTGTGGGGGGCTCTACACAGCCCAGAGGACGCCTCCACTCAGTGATAGAGGGAGCTAGCCGAAGGCCCTCTGGGCTGCTGGCCAAACAGATGGTGGGAGTGCACAGCACCTCTGTGACCTCCCCAGGGTTCCAGGAACTCCATTTGCAAACTCTGTTCTCTTCCTCAGTTATTCAATCCTAGAAACTTTGCATCATTGGTCTATCCCTGGTACCCCTGGGGAGAGGTACCACTAGCTCCTCTTCTCCAGCTAACAGAGAAGATTGGGTCAACTCACTCATGAGTAATGAACTCTTAATGAGTAATGAGAAACAACCCAAAGGTCAATTGGCAGACAAATATGGGTGAACAAAACATAGCGGGAGTATCATTCAGCCTTTAAAAGGAATGAGGTACTGATACACACTGTTGCATGGATAAACCTGGAAAATAATATGCTGAATGAAAGAAGCCAGACACAAAAGACCACACAGTATATGATTCTATTTATGATTTTATAAAATTTTCAGGATAGGCAAATCTATAAAGACAGAAAGTATAGCTTAGTGGTTGTCAGGGGTTGGAAGGAGGTGGGAGTGGAGAGTGACTGCCAGAGGTTATGAGATTTCTTTTGGGAGTGACGAAAATACTCTGGAATTAGATTATGATGATGATTGCACAACTCTGTGAACATGCTGAAACTTACTGAACTGTACACTTTAAAGGGGTAAAATTTGTGATGTGCAAGTTATATATCAATTTTTTTTCAAAAATGGAAGCCCCCCACACACAAACATACATCGACCTTGGGTCAGGCCAAGCTCAACCCACTGTAGGCAGCTACATGCCCCTCCCACCTGACAGTGGCTGGCTACAAGATGCCATTGCGAGTCAACAAGGAGAACTGGTCTTTCCCCCCTGGGCTTGATATTGCTCAGATAATTGGCTTGTTGGAAGCTCTTATCAAACTGCTAAGTACTAACATTATCATCATTATTAGCAAGAATGCCAAATGCTCTTTGTTAAAAAGAGGTTTCCATTCAAAAGACTTCATTTTTCTAGCCCATTCTCCTGTATTTACAGCAAACCTCTCTGAACCGATATGTTTTTGCTAATGTTTTCATCTTATTAATCTCCTAAGCCTTTTGATTGCTGTGTTTTTTCTTCAATAATCCTCTCTAGTGGGAAGCCTCGTAAGCAGTTTCCTGAGCAGAGAATGCAAATTAAGTTCAGGGTGGCCCAGCTGGGCACAGTGACATTGTGCTCTCCCACTATGACAGCACCTCTCTGCCTGTCTACCCCTTCCAGGTGCCAAGGAAAATGACCTTGCTGGGGACAGAATGCCAATGAATGAAGTCATTTTACTAAAAGACAAATGACTAGGGAGAGGAAAGCAGAGTAAAAAAGATTCCTCTGCTTGTGCCTCAGGAAAGGCAGGAAAGAGTGTTTAATTTCCTGGGACACCACATCCCAGGATGGTCATTCTAATGCAGCTGGTCCATGCGCTCCAGGTTTTGGGGGGCCCACACTTTTGTGCTGACATCTCTGCTCTCTCAGTCTCCTCCACTAACTGCTGCCCTCCTGGTACCAGTCTTAAGCCACTTTTCTCTTTGGCCTTCCCTTTTTATCTCTTCTTTTCCCTCCTGCAGGTCCCTCCAACAGAACCCATGAGGAAGCCCTGGGGGTGGGTTGCCTCTGCTGTCTTGGTTTGTGAGTCTCATGTAAGGCTCTGTTGAGTTCACTCCTAACTGGTGGCCCAGGGTGTTTAGGAAGACTCGGTGCCAAACCTAGTAGTTATTTTCCTCCTGCGGCGAGGTTATATGGGCAGGAATACCCACTAATACAAATATGAGTCTCCTCCTGGCAGAGTGGCATCTGCAGTGAATCATACCATGAAGAGGAATGCGCATTTCACTCTCTGATGGTCCAGGGCTTGTGCTTCACGTCACCCCCTTGCCATTCCTTCTCACCTTCCCTCCTTACTCCTTCTTGGGTCTTACTTGCAGTTCCACTTCTAGCTGATATTGGAGACTTTGTGCGTGTTAGAAAATTGCTCCATTTCCTCAAGATGCTGTTCTGCCATTTATCTGAAATTTGTCATAACTGTAAATCTATAACTGTAAAACCTATGATGGTTCCATTTGAATGGGTCCCCTGGAGTTGTGCAGTACACAACTTGCACAACTATAAATG
>CM053509.1:31115746-31188504 GCA_028627145.1 Eidolon dupreanum | reverse complement strand
GCATGGACCATTTTAGGGGCCTCTTAACTGGTCCTCCTGCTACCAGCCCTGCCAGAAAAGCCATTCTAGAGTCAGATCTAGCAACTCTACTGCTTATAATTCCCTAATCACCGATGTCCAAGCTCCTATTCATAGTACACAAGATCCTTATGGCTGATTCTAGGGACTTTCCTATAGTCCCATGGGTAAGCAGAAAACAGAAAAGGGATCAGACAGCCTTTTGGTCCCTCTGCCATCAGCCTCACTCATGGCCTCTCATCTCTGGCATACACGTCCACCACTTCCTCTTTAGCCAGGTTTCACCGATTCTCAGCAACGCAGATGTGGCACATCCTGGGTCGCCTCAGCACACTCCCACTTCCACAGGATCTTTTAGTTCCCGGTGCCCACAACATCTAACTATGGTGTCTCTGCCCCCAGTCAGATTCTTGGAGAGAGAATCTGGATCAGTTTGGGTCAGATGCATCACCCTGGTCTGCTCAGCTGTGACCAGGGGTCAGAGTCACAACTCCCTCATCCCCAGTCTTTCAGCAGAGATTCGGGGTGGGAGGGAGATGCTCCCAAAAAGAGGGATGTGAGTTAGACAGGTCCACCTGCATGTCCATTGTGGCCCCTACCTGGCTGTCTAGCCTCATGTCCTGCCACTCCTCCATTCCCCTAGCCTTCATCCTAAACCTCCAAGCTGCCCCAGCCCCACCATTTGATGACCAACATGTGCCTGCACATGAGCTGTATGCCCTCCCCACCCTCATCCTCTCCTGCCTCCTCCATTCTTCTCCGACCAGCACCACCTACAAAAGTCATTTTCTAGCTCTGTAAAACTGTTCATGATTTCCAAGAGTTACTTAAACACTCCTTCCTCTGTGCTCCTGCTATGCCAGGTACATACTCCATTAAAGCAGTTACCATTCGTATGTCATTGTGAGTTTATATGTCTGTGTTCTGACTAGAACGTAAGCACCTAGAGGGTGAGGATTAGATCTTTACATCATGGTTCCCAGCCTCATTATGGATCTTGTCAGAAAAAAATATCTCTTTCCCAGATAGTAGGTATGTGAATGAATGAGTAAGTGAATGAATGAATGAATTTAGCCTTTATCTGTCTTCAGAATCTGGGAGGCCCAACATGCATGGTATGGGCTGGGGTAGACATGAATGGAACTGTTTTTGCTCACCTGTGCCCACCACATACTTCTTTCTCTCCAGACGGTGTTGACCGGACCTCCACAATCTAGAAGCCGAAGATGAGAGTGACCGCGCTGGCCGTGAAATCGACTGCTGCGGGTCCAGTGTCAGCCATCTTCAGGGTTGCACAGAATCCTACAAGATACTTTGCAGCCCTTTTTTCCCTGGTCCCTCTCCCATTTTGATTTTGTGAGAGCGTAGGTCATCCTTGTAAACATATCAGTAGACCTGGGGTTGGTTATTCTGTCATTTGTTACTGTCATGGGATGGCTTGCTGTGTGGGGTTGGGAGGGGTCTCTAGGGAAACACAGGACTAGGGTGGGGTGGAGAAATGCAAGTGGCTTCCCAGATGGAAACGGAGAAAAAAAAAAGTACCGCCATGAAAGAAATAAGAGAGACACAAGAGGGAGGCAAAAGAAGGCCCAGCCCTGGGAGCCTTCTCACAAAGCCTGCCTTCCTAGTCTGGCCCCAGGAGGAAGTCATGGATACATGTGACCAAAGCAAGATGGCGGCTCATGCTTTTATGTCCCCACCCCATGGGAGTCCCCTGATGCCCCTGTTTGGAATCGAGCCACAGGAGAGGCCACACGGTAACGGGGGCAAGAAGGGAAAGATTCCCTCCATCAAAATTTCAGATAAACTTCGATTTGTGTATTGTTTACATAACAATTTTAAAGGGTACATAATGTGTAAAGAGTTTGAATAGAACTTCTCTTCATAGTATGGTTTTTGTAAAGGATTTGTCGATATGGATTCATTTTTTTCCCCACTATTTTTATAAGAGCAGCAGGGTTGTGTTTTGAAATGACTACCAAGCTCTGCTTCTTGGGAAGATGGATGCAGTCACGTAGGCCTGAGTTGTCTGTCTCTCACCTGTGGGTGGGAGGAGCGTGTAGATGGATCTGAAGGACAAGGATGTGGCTGGAATAGGTAGAGCGCTCAGGAGAGTACAAGGACAAGGAGGATGGCATCATGTGATCTGATATGGTTTGCTCACAGGTCACCTAGACATTCTAAAAGAATCCTCTGGCCTCTTTCTGTGCTGGATTTGCTTCTCACCCAGAGACCTCTTCCCACCCTACCAGGGCGTTTCATCCTATCACTTGCTACACGCACACACCACACACACACACACACACACACACACACACACACACACACACACACACACGGTACAAATTCCACAGGAGGAGAAAAGGCAAGGATGGACTTTTTTTCCTTGCAAGAGGCCTTATTACCCAAATAATGAGCAAAATACGCCACTTACAGTACGTTTGCCCACAGGAACCTGAGCCTGGGGGCTGCACCCCCTTTGCTCGCTCACCACTGAGGAGAAAGTAGAGAGCAAGACCCAGCACAGTGTATAAGTGATCAGTCAGCAAGTAGCAGAGAGAGCTGTGATGAGATGTCCAGACCCTGGCCTGGCCCCACCATCCCAGGTGGGCAGTAAAAGATGTGGAAAAGGTTAAATTCATGATGGAAACGACAGTGCTGTCCATATGGTGTTCGTCAGTGATTTGCTGTGCCGTTGGCTGATCCATCCATCCACAAAGAAGGAAAATAAAGCCACTTGTTACAGGGTGAGAGATTAAACTACACTACTACAAAGTAATGGCTCTATTTGTAAGGAAAGAAAGACTATGTTTCGGAATTCGATGCAATGGAGGGTATTAGAGGAAATCCAAGAGGAGTTGCGCTCTGTACTGGAAAATTGGGCTGCGTAAAGGATGGTATGGATGCTCAGCCAGAGGCAAGATCAGGGACATGGTATAAGGCCTGTCTATTAAATGAGTAAGTCTAGTGCCTTTTTTTTTCCCAGCAAAGTCAGAGTCAAAATTGAAAAGATCAGACCATGAAAATCACTGCACTCGCTTATGATTATTAAAAAAAAAAAAAGTTAATGAAGTAAAAATAGATTTAAAAGGCTTTGATGAAACCCAAACAACTTTCTTTTACCTTCAAGATTAAAAATGTACATCCAACACAGCCTCAGGTGGCATTGAACATTGTAATAAGGCTTTTAAAGTCCCTTTAAGGTCTAAAAAGGTGGAAGCATCTTAACTGTAGAGAGCCTTTAGCAAGCAAAGAAGGATTGAACTTACAAAATCATGCATTGCATTAAAAAAAAAAAACTCTCCTTGGGTAACTACATTCTAAAGATGCAAATCCACATGCAGAAAGAGGCAGCATTTTTTAATTGACTTTTTTTTTTAACCAAGTGCCATTAACATTTGTTCTTCACACCCCTTTTCTAAATAAGCTTAGTATTACTTGAGCAATGTTTGGGAGGAATGATCGCATGCAAGGCAGGAAGAGTAGGTCAAAAATGTTGAAGGCCAAAGGTAAGACCAGAGGGTTTGCGAAGGTGGTTTTTGGATGCTAAGAAAGTTAAAGAGAAAAATCAATGGAATTACATGTCTCATGGAGAGATGAGAAAGCATTCAGATCTGCTGCAATATATCCATAAAGACTGGGATTGTTCAGAAAACAGATTGTGAACACAATCACATTAGCATGAATCCTTTAAAAGGAAGACCTTAAAGTATTTGCAAATCTGAATTTCTATTTATTCCTTCACTGAATATAGAAACAATGGTTATCTGATTATTAGAGATATTATTTTGGATATGTTACTTATTAACTTGCTATGGCTGGTAACCATGATAAAGTCTGTTATTAATAACAACATAATTCTTTTTAAAAAAAAAAAAAAAGGAAAGCTTATTTTTCATCGACCGTGTATAGATTTATCTACTTAGTTGTGTTTTGCTATTAGTGTTTTAATTTTTTTAAGTTGAGTGTTCTGATCAATTTTAGCAGCCTGCCCCCACCTTGTTTGAGTCCTGTGTTGACTGCAGGTATATGGCTCAATTTAAAAATCCTAAAGCAAAAGAATTTTATTTATAAAAGAACCAAACAGTTGCATGCATAAGGCTGTGAAGTCGGATATTTAGTAATAACGCGGCAGTGCCTTTTTTTGTATTTACCCATTGACCCCTAAATGCAACTGTTTTATATTAATAGTGAACATTAAAAATCTCAGAGTAAAATCTATTTCACTACATGTTTTTCCCCTTGTTCTGATTTAATCAGTGTGTATTTGGCATCTCTACACTGTCCCAGGGACAGTGGTGGTCTACGATATTGTTATCATGTATGATGTTTTATTGGTGCTTTTTATTCATAGTGGTTTCTTACCAGAAACATTAGGAAGACACACATTAACTGTGTACAAGAAATGAAACATTGCTGCTGATATGTTTTGTTTTTTAATTCCCCACATGCTTTTTGAGTTTCACTTTTTAAACAGGGGCCAGCAAGCAAATGAGATGCTGCTGGGTCTGCCTGCAGAGGGCGGCTGTTTGCACCAAGCTCTCAAGTCCTGAGCATTCATGGTCCCTTTTTGGTACTCAGGATTGGAGCAACAGCTGGGCCCCTGTCTCCCATTTCTTTGAAGAGACACTGAGGGAAACAAGGTTTTCTTTTGAGGTGTCATTTGTTGCCTTTTATGGAATGGGAGCCTTTTCCAACTCTTTTGTTCTTCTGTACCTCTTGTAGCTACTGCCGATGCAAGGTTTGTAAATGTGCACTCCCCAGCTAGAATTAGGATCTCAGCAAGAGCCTGGGCTGGGGGATTGAGCTGGGCCGAATGCATAGGCATGCAATCAGAAGGGCAGCGAGGAGAGGAAAAGCAGATCCCAGTCTCATTGGCCCTCTGGAGATGTCTGCAGCAGGCGGCTCCAGCTTGAGTGCGGAGAAACAGCCTGACCAAGGCGCTCGGATGTGCCTATTACAAGAAGAACCTGCGGAAGGATAATTTGCACATGGGGCTGTGATAACACTAATGTTGATTTTTTTTTTTTACAAGTCATCTGAGATGTTTGCAAAGTGAGTTTTATTTTTTGTAATTCTTTTATCTTTACTTAAAGGTGAATGTGTATTCCTCTGGGAGGAATAGGAAGAAAACAGGAATGTTAATAGTGTCAAACAGAAGACTTCCTCCCTTATTAATATATAATCCTCATGTATTTATGCCTAATGTAAGCTGACTTTTAAAAAGCTTTCTTCTGTTGCATGCCCCATGCAGGCATCCCTGTTGTACATGCATGCCTTTCGTCCTGTTTTCCTGTATAAAGTTAGTGAACAAAGAACTATTTTTGCCTAGTTCATGTTGCCAAGCAATGCATATTTTTTAAATTTGTCATATATGGAAATAGCATGTTTGTTACATGTAAAAGCTTTACTGATATACAGATATACTAATGTTTGAAGATGCTGTTCTTTGCAAGTGTACAGTTTTCAAATGTTGTTACCAGTGAAACACCCTTGTGGCTTAAACTTGCTACAATGTATTTATTACTCATTTCCTCCCATGTAACTAAGAATCATGGCTATATTTCATATCAACGTTATATTGAAAGTGAAGGGAAATGATTAATACAAGGTTTTGTAACACTGGTGTGTGTGTTGTTTTTTCTTTTTGTCAATATGATCGATTAGAAAACAAGAACTGAAACTTAGAAATAAGCCAGCAAGGAAGAACGAACATGACATCCCTATAAATTATTCCCACCTGGTCATTCTATACAAGCTATGTCTTTAATTATGAGTGCTTTTCTTAATAGGTAGGGAGAAAGGTCTAAAATTTTATGAAGTTTGATTTGCACTCAGAGTAGTCAATAAATTCATCACCTGACTTAGGGGCATGTTTCTAAATACAAACTCTAACCCTGCAAATGATATTGTTTATAACTTACTCTCCACCTTAATGCCTTTGGAATCATATTTCACCGCTTACCCACGGCATAAAGAACAGCAACCGCCTTGGAGCCTCGGGGTTTTAACTATATTCTACTCTCATTCTACTACTATAATTGTGGCATGATATTTAACATATAGTCTAAATAATGTCAGTTAAACATATGGCTAGAGAAGCTAACCTAGGTTTGACTTCTGGCTCTAGTACTCTCTGGCTGTGTGGTGGTGGGCAAGGTACTTACCCTCTCTGAGCCTTGAGTCTGGTTTGGTTTTGGCCTGTGCTACTCAAGGTTCACGTAACTAGACCTCTACTCCAAAAAAAAAAAAAAAAAAAATTAAAGACCAAAGAAAACAGGCTGTAGAGGTTATTGCCACCAAAACCTAGTAACCCAGTAACTCAAGATTTCTCTGAGGCAACCACAGCTTGACATTGTGACAATGACCACATGGCAACTCCCTTTTCACTGGCCTCAAGCTGCTCAAGAGACACGCAAAACCCAAAATGGTCCCTAGAAACACAAAGAAATGCCTCATAAGCTGAGATATTAAATGAACTTCTTCCTAAAGTTAAATTCTTATAGCCCAAATGAGCATATGACTGAGAATTCTATAAGGAAGTGGGGACAGTATACAAAAGAAAAGTTCAGCCTCACTTTTGAAATGGGTGGAATGAGGGTAAATGTGAGAGTTGTGAGATTAAAGGAGAAGAAACACAGGGCTCAGTACAGTGCCTGGAGCAACGTTGGTTAGCCGTTTCAATCAACAAAGCTGTAGCACTTTGCCAGTGAGCTTTGTAACAGACTGTTCAGTCCTGGAGAGGAGGTTACTCATATAGTAAAACTTTTAAGACTCCCCCTTCAGTCCCCTCTTCCCCTAAAGAGACTGAATTCCATTCATTAAAGAGGGATGGTTAATGCCTATATAAAGCCGAGCATGCTGGCTTGGAAGACGCTGCAATGGGTTTGAGTCAGCAGTTCTGTAGGGGCACAGGTGAGTTCTATTCACTCATGCTCTCCATGCTAACGAGAAAGGCACCAAGGCGCCGATACATAGAGAACTCAAATTCATGAAAGCACCTTGGCTTGTTCCCTTCAACAATTACTACATCTGTTGGTGGCCCTGATTCCCAATCTGCCCAAGAACTTATTATGTCCAGAGTCTGAGGGGAGGCCTTGGGGGCAGCAAAAATCTCACACCTAACCAGAACCTAATCCTCCTCTACAGAGATGTAGAGCAGTCAGGGAGGAGCTGGCCCACCCAGAAGCACAGTGTGGCAGCTCGGATTTTGTCCACTTCCTCTTTCCCACTGAGCAATGCTAGCATATCACACTCCAGCACCGGTCTCACAGACACTATTCACTGGCTTCTACGAGCACTTTCATTTTCTATTTTTCATTCACACATCACAGTCCCTGAGAACTCAACCTTCCCTGGGCACTTCAGCCTCTGGATCCTCAATAATAGCTACAGGATGCCCTAGCTCCCTCGGTGCTTCTCAAACCATTTGTGAATTCCACTTGTGGTGGTATCATTTCTCTTCAACCTACATGATCCAAATATTTTGTAAAATACAATAAATGTAAAAGAAAAAATTATAAGCCCCTAATATTGTGCTAGAGTCAACAGACAAAATCATTCTATCAGATTGCTATAAAGTAACCCCGTTCTAACTCCCTAAGCTCTGCGATCAGCCTGCAAAATCAGTCTGGGAGGTTACACTCAGGATGAAATGATGGAAATCCCCTCGCCCAGACCAGTAATGCCCGCAGTGCAATACAGGAGTGACCATCTGGTCTGAAGAATGCCTAGGAGCTGGCCCAAGGATGGTGAATGCTGTGTTCACTCGTCGTTTCTAAGAGCTGAAAGAGCTGAGAAAGGGCACATGTTGGAAGGGAAGGAAGAGGAGAGTCTAGCAAGTAATGGGGCTGGAGGTGGGAAGATAGAGCCCGAACTTAGTCTTTGGACATGGGACAAATGAAAGAGTATTGTTTCCGTGGCAACCCTGACACCATGGTCTTCACACTCCACAGTCTCGGTTTCTGTCCCAGATGGACAAAGAATGGGAGACGTTTCGTGTGCGCGCGCACGCGTGTGTGTGTGTGTATCTACACATTTGGGGACGCAGGTACGTGAAATAGAAAATACGGGTGACTGTGAAATGGGAAACTTTGGCAAAACTGAAGCGCGACACCTCAGTCACTGCTGAAGAGCTCCAAGAGAGCAGATGATCAACAGTGTCCTCCCAGGCGTCACCCTGGCTCAGCGGCTGCCTCCAACCAGCCTGGCCCCTGGGGCTCTGGTGCATGGACACTGACTTCTCTGTGATGTAAACCTGGGAATTCAATGTCTGAGAATTTCCTCTACAGAATATTTTTCGCTCTTAAGTGGTTTCTACTTCAATTTTTAAAACCAACGGAGAAACATTTTGGCAACCTTCTAAAGCTCAGACTTTATAAAAAGACAGCTTTGTGTTTATGCTTGACTCAGGATGCATGCTTTTAAATAGGGTGTTCCACAGTTCTTTGAGGTTTTATTTTTTTAAGTCCAATCCAGAAGAAACAAAATCAGAGCTTTGGTGAGTGAAACGGTCCCACCAGAGCTGATGGAACTCAAGACAGCCCAGAAGTTTCAGTTAAACCTCTCTGTGGAGACCACAGTTTAGACTGGATGTCTCTGTTTGTGCCAACGTCCTTGGGAGATAGTTCCAGTTTTCCATGTCATAAATTCTAACGGGCTCCAGAGTGAAGTCAGATGAATCCATGAAACCTCACAATCAAATCTGTCCAATTGGACCTCATCACTTTGCTTTCTGTTATGTTTATCCTAGATCTGTTTGCTGGAAAAAAGGTGAAATGTGGATTTACCCATACACAAATCCCTTTTGGCATTGACCAATGATCCTGTTATTCATCCAAGGTGGACTATGTACAAAGACAGCAAATTGCGCATGAGAGAAATAAAATGCATACACGACAAATCATTTCCCTCATCCATTGCGAAATTCGTGAGCACACACGCTACCTACTTTCTTCCATTCCTATGCTCGGGGTCCAGATTGCTTCATTGCCTAACTTTATTCTACTCTGCTCTCCTAAGACAGAATCCAAGCTGTCATTCACCTGCAGTTCACTGCACCTATCTACGTGTGCTTCTAAAGTGATCATATTCAACTGTCTCTCCAGTGAAGACCCAAGCGGGCAGGCCCCAGGCTTGCTGTCTTCCTCATACAACAGGATTTCCTGAGGACTGGATGCTGTCTGGGGACAGAGGACAGCTTGCAAGACACAGTGCCAAGTTCCTTCTAGAAATGGTAGGTGAGTCCAGTGACAGTGACTGACAGGAGCCTAGGGGTCAGGGTGTCCATAAGAGGGCAGGAGAGAGAATAGGAACTGCTGAACTCCTCCCTGGCAGCCAAGTTGCCGGGTCCCTCTGAAGAAAGGGAACAACACTGAGGACAAGCAAGAGCTCTTGGAGAGGCCCCTCGGGGTCATTCCAGATTTGGGGCATGAGAGAACATGTGAGTTTGAGGAATGGAAATAAGTAAATACAGAACTGGAACGGAGAATGCAGAGAATGGGAAGTGATGGGGGATCAGGGATAGGGACAGGATGGAGGCAGTGGCAGGGTTATAAGGACTCTGCCCTAAGGACCATAGTTGCCCTTGCTGCCAGCAGTATGATCAGATGTAGGGTTTTTTGTTTGTTTGTGTTGTGAAACCAAAGGCCACATGGTGAAACGTTTCCCTCCTGTCCCACGAGCCAGCCACCCCATACCCCTTCCTGGAGCCTTTCAGTGTTAGTTTTTGGTGTTACTGCCAAGGGATATTTTACACATTTACAAACACTGATATATTTTCTCCCTTTTTACACACAAAAGAAAATAGCATGCACACTGTTCTTCATGGCATGGTACTTTTCTTTTTTCACTTAAATCAGTTTTGGAAATTATTCTATACCATTGCCTCATATTTTTGGATGGCTACACAGTCCTCCAGTCTGTGGACTGATGTGACTTCTTAACCAGCCCCTCGCTGATGGAAACTCAGGTTGCCTTCACTCTTGCTATTACAAACAAGGCTATGATGAAATAAATTGTATGTGAGTCATTTCTCAAGGGTGCCCACAGTGAGAAAGTGTGATTGCTGGATTAAAGGGTATTATATCAGTTAGTGTTCTCCAGAGAAACATCATTAAATATATATATACATGAGAGAAAGAAAGACAGAAACATTTTAAGGAATCACTCAGTTGGGGAGGAGGGAGGAGCTGGCAAGTCTATAGGGCAGGCCAGCAGGCTGGAAACTCAGGCAGGAGCCGATGATGCTTTAATCTTGAGGCAGAATTTCTGCTTCTTCCAGAAACCTCAGTTTTGGCTCTTAAGACTGTCAACTGATTGGACAAAGCCCACTTACATCACAGGTATTATTTGTCATTTTCCCAATTTTTCCCAAGTCGCCTTCCATAGATTCATACTTCCAGCCACAATGGATGACCATGTTTTATTTCCTACACCCTCAGCAATTCCTATATCGCCAATTTTTAAATATTTTCCAATCTAATAAGTGAAAAATGTGTTCTTTTCATTTGCATTTCCCTTATTTGAGTGAGGTTGAGCATATTTTTATGTGCTTAATAGTCATTTGTAATTTCCTTTGAATTGTCTGTCCATATATTTACTATTGTATTGTTAACCTTTTTCTAATAATTTATAGAAGCTTGCCATATATTGTGGAAATTAACCTTTACTCTGTGATATGAGTTACAAGTACTTTATCCAGTTTGTATTTCAATTTTGCCTGTGGTAATTGTTGCCATAGAGAATTTTTTTAAATGTAGTTGAATTTCTTGATCTTTTCCTTTTTGGCTTCTGGATTTTGAATCATTTTAAAAGGCCCTCTCCACTTTGACTTACACTATGTTTTCTTTTAGTACTTTTATGGATTCACTTTTTTACATTTATACCTTTGAACCATTCCTTGTGTAAAGTATGAGGTATGGATCCAATTTTATTTTTGTACAAACATGGCTACCGAGTTGTACCTATGCTATTTATTGAATAATCTATCTTTCCTCCACTGGTTTGAAATGCCATGTCTATAGTATACCAGCCTCCTCTAGGTATTTAGTTCTATTACTAAACGTCCTATTTTTCTTTCCAATGATATGTTTGTCTATTCATGTACCAGCACTCACACTGTGTTAATTATTATAACTTAAAATTTAGTTTTAATATCCGGTAGGGAGATATATATTTTAGAAAGATCACTCCATCTCTGCTTTGTTGAATGGATTATAGGAGAAGCACAGTGGAGCTGGGGAGACATGTCAGTGGCTACTGCATTAGTTCAGACAATCTGCAGACCTGAGGGAGTGACAGTAGGAAGAGGGAGAACTGGTCAGACTTAAGTGATTCTTCAGAGGCAGCGTCATCATGATTAATGAGGAACTAGATTAATGGGCATTGAGAGAAAGACAGAAGAGTCCAGAATGCATCCCCAGTTTCTGGCCTGGGCATTTGGGGAGCTGGAGTCCCATTCACCAGGGAGGGAGTGGGCTGGGTGGGGGTAAGGGAAGCAGACGGAATTTGTTGTTAGCTGACCTACCTCATCATCCAACACAAGTCACCTGGGAGAAATAATAAATAGCTAGCAGTGATGCAGAGACTCGTGTGTTATGCTAGTAAGGTCGATGTCGGGATTGTCCCACTTTGCAGATGAGGAAGCTGAGGCTCAGAGATGTCAAGCAACTTGTCTGAGGTCACAAAACTGTGACAGGGAGGAGCGGGACAGGAGTTCAAATCCAAGTCTGTAAAACCTCAAATCCTGCTAGGAGGGGACCATGGCTGGCTGAGACCTCCCATATGAGCACTCGCAGTAAGGAAAACATGCCAAACCCTCTAAGCCTTTTCTTTCCAACATCTGTTGCAGCCTGAGACACAAAGGTACATGCAGGCAGCAGAATTCTACAAAAAAGGACCGCCTCAAGACATTGGCTAAAATATGTCCTTTGTTGTAGAAGAGGAACCCTCATAGCTGTGGTTTTCAGCCTGTCTGCATGCTGATCACATGGGGAGCTTTACGAGCTGCTGATGCTGGCCTACCCCTAGGGACTGACTAGTTTGGTCGGGGGTATGGCCTGGGCATGGGGATTTTAAGCCCCCAGGTGATTCTAATGTGTAGCCAAGGGTGAGAATCACACATTAAGGGGACCTGTTTTTCCTCTCCTACTGAGGTCTGTGGGTGCCCTACCTACTGGGATCCTCTAAGCCAGGCGGAACAAGCAATGGAGTTTCAGTAGGCTCAGAGCCACTTCCCAGATGTCTACCCCTGCTGGCTTGCAATGGTGCTTGCAATGCCTACCACAAGGGCCCAGTTTTGGAAATTAATGTACTTTATTTAGGTTAATGAATTTTGTTGCTTGGGATGACTAACACATTAGCCAAGTGATGCATTAGACAGAATTCTTCAAATTGATTACCATGTATCTGTCAGCACAAGTTAGATTACGCCTTATTAACAGACACCGTCAACATTTCAGTGGCTTAAAACCATAAAGACTTATTTCTCACTGGGATGCATGATCACAGGTCAGCGAGGGCCTCTGCTCCACACAGCTCACTGAGACCCCGGCTGACACAACTGCCACCACTAGAGCACTGATGTTTGCTATGTCAGAGGAAAAGAAGGATGTGGCTTCTTCCAGAAGTGAGCTCACATGTCAACAGCCAAAGCAAGTCACAGCCACATCTAACTTCAAGGGAGCTGGGAAGTGCAATCCTACTCTGTGTTCAGGTAGGTAAGGTTGTAGGGTCCTGTCGGCCAATGTCCAACTCCACTGTTGAGGAATCTGGGCCCATTACAAAGCAAACTCTGGTCACTTTACCTGGGTTCACTGCCTTTCTTCAGATCCTCAAAGTCTGGAGGGACTTGAAGTAGTGTCATCAGACAAGGTGGTATCCTGGATGGCCAGGTGATCACCTGTCCCACCCGCACATGCTGTGGAATCGCCAAAGTCTCAGAATCAGGCCCAGCCTCATCTTGTCAGACTCTCCTCCTCTGTCAGCTCCCAGTGGACTCTGAGCAAGCCAATTTCTTTTATCCTTCATTTCCAGCTGGGCTGCAACCTGTGGATTACTCCAGGTTCAAAGCCTCAGAAGCAGGGGAATTTACTGCTATGAAAGGTGCTTTCATAAGCAATGGTTCTCACCTTCAGGGCACATTTGAGGTTGCTCTGACTCAGTCTCCCATTCAAAGACTAGGTTCTGTGGAGAGCCGGCAGGAAACCGACAAACCTGACTGTTTGAGGGACTGACTCGAAAAATAAAATAAAAAGGAACGGGTGCCAGAGCAGCAGAAGTGCCTGCAGTGGCTTGCCACCCACCTCCACTTGATGTGCCTGATCAAAGAAGCTTTAGCTCAGCCCCTCCCCACATCCAGCAGAGATCCCACAGGGTCGAGCTACTTCCCCTCTTCTGCTGACAGCGGCACAGACGGTGCCTGCTGCTTCCCGTGGTCTCAGATGCACCTTTAGAGAAACTGCCCATAAGTCCCTGGCTGCTGAGCAGGAAAAGGGCCTTCTGCTCCACAGATGTGACTCCCAACCCCAACTCAGGGACACAGTCAAGGTGCTGTGCTTTTCAGGTCTATTCTGAATGGGGCTTTCCTTGGCCAGGACTCTAAAGAAGATCCTAGAAAACCAGAAGCTTTGTGCTCATTTTGGAATTCAGCTACCTTCACCTTTAAAATGAGATTCTACCCTTCTAGGTACTTTGAAGTGCTGCCAGCCTGAATAGATGGCTTTAACCCCCCGCCCCCCCTCTCCCCACCCCCCCGGAGCTTTGGAGCCCAGTATCCTGAGTTCAGTTCCAAGCTATGCCACTTACCAGCTACATAGTTCTTGGGTAAATTCCTTCACCTCTCTGTGCCTTAGTTTCCTCAATCTGTGAAATAAGGGTAATATTTAGTGGGATATTAAATACCCAGTGAGGTATTCGGTCCTCTGTATTCAGAGGATTAAATGAGTTGATATATACAAAGCACCTAAAACAGTGCCTGACACATAGGATGTGCTCTTGAGTGTTAGTGGCTAATATTATTATCATCATTATTACAAACCCCAAGTGCCATCCAGTCTATACCTCATCAGCTGATGACAGGAGTCATAAGCTACAAAGTCAGAACTCTCTCCAGCCTAGAAGTACCTGCAGATCCAGGCATCCTGTGGACAGACCATTTCTCCATTCCCCTTGGATTCCACAACCATGGCTATAGACTTGGAGACTTGATGTAGGAGTCAGGAGCCATGAACTCTCATGATGACACCCCAATGGGCTACTGAGAGAAGATGTCCCCTAGCCCTTCTGTGTCTGCTGTGAGTTGGGAGGAGGAGGCAGAGGACACAGACACAGCCTATTAGATGTCCCATGCTGCAGAAACTGGGAGATGTCATCTTGCAGAAAGAGCGTTTGAAGTGTGATGAACCTGGGACATAGAATTCTCTTGGGGATTCCTTCCTTCTCGTGTCTGGGGAGAGTTTGTTAATAAAATCACAGAGAGGCGAGAAGTGATGGAGGAACAGGAACAGTGAGAGGTAGTGATTCACGGTGGGATGGAGGAATCTGGGAAATATAAAGCACTCTACAAATAAAGTAAGGTACCGTCCTTTGGCCTGGCCACTCAGGGCAGGGAAGCCTGGGGCAGCTCAGTCCATTTCATGCCAGAGTCACCCTCCAGGCAGAGGCTGATCTAGCACCCACAACCCGGGGTTCTGCACACCCATGCATGCACACTCACACTACACAACGCTGAATACACACACACACACACATCCACCATGCAGGCCCATGCATGAACACACACAAACACACACACACACCCACCATGCAGGCCCATGCATGAACACACACACACACACACACACACACACCCATCCCCAGGTTTGTTACACCAGTTCCTGCATGACTAAGAATCCCCCAGGCCTAACAGGAATCAATAAGCAATGTATTCAGTGTCCGTAGCAAGGAAGAAAAGGTCACCTTACACATTTTCCCTGGCAAATCTCCTGTCACATTCTGGCAGCCCAAGAAGAGATTCCAGAAATGAGAAGGGAAAGCAAAGCATCAGCTGACGCCCTCTGGTGGACAGTGTGGTCTCAGCGACCTGTACATTTGCTCCAACAAGACAGCTGCAGAGCAGCACAGCTCAACAGCTCAACAGCAGGACTCAAATCAACACAAGTTTGCGTGGGGGCGAGGGGGAGCAGGAGGTGTGGCTGGAGAGGAAGAATATAAGAAAGAGACCATCCCTGCCCGAGAGGAACTCAAGGTCTCCCAGATCACCCTTTCTTCTCGCCTGGGATTGCTCTCCCCATCTTGACATCCAGAGTAACAACTTAAACATAATTATAAACAATCATGGAAGTTCCACTCACTGAATCCCCCTATGTTCACATCCTGCACAAGGCACTTCTCATCCAGTAGTTCTCATCCTTCTTGCAACACTGTGACTCGAATCTCGAGTCTAGTTTCACAGATGAGGCTCAGGGTAAGTGACTTGCCCAAAGTCCGACAGCCCATAAATACCAGAGATGTTATTTAAATTTACTTTATTTTAAACACATACTAATGGTACAATGCTTTTCAAAGGAGTTTATAGTAAAAACACATCTCTTTCCCATCACTGTCCCCACTAGGTCATCAGCCCAAGGGCAACCTTGGTTTTTAGTTTCTTGTAGCTTGTCCACTACATCCTATGCATATAAAAGGAATCTTTTTTTAAAAGCACAAAGAGTAGCATATCAAAAGGTAGCTTATCTAAGTCTTTTTTCACTCACTGATATCATTGAAGATCATTCTGTAGCAGTAAATGCACAGAGCTGCCTCATTCTTTTTATGGAATAACCACGGGTCCTTTAGCTTGCCCAGTGCCGATGGGCATTTAGACATCGCCAGTCTCCTGTTGTTACAAATAAACTGCAATGAATTTTGTACATATGTCCTTTTGCACAAATGGAATTGCTGGGTTGAAGGACATAGATAGGTGTTTGTGATTTTGACAGATGTCATCAAACTTCTATCAGTTGTAACAACAGACCTGCTGAACCCCTGCATTGGCAGGAACGGAATCTGGGATCTCCTGACTCCAAAGCTAAGGCCATCTCCTCCACAGCATGCCACTCCTTGACAAACCCCCAAAGTCATGATTCACCAGGCAGGTACCAGACACCTTTGCAGGAGCCACACCAGCAGATTCTCTTGAACCACCTCAGGGGCACAGAGTTTGGGGAGGAAGGGAGTCCTCCCAGCTCTGGGGGTAGAATGTCTAGCTGGCTGGTAAGCAATAGCTCTGGACAGACTAGGCCTTTGGAAGGATGCACCTTGGCCTCCCCAGGGATCGAAAAGGAGGCAGTGAAGTGACCTCTGTGCCCAGGGCTTCGAAACCATCAGTACCTCACGAGAGGGGAATACAATCTGGCCTCTGCTGAGAGGAAGACTCTGTCTCACCACCCTGGGTTCTACATAGATGAGCGCAATTCGTTGGTCACTTACTACTGAGCAGCAGTCACCTCTGAGAAGAGATGGCAAGAGAACACCTTGTCGTCTCGCTGCCCCTTGTGCAGCCTATTCCACCAGCGAAGCTTCCTATCCTCTTTCCCTGTCCTCCACTGGCATCGCAGGACTCCTGGTGAGCCAAGGACAAAGCAGTCTTGCTTCTGAGGGGACCAGCATGTGTGGGCAACAGACCTTCCTCAGCAAGGAATGAAAGGCAGTCAGCCAGTAAGATCCATGCCACACACTGTAGAAGGTTCCAGAAGGGGGGCAAGTGGGACAGAAGTCTCAGCAGAGCCTGCACCTCCCAGCAGCCTCGGGCTCTTGGTGTCATGGAAGCCCAGCTGGCTCCTGCTCAGCATCTGGAAGAAACCATGACTAGAGATCCGGAAGTGAAAGTGGAGCCTGTAAAGCTGTCTGGACGCTCCCGGTGGACAGTGAGCACAGTCAGGTGAGAGAAGCCTTGTGACCAGCATCACCACACCCTCTCAGGACTCTGAAAGGGTGTCAGTGACCTCCCAACTGGACAAGAGCACTCTAGACAGTGGTCCTCACACTTGACTGCATAAGAAAACAGCCAGAAACCTTTGCTTATTTTTTAGGTGGGATAATGATAGTGTGGTTATGTCAAAAAGAAAGAAAGAAAGAAAGAAAGAAAGAAAGAAAGAAAGAAAGAAAGAAAGAAAGAAAGAAAGAAAGAAAGAAAGAAAGAAAGAAAGAAAGAAAGAAAGAAAGAAACAACCTTATCTTCTCAGCCATATCTACTAACCTGTCTATGAATGAAATAATACGATGTCTGGGATTTGATTAAAAATAATATGGGGGAGGAGGTCCGTAAGTGGGGAGGAATGAAACAAAAGGGTCCACATCAGTAATTGTTGAAGCTGGAAGCTGGGCTGTGAGTACACAGGAGTTCATGATACTATTCCGTTTACTTTTGTATATGTTTAAAATTTTCCATAATAAAAAATTGAAGGGAGAAGAGGAAGCAGCATGCACAGAGCTCAGCGAAAACACAGCTCCTCAGGCCCCTGCCCTAAAATGTAGAGTGAAGGCAGAGGGCCAGGCATCTGCTTTCATCAGGTTCCCACAGGCACACTGAAACTCAGCATCAGGGCAAACCGGGGCTGGGTGGCTGAGGGCAGAGGTGGGAGACCGCTTAGGACGGGAGACACCCCTGGAGCACCCCTGCAAAGGCACCTCTGTCTGTCACCAGCAACCAGTGAGCCTGCACTTGGCCTGTCAGTGCCAGGAATATGAATCGCCTCAGGCTCAGCCTTTTCATTTTTGACCTGCATCACTGTCAAGATCACAATAAGAAGAGTGGCAGAATCTATGCACCATACCAGTTCAATCTTTATTAAAATCTTTTTTGTGCACAATGTTTCCAATTTGTTTCTTTGTTCTTGGTATCTGGAGTTTCACAGCTTCTGATATTTGTCTTGGATGGAGTAAGTTTGACTGACACTCAGGTGGTGTAAAGGAAGTATTCACATCCCGAAAGAACTTCTCCATCCAGCAGGAAGCCTCATCCCCAGGCCAGGCTGCTATGTTTGGCCCGCCTCCGAGGAGCTCACTCTGCTGCCAGCTTGCACGGCCCCACAGAAGGCTTTCAGCACAACTGGCAGAGATGTGGGTGACCCGAGCCTTGACCATATGTCACTATGACTCAGGTAGGCCCAGAGCTCAACTGAAAGTTAAATCTGACTGAACGTGACCCAGGCTTCTAACCTTGAGTGGGGACTTCACTCTGTGCTCCCTTGGGCCCTGGAGTGGGCACAGGTGCCTCAGGTCTTCAGGTTTCACACACTCTCGGACCCTTCCACCAAAGCATCTATCTCCCTATCTGCTTTATTTGTTGCGGGGTCTGGGTATGATCTTTTTTATTTTTTAAGGTTCTGTCTCTTAAAAAATACACATAGTTTTTAAAGTTTGAAAATAGGGAAGAATAAAAATTGTGGCTGGAGAAATTGTACTATTAGAATAGGTGAGAATGTGAAACCAAGGCTCCTGATTTAATGTAAGATTTTAATTTGACATGTAGCCCAGTGATTCCATTTCTTCACACCATGCCCGTAAGCCTTGGCCCTTTCCCTTACATTTATTAACCCCCCTAGGACAGCAAGAAACGATGGCCAGGCCTTGACTTGTGATCACAAGATCTGTTAAGCCGAAGATAACATCATGCCCTAAGTTGTGTTCAGCCCCTGAGCTCTAAAATGGCGTGACACCCTGCCTACTTCCCGGTGAAACCAGACTTAGGGACACTGAAGCTGCCCTCAAGACCTAAAATTATGATTTACTGCCCTTACCTCACCCTTGACTAGTTTCACCTATGACCCTAAAACTCCTCGCTAATGGTGACATATAATTTTTGCTCTCTAAAGCCTTTTTGTCTATAAACCATCAGGGACTTTGGGTTTTCTGGTGCAAGCTGCCCATTCTCCGTTACGTAGCACCATACAAGGAAAGCTACTTCCTCTCACTGCACCCCAGTGTCAGCATAATTGGCTACCTGCAGCACAGGTGGACAAACTCTTTGCTCAGTTACAATGTAAACTGGAACAACCACGTTGGAAAACAGTTGGCAGTTTCCTAAAAAGTTAAAGATACACCTACCATATAATCCTGCCATTCTCCTCCCAGAAATTTGCCCAGAGGAAGGAGTCGATGATGAGGAACACTTGAGCATAGATACCTCAAAAACCCTCAAAAGTCCTGATCATCCAAGAGGAGCTGTGAGCTGTTCCCGCTCCAGGGTCTATAGACACATGCAGAAAGAGGGTGACACAGCCCTTGTGCAACAAGGAAGACTTCACAGGGACGACCGCCAAGTCCAGAGGGTTGGGCCGGGCCTTGCTGGGGGAATTCCTATGAGTGCTAACATTTTCCAAGGTGAGGGAGAGGACCATCTGGGGACAAGCCCTGCTGTGGAAGTAATCTGTTCCTGCATTGCAAATTGTAAATTGTGAGGTAGCTTGTAATTATAAGCATTGATAATAAACAATAATAGGCACAATAATAGTCTTTTACTGAGCCCTTACCAAGTTACAAGAACTTAATTTGCTAAGGACTCTGCAAAGAGTACCTGATTTAGTCAGTCCAACAATGCTATAAAGTATTATTCCCTTTGCAAGTTCAGAGTGAGCCACCCCAAGATATGTCCCAGTGGTATGCAGATTACTTTGCGCTGAAGGCAATTGTAGCTTTAGGCCAAGAGAAACTTCTACCCTTCCCTTTAATTACCAAGAAGAACTTGAATCAGGGGCCTTGTCCATAATAAGAAAGTATCAGAGATAATTTCTTTACCCTACTTATAGAGAAAAGGCGAACTTCTCTTTACTTAAGGTCTGTTCTTCTCATCATTCTGCAGTGACCCTTTGAAGCGTCCAATGTGCATCTCCTCATCAGCTCAGGATGTCTTATATACCTCAATCCCCCTTTCTACCTCTGAACCTTTCTTGCATATGGAGTCTCTGACTGTAGTGTATCAGAGTTTCTATACATATGTATGTATTAAATTTGGTGATTTCCTCTTGCTAATCTGTCTCATGTCTGTTTATTAGACCACCCAGAAGAACCTTGAAAGTAAAAGAAAGTTTGTTCCTCCCCCACACCATTTTACAAATGAAGAAGCTGAAGTTCAGAGGGGTTAAGTAACTGGCCTAAGGTTACACAGCCAATAAGCAGCAAGGCCAAAAGTTAGAGGACAGCATTTACTCTTTCGGTTCTTGGGGATCCATATGAGAAGTCACTTCCCTGTTGCCTTCAGTGTAGTTGAAGACATCAAAGAAATTCTCAAGGTCAAGTTTCCCATTTTGACCTCTCATTTCCTAAACTCATGGGTTGTTTTTCTATCAACCCTTTCAGAAGTTGACAGAGCAACAGCCCTTCTCCTTTATGTTCTTCTCCATGACCCCAGCAAGGCCTCAAAGATGTAAAGTAGAGATTTGTTGAAAACCTGCTGTGAGACAGGAGAACTGTCTAACAATCCTAGGCTGCCACAATCTGTAAAAGCTCATGTTCATGGTCATTGCTACTATTGTCATCATAATAGTTGATGTACACTGAGTGCTAACTCCCTACTCTAGGTGCTCTTTTTTTTAAGGTATTAGCTCAGTTAATATTCACACAATTCCCTGTGATAGATACTCTTATTATTTCATTTTACAAATGAGAACTAAGGCTTGGAAAAATAAGTAACCTGCCAGAAATCATGCAACAAAGACAACAATTCTCAAGTGAAAGGGTCTCCCACTCTAGTGACACACAGATCCTAGGGCAGAAAACAAGGCTTGCGGTCTCCATGGTGGGTTGGAAGCTAAGCCTCCAATGGCATCTTCTGTGGTCCAGCTCTGTGACCCTCACTCTGCTGTATGCAGCCCACCATTACTCCCAGAGCACTCCAATCAGGACTGGGTGTCATGCCCAACACCTCAAACATGGGCTACCATGGCTTATAAAACACACTTTGCTGCCTCTACATGCCTGTTATAAAACTGCTCTTTCCATGAGGGTGAGCAACTGTACAAACACTGGCTGAAAATTTGAAATCCAATAAACCTCTGGAAAATACTTTATATTATGAAGATGAAGTCAGATCTACTAGAAAGCACTATGAAAAATACAAATAGGTTTCACTGTGATTAATAATAAATGCTAGCACATCACTAGGTTCAACCAAATAAATGTCTCCAGGTTCTTCCAAGAGGCAGTTCTCTTCTCCATGGCAGCCAACTGTGTGTGCCACTGACCTCTCCCAAATCCTCTCCTCTGTGTACTCAACACTGAAAGACCCCAAGTCCCTTCACAGCAAAGAGGGCTGACGTATATCCTTGCCACGATGCTCTAATATTCTTAGCCTCTCTCAAAGAGCGATGGGGTGTTCAGAATTGCCACCTCAGAAGAGTTTAAAGCTCACCTATGCCAAACCTGCTTTTTCCATTGTGAAAGTCCCTATCCCTGTGGCATAATGTCACCTTTCAGGGCCCTTTTGGTCAACTGACTACAGTTAGCTTTGACCAGGTTACTTCAGAATCAAAACCCAAAGCGAAAGATGCAATTTGAATTCCTCTTGGTTTCCAGTGCTTCAGAAATGATGGGCATGCACATTGAAGTCTCCTGCTAGTTGTCTCTCTGAGCTCATTTATGACTATGTTAGATTCTGAGGACAGGAAATTATACATAAAACCTTTACTCACTTTCCCACATTCCAGGTAACGATGCAATTTCTCTCACACCTCGGCAGCTCTTCTGAGAGCACCTGTCAGTCCAGGATGATGGAGGGGCCATTCTGGGCCATTTGTCACCATAGCAGCTTTGGCTGGAGGGAAGCAAGCATCCCCTCAGACTTCCCCACCTCCCAGGCCTTCCTCACAGCCATTGCTTTTCTCCCTATCAACTCAGTTATCGAAACTGGCAAAACACCTTATGATTTTGTCTTCCAGATCTATCCCTGGGCCTTCTAACTGGAATGAGTTGCGCTAAATCAATTTTTGTATCATGAAAGGAGCACAAAGCGTCAACTTTTCCTCAAAGCCCAGCCACATCACCCCAGGATTGCCAGTTGTCCCAACACATTGCATGTGACATATTAAAGATTATATAGATCTGATTCTGCAGATATCCCACACCTATAATGACCACCTCCCAAAGCTGGCTTCCCACTCTGACATTTCTCTTCACCTAGTTCTGCAGGCTTGCGTATCTTGAAACAACAGAAGTCAGGCACCCATACACAACACCCCCACGTCCTACCTGGCAGATAATTCACAAACTTTAGACTCAAAATATCAATATTGGCATCAAACATTCTAGTTACCCCATCTTTTAAGAGAACAGATACCATAAAACACAGTGAAAGATATTCAATATATGATTATCTGCATGAACAAGGAGAAGAAAAAGAGGAAAGACTGAAGGTGTAGGAAATTAATCCATTAGTGAGCCAGGCACCCTGTCTGCATGAAGCCACCCCAGCCTCTTGTGTCCTACATCATGCTCCATCCAGTTCTGCCCTGCAGGAGGCCTGGAGGAACAAGGTACCCTCAGATTAGAAGGCACACTCAAGGATGATTGAAAACAGACACTTAGGAAGATTGGTTTTAGGCTCTGAAGGCTAATAGCAGCTACTTTAACTGCCCTCAGCTCCCTGGCAGCACGCCCCAATTTCATCTTCTTAAGTTATAACTAACGACACTTAAACTCCATCGTCTGGAAGCAGGGGAGCACAAGAGATCCCTGCCAGCCAATTAACTACAAGGAGAATGTTTAACCTCCTGTAATTCAAGATATTAAAATTAACAAGGAGTTGCTCACTTTTCACTTATCAAATTGACAGATATGTTTTAAATTGCAATAAAAGGCATCCATGCACAGCTGGTCAGAAATATGTACACGCTTTCAGAAGAATCATTTGACAATATCGATCAAAGCCTTTTAAAAATGTGCTAAACTTTGACATAAAGAGGAAACCTCAAGGATATTCATTATGACAATGATTATAATGGCAAAATAAAAATACTGGAATCAGCCTAAGGGCCACATCATAGGAAATTGGTTAAATAAACCAGAATGTGTCCATTTTTGAAAGATAGGCAGTCAAAATGATGATAATTTAGTGACACAGGGAAATGTTTATAATACAATGTTAAATGGGAAAAGCAATTTACAAAATAATTTGATTGCATCTTAAAAACATAACTATGTAAATGTGCATGTGTGTACAAAAATCCTGAAATAGATGTTTTAAAGGGTTAGTAGTGGTTACCTATGGGTTAATGGTGGTTTACAGGTGAATATTACCTTCTATATAGGATTTTTCTATATTTTCAGCATTTTCTGCCATAAATCTGCAATAGTTTATGATCGGAATTTTGTAAAAGACTATCGCTGTTAAATGTGCACCCACATGTCTAGTGTTCTTACCAGTCTTCGCTTTGAAGGGAAGGAAGGAAGGTGGGTACCTTGGGCTCAACCAGGACATTTTGACTGTGGTAGAGATGGAAACAATTCTGAATGAAGTGGGACTTCCCTCAAAACACAAGGCTGCTCCACCAACAGGCCACAGTTCTGCAGTGGGAGTGAGTGGTGCCTTCCATTTTCCCTCTCCTTGTCTCTATACGAACCCAGGAAATTCACCTGAAGCTGATGGTCTTGGAAGTGGGAAGACTTCTAGACATGCAGATATATGAGCTTAGCAACTCTCCAGTCATCCTGGAGAAGGTCAGCAAAGCCATGGAGACACTCAGCTTGGAGCCAGCTTTCTCTCTGGAAGTCTTTCCGGCAGCAGGACCAACAGGAGTCATAAAGAAACCATTCCAGGAAATGCACATATTCAACGAAGCAAGCGATGGCCCTTCAGAGAAATGAAATGACTGTGTTTAAATATGGCATTTCCTTCAGTGGAAATAGTGGGAGAGGGGATAGAAACCACGCGGCTCTTGATTTAACTTATTAAGCAGCCAGTTAGTAGTGAAAACACTTGGCAAAAATGGTATATGAAAAGTAACCAATAAGACTCAAGAACCATGGAACACTCACATGATATGAATCACAGCTCACAGCTACATAAAGTTTGCAAAGCACTGCAAAATGGGATGTCTTAGTGATTAACAACAGAATGTCAATATCTAAACTCAACTATTTGTTAAAACAAGACTGAACTAAAAACAAAAATATCTGCTCCTTGCTTAGTCAATTGTTTCCTGGTGCTGTGTATGAGGGTGGCATACGGGGATGTCAGAAACACAATCAAACCAATGGCCAGCCTAAGTAGCACCACAGGCCAATCTGGTGTTATTGGAGCACAGCTTTTCAGGGGAGATGGGCCCAAGCCTTCAGAGGGCCAAAACAGTGGAAAGAATGCACTCTTAAGGAAAGTGATCTGGAGACATCCCCAGTCTGAAAGGCTTTTTCCCCTGTAGGTACAGCCATGTCTCATACCACAAAATGAATGCCAGAAGGGATTCTCTTCCACACCCCTCTGTTTAGTAAAGAATGGGACTGGATAGGCCAAGTTATTTAGAGCTACCAGAGAGTGGAGCTCAGGTCTGCCGCAGACCTAGACAGGACAAAGACACCCAGCATGCTGCAGGCATCTCCCTCTAGGTGACTTGTAGATCTCACACTCTTCTCACCAGCAAGAAGTGGTGTGAGGCCCAGCCTACCTAAACGAGTCTTGAAAAATAACCCTCTGCACTATAGAGAAGATGTGACTAAAGATTTTAGTTAAAAAGGAAGGGTTTCACCCCTCACACACAGACACACGCACCCCATCCCAGGACCAAGAACAGAGAAGATTGAGTCTTTTCAGAGAGAAGAGCTGGAGGGTACCCCAGATGCCCAACCCCACTGACCAAACACATGGACCATGCTTCACCACCCAGCATGGCTATGGGGTTACAGAAGAGCTTCGCCGAGGTGATGATACACAGCCTAAGTCCCTACCTGAGTAAACTACAGCCTCAGTCTTGGGAGCTATGCCCTCAAGCTCTAAATTTGGTGAGTCCCTGAGGAGCCAAACCCTGGAATGGACACAGAAAGTCTAACTGGAAAGAAATGGGGAAACGAAGTTCTCTACCAGGTCTAGCTCAGCTACCCAGGTATCCCAGGGCCGGGAGACCCACTCGTGGCCCTAGGGCCCTGTTGTACAAAGAGCAAAGCTCCCAGAAGGGAAAACCTTCCTGAAGGAGAAATCACCAGGAATGCCCCCATCACCTGGTGCCACATATGCCTAAGAAGCATCCCCAGGCAGAGTGAAGACAACAGTCATTTAGCAAACACGTTCAGAAGGCCAGGTACCGGACACAAAGGTAGATTTGACTAACCCTCATGGCCTGGGGCCTGGGCAAGATGGCTGTTTCTGATCTCCCCTCCCCTCTGCTTCTGTCAGCGATGAGACTGTAGATTTCCAGCACAGACCCATGTACAAACACATGTGCACGCACGCACGCACACACACACAAACACACACACCCCCTAGCATCTAGGAAGGGAAATTCTACCTCTTGTTATAACCAAGTTACCCTGTTTTCTGACCTCAAAAAAAGAACAGCAGGTTTCCTTTGAAGGCTTCAAACCTTATTAGCCACAGTGGGAAATGATGCTTTAATGGGGCTGTGATGGTCTCAGCCTCAGGTGTCTGTGTACGCAGCCATATTACTTAGCAACACCATAGCCATTTAGGTTTAATTTCCTAGCTTGCCTGATAAGGAGGCTGCAAATGTAATTTATGATGTCGCAAGCTGGGCAAACACACTGGGCTATTAGATGAGTCACCGGGTGATCCGGGCCACTGTGCTGAGCTCTGCGGAAGAAGAGAAATGAACCCTGATCTGTGGGGCTGATACCACCTGGGCGGACACAGTTTTCTAAGTGCATGGAAGCTGTGCTGCCTTCCCTCGTCCTTTCTGGTTTGGTGCCATCATTTATTAAGAGAAGCTTCACTCACCTCTCAACCCTTGTTAGAATCATATTATGGCTTTCCGAAATTCACATTGCAAGAGTTGCAAATTCAAAGTCCTGTGAGACCAGAAGGACAGACGATAATAACGACAGCAATAACAGCGAACATTTTTCAACTGTTTGTTAGTAGACACTATTCTAGTTGCTTTACGTGTGTTATCTCTGTTAATTTTCCTAACAACCCCAGGAGACAGGCACTACCATTATTCCTATTTTCAAATGAGGAGGTGGGGTAGGGAGGGTAGCAGCAGCTGCAAGACAATAGGCTAGTTGCCATTCAGGGCCAATCAGCCATTACCTGGGGTGCCAGATCTTCCACTTTTCTATAGAAGCATAAAATCCAGGTTTTTATATAAAATGCCATGAATTTTAAAGATCTGCAACCAATTCAGTTATTTAATACTGTATGAATCAAATATGTGTGCCAGCCAGATTCGGCCCAGGGACCACCAGTTTGCAACCTCGTCCTCATTAGAACAGGCAAATTCACCAATAAATATGTTCTTACAGCCTCAGTGGTAGCTCCATTCTTACAGTGCTCAGGCTAACAGTCTTAGAGTCATCCTCGTTTCCTTCCTTTCTCTCACACTTCATATACCATCTGTCAACAGGTCCTGTTGGCTCTACTTTAAAATTTACCCATAATCCCTCCTCTTCTCACACCCCCACCATGTGCACCCTGGTTCAAGCCACCCTCATCTCTTACCTGGATATCAGGGGCCTCCTGCTATACCCAGCTTCCCCCTTACTTCATTCCCACTAGAATAGCCCAGCTTAAGTCAGATCCTGCCACTTCTCTGCTCAGCTCCCTCCAGTGGCTCCCATCTCACTCAGTCAAAGCCAATTCTAAACAGCCTCACCTCCCACCTCTCTCGCAGCCCTGCACAAGCAACACTGCTTCCTCCTTGCTGTTGCTCAAACACACCGATTGTGCTCCCACCTCAGGCCTGCCACTCGTGCTCCCAGGAGTCTCTCACCCCCTCAGCTCTAGCCCCTCTCTTTGCTCTGTTCAGTTGCCACCTAGTTAGAAAGATCTTTCTGAAACACTAAACAAAATTAGCAATCTCCCCATCACTCTCCTTCCCCTTGTTCTTATCACTCATCACTACAACATGTGATATATTTGTGTTCTCCACTAAAATGCACCCATTAGAGAAGTAGGAAATTTGTTTTCTTCTTGGCTCTATCCCTAGTGTCTAGAACCATGCCTGGTACACAGCGGAAATTCATTAAATGTTTGCTGAATGAATGAGCAAATGAAAGGTCCACACAATGCGCCCTTATGATAGACAGCTCCATTCTCCGATGGCTGCACATGCCTTGGCCTCCTCTTCACTGTGTATGCACGTGGGGAACAGGAGGCCTCCCCACCAGCTATTATCACCTCCACCACCTCAACTATGGCCACTCCTTAATAATACAAGCTCAGTAAGATGCCGAATTGATTTCTGGCTGAAAATGACAATGAGACAGTCATAGCTGTCATCCACCTGTTGTGTGGAATAGGAATTTGTGATTTGTGAGCATCTTGCCCTGGATGAAAGGAACAACAGCTTAGTCATGACGGAGATAAATTTTATAGTTTTCATGAGACATGGCAGGTTTTGCATGAGAGTAGAACATTTTTATCCTTAATTACAAGACTGGATAAGAGCACTTTATTCATTTATCTATAGATTTTGTTGGCCTTATTTTGTTTCCATATTTATTTGAAAATTCATATATACTGAGAAAATAGATAGGATTCAATCCTTAATATTCTTTTCACATAGGAACAGAGAAATACAGGCCGAATGATTCTAACTCCATCCAGATCCTCCAGAAAGTCTGGACAGAGCTGAAGTGAGTCTTCGCAGATTCCTCCATGGACCTACGCGAACCCTGGACATGGTCAGTCAGCCCTCCACAGAACCCAGATGCACCTCCTTCTAGGGCACAGATGATGTCCTGAATACTTGTCCTTTCCTGGCCATGAAACACTCCAGCTCAACAAGAAGGTAAGCCAGGGTGCCAAGATGACCCTCCCAAAGCTGAAGCTTACTCAGGAAGGAAGCATAGCCAAGAAGCCAAGAAAACATACAACTACATGGAAGGAGAAAGCTTCATCTAGCAGTTCTGACACTAAAGATGATAGAAAAGGATTTAGGAGGGTGTACAGAGGTATAACCCAGTTCTAAGCCATGGATGGGGGAAGCATGGACCATTTGTCATTTGCCAAGGAACCCAGCAAGTGACATGTTTATTTGATTACCTTTTCTATATCCCACAGAGTCTCACTCTCTCAACACCTTTTCATCACTATCTCAGAACTCTCAAGTCAATGCATTTTCTTGAATGTTTGTTGGAAAGGTCACACTTTGGACATATATGCCCCACACATCATCACTACCCTCTTTCTTACCCACAGCTAGTCTTCTGAGGATGTGACAGGATATTATTATGGGAGTGTCCACAGACTTGCCTCCTCTGCCAGCCTGCCAAAACCAAGCCTGCAATTGTCAGGAGATTTTCCCTCTGCCTCCCTCACCCAAAAGTGAAGGGTTCTTTCTTCTAGGGGAATACATGATGGGGAGGGAGAAAGAGGCAGTAGTAGGCACAGTTTGGATGTCCTGGGATGATTGGAGGTACAATGGAAATGGTAGAAGATGGAAAGAAGTTTTATCATTGTTTTGGAAGGGGCTCCTCTTGATAATTTTAAAGAAGGCAAGCATTGGACTTGAGCTTTTAAATTGCCTTTGGATCCTGGACAATGTTTCTTTTATCAAATCACCTTCTAACTGTGCCCAGGCTTTGAAAGGGTTACAGGTGGATTTCTATTCTCATTCTGGAATGTTTAAGAAAAAAGGTTTGTCATCTGCCCTGTCACTAGCCAAAGTGTGACCTGGGATAAGTCACTCTAGCTCCTCCAGTTTCTTCATCTATAAAATGAGTGACTTGGCAGGAATAAGCTCTGAGATTATTTTAGCTCTAAAACTTTATGACTTCTGAAAGTTCTATTCTAGGCAGTCCGGTGATGAGGGTGATAATCTAGCACTTACTGAACATTCATTAGGAGCAAAACTCTTTAAAAGCACCATCTCAAGAGGAAAAAATGACCTAAAGTTTTTATTCTGGGTTCTCAGAATCATATGAAAAGATGGAAGTCTCTAAGAGTGATGTTTGGCTCCTGGGACTGGGAATTAGATGCCTGAGCAAAGCACAAATATGATTATTCTTTCCCAAATTACAGTTCTACCATGAGTTCAAGCCCAGAGATCCCCTCATCTCACAGAACTTCTGGACAGCATAATACCCAGGGGGCTCAGAATGGCACCACAGTCTGCTAACTGTTTATTGTATGTTTTGATGCTGTTGGTCCAGGACCACTTAGGGGTTCTGCGTTCAAGAATCTGTTCTTTTCCAGAGTGACTAGTCTGGCTACTGACCCTTTGGTGTAGAAATGGGCATCCATCTGTAGCAGCAACTAGCCCTAGGCCCCTTCCACAGACAAACTTGGACAAGAATAAGGCAATTAGGAAACCAAAAGGTCTACTGTTTGGGATGCAGGGGTAGGTAAATCAAGGCGGTTGGGTTCACAGCCGCAAGTAGGAAGGTACAGATCAGACTCAGCTGGTATCCTCAAGTAACAATAGGGTCCTTTTCTATTTAATCTTAGAAACTTTTGAAAGTTTACAAAAGTATTCAGAATCACATAGTAAACCTTCATTACCCAGCTTCAATAATTAGCAACAGTTTGCTGATCTTGTTTCATCTATCCCAACCTCTTCCTCCTACCTGCACACACACCATCTCCAACAGAGAATTTAAAAGCAATCCCAGACCAAAAGTTATCTCACCTGAAAATGCTTTAGTAGGCACCTTGCTTCATCTTTAACCCACTCCCTATCCCCACACATTGAGTTTCTCTGCATTCTTTCCATCCTCTTTCCCATATCCTGCCTCGAGCCACCCCTAAAATAAGTTCTGGACTCCTTTTACTTCCTTCTCCTTCAGGCCCTGCCCCTTCTCCCTAGGGACTGATTCTTTTCTTTAACATATAAACTTGGCACTCTCCTACCTGGGAAAAGAATTCCCTCAGCCCCTCAGCCACTCTAGATATGGCCTCCTTTGTCTCACTTGCCCTTTATCGACACCTCCTTCAAAGTGAACTTGAAACTAGCATTTCCTACACCTTCTCTTTCCATTCACTCCGTAAACAGCTTTGGCACTACCAGGTAAATGATATTCACATTGCCAAATCCAGCAGGCACCTCGCCAGCATTGTTCTGCCTCAACCCCCTATGCTGTCCATTCTCCAACTCTGATTACAACCTACACTTTCCTGCCTGAAGTCCTTCTACCAGCTTTCCACAGCTTCAGGATTAGTTCCTGGGCAGGGCATAGGTAGGGTCTTCGATGATCTGGTCCCTGTCTACCTCTTCAACCCTTTTTTTCTATACCCCCCTCTCCATTGTTCCATATATATTAGAGCTCTTTATCCAGTATGCTTCAAATATTTATCCTCTCGAGACTTCAGGGCAGTGTGGTCTCACTCATCTTTATGTTTCAACACATAACACAGACTGAAGGAAACAAAGCCATGAAGATCTGTGTCTCGAATAATGACACTTACTAGTGACAATGATACCTACCAGTGCTGTCTTCCAGGCAGTCTTCTCAGCGCAGGCAGGACCTCACTCCCAGGACTCACCTGGTCTCGTCACCCGTGAGTAGAGCTAGGGCCTGTAATCCATGAAGCCCCCTTTATGTCCAACCCCTCAGAAGCTGCTGAAGCCAAGTTGCCCCAAACCAGCTCTCTGGAACAAAGAGAACCCCAGTCTCTACCTCTATGTCTCCCTTATTATTTCTCTCTGGTAATGAAATTTCCAACTTGCTGAAATATAGCTCCATTCACAGGGATGTTTCTATAATTAGATGGTAAAAATAAATGAGAATGGGGAGGAAGATTCCTACAGCATTTAACTCTTTAGAGCCTACTGAGGACTTTAAAGCCCTCTACAAGATTGTTTCCAGAGCTGTGAATACTGGGGAACTGATGCTCATGCACTCCATGTAGATTCCTCTTTGCGACTCAGATGGCTGCAGCTCTTCTGCTTATGCAGGGGAGGGGCCCCCAAAATGTGTTATATCTAGAGCAGGGGTTCACAGACTATGGTCTGCTGGCCAAATCCTTCCCGCTACCTGCTTTTGTAAGGCCCACAAGCTAAGAATGGTTTTTACATTTTTTAATGATTGAAAAAAAATCAAAAGAGTATTTTGTGACACATAAAAGTTATGTGAGATTCAAACTTCAGTGTCCATAAATAAATTTGCACTGCACTGGATCACAGCTACACTTTTTCACTTATGTATCATCTACGACAGCTTTCATGCTACCACGGCAGAGTTGAGCACACTTGAACCTTGAACAACATAGGTTTGAATTGTGCAGGTCCACTCATATGTGGACTTTCAAAAAATAAATATAGTCAGCTCTCTGTATCCCTGGGTTTCACATCCACAGATTCAATTAACTATGGATCAAAACAGTATTTTCATTCTGCAGTGAGAGTCCACATATGCAGAGTGTTGACTATATGCATTGTCTTATGCCATTTAATATTAGGGACTTGAACATCTGTGGATTTTGGTATAGGAAGGGGAGTCCTAGAAACAATCCCCCACAGATACTGACAGACAACTATAGTTAAGTTTTTGGGGCATCAAAAATTATACACAAATTTCGAGAGGGAAAAAATGGCATAGATGATAGAGGCTCTGTTCGTCCTTCTGGCAACCAAGTCAAAGTCAAACAAGGAGCAGCAGCAAGGAAAAATTGCCTGGGATCTAGGGGAACAAGCCATACAACTAGGAAGAAATACGAAGAATCACCCTGCAATGGCAGAAGGTAGGATGGGCGAAGACACGGGGCTGCCAGTCTCAAGCAGCTGAGTGAGACAGAAGTTGCGGCAGCAGCAGTGGCAGAAGCCTCTTAAAGGGGCTGCGACCACAAGAGGATTTTCACGGTGACGGACCTGTTTGCTCTGAGCACCAGTGCCGTTGGGCTATGCACAGGGGGCACCAAGGACTTACAGGAAGGCATTGTCGGAGTCAGGGCCGAGGTGAGACTCACTCTGTACAGAAGTGTCAGTGGTATCCATTATTCCCTGTTGAGCCCTCCCTCCTCCGAGTGCGTGGACACAGCGCTGCCAATAGCTGTGACATCATCAAACTGGATAACAGAGGTCACCCCACCTAGAGGATTCCCTGAAACCCCTCCTTCCCCAACTCACAGCCCCACCCAAGCCACATCCAGGTGTATCCTCAGTGAATCAGGTACTCCTTACTGAGCAGCGCCTAGAATTACACTGGAGGCAGCTGGTCTCAATTCCTGGTGTGGCCTTTTGAGGCAACTATAAGCACAGCATCTGTGGATAGCTTTCTGAATCTTAATAGGTGGCCCAGGAGGGGCAGAGGCTTGGGCTAAATTTGGCCTGCAGCTGAACCCCTCTCAGGACTGTGCCACTGGACACTTACTTCACAAATCCACACTAATAAGACTGGGAGACTTAGGAGCTTTGCTTAGTAGATAGAAACAGACACATAAAGGCAGTCAAAATGGGAAGACAGAGAAGCAGAAACCATATGAGAGAATAGAACAGAGATCCAGAAAAAGTGGAGTCAAGTCATCTAACAGATGCAGAGTTCAAAACACTGGTTATAAAGATGCTCAATGATCTTTTGGGAAGTGTAGATAAATTCATTGAGAACTTCAACAAAAAGCTAAAAAACATAAAAATGGAACTGGAAATTATAAAAAGGAACCAGTCTGAAATGAAGAACACATTATCTGAGATGAGAAGTATATTAAATGGAATAAACAAAGTAAATAAAGAAAAGGATCAAATGACCTGTCTAGAGGATGGGAAAGCCAAGAATACTCAATCATAATGGCAAAAAAAAAAAGGTGCCAAGACTATAAAAATAATTTAAGGAGGATATGGGACACTATCAAAGGTCAAAATATCCATCTGATCAGCATACCTGAAAAAAAAACAAGATAATGAACAGTTGTTTAAAGAAATAATGATGGAAAACTTCCCTAACCTGGTGAAGGAAATGGACATAAAACCCCAGGAAGCTCAGAGAATCCCAAAAAAACAAGGATCCAAAGAGGCCCACACCAAGACACAGCATAATTAAAATGCCAAAGGTTAAATACAAAGGAAGAATATTAAAAGCAGCAAGAGAAAACCAAATAGTTACCTACAAAGGAACACCCATAAGACTTGCAGGCGATTTCTCAAAAGAAACTATGCAGGACAGAAGGGCTTGGCACAAAAATATTCGATGTGATAAAGACCCAGGATCTGCAACCAAGAATACTTTATCTAGCAAAGTTATCATTTAAAGTTGAAGGACAGATAAAGAGCTTCTCAGACAAAAATAAGCTAAAGGAATTTATCACCACCAAGCCAGTATTACAGGAAATGTTGGAGGGACTTCTTTAAGAAGAAAAAACATGTATCAAAAACAGAAATAAAGAATGGTAATAACCACATTCCTATCAATAAGTACCTCAAATGGAAAAGAATTAAATGCTCCAACTAAAAGATAGAGTGGATGAATAGATAGAAAAACAAGACCCCTACATGTTGCCTACATGAGACTCACTTCAGATTAAAATACACACACAGACTAAAAGGAAGGGAATGGGAAAAGATATTGCTTTGATGGACTTAGAAGGTATTTAAGTCAGACAGAGAAAGATAAACACTATATCATTTCACTTATATGCGGAATCTAAGGAATAAAAAGAACAAACTAATCAAAAACAGACTCAAAATATAGTGGACAATTTGGCGACAGACAGAGGAGAGGGAGGTTGGGAGGCTGGGAGAATGGGGTGAAGGGTTAAAGAAGTACAAATTAGTAGTTGATAGTTGGTCACGGGGATGGGGAGCACAACATAGGGTATGCAGTTAGCATTAATATGTTGGCTAGGCAGAGGGTTAGGAGAGGGAGGGAGCGATTGGGGGGATCATTTTATGAACTATATAGATGTCTAACCAAAGTACTGTATACTTGAAACTAATTAAAATTTTAAAAATTATACACATATTTTCAACTGTGCAGGGTTTGCATCCCTGATCCCTGTATTGCTCAAGGGTCAACTGTAGCTGCAGTAACAAGCCTAAAATATTGACTATTAACCCTGTGCAGGAAAAGTTTGCCAACCTCTGATCTAGAACATTAAAAGGCCTATGAATTACAGAGAAATAAAGATGCAAAAAATTCAGGCCAAATAAGGTTAAATGCAAACAATGATTCTTTTATTTCATCCAAGAATTCACACACTTCACTTTTATCATTTTTCCCCCTGAACACTATTTCAGTTGTAAAATTAAAGGATATTTCAAATAATTATTACAGACACCATAGTTACCCTTATTTTCTTGACTCCATATATGTAGATAAAAATATAGCTATATCTTTAACTATTAACAAAGTAATTAATTTTTGAAAAAGTTAAATAGTAACAGAAGGCTCATTATTTAAGCAAGACTTTTCTTCTATCACCCCACTTAAGAAGACAACTCCTTAAAAGTCATTTAGCTGTTTCTCCTTGTAGTTACTTGTGCTTCATTGTTCTTTCTTGATTGATCAATTTAGATGTTACCTAAACTGTGTCCTGACAGATAAGGATTTAACTCATACTCTCTCCTCCCAAGATAGAGGTTATCTCACAATTTTTAGTTAACTCAGTAATCGGTACTGACATGACTATGTAAATATTTGTCACACAGCGATAAGTAGTGTTCCATGGTTCTATTTCTAACTTATACTTCAATTTGTTTTATTCCACATATTTTAAAGCTAAGAAGGGGAACTCTATGTCCCAAAACTATCAGAAGTTCTAGGTCTCCGATAATGATCTTCCACAAACTCAGTACACTGCAAATTATCAGAGCAATTACATATCTATAAAACACATTATGAAACACAGATGTTGCTTTAAAAATAAAGACTGTTCAGAATTACAGGAACTCAGGTCTGAATTTCCCTTCTGAATTCTAATAACTCATGTGGCTTTTACATAAGGTAGAGTTTGGGTCTTTGGCTTTCAATTCTAAGAAAAAAGAGTAAGAGGAAAAGGGTTAGGACAGTTCTGTATCCCTCACTTCATCTGCTTATGGAAATCTTTATTAAATAACAAATTCCCCCAGACCTTCCCATTCCAATCTCTAATGTTTAGGAGAATCAAGAATGCCATAATTCCCAGTCCACATGTGCCTCTTAGTATGAGATGCTAACTAACTCCTTAAAGGGTTCTCAATAAGAACCAATCGAGTGTCCTGCCTAACCTCAGAACTTTGTTCAGTGTGAGCCCAAGAGATAAACGTGAACAGTGGATCTGAATTTGATCTACCTCTGGGTAGAAGGACTCCAAAATCACAACTCAAATTACATGTGATCATTTCACACATTTCAGGTTTAGAGCTGACTTATAAACAAGAGCTTTCTTATTACAGGCAATGCTGCAATGAATTACCTTGTAGACAAATGTCACTTTTACACATATACAAATACATATAGAGGATAAATATACAAAAGTAGAATTGTTGGGGCAAAAGAAATATACATTTATCAGTGTTTTAAATGAAAAAAATATATAGAGTCTTTCAGAATCTGATCTTTACTTGTACATCATCAATGATCCCCCCAATTGCTCCCTCCCTCTCCTGACCCTCCACCTAGCCAACATATTAATGCATGGTTACATGGCTAAATTAAATTGCATCTTCTCTTCATCATATGTGTTAACTTTCCAGGATAGTTGGGGAATGATTTATCGTAGGTTGCATTTCTGACCCAATAAACTTCCAATGCTATATTTGTCTAAGGACAGTTTCTTCTAATTCCACCTGTCATCTATCAATCACTCTCTGCCCACAATCCTGCCTATATCCCCTCTATTCCAAGTTTATCTCCCCTATAGTGTTGTTTATATCTCCTCAATTTCAAGTTCAGCAAAGTTCTGCAGAAATGATAGCTTGTAAGAAAAGGTAGGTCTCCACTGATTTACTGTAGATCAGTAAGAATTCTGAGCCCACAAAATGAGCCAGCATGCCATGATGATTTGGATTACCTAACTAGAAACTAGCAGAAAGAATGTCCTCATTCCTTCAGAGAGGAAAACTGAGAGGGCCCCTCTTCCCAGAAATTACCTCCTCTTGAAGAAAATAATTTTTCATTAAATTGAACTTAGAAAAGGTACGTATCCTTTAATTTTGATAAAATTCCTTTTAGAAATAATTTTAGCAAGTTTTCCAGTCTGCTCTTAACCAGAAAACCCCATTAAGCAAAATACGATTGCCTCAAACTCACGAGCAGTGCTTCTATAAAGTTAGTACCAGCTTTGTTAAAGATAGAAGTCTGTATGCTTATTGCATTTGGTAGCTTCGGCAATTTGATTTTTGCTGAAAATAATGTTTTGATGTATTGAACAACCAGAAAAATGAAAGAAATGTCTGCCCTATATCTTCTGAGTATTTGCAATACTCTTTAGACCAGTTTGATAATAAATGTATTAAAAGAATTTAACCTACATGGTGTGTGATTTTGATAAGGCAATACAATGTATCCTTGTGGTATTGGAACTATTTAATATCTTGACTGTGGTGGTGAATACACCAACCCACACAGGTAATAAAATTGTATAAAATAATACATAGGCACACAATACACAAGTACAAGTAAAATGAGGAACTCTGAATAAGATTAGTGAATTGTATCAATGTCAATATCCTGGTTGTGGTATTATATGACAGTTTTGCTAAACTGAGCACTGGGGAAACCCCAGCAAAGTTTACAAGGGATCTCTAGGTAGTGTTTCTTACAACTGCATGTAAGTCCTCAATAAAATTTTGGGTTTTTTTTTTTTTAATTTAAGTGTAGATGTACCAAGATAAATGAAGTGAAAATGTACTCCTAGATAAAAGAAGAAATTAATTTGTGTGCTAAAAAATGTTTAGCTACAAGATGGTTACATATAAAAGGATATCTATACATCGCAGGGGGTGGGGAGGAGTGAATGGCTCATCTGAAGCCACCCATTCTTATTACTTAAGGAAGGGGAAGAAAGAAAGACTGGGATGACTCTTTTATCCCAGTAATCCATATCTAGAACCCTATCCTTGGGAAACAGATGTAAACATTATTATTATTATAAACATTATTTATAATAATAAAATTTTTATAAACATTATTTATAATAATAAAAAACTGGAAACACCCAAAATGTTCATCATTATGAAAATAATCAAAATGGTATGACAGTTCTACCATGAAATGTCATGTAACCATTTAAACAAAGCTACAAGATCTACCAATATAAGATACCAAGATAAGAGGGGGAAAGGCTGTGTGTACTTTACAGTATCCAAAGTGTTATAGATAGTTACAGGGGGAGAAGGAGGAGGCAAAGTATATATTAAAGTGTTAGTAATGAACTCTAGAAAGAAATTTGAGACAATCTGGGAAAAGTTTAATGCAAAATTGGTATTATTAAAAAAATGGGTATTATATTAAGAAATCATTGTAGATTTTTGTTGGGTGTAATGTGTGTGTGTTTCCTTACCTTTTATTTATTAGTGTCACACACTCAAGTAATAACAGATAAAATTATATAACATCTGGATGGATTTGCTTTAAATATTACTACAGATTTGCTTTAAATACGCTTCTGTAGTATCTGTTTTATTTTTACTTCTTTTTAAATTGTGCAAATAACAAATAAGTAAAATAAAATAAAGGTTAACAGTAGTTATCTATGGGCTATGTAATTATGGGTACCTAGTCTTTTTCTCACCTTACTATATTTTCTGTTTTCTATAATGAACAACTATAAAAATCAGGGGCGGGGGAAGTAGGATATGTTTTAAAAAGTCAGACCAGAGAACTAAGTTATTGCAGCACTGATTATATTAATCTGGAGACAGTCTCTTTTAAGAGGCAATTTACCTTTAGACTTATCAAATGACAGGTTGCAGATGCCCTGAACAGTAAATGATAGAACTGATTGCACTCAGTGTGATCCGTGTAACTGTTCTCTTGCCAAAATTGCCTGGGCTTGGGCCCAGTGGCTTCCTGATGGGTTCCGCAGGTCTGAGTGGTTGTATCTCAGGCTAGTGGTTCTCAGCTGAGGAAGCCCTCCAAAATAACCATGGGCAATTTTTTTTTTCAAAATATAATTACAAATATTGAATAAGTCTTCATAAGGTGCAGGTACATGCATTGTCTAAAAGTTCTCCAGGTGATTCTGATGGGCATACATGGTCAAGAATCCCTGATTTAAATAAGCACACAGATATAATTATATATAATATGTAAATAATATTGTTTATATATGAATTTGCTTGTATAAGTCTTAAATATTTTTGGAAGTATATATAAGAAGGTGGTAGAAAACAATGCCTTTGTGGAGGGGAACTGGGTGGCTGGGGACAAAGACTTTTCACTGCACATCCTTTCATGCTTTTTACATTTTATGCAAGTGAATCCATTACCTATTTTTTTAAAAAAAAAAGCGAAAAGAGAAAGAAAACCAAATTTACAAGAGACTTTTTTAGACACTTAGCTCTCAAGAAGCACTTTTCTTTTACTAAGGTGGTCAAAGTTCTACGAAGGGGACACATTTTTTGGCAGAAGTTTCACTAAAAAATTTTCCAAGAAAGTATTTAAGGTTGACTTAAAGGGAACACTAAACATAATAATCACAAAGGATCTTACATTCTGATAGTTACAGAAACCACTCACCACTTTAGAGCCACACATTCTTCCATTAAGGAGTACATACAGCCAGCCAGGATGGAGGAGAGAAGCATTTTCATTTTGCAATTACCGTAAAGCATTTCATAAAATATCCCCGATGATAGCAGTTGCCTGGCATACTCAAGAGCAGAGCTGGAGGTAAGCTTTTCCTTCATATCCTTTTGTGAGTACTGAATTTTTTCTAAGTACATGTATTAACAATTAAAAAAAAATTTTTTTTTTGTAATGTGAGCATTTAATACCATGTGACCAGATGGAATTACAATTGGCCAATTCACACTCCTATCTTAAAGTTACTCCCAGCAGCACTTTAAAGTTCAAAGGGCAAAGTTGATTGCGTACATCTTTCAAAATCTGATTCCAATGCAAAAGAGCAGGGGCTCAGAGTTACAGAGGTGAACTGGAAAAGATTAACCAGGTTCATCGGTGAGCTAGAAGTGATCTAAAGACCTGGGACCATTGGTTAACAGAAAGATCAACAGATGGAGAGTCAAAACAGGAATCCCCATTCTTAACCCAGTAGTGATGCAAGTTATTTAATCCTCCCTTGGCCCAACTTGCTCAATGATAAAATGGAAATGTTCTTTACCTAGGAAAGCTATTGAGAAAATAATACTTGTGGAAAGTACTATTAAAAGTTTAATATAACTCATAAAAAAAGTAGCGCCTTATAACAACTTTACCAGATTGGAGAACAAACATGTACACACATACATGTATACACACACATACACACACACACACACACACACACACACACACACATCCAACATTAAATCTGGAAGATTTCTCTTCCATCCCCCAAAAACTAAAAATGCAGGAAACAGAAATTATCAATTCTCAGGACTTAGGGTTTAATCTTGATGTTAATCTTTTTTACAGTATTCTAGTTAAAAAGGCCATGGGAACTCATTGTTGACCTATCTATACTTCAAGTGCATATGACACTTTATTTTATAATTATTTTTTAAATATTAAATTTCTACGGAAATTCTGTTGACAAAATAAGCATTGACATACAAAGTCATTCTCCTCCTGCCCCTTCATTATGAGGTGGTTTTGACAACTGCTAAGCAAGAGAAGCTTAGTTAAGATTTGGATAGAGTGCAGGTCCACATGTTCCTTGCTCACAGACGAATCAGCTTTCAGAGCTACACAGAAATAAGAAGTGAGAAATTTTGCTCTGAGATTAGTTGTCCTTGGTTAAAAGTACTTTCCAAATGACCAACAGGAAATAATTCTGTGGCCCATACTGGTCATTTTAAACTGATTTTTATTTATAAGCTTTTCTGTTTCCTACTCAGTTTGTTCCTACATTTTACACATGAAATGGCTCTGCAAAAAGAAAATTCTCTGTAAAGAGATTCACTGATCAAGATGGAATAGAACTGTAAAAACTAGTCTCGTAACCCCACTAAAAGACAAATTAGAAAAAATATCTCATTTGTCTATTTGTTCAGCACATTTTTAAACATAAAACAATCCAGAAAAAGGAGCGAGGAGAAGAAACATCCTAAAATCAGGAGAAAATTAACAAAGCCTAAGTGCGACAACCTCAGAGCATGTTTTTGTACACACCTAGGCCTTTTGTCACAGAACTCCCTCAACACAGCCTTTTCAATGCTGACCAGTAGTCAAACCACGTCTCTGGGCAGCACAGTAATTTCCAGAAGTTAAAGGATTTCTCAAAAGATTGGAGTTGTGGACACATCGCACAAACCGAACAGGAAAATGTAGAAATAAGAGGAAATATGGAGGGACGTGTCAGGGCTGGTGTAATGTATGTGCCAGGAGTTCTCCCAACAGGACTTGTAAACAAGTCATTACTACACCATTAGAGAAAGAATAAAAGACACTTCTTAAGACTTGGTGTGTCACTTCTCTCCCCACCCCAGGTCAGCCAGAGTCTGGTATTCTTACTCAGAGGGCTATGGAAATGGAGCTGAAGAAGTCAGATACTCAAGCACTTTTACCATCCAACCAAAACCTTGGAATTCCCCAGGGATAGGCCCTCAAATTGATGTCACATCTGTGTGAGTCACTATTTCTAGTCCTATAATAAGCCTTATACTTTAACCAAAATCTTGGCAGCCAAGAAACCCACCGTACTGAACCCAAGGAAGCCATGTGACAGCCATTTTAAAACTGAAGCTTGTGCAGAAAGGACAAATCACCCCCTCCTCCCCTGCCCCACCCCCCGCCAAAAAAAGGAATGAACTCTGTTGGTACCTGCATGGGTGACTCAGAGTTACAAAACAAAGAAGAGCTGTGTCAAAGTTAAAGGCACAACAGTACCAAGCCAACCTGGGCTGCCTCCGGAGTAGGAGTTCAAGGACATGGAGAAGTGTTGCAACAGAGAATAAACCTTTTTCTTCTGCTTGGCTGAAGTTTCACTTCATTCAGACATCCACAGACATTCTGGTAGTTGGCATTTCTTGGGGTAAACATAAGACTTCTCCAAAAGCAAATGACCAAATAAATTTTAAAGAAAAGTTGGGAGAGAGGAAACAAGAAGTGACTCCAAAGCTTTAAAGAGACTTAAACATATCAACCAATGAACAATTCGAAGAGGAAATTAAGAAAATAATTTCATTTGCAATAGCATCAAAAAGAATAGAATTGGTGATGAATAGGTGAAGCACAGAGGACTTTGAGGGCAGGAAAACTACTCTGTATGACACTATAATGGGGGATGCATCTCATTATACATTTATCCAAACCCATAGAATGTACAACACGAAGAATGAAACCTAATATAAACTATGGACTTTGGCTGACAGTGACATGTCACTGTAGGTTCATCAATTGTAACAGATGTTCCACTCTGGTAGGGATATTGGTAACAAGGGAGGCGGTGCATAAGTGGGAGCAGGAGGTATATGAGAAATCACTGTAACTTCCATTTTTAAAAAAAAGAATAAAATACTTAGGAAGAAACTTACTCAGGGAGGTGAAAGACTTGTATACCAAAAACATTGGTAAAAGGAATTAAAGACACAAATAAATAGAAAGATAGCCATGTTCATGAATTGGAAGACTAAGTATTATTTAAATGTCCATACTAACCAAAGCAATTTACACATTCAATGTAATCTCTACCAAAATCCTAAAGGCACTGTCTGCAGAAACATAAAAATAAATAAATGTATAAATAAATAAATAATCCTAAAATTCATACACAGTTTCAGAGGACCCTGAATAGCTAAAACAATCTTGAGAAAGAAAAGCACTTTGTGATTTCAAAACATATTACAAAGCTACAGTAATCAAAAAAGGATATTACTGGCATAAAGACAGATATATAGACCAATGGAACAGATGGCCCAGAAACAGATCCTCATGTATACAATCAAGTGATCACTGACAAAGGTGCCAAGGTGACACAATGGGGAAAGGATAGTCTCTTCAACAAATGGTGTTAGAAAAACTGTATATACACATGCAAGAGGATGATGCTGGACCCTTACCTTACACCATATACTAAAATTAACTCAACATAGATTAAAAACCTAAATGTGAAAACCGAAACTATAAAACTCCTAGAAGAAAACACAGGGGAAGTGGGCTGGGTAAAAAAAGTGAAGGAATAAAAAGTACAAAGTAGTAGCTACAGAACAGCCATGGGGATGTAGAGTACAGCAGAGGGTATATAATCAATATTATCGCAATATTATCGTAATGGCTGTGTGTGGTGCCAGATGATGGGTGCTAGAATCAACAGGAGGATGACTTCACAGATTATATAAATGTCTTTTTTAAATTTAAAATTTTTAAAAATAAGTATTAAAAAAAATAAAACATAGGGGAAATCTTCATGATATTGGAATGGACAATGATTTCCTGTATATGACAGTAAAAATACAGGCAACAAAAGTAAAAATAGACAAATGGGATTACATAAAATTTTAAAACTTCTGTGTAGCCAAGGAAACAATCAACAGATTGAAAAGGCAACCTATGAAATAGGAGAAAATATTTGCAAACCATTTATCTGATAAGGGATTAACATGTAAAGAACACTTACAACTTAAAAACAACAACAAATAACCTGATATTAAAATGAGCAAAGAACTTGAACAGACATTTCTCTAAAGAAAATATACAAATGTTCAATATGCATATGAGAAGATGTTCAAGATTACTAATCATCAGAGAAATGAAAATTAAAACCACAATGATTTATCACCTCATACCTGTCAGAATGGCTATCATCAATAAATCAAAGAACAAGTGTTGGTGAGGATGCAGAGAAAAGGGAACCCTTATACACTGTTAGTGGAATTACAAATTGGTACAGTACTATGGAAAACAGTCTGGAGGTTCCTCAAAAAATTAAAAATAGATATACTTTTTGACCCACAATTGCACTTCTGGGTATTTATACAAAGAAAACCAAAACACTAATTTGTAAAGATCTATGCACCCCTTTGTTCATGGCAGCGCAATCTACAATAGCCAAGATATGAAAGTAACCTAAATGCCCATCAACAAATGATTGGATAAAGAAGTTACGGTATATGGAATATTATTCAGTCATTAAAAAAATAAAATCCTACTGTTCCCAACATTATGGATGGACCTAGAGGTTATTATGCTAAGTGAAATAAATCAGAGAATGATAAATACCATATGATTTCACTTATATGTGGAATCGAAGGAACAAGAACAAATTAATTGAAAACAGACTCACGAATATGAAGGACAATCTGGTGACGACCAGAGGGGAGGGAGGTTGTGGGGCTAGGAGAATGGAGTGAAGGGTTAAAGAAGTACAAATTAGTAGTTGATAGATGGTCATGGGAATGGGGAGCATGGCATAGGGGATGCAGTTAGCATTAATGTAATGGCTAGGTGGAGAGCCAGAAGAGAGAAAGAGCAATCAGGGGGATTGTTTTATAAACTATATTAATGTCTAACCAATGCACTATATTCTTGAAACTAATAATAAAACTTTTTTTAAAACACAATGAGATATTACCTTATACCCATCAGAATATCACTATCAAACATCTGGAAAATAAGTGTGGTCAAAAATATGGAGAAATTGGAACCCTTGTGTACTATTGGTGGGAATGTAAAATAGAAGTTCCTCACAACATTTTAACAAAGAATTACCATATGATTCAGCAATCCCATTTCTGCAGATATAGCCTAAAGACTTGAAAACAGGATCTTGAGGAGATATTTGCACACCCATGTTCATTGCATTATTATTCACAAGAGCCAAAATGTGGAATGGAAGCAATCTAAATGTCCATCGATGAATGAATAGATCAAGAAAATGTAGTATTTACAAACACCGGAATATTATTCGACCTTCAAAAAGAAGGAAATCGTGTTACATGCTACGACATGGATGAATCTTGAGGACATTATGCTAAGTGAAATAAGGCAGTCACAAAACGACAAATACTGCATGATTCTACCTATATGAGATCTAAAGTACTCAAACTATTAGAAACAGAAAGCAGAATGGTCACACCCTGGGCTAGAGGAGAGAACAAAGGGGCATGCTTCGATGGGTATAGGGTTTCAGTGTTTTAAGTTCCAGAGATCTGTTGCACAATGTACATATAGTTACTGCTGTACTGTACACTTTAAAATGGGTAAGATAGTAAATTTTACGTTATGAGTTCTTTCTACAATAAAAAAAAAAAAAAAACAGATCAACTAATTACAATGTATGAACCTCATCTGTGCCTTGATTCAAATAAACTGAGAAAAGTATGCAACAATAAGGAAAAATGCTGACTGAATGTTTGCATAAAAGTACTGATATTTTGCGAGAGAATGGATAGTATTTTTTACATGATTCCTCTTCTTTTAGGCAATCTGAAATATTTATGGATGAAATATATGCTTTGAAATAATCCAGCGTGGGCAGGAGGTATGGAGGAATCAAGATACCATGAGTTGAGACTTGTCGAAGCTGGGCGATAGGTACATGGAGGTTCCGGTACTCATGTGCTGTCCACTGTTGTACATGTTTATTTTTTCCATAATAAAGACTAAAATAAACATAAAGCCAGTGCCTCTGGGAGGTTTGGGGCTGTAAGGTATTTACACTTCACCTTGAATTCATCTACTGAGACTCCCTCCTCCCCACCTTCACCACCCAGGCTCATCACGGTGAATCTAGCTGTTCTGTATTGACAGACAGCCATCTCTGAAAACTTTGGTGTCTGAAACTGCTCTCCTACTAAGTGACAAAATAAGGAACTCAGCGAATCAATCTTTACTGAAAAAACTCAGGAGCAGCAACCTGGTCTTAGTTGAGCAGCTCATTGTTTTACTGACACCTGTGAACTGTGGTTTTAGGAAAGCTTTCTTTCAGTAAGCAATCCTAGTTTGGGTGATGAGAGTCGCTTCCCAACAGTGCCCCAGCACCCAGACATGCTGACAACTAGTGAGGGCAGGGACCTCTGCCTAGGCAGCGCAGGGACCTGGGAGAAGACCACCTAGAAGGAGGGTATGATGAGGTCCCCAGGCATGGACAGAAAAGAAGCAGCAAAATCTTTGCACCTTCTTGGAAGTTTCGCCCAGGGTGGGCTCTTCTCTAAAAGAGGGAGGGAAACTTTTCTCCACTCCCTGCACTCCTGGCTCCCTGCCCTGGCCCTTCCTGTCTCAGCTGCTCCCACACAGAAAGCAGTGCCAGTTCTCAGAAGGATACAGTTCCTCAAACTTAGGCTTGGGAAAACAGGAATGTGGGGACCTCACAGATTCCTCACTCTTATCCCGGATCTCCCCTTCCCATTGCCTCAGGAGGGTGAGGACAGTAATACCCAAACCAAATACCAAAAGAAAAAAAGAGAGCCTGGGGTTAATTCGTCCTGCCCCTAGGATTTATATTCTAATAGATTGATGGCTAAAAGAAACCCTTATTGAGGGTGTTTTTGCTAAAACAGAATACAATGAAAATAGTCAAGTTAATTGCTATGTCTATACTAGTTCAAAAAGAAACTGCTTTCACAAGAACAAAGTTATAACATTTTAATAATTTAAATAGTTCAGGAACATACACACACATACATAAAATTCAAACAATTGAATGAACAGTGTATTTAAACACATCAAATTCTTAAAAATTCCCAAAATGGACTCAAGGCCATGGATATGCAAAAGTAATTTTGAAGTACTTCAGACCAGGGTAAAACAGACAAGATAATTACTTTACATTTACCAATAATATGACAGCCTGCAGATACATTAGACCTTTACAAGAACATTTCTATGAAATGTTAAAGCAAAAATTCATTTGAAAAGGAATACAATTAATCTCAGAAAGATAAATTTATAGCTAACAATTTCTTTGGTCCTCCAAGACATATCTGTTTTTACTTTAAAATACCAAACATGAGTTGAGGGCTTAATTCTACCCCTAAATGTCTAAATATTAAGCAGGATTATGTTTATGTTAGCTTCAGTTTTTAAAGGAACTCAAAAGCAACCACAATTGTACTTTAGAAACTCCACATATAGAAAAATATAGGAAATAGAAGTAGGGAAGAATTTTTTAAAAAATATTGCCCCATCATAAGCCAAACAGCAACAGGGCAACAGAGATGGGACTGCCAAAGTTAAAGGAAGCATTGTAGTTAATTCTTCTTAAGGTACTGAGATACATTTGAAAAGTACTATGTCAGCCAAATAAAATTCTCCATGGAATCACTAATTGTGTTTGTGTTTTTGCAGGAGAGTTGGGTTTTTTGTTTGTTTGTTTTAATTGGGCCTACGTTGCCCTGGTAGAGGAAATTTTAAGATAATCATTAATAAGGCAATGGCTTCCTGGACTAAAAGACCTAGATCACTTGAACAGTTACACTGAAGACAAGACCCACGTGGACCACCAAGGAAACCAGTATGGGAGCTTTGGGCATTTTCCAGTAATTCCAGAAAATTACAGTGTATCTTCACAAACACCAACCATACAATTGTCATTAGACTTTGACGTAGCTCACAATGCAGTTCACAATTAGTTCGTTCTGCATTCTTTCATGTTTGTGGAAGCTATGGTTCTGTGGACCTGAAAGTAATGGATAGTCTCAGAAATTTCTCGAATACCTAGAAAAAAATACTTGATAAGATTCAAAAAAGTTTTGAAGCATCTGCAAGGAACACACAAAGCAAGCTCCCAAGAAACTTCAAATGGTAGAATTTTGAGGACTAGTTATTTGCAGTGTCAATGCTAAGTCTTATAAAATAATGGCTTTTAAATAAAGGCAAAGGTATCTACACTTTAAATGATGTGATATTTTCATCAAGGCACAGAGAGTTAAACATCTAAATCCCTGTATGTTGACATGAGAATAATTCGTAAACAACTCTAGGAACTAATTCCCTACATGTGATTTTAAAAAGAAGGTAGAAATGTGCCTTTTTAACTCACAGTAAAATTAAAGACATAGATATTTCACCACTTTCTCTTGGTGACTAATGTTACAACTAGACAGTTAAAAAAATAAATAAAAAATAAAGTATCGCTGGCAGTTTAATGAACATGATTAAAGTGAAGCCTGTTGGTCTTTGAATTTGCAAAGTAATGCTGCACACTCTACAATAAATTATTTTAAGCACTACAGTATTTTTGTTTGGGGAGTGGTAAAAACAGTGTCTAGGGCATAGTTTTCTCCCATTCCCCACACTTCTATGCTTGTGAATCAAATTAACATATTATTTGAAGAAAATACATGGGTCGTTTCCCTTCCCAGCACCCTCAGGTTATCTGAATGGCAGTGATTTTGTGCATTTAACTTAATGCTATTGGCAGTTTGCTTAAATGTTGCCACTAAAAGGTGGCAAGAAGAAAATAGAGGGTCTACCCCTTTATTAAATATTTTTATTTGGGTTGCAATAAATAATTATTAAACACAATTAGTGACAAGGAATAAGTTTCACATCTGTTACAATTGAGAATGGAATACACAAACGATTAAGGCCAGACAAACAATACTACTGGAAGCGTGATCTGCAAAGCGCATGGCGCACGCTGAAGTTCAGCTCCTGATCAGAGTGAGAAACTCTTCCCGAGTCTTTGGATCTTCCCGGAACACACCCAGCATTGTGCTGGTCACAGTTTTGCTGTTCATTTTCTGTACCCCTCGCATTACCATACACATGTGTCTACAAAACAAGCCAACAGAGGGGGTTGAAAGAAATAGTTGCTGGTTTGGTTTTTAAAATAAAAAGCAGGCCAAAGACTTAAATCTATTTAACCTGTGTTTGCAATGATCAAGTTTGTCACTTAGACAAATTTTATTTAAAAAATTTTTTTAAGTTTCTTAGTCTTATATAGCTTTTATTCTTATCGATAGTCAAGTCCTTAATGCATCCAACAGGATGGCTGGAGGAATGGAATATTCTTCCTACGTGAAAATAATACAAGGGTCTACAGAGGTACAACAACTTCCAGAAAAAAAGAAATCCAGAGTTCATACTTGATCCATCTTTAGAACCAAGACAGCACTATGCTAGCTGAGGTGTACAGAGAAATACTGAAGTATGCTGGTCTCACCAGGCAGAATCCAGAGGGCAGGGACCACAGTGAGTTTAAGCAACCTGGTAAAGCTGGACAGCATAAACAATAGAGAGTCTGTGCCACACCAGAAGAATGTATGAGAACTTTGCCCACAAAATATGTGCAATTCTCATAATGCATTCTAACTTAAAGAAGTGTCTTCAGTAGCCCTTCGTACCCATTCTTAGCTCTCATTTTTAAATGCGTGGCAAAATATTAGAAAAACTCTGCTTAGAGCAACAAAGAGCTGAAGAAACCAAGGGAAGACATAAAGCTTTACTTGTGCTAATCGCTACCTCTGAGCTTATGACTCACTACTCTTCCACAACGCTTACCAATAGATAAGATAGATAGATAGAAAGATAGATGATAGATAGATAGATAGATAGATAGATAGATAGATAGATAGATAGATAAAAACAAAACCCATCTCCCACGCCTTGGTTCTCATCCTGGCAACACAGTAAATGAAAGAAGTTAAAATGGCTTCAGGCTTCAGAGATGGAAAATGTGACAGGGTCAATGTGTGGCATCATCTGGTACTAGAAAAAAAGAGCAGCACTGAATTTCATTTTCATGCACCACTATGACATTATTAAAGGCAAATACCAACTCACGTTGCTTCAACCACTACTCCAACTCCAGCCGGTCGCAAGGCTTCTGTGATTGCTACAGCAATTTGTTTCGTAAGGCGCTCTTGAACTGTGGATGTGACAAGGAGCTCAGTTTGAGTCTGACACAAATACCTGAAAGCTTTTGTTGCCTCTATAATATGTGAAATATTAAAAAGTAGACTTCTGTGAGATTTAAAAGCCAAGATACACCAGCTTCTACCAGTTTGCTTTGCTGCCTGGGCCTCCAGGGGCCCCAGTTCAATTCCCTCCCCTGCAGAACAGGTGCTGAGGAGAGCTCAGGAAGCCTTGGCCCCCACCTGCACCACCTGAGAGAACAATCGGATTAGAAAGGCAACTCTCTCTCTCAGGTGCACTGTTAAGAACAAAGAATATTGATAATAAGCACCTCCATGGAGCTAGAGCAGAGCAAATGAATGAACAGCTCACAACAGGATTAACAAAGGGGCTACCCTCCAATTATTGAATTGTACTTATAGCAATGATGAAAACCAACAATTTAGCCTAAATAATGCAGTTCCTGTGCTGAATACACAGCTAAACTTTGAATACATACATTCACTGCAGCATTACGTCTATTTGAAAGCTGACAAAATTTCCAAATGTCTATCAGAGCAGGGATTGGTTGATTAAATCAAGCCAGCACAGCCAGGCAATGGAATGCTGAACAGCTTGCAAAACTAATGAGATAGTCATGTGTATATGGGGAGAAAATGATTAGAATTTGTTAAGTAAAAAAAGAAAAAGTAGGGAAAAAAGATAAGTGAAGCCCATTAGCTATAAACCCATTTTTAATGTAATAAAAATAAATTGATTTTAAAACATTGGTATAGTATAAAACTGTGAAGGAATGTATTAATACATCAATGATTTCTGGAGGCTTGAGAAAGCAGACTTTTTCTGTTTTATATTCCTATGAGGTTTTAATTTTTATAAATCATGTATTATACCTATAATAACAAAAAATCTTTTCCTTTAGAAAAAAAGTTTTTCTGTAAAAATAATAGTTTTAAAATTTACCTTGTAATCTTCTACTATAGATTTCTACAATCCTAAAAAAAGAAAGAATTGTTTTAGTTAATCATAAATTATTTGAAGTGAAATGGGTAAGCCTTCCTCATAAGACTAAAAGGACTTTACTGAAGCAATTGTAGGGTGTAGACAGGGAATTAAAGCTTATAGGAGGATAGAAAGATACAAAAACTACAGGGAAAGAAGAGAGAAGGCCTAAAGAAGACCACCAACTGTGACACAGAGCATGCTTCCCTTTGTCCCCAAAGAGAGAAGGAGAATTAAGAGTACAGTTCACTTAGGAAAAATACAATTAGAGATGAGTGATTTTAAAGCTCCCAAGTCATCAATTGTGAGCCAAGTCTCAAGTGTTCTAATTAATCATATTGTTTAATCAGAGTTTAAAGTTAAAGTTAAAAATAAAAAGACTTATTTGTTAATTAATAGGCAGACCATAGTCAAGTACCAACTAAACCTATTAGGATAATCAGGTTAGAACTGAACAGATTTCTTCAGACATCTCTTTATAACATGGGTCTATATAAGCACTCAATATGATTAACTCCCTTCAAGCAAAAGCCATAACACAATCTGTCAAGTGATGATTTTCTCCCATCAACATCTTTCACTCTAGTTGTGAAATATAAAGATGGCCACTTGAATCGCCCATTTTAGAATAACAAATCATGTTAAGGATCTTTCCTTTAAAATTTGGCCTTTTAGTCTACAGCCATGCCACCCTGAACAAGCCGGATCCATCTGATCTCGGAAACTAAGCAGGGTTGGGCCTGGTTAGTACTTGGATGGGAGACCAGGTGCTGTAGGTGTAAAAAATAAGGGGTTGTAAACTGACAAGGTCCTTGCAATCTGTGAGGCCAACCAAGGGTTGCCTCACATCCACAAATCCTCCTAAGAATAGGGAAGTAGGAACTGATCCGAGAACAATGCGGTGTTGAAATGCAAATGATTATAGTAGGATGTGTAGTTTGGGTGGGGATAATCTTATTTTAGCCAGCAAATGTGTGCTCTTGTAAAAAAAGCAACTTGCAAAGTAAAATCGCTCTCTACTCCATCATCAGTGGATATTGGGCCTCCTAATCCCAACTTTCTGTCTTCTTTCTTTTCTCAATCTCCCACAGTTCCCACTCAGGATTATTTTCCAGGGCCGTGCTGGATGTGGCAGGATTTACCACTTGCTGGACGCGGCACCTACCATATATGACTATGTGGTGAACGAGGTCCCTATGCTCAATGGGACCTTATTCCTAGTTTATCCATTTTTGTTTTCAAGTAAGAAGTAGGTGTTGAATTTCTGTCTTCTCAACATTGGAGATATTTGTATAGCTTCCCTGGTTAAATATATTTATATTGTTCTTATTCTTGAAGGTAATTTGTTGAGAAGTATTTGCCGGGAATAGAATTCTAGTTTGACATTGATATTTATCTAGCTTTCGACATTGTCATTGGCAAACCAAAATTGTCAGCCTAATTGCTGTTACCTTATAGGCAATATTTTTTGATGTGGCTGCTTTTACGAGTATGTGTGCTCTGCAGTTTTCCATATTGCATCTAGGTGGGGATTTAATTTCATTTGTTCTGTTTGGGATTTATTAGGCTTCCTGAATCTGAAGACTGATATTTCACATATATTCTGGAAATATTTTCAGCTATTACCTTCTCTAGTATTGCACCTACCTCATTGCCTCTATCATCTCCTAGAATTTTAATTAAGGGAATATTAGACCTTCTCAGTCTTCCATGTCTCAAACATTCATACTTTCCACTCATCTCTGTGTTGCATTCTGTATAGTTTCTTCAGAACTTTCTTTTAATTCACTGATTATTTTTGGCTATGATAAACTCTATTCAATGTGAGGGTATTGGGCTCTGAGTGCAATCACTTTTTTTTTTTTTTTTTTTTTGCTTTAAACAATCTATTTTTAAGTAGCAGGCTTCAAAAGCAGGTTCTTGATCCTTAAAATATAGCTATTTATAATGCAATTATGAGTAATCAACGTTCCCTGCACTTACCTATAATGCACAGTATACCACCTCACATATTTCAACAAGAAAAAAAAAAAACATTAAATCTGAATAGTAAAGACATCACCCAATGAATTAGGGCAGTTAGTTTTCTTTAAATATTTTTTGGGAAAGGGGACACCTACTCCATTGGAGGTCTTTTATTTATTTACACTTATCATGCCATGAATTCGTAGGGAAGGGGTCCCAGCAGCTCAGGCTCTTTTCCATTGGTTCTCACAGAGCATGCTTCTCTGGGTGGAGCAAGCTGGTGCTGGTGAACCCAGGTACCTTTTCCTTTGACTTTCTTCATTTATTGATCATTTCCCTTTACACATTTCAGGAAGCTGTCTTGGCTCTTTCAGTGCTTAATATGCTCAATATGTACATTAATTCTCTGGAAAAAATCTTACCCTTGTTTGTTAACAAGAATGCCAACTGCGTGCTGGGTAACATTGTAAAGTCTTCCAGTTTTGCTGTGGTAACATTTTTGGGGCATCCCTGTTTGAACAGTGCTCATTCCCTTGATGTCTATAATATCATCTTTCTTGTAGATTCACATGTATGTGGCCAAAGGAACAACTCCATGTTTTCTAAAAGACCTAGAGAACATACAGCAGGTACCACCTCTCTTCTTTTCCTTTGTGTTGGTCATTTTGGCAAATTACTGGTAGATGGTGGTTCTGTCTGAAATGACTATCATTTTTTTTTCAGAAGTTATATTTGGTCCTTTTTCCAATCTGCCTGGCTATTTAATTACTTCTCTGTCAAACTTTCGACACTCTTTTCTAACATACTTATTGTATATTCTATATCTGTTAACTTCAGAATTTGCCTTCATTGACCATTTGTTTCAGCTGACTCTGACCCACCGTGGCTTGTTTTCTTTTACTTTTGATGAACTTATGCTCCTTGGAACATCATTGATGGGGATTCTATGAAGCCTGGACAAAAGTGCATCAGAAAAGTGTACTTGTTTCTGCTAGGTATTGGAAGGCTACCTTTTTGGTGACATTTTAAATTATTGGCTTGGGTTTTTTGGGGACCACAAAGGTCATGTGAATTCTGACCCCAAAGCCCTGTGAATGCATGCATATGGCCTCTTTCTTCCTGTTCTCCCCAGAACAAAGCTAATAGGTAAGTATCTCTCCCAATTTGGGGTGGAATAGGGAGTACAAAACCCTGACTTTGGCTCCAATGCTGGCTAATTTCTGTGGATCCTCACTGGAATTGCCTTATATTTTAACCGTGTGAAAAGTTCATACACATTATATCTTAGTATGCTGCACCAAGAGGGATATCATTACAATCTAGTTTACTCTGCTCCCAGAATCAGTAGTTCTCGATTTTAATCTAAACCATTTTTGTATTCTTGGAGTAAACCTCCCTGGGTTGTAATGAAAACAGTACTTATAGCCTGTTCATGTTTTTAAAAATATATTTAGGACTTTGACAACTACAGTCATAAGTGAGTTTAGTCCATCCTTTTTAAATGCTAGTTTTATCAGGCTTCATCATCAGGGATGGGCAGCTTCATCAAATTAATTATAGAGCTTTTCAGGTGTTCTCATTCCATGATTTATTTGTAAATCACAGGAATTCGTGGTTACTTGAAAGTTTGAAAGAATGTCTATTAGATCGACTGCGTCCAGCCCCTTCCCCTCCTGCCACACTCCCAACATTAATTTGACTTTTTCTAATGGTTACTAGTTTATCCAGGTTTTCTAACTCTTGATTTATTCCTTTCTCTCTCAATCTTTGTTTTTTAACTTATTCTTAAAGATTTAAAGCTTTTTAAGGCACACTTTAGGTTACCTAGTCTCTCATTCCAAGATATAAGTATTTATCCTCTCAATCCAACCTCCAAGCAGCTTTTTAACCCATTTCCTGTCTGCCCTGAGAATACTTGCTGGCTGCAGCATTTACCCTGGGATAACTCACAGATTACAGTCCTAACCTTACCCCAAAATTTGTCAAACATCTCCCACACTTCTCAGAGAATTACATCAAAACAGGACTCACGTAGTTAGGACAGCTCATTTCGATAGAAAACAGATGCCAAATGATCTGAAAAAAAAAAGGGACTCTAAAGGGGATGACTACAGCCAGATTCTGTGGTAAACATGGCACTGACACGATGTCGACAACAAGGAGGTGACAGTGTTGTCAACATTCCACAATGATACTGTTACCAAAGTAGACAACAGAAATGGAAAGAAAACTAAGAAGCCATGTGTCATTGTGGATTAGAACGAGAGTATGAGAGCAGTGGACTTGGCTGATCAGATGACCACTTCTTATTGAGCTGAGCTCAAAAGGCCCAAGTTTTGGTATAGGAAATTCTTTCACCACCTTCTAAACATTACAGTGCTGAACTCCTACATCCTGTTCAAGAAGGACAATCCTGAGCACACAATCAGCCATGTAAACTTCAGACTGACGTTGATTGAAAGAATGCTAGAAAAAACATCCCAAGCCAGGGCAGCAACGTCTTTGAGGTCATCCGTGCTCTGATGATGACACGCCACTTCGCCTGTCTGGAAGACATTTCCCCAAGAGCATACCACCAACATCAAGGAAACAGAATCTAACTGGTTGCTGCAAAGTTTGCTGCTCTCACAGCAACGATGGCAAGAAGATCCAGAGAGAAACAGAACATGTTTGTGTGGAATGTGATGCTCTGCTTTGTGTTGTTCGGTGCTTTGAAATTTACCAGACAAAAAAATGACTAAATACTGATCATCATATATATATATATATCTGTTACATTACGATTAGAGACAAGTTATGTTTAGAAATAACTCCAGGAACAGTTTTTATGTTTTATTTTCACATTGAAATCAGTCAGATTTGCTTTAGCTTCAAAGAGTGTGTTTATGTAAAATTAACGCTGGCAGCAAGCTGCACATTATTTTTCTAAATGGGAAATGGGTTTAAAATGTCAGCTTTGAGGTATAATCAACATAAAAATTGTAAGATTTAAAGTGTCCATCACGGTGATTTTATACACACACACACATTGTGAAAGAATTCCCCCTGTCTAGTTAATTAACACATCCATCACCTCACATGGGAGTACAGATATCTCTTTGATATCCTGTCTTCATTTCCTTTGGTTATACACCCAGAAGTGGGATTGCTGGATCACATGGAAGTTCTAATTTTAATTTTTTGAGAAACCTCCATACTGTTTTCTATAGTGGCTGCACCAATGTACATTTCCACAGTGCATAAGGGCTCCCTTTCTCCATAGCCTTACCAACACACTTGTCTTTTTGATGATAGCCATTCTGACAGGTGTAAGGTGATAGCCCATCATGGTTTTGATTTTCATTTCTCTGATGATTAGTAATTCTAAGCATCTTTTCATGTTGGCCATTTTTATATCTTCTTTGGAGAAAGGTCTATTCAGTTTCTCTATTTTTTTGATGGGATTGTTTGTTTCTTTGCTTTCGAGTTGTATGAGTTCTTTATATATTTTGACATTAACCCTTATTAGATATATGATTTGCAAATACTTTTTCCAATTCTGTAGGTTGCATTTTCATTTTGTTGATGGTTTTCTTTTTTTGTGCACATGTTTTTAGTTTGATATAGTCCTACTTGATTATCTTTGCTTTTGCTACCAAATCCAAAAATCAATGCCAAGACTGACATCAAGGACCTTACCCCTATGTTTTCTTCTAAGAGTTTTATGATTTCACGTCTTAATGTTCAAGTCCTCGATCCATTTCAAGTGAATTTTCTTAAGAATAAATGTTGAATTTTGTCAAATACTTTTCTATATCTATTGAGATGATCATATAATTTTTATCCATTTTGTTAATGTGCTGTATCACATCAATTGTTCTGCCAATGTTAAATCATCTTGGCATCTCTAGAATAAATCTCACTTGACCATGGTGTATGATCCTTTTACTGTACTGTTAAATTTAGTTTGTTAATATTTTTTTGAGAATTTTTGCATCTATGTTCATCAGAGATATCGGTCTATAATTTTCTTTTCTTGTAGGGTCCTGTCTGATGTAATATACGGGTAACAGTGATCTAAAGAAATTAGTTGGGAAGTTTCCTTCTTCTTCTATTTTTTGGAAGAAATTGAGAAGGATTGGTATTAATTACAAAATACAGCTTTGCACATATTGGTATATAGTGTTTGCACCATTATGATTTTCTATCATCTCAAAGGAATTTAAAAGAACTTTAGCTTCCAAATAGCTGGGTTTTTAAAATAATTTTGTATTAATTTCTAGTTTTCTTATTACACAATCAAGTTTAAGCTTGACCTCTGGAAAATGTTATTACTCTGCATCGTATGTGTTTTTTGTCCATCTTAATCAAAGATTGTGAGGTAATTTGTGTTCCCACTCAGTCCTCTCAGGTTTGTCAGTTTCTCTATGCTTTTCAGCTAGTTAAACTTCATCAAAATAGGAAGACCTGTTTTGTCCCCTTTGATACATTTTGTCTTGATTTTTATTCTAAATTTTTATGGGTGTTTTTTTTTTTATAAATAGGACATAGTTAGGTACTGAATTTAACCCAATGAACATCTTATTTAAATAGCCTGCTTACTGGTCTTACAACCTCTGTGCTAGGTGCTCTGTTTTCTCCTTTGCATTAAGTTTTCTCTCATCTTCCTCTTCCTCTGGCAACTGGGAAAGTAACCTGGTGACATTTTTGTAGGAAGAACTAATGGATGGTATAATTTAACCCTTGTAAAACTTAAAATAATTTTTGATGCCTTCATATAACCTGATTTGACAAGCTTGACTTGGAACCAGGCTGCAAATTCTCAGGTGTGACTAGAACAAAGAACAAACAGGAGATGGAGGTGGATCATAGTGGGACTTGTTAGCTAAAGTAAGGAATTTGAACTTTATCTTAAACGCTATGGGGTGCTAGGAAGGAGCAGTATCATCAAATCCACACTTTAGAAAGAACACCCTAGCAGTATATGAGAGCAGATTTAAGGACTCTGAGAGATTAGAGGCCAAGAAGAGCTAGGAGTTTAACCTATAATCCAGGAGGAACAAAAGAAAAGCCCAACAAAGAGAGGCAGCAGAATAGCAAGAGGACAACATGGTAATGGGAGGGACGTAGGGTTGTGGCAGGAGGTCAGTAAGCATGCAACAGCAAAGGTTTAAATATAAAAATAACCCAGAAAACATGAGTTGATGACTATATTAACATTTTTAACTTCTTTATGGAAAAATAATGCTATAAAACAAAATCAAAAGACAAATGATAAGCCTGAAAAGATTATTTGCATCACCTGACCTAACTGCTTTAACATTCAGAGAGCTCGTACAAATCAGTAATAAAAAGGCAAGTAACCCAAAGGGAAAATTAGCAAAGGCTAAGTGCAGGAAGCTTCTAGAAAAAAAATCACCCTCACTCTATTAAGGAAAAGCAGATTAAAATAATAAGTACCATTTTTCGCTTATCAGTTTGGTAAAGATTGAAAAATGTGATGAAAGTGTTGGCAAAAGTGTGCGGAAATACACATCGTTTATCTATTATTAGTGTATAAAATGATAAAATCTTTTTTGGACAGCAATTTGGTAATATTGAAAATTCAGCTACCTTTAATCCAGCAAATTTTACTCAACTACTTTATCTTACAGGTAGACTCAAAATATGCGAATATATAAAAATATGTCCACCATTTTTTTTGACAATGGCCTCAAACTATATACTATACTTAATTAGATCAAAAACTGGTTAAATGAATTATATTAATCAAAGAATGACTATGTAGCCATTAAAAGGAACTTGGACTTTTTGGTCTAAAAGATGTCCAAGGGATTTCAATTTAAATTAAATTAATTAAAAAAAAAAAAAGATGTAGCACAGAATGTAGGGTATGATTACCCCTGCCCTTTATTTATTTATTTTTTTGCTTTGTTTTGTTTTGCTAGTTTTAAAGAGCTTTATGTTTGCATTTGCATAGAAATTTCTAGAAGAATAGTCAAAGAAACATCTAGTTTTAACTCTAGGGAATGGAAATAGGAAAGAAAAGCTGTCCCTTTATACACTCATTTGTATTTGAATTTAACTGGGAAGTATGTTACTTTTATAATTGAGAAAGAGGGAAAAAGAATGTTCACTTTGTAATCTAATGTCCACACTTTTTAATGTCCACACTCTCCTGCACCCCTACCTAAATCTCTTATTTCTATCAATCAAATCTGCTCCCTACCCCACTGGAATATACTTGCTCCTACCCTCCTATTTACCTTTGCTTATACATTAACTATAACTACAGGAACTTCTCTTCCATTTAGAATTCTGCTCAACCCTCCACCTCTGGGTCTCAGCACTGCCAAGCCACAGCCATCTTGGTTCCTCTGACCTGGGAGCTCCAACACAGGCATTTCTATGGTACCTGCTGCCTCATACTCTCGCCCTCCTTGAGGGCAGTGGCTATGTCTTACTTCTCTCTAGCCCTTTCACAGCTGGCGCTCAATACATAGGTTAACCATGGCTGCCCAAGGCACTACAATCCAAAATTCAAGATTTAATTATGTTCACTCAATTATTCTAAAGCAAGAAAATTAATGCATGTTCAATGGATTTTCAGCAACAAAAGGAATTTCTATACAAACTAATTTTACTCTAGTATTCTACTAGAGTTAAACCGGATCAACTCACTTCTGGCATTTTCTTGTTACTTAAGGCTTTGCTGTTTGATATTTGACTTCTGTGGCATTGAAAGGTCATTCATTTAAAGGCAAGCATATAACAAACTTCGCATACAAGAATAAAATGAATGGTGAAGTTTTGCAAAGACATTGAGCTTGCTTTATTGCCCTTCATCCTCTAAATATTCCTATGTCTTACAAGGAGTAAGCCGTTGTATTAAATCTTAGTCTTCTTTTCCATTTAATAGACTGCATATTCAAATTTTTTTACAAAATATCAGAAAGTAACAAACTCATTCTTTGGCTTAGTGTTCCATTTGTCCCCTTAAATTTTAATCCTATTAGTGTAAGGACAAATCCCTAGGCTAATAATCAACTCCTCTGTATTTCATAAAAGCTTAATTAGTTGAGATCTTTCACTAGGCAAGGAAATAACCAAAGATTATTCCCTTCTACCCCCAAGTTACTATTTACTCTAAGATCTCACTAGATCACTCTAGAATCCATTTCGATAAAGTGTTAACTATGGTCTATCCAGAGTGGTCTTCTAGAGAAGGCTCCTTACCTTAAGACCAAGGCCCAGTGTGGTCTGCCAAGCATTTTTACAATATGAGAACTACCCACTACACACCTTTCACATACAATCTGTCACAGGCATCAGCAGTACCAGATTTTCTATAGGGGAAAGGTCTACCGTTGGCAATAGAAATAAATTATAGTAGTATTAATTACCCCCATCATTACCAATACCCTTTTTCAGCCACCCCTTGGCACTGGCACTGAGTACAGATCATGGAAAGGTGGCAAGATGCTTCCAGATTTGTGTTAAGACCCTTACTGCAACAAAGCAATTACAGATATGATATACTAACATCCTTTTACGGTGCCAAGTAGCCCTGCCTGGTGGCAAGGTTGCTGACCAGGAATAAGGTCAGAAACTAAGGAAGTTAAATTTTTCTCCTCTACTTACTTTCTCTTTAATCCCTAGAGAAAATGAATAAAAAAGTGGACGTGAAAACAAAAGTAAAAAGAACAGCTATGGAGAGTAGCTGTCAAACTGTTGGGTAGTTTTTATAGATTCCAACAGAGAACTGAAAAATATCTAGACCACCATTTCAGGACTTTGGTGAATCCCAGAGTCTAAGTGGAGAAGAAGCAGAAACACAACAGAGCCATAAAACAGTCAGTTGGTCAAAAAGATTCATTTACTCCAATTTTTATATGGTCACTATAACCTCAATCGAGCTATCCAAACTTGGCTTGGTTTATTTTAAAAAGCTGGTGGCGAGGGCACCTGATATATGATCATTCTGTTCTTAACTCACTACACACACACACACACACACACACACACACACACACACACTCTCTCTCTCTCTCTCTCTCTCTCTCTCTCTCTCTCTCTCTCTCTCAGTATTTTACCAGGACTTACTAATTCTATACACATTATAATAGGGGATATTTAGAGGCATTAAAATATTGGTGGATGGGTGTATCAGAGCTATATGAACACTGACCCTCAAGTTTACTTCCAGTTAAACATAGATTACCATGCTTGTATATCACCTCTCCTTTCTAAACGCCCCCTCCCTAAAAATGGTAGCAAAGAAATTTTTTAAAAGACATGAACCCATAGGATAAAGAATGGAAAATAAAACTATAGCAGAAAGGAGAGAAATGTAAGAGAGGGGAGTAACCATTGTCTTGGAATAGAGCTGAGAAAGCCAAGGAAAGCACAGTCTTGTGTCTGCAGAGGCAAAGAAACCAAAAGTGGACTGGCCCTGCAGGACGCCTGAGAGATGACCGGAGGTACCCAGGTACAGCAGAAGGCAGGACTGATTAGTGGTTTGATTAAAAGTCTGAAAACAGTGAAGTACAGTTAAATCTCTGCCCACATTTCCTCTCTCACATCTCATTTTTAGCCAACCCCACCTTAAAAGACAGGGGATGAACTGAATACACCCTTGGGTGCTTTCTAGTTAGGGAAGGCTCTATAAAGGTATGAGCTAAAACTTTAAGGATGTGTCACTGGAAGAAGGGACAGGTGGTCAGGGGAAGGGTAGGCAATGCGGGAGTGAGAAGAAAAGGGCATTTGTGTTTCAGGTCCTCTAAGTCCTTTAAGTCTGTCCTTGCAACTATAAACTTTAAGCTGCAATGTGATTTCCATGTTAGATTCATACTTGTCAAGAAAAAAAGCCTGATGAGATTCTCACTATGTAGAAGCAGGTTCTATAAACCTGTTTTCCTATTCACCACACAGTTACACTTACCTTGCAAGTTTGCTGAGGCCAAGGACTTGTTTGTTAGGAAGATAACCAATATGGACCTTCAGAAAAGAGAGAGAGATCGTGAGCTAAGTAGTTACAAAATAATAACAGGAATGTGAAGTACGGCATATGGAATATAGTCGATAACATTGTAATAAGTATGTATAGTACCAGGTGGATACTTGACTAATTGGGAGGATCACTTCATAAATTATATAAATGTCTAACCAGGATGCTGTACACCTGAAATTAACATAAAATAATATTGAATGTTAACTCTAATTGAAAAATAAAAAATTTTTTAAAAAGTAAGCTAAGTGAAAATACAGTGCTTTCCCATGACAAAATAAGGAAATAAGGAAATGTAATAAGTATACTTATTATATAATTTGAAACAATGAAAATACATCTTTAAGACATCTAGAAGACTTACGACTTAGAAAAATGAAGCACTTATATAAGTATTTAAAAAATTATATAAATACAGTAAAATGAAAAAATATAAGAATGACACTATTAATAAAATAACAAATTTGAAGTATAGTCATGGTGAAGTTAAACTCTAGATAAGATTCTTAAAGTCTTTCCTCTATTGAGTGGAAACACTCTCAAGAAAGTACAAATTATCCTGTGGCAACATTAAAATGTTATTATAAAGCCTCCTTTATAATAATGGTCAAAACTATAACTATAAATATTGCCATTTCACACATCACTGTAGCCTTAAAAGCCCTACCCGGTTATGGAGCCCTACTGCACAGAAAGAGGGGCTCCATGCCCTTTGTCATGTATGGCAGCCTCATTTCTAAGCTGCTGGAGCATACCATCTTCCTGTCGGGAAAAAGGACACAGATACAAATGTGACTTTGCAAGAACCTGGATCCTAAGTTCTTACAGAACCTACTATAAGGCAAAGCCATTTTTATAATCTTGATAGGCAATGATTAACATCTAACATGTAAATGTTACCTCTCTTTGAGCCATGTATTAAGTATGAGAAAACATTAGTTCTCCAGAAAAGGCTAGTAAAGTAAATGGTGATTTTTGAGCTATCAAATAATAAAAATTATAGACTCATTTGCATCATGGTTTGCCAGCATTTGTTGCATATGTTCACCTAATATTTACTGTACATTTGAATAACTGACCTAGTAGTAATTAGTGGTTTTTCACCTACTAGCACTATGTTTTGGAGGTTTGAGAATACTAACTCATAGCCTTTCTGGTTGGCAGAAGGAGAAAGCTTCCAGGATACCAATAATGCTCTATTTCTTGACCTGTGAGGTGGTAAGGAATACCCATGTGATTAGAGTATTTTCCTGTCTTCTATAAAAATTAAAAAATGAAATACTTCAACAAAAAATGTGAAGCAAATGTTAACACATTAAATTTAGGTGATGGGTATATAGGTATTCATAGCACTATTTCTCATAAATCTTCTGTCTGGAAATTATAAAAAGTGAAAAAAATTATGATGCGGGAGGAGAAGAGAACAGAAAACTCTTGTTTCTAAACCTACATGTTCTCAAAGGTATGTTTAACTAGGACAAGCTAGATAAGATTATCTAGTTTGCATTAGATTCATTTTTCCTACTATAGAAAGGGCTGGAAACAAACCCACTAATACTATAACCTCTATCACAAGAAATTCTGTAATCATTACTGCTCAGGTTATATTTTACAAAAATCTATTTTGGATCAAACATTATTTAGTCAAAATAAAGGGCAAAGGTTTTCAGAGCCTGCAGCAGCTATCTAAAAGAAAAAAAGAGAGACTTTAATCTCATTAATTTAACCTATTAACGTAGTATTTATAATGAAATGCTTATCCTGAGGGCTTTTTGTTTTGTTTTTATTTTGTTAATTTCAAGATATTAGATTAGTCAGATTGATAAAGATTAAACATTTATATGTAATTCAAAATATCTGGAATATTAGGAATTCGGTGACGATTATAAATATAATTATCCTAATTTTTAAAATTTCATTGTGCTTTTTTAAATTGTTAGGAAACAACAAAGAAAACCTTACCTTTCCAATGAATGGAACTAGATGATGTTCACACATGGAAAACATATCTATGTCCTTCACAATCACCATCTCATCATGATCTTCATCGAATATAGCATCATTAAGGACATCTGAAATCAGAGGCCCGCTTTAATAACATTTCTAGTTTTATGGAAAGATACAGAATAGAAAAACTAACAATCTCTATGGGTAAATATAAACTGACCAGTCGACATAAGGAAGAATGTTAATTCTAACTAAAATATTAAGGGAATTCAAATGAAAACTAGCTTTTTTTCTCCTACTAAATTATCCTTTAAATCATGGGGAAAATCCTTATGATATAGTATTACATAAAAAATACAGGATTACAAATGTATTTGTTGCATGAGAGGGAAACAGGAGAGCAAGAGAGGGAGAGAGAAATTACGCCAAACAAGAGTGCCTATTTCTGGTAATAAAAATGAATGCTTTCGTTTTCTTTCTTACATTTTCTTGTACCTTATACTTGCTCTGTATTGAATAAATAGAAAACCATATCTGAAGGGGAAAAAATCCTTAACCCTCTGAGTTCTGAGGCCAGATCCAGAGAGCTGTAATCTTTACCTCTGTTACCAATCCCCAAATAATTTTCTTCTCTTAAAAAGTTTCTATTTATTGCATGTAAGCATCAGGTTTAGTCTAAAAAGATGCCTTCCTGCCTTCCTAAGGAAATAAATGCCACAGTTTTTATGTATATGCCCAACTTCCTTTAATAACATTAAAGGCTGGCTTTGGGTGATGAGCAGTATCTTGTTTAACCTGTGGATTCTGGCATATATGGCCAGGCATACAACAGACATTTAGAAAAAAAAAAAGTTTTATTTTTCAAAACTGCACTGATATCTAGATAGCTTAGACAACTAGATACACTCAGGATACCTAGCTGTGTGATTTCAAGGACCTGGGAATACCCAGTCTACATAGTATGATGAGGCAGAGAAGGAAGGAGGGAGATGAATAGTGCTTTGCAGCCACCTACAGCTATTTCCCCTCAGAAAGGCAGGCTGCGGAGTGAGTCACAAGGAAGATGTGCAAACGTCCACCTACACACCAGGACCTTCAGTGGTTCCATTGCTACTAGAATAGAGGCTTTGAGATACTGAGTCATCATTTAACCAGTTATCATCCCCTGAATCAGGCTATTCAGAGACATTTGACTGTGTAGTAGAAAACTCATTAGTGTGGTCATCAAAAAGTGAACATGTGGGGCTTCGATTCACACAGACAAACACGACATCCTTGTTAGAAGAGGCTGATAAAATACAGCAAGGAGAAGGCTCAGTGCCATTCTTTAAGTAAATATTCCTTCTCCAAAAGCAATTTTCTATTCTGAATACTCTGCCTTAACCTTCAATCATATTTCTGAAAGAAGTCCAAAAATAGATCCTTAGTGTTCCCCAGAGTATCCTGGATTTCTCCAAGATTTTAATGTAATATTACTGCCATGCATAGCTTACTAAAATCTTAGTCACACAAGGAACTTTCCTAAAAGTAAAATCAAACAAAAAATATTTCTTAAAGAACAAAAGGGAATCGTCAGCTGTAGCAAGTATTCATTTGTTTTCTCTGGCAAAGAATGAGAGCATCCCCATTCTAAGTTCTAACAACAACCATATGGCCCGTGTTAAAAGCTGACCCTCAAGTTAGGCTAAGTTAGCATCTGGCTCCATCACTATCTGTTGGACCTTAGGCAAGGCACTCTGCGTCTCAGTCTTCTCATGCCTATAAAATGGGCATGAAAAAAATACCTACTTCACAGGGCTATCCTGAGGATTAAATGAGATAATCCACATGTGTTTGAACTATCAGGTGGAGTAAGTAGTAGTTGTTATTGTTATTATAATTATGATTGAGGGAGTTACTAAATTATGTGTCATGCACATTAATCTACATAAGAATTTTTAAAGTAATAATTTTATTTTAAGAAACAGACTACAGAAAAGGCAAAAAATAGTAACTTTACTTGAGAAACCTGGCAGACACTACCTTAACCAAGTAATCAGGGTTAACTTCACCGGTAATAAGACATATTTGATACTGTGTAGCTTCTCTTGATATGATATGAGAAGGATACATCACCTCTGTGGTATTCTTCCCCAAAACTGATAACTACAGTCTAATCACCAGACAGATTCAGGTACATTCTACTCAATACCTAAATGAGTACTCCAAAAAAGACATGCAAAGGCTAAGGAGCTGTCACAGATTAGAGGAGACGACAGAAACATTACAACTAAATCCACTGAAAAACTCAAAATCCCAGTAAAGTCTGTCATTTAGGTAACAGTACTGTACCAATATTAATTTTTTAAGTATAAATAACATTAAAGGAAATTGGGAAAGGGTATATAGAAGCTCTCTGTACTAGCTCTGTAATTATTCTGTCAGTCTAAAATTATTTCAAAAAATAAAAATAAAATTATTTTGAAATAAAAGTTTAAATAAAAGCAATAGAACAATGTCCACCAACTGGAATGTATAAATAATGGAGCACTACTCAGCAATAAAATGAAATAACTACGGATACATGTATTAACATGGTTGAATCTCTAAAGAATTATCTAAGTGAAAGCGGCCACATACATACACTAAAAAACTACGAGATTCTAAGAAAGGCAAATATAATGACAGCAAGCAAACAGATGGTTTTCCAGGGCCCAGAAAAGTAGGAGAGAGGACTGGATGCAAAGGAAATTTATTTGGGTGATGGAAACATTATATGCCTTCATTTCACTAGTGGCTATGCAACTGTGTATATATTTGTCAAAACTCAAATTGCACACGTAAAGTTGGTAAATTTTATTGAATTTAAGTTATACTTTAATAGAGCTAGCTTTTAAAATAATTTTTTAAAGAAACTGTAGTATAAAATGCAACCTTTTGTGTAAAGAAAGTAGAAAGGGGGAGATACAAACATATACACACATATATATAGTTATCTTCAAAAAGAAACACTATAAGAATAAACCAAAAAGCTAATAAAAATGATTACCCATGAAGGATGAAGCAGACAGGAGAGAAGAGATATGGATGGAAGTGAGACATCTTTGAATGTAATTTGTTTTAAAGCTTTGACTTTGAAATCATGTAAATGTTTTACATACTCGAAATGTAACCAAAAAGAACAAAATTAGTGACTTTCATATGTTTTAATGCTGTGTGTGGTAATGGAACACTAATATGTTCTTTACATCCCATTTTATTAAAATGAACTCAGACTATAAACTTGACCTAGCCAAATCATTTTTCTTCAATAATAAAGTTTCCATGTTATGTTTATTTATGTTTTGCTCCAACATATCTTAAAGCTACCATCTGTGGCTTAATAAGAACAAAACACTATCACGGATTGTTTTAATTTCCTGCCTGTTATCAGCAGCAAGAAGGTAACCCTGGAAACAAGAATTTATGGCATTCTATTTCTCACTGTTGGTCATAACCAATGAAGGCAACCAAAGAAGCCTCTAAAAGCTAAAGGTTTGCCTATATGAATGTCACACACACACAAAGCCTAAAAATATACCTTTCACAAATAACCCCTCTGGGCTGCCATCTCTCAAGTATTTAGTTCCTTCCAGAAAGTAGAGTAAGGCAGGCCCACAATATAACCCCCAGTAACTATTTATGCATCCTTTGAATCAGGGAGTCTCTTGTTAAAACACAAATCACTGGACTCCATCCCCGAGCATCTGATTTAGTAGGTCTGGGTGGCACTGAGAATTTGCGTTTCTAACAAATCCCCAGAAGATACTAATGCTCCTGGTCTGAGAACCACACTTTGAGAGTCCATATTTTGATGTATTTCATGTTTTGTGCTGCTACATAGAATCTTCACACTTCCAAAATATTCCTATTCAAACAAAATACATAATAAGAAACAGAATTCTGCTAGAGTAAAGGGATGGGGGAAGTAAAAGGAAACTCCTGGGAGATATTCCCCACAAAAAGAAATTCTTATCTAATGGGAGTTTCTTTTGAATGAGCAGTAATAGGAATTAGCACTATCTAGGGATGTTTGGGGATCTGCACCAAAAAATTAGAGTTCTCTGAGGAAGCCAGAATTCCACACTGGGAGGACGGTGTTTAAAAAAAAAAAAAAAAAAAAAAAAAAAAACAATGGAAGAAGACTCAAAACATTGAATAGGCATCCATCCTAAGGTGTAGAAAAGAGAGAATGGAACCTGCCTGTTGGCTTTATAATTAAGAGAGAACAAGACACAGAAAGCAAGACCTAAAAAGACACCTAGTCTCTTTTCTCTTGGCTGGAATCAAATCACCTCAAGGTGATAATGAAGATAAGCCCACCTTAATTTAGTGGAGAAAGGTCTCAATCACTGGCCCAAATCCTGCCAACACCAGAGCTTCCTCTACCAGCATAAGGCATGTATTTCATTCCACCTCCTGGCATCACTGTTTTGTGTGCTAATTTCTCTCAACCCTGGAAGTAAGCATTGTAGCTTAAGGCTTTGGAGTTTCCACACGGTGTCTTGTATGTCATGCATAGAGCCAGAGTTAAACATAGATCCTCCATTTTATCCAATTAATACGTCAGTCATTACCCTGTGATTTACTTCCTTAAAATAGATTTAAAGAAGGGACTCCAAAGAAACTCATGTGGCCAAGGGAACATAAGAATTCTCAATGCAGCATTATTGGTAAGAGCAAATATTAGAAAATTAAACGTACAACAGAAAAACAATTACATAGTTTGGGTAACGTCATACAATAAAATATGATCCAGCAGTGAAAGTGAGTGAATCTCAGCTGCATTTATAATTTCCTAAAACGATGTCCAATGAAAACAGCAAATATCAAAAGCAGCAACAGATATATACAGTATGACCCATTTAAATAAAGTAGAAATAATACTACGTGTTGTTTCTGGACATACACAAAAAATGAAAGTATTAAAATAGGCATAAGAGTTAGAGTTCAAATTCAAGATTGCGGTTAACTCTGTGAATGAAGGGTAACAGGATCAGAATATGATAACTATGACTATGAAGCTTTATTTATATTTTTGTAAAGCAATTATAGCAAAATATTAAGATTGGTTAAAACTAGATGAACGTTGATTAAACTAGTTCTTCATACTTTTTCTTGTATATTTGACATATTTCATTAATAAAAAGATTTTTTTAATTGAGGTGTCCTGAAAAAAAAGCAAGAAACTGGAGTTACCTTTGCATCGAGGGCCTGAAGCTGAAGGAGGATGACACAGGAAAGACAGCATGCTTCTTGCAACCCCACAAACTCCTTCAAAAGCCTTCCTAAATCACAGTCTTCAATAAAAACAAAGCCTTCTGCCCTGAGGGGGGCATTAAAACTTTTTGCTTTGTACCTACTGTTTGAAAAATTTGTCATACAAGAGCAACAGCAATGTTAAAACAAATTAAAAGAGGGAAGAAAATCATTATTTCTGCTTTCATTTCTATCATGAGGCTTCACCTCTCGTTAGCACTGCCAACACTCACAGCTTTTTGCACTTAATACGAGAGAGCTAACATTTATAAAACTTGGCCAAAATAAGCGTGAACCCAAACATTCCACAGACTGACATAATGGCAGAATCTAAGATGAGTTTAGACAACCGTTCACACCATCTGCTGGAGTAGGCAAAGCTGCTGCACAGCTTTGATATGCTCCATGAACTTATTTCCTAAACTGCAAATTTGTCAGCAGGAAAGATCCAATGCATTGTAAAGAAGGTAAAAGTTTGGTTATTTTGAAAAATATCATTACTGGCTGATAAATTCTCACGTTGCTTTTAAACAATTAAAATATAACTAAGACAACATGGATGGACCTAGAGGGCATTCTGCTAAGTGAAATAAGCCAGACAAAGACAAATACTGTATGATATCACTTCTATGTGGAATCGAACAGAGCCAAACTTGTAGTAACAGAGTAGAGTGGGGGTTACAAGGAGCTGGGAGGGTGAGAGAGATGGGGAGATGTTGGTCGAAGAGTACAAACTTCCAGTTAGAAGATGCACAACTTTTTGATTATAGTTAACAATAATGTATTACATACTTGAAAGTTGCTGAGAGTAAATCTTTAATGTTTTCATCACAAAACATAAATGGTAATTATGTGATATGATGGGAGATGTTAGCTAATGCTATAGTGGTAATCATTTTGTCATTTTGCGATATAGAAGTGTAGCAAATCAACACGTCATATATCTTAAACTTACCCAGTGTTGCATGTCAATTATATATCTCAATAAAGCTGGAAAAAATATATAGCCAAGGCTATTAAAATAAATGTACTGGCTGCCCTCAAAATAGTAGTGCTATGCATGTTTCATTTGGGAAATATAGTACCTGCGAGCTATTCCCATCCTTTCAGCTGGCCTTGTCATGCACATGACACCTATGGGTGAGGGACAGATTTTTGCATACGAAATTGTATTTATTAAATAAGATGTTTTTTTCCTAATTATAGCAGTAATGTTCATTGTAACTTATATACAAGATACTAAAATACTGAAATGAAAAAAAAATGGAAGCACATCTACCCAGACACAATTAATTAACTGGTTTACTTAGGGAACCACATACCCAGTGGTTCAAGAAGTAGAATGGTAAAGTAGAAGGAATGAATTAAGAGAGGCCAGAGACCTGAGTTCTCACTTAAGTTTTGTGCAGAATGTGACCTGGGCCACAGAGTCCTAAAGGTAAGAGGATGGTTTTGGAGGAGGAGGTTATCAGGACTCCCGCTGTTGGAAATCAATGCCAAGTTACAATAGAGTTACCTGCCCACCCCATTGGTCAGTTTTAAAGATGTGCATAGCGGTGGCTAGTGGCTTTTTGTACTGAGTAGGGAAAAGCACCTGTTTTAAACTATTCAGATTTATTCATAGATAAATCTGATGGCTGCCAATCACATATATTAACTCGTAAAGTTATCCAAGAAAGAACTCTCATTCTAGTCTTAATTTACTACTCTGAAAATTTGTGATAGACCAAAATTAGAGCCTTAGAAGGCTATCTGAGGAAGGAAACAGAGTGTATTCAAGCAGTAAAAAAAAAAATGCACACTTGCCAAATTTAGTTTTTTAATTGGATCATTTTGTATATTTTTCACAATCCAGCTGTTAAACCGAAAATGGAATTTACAAAACAGATGGTGGTAACAAGGTCTGGATCACAGCAGTTCTAAAGAAAGAACATACCAATCTGATAAACTATCTATTTGCTTCAAAAGCCTTTAATGGGCCCATCCCTTATCATCCTACATTCACTTATACCATGAGATTTCATATAGAGTGATGTTATAGAACCATCTGTAATTCTATCCAATGAATAAGTACCAACCGGGTGAGCAAGCCATCATCATTGGTGACAAATGATTAAGAGACACAGAATCATCTTTTAGAACAGTGTCTCCCAAATATGGCCTGTCATAGGGAGCTTTGGAAAATACAGCTTCCCAAGCCACCCTGAGAAAGTCTGATTCACTAGGTATGTGGATGAACCCAGGACTACGACTTTTAAAAACCCAAGTGATTCTGATGACCAGTCAGGCTGGGAGCACGGGCAATTCAGGGGAGGGAGAGAATGAGGATGGAAACAGACCTACTACTGGCCCTAATTTGCAAGGCAATCTAATTGGGCAATGTAATTCCTCACCATAAGTCCTAACTACAGTCACCAAGTCAGAGGGTGACAATTCCTGCAGAACACTGTGAGGTCTGCACACCAGCTGAAAAAGGAGGCTTGGAACAGAGACTGAGGCTGAGGGGTGGGATGGATGACAAGAGTGGAAGACAAGGGAAAGAAGTTGGAGCCAACTTTATCTAGAGCAGACAGCAGAAAGGACCCATGTGGTCCAGTGAAAAATAAAGGAAGGAAGATCTCACATAAGAAAATCATACCCAAATCCTAGAAAAATATCAACCATTTAAGAAACTGGTTGGGTCAAATAGCCAACTCACTAGAAATCAGTTTCAAGGTCAACATAATTAAGTTTTCATGGGAGGTCTTGTACTAGTTCCTGAGCTGGACACAAATATATCAAACTGTGACATCAAGAAACTGAACATTTGAGGAAATAAATGGCCTATGTGTAAAAATATTTGGGGAATGACTAGAAGCTAAACTACAAAAGCAATTGTTTACATAAAGGATAAGTTTTGTGCCAAGAAAAACAATATAGCTATGCTGAAGGTAACGATTTGACCCAGACTTTAAAGATGGGTAGAAGGAAAGGAAGAGAGGTACCAGATGAAACAAAATACAGAAGTGAGAAATAACAAAAGGTAAAGTGGACTCCCTGAGTGGTCTGTGCATTGAGCAGAAACCAGTTTCCCTTCTATTTTAGAGCATTTTTCAAATTAAATTTTACCTTTGGTTCATGACCTCTTTCAAGCCCTGCCAAACTCTGCTTTCATCAAAACAGTTGTCCCCATTTTACGAATAAGGAGAGTGATGCTCTATTTGGAAACATTAAGGGCATGCTAGGGAAGAGCCAGCTAGTTAGTGCGATAGCTGGATTTTGACCCTTGCTCTCTGACTTCCAGATGATAGCCCTGATCACCAGCTGCCAGAAGTCTGAACGTGACCTTCCAGAAGAATGGACTGAAGCGGGAGAGCCCAGAGGGAGAAAATCTGAATCAGGAGTTGCTGCAGGTCATAGCCAGCCCTACGTTGACAAGACCTAAAGTAAATGACAGCAAAGGAACTGAAGAGAGCATACCTGATTTCTTAAAAGAAAAGGAAAATTAGTTATAAACATGGGAGTTAAAAGAGGAGAGGGTTAAGCTAACTACCAGCCCAGGAGAGCAGATAGAAAGAGCAGCCTGACACCCAAAGGTTGTTAGAACCCAGAGTTGCTATATATCAATTGCAAAATACTGTTTTATCAACTGTTTATTTGGTTTATACGAGGGAAATCAGTAATTTAATGCTACTTTGACCTTTACTTTTTTGAAATCAAACTGAAACTTTCAAGGGGAAAAAATCCCATTAAATCTTCAAACTAATAAAAGGCCCTTTTAAAAAAAAAAAGGAACTTCTCTATAGAAGTTTATCCCAGGAAGCCAGAATCACTTTTCAAACCAAGTGGAGTCTTTAAGTCTTCAAGATCCAAACATTTTGTGTCTTCTGGCTGTGATACTGCATGAAGAAAACAGCGTTTATTGCTAAAAATGTTTCCCTTGAATTTAATCACTTCTTTCGCCCTAACTTCCAATTTCCAGGAATATGAGGGATAAACAAGTTACATGGAAACAAGAAGAAAATAATTAGACAAATCCCAAAGGTGGGTTACCTGAAAGGACAACTGACAATCTCTGATAAATCAGTGTCATGTAGGAGGGTAGGAGTGGAAGGAAGCAGGAACTCTTCTAGATTAAAACCTAACAATCAAATGCAAATATATGGATCTTGAGTGGCTCCTCGTTTGAACAAATCATTAATAAAAGACATTTGGGACAACTGGGAAGTTTGAATATAAATTAGTTATTAAATGATATGAAAGAATTAACATTTAATTTTACTAAGCATAGTACACATGATTAAGAAGAAAAACACTTAAAAACATTTCATCTCTAAATATATATCTCTGATTTGCTCTCAGTAAAAGAATAGACCATGCTAATATGGCAAAATGTTAATTTTGAATCTAAATAGCACATATATAGCTGTCCATTACACAATTTTGTCTATTTTTGTGTTCAAAGTTTTACATAATGAAAAGTAAAAGTAAAATAAAATGTGATGATCCTAACAAAGAATATTAATTTTCTTGGTATTACCAACTAATTCAACAATTTCTGTTCTAGTTGCTATGAAGCTTTACTAAAGCCTCAAGTGCCAGAATGACTAGCAACTGTTTATTCTTCTAGTAC